>OU860789.1:10415372-11665372 GCA_917862395.2 Heliconius sara | reverse complement strand
GTGTTGAGTGGCAGAACTCAACGCCGCGCTTTGCCTCGACACCAGACCGAAGAAATGGAAATATAAATTTAAGTAAATTTTTCATCTCCTCGAGTGGGGATCGAACCCATAACCAGTCGGTTTTACAGTCACACTTTGTGCCGCTGCGCCACGACCGGCCTCTGTTACCGGGCGGTGATATGTTTTAAATGTTGATAAATCATAGTTAATTATTTTTAATACCAAATTAAACCATTTAACATAGTTTCATTTAAAATAATTTGCAGCTCTGCTCTGCTGCTACTCATGCGTTTATGCAGAAAGAATATATATAATATAATACTCTACAATATTTTTATCAGATCTAAGTTTACCATTACTATCACCATCCTATAGAAATGTTTATGAATAAAAAATCTTATAGATTTTACAGTATTAAGACATATTCAATCTAAGCTGGTGTACTAAGTATTAAAAACGCTTACCGTCAGGCAAATCCTGTTTATTAGCAAATATGAGTATGATAGCATCACGCATCTCCCTATCGTTGATGATCCGATGGAGCTCCTGTCGCGCCTCGTCAATGCGGTCGCGGTCTGCGCAGTCCACCACGAAGATTAGACCTTGAGTGCCTGGAATTATAAATATATACATATTTATCTATAATATAAAAATATTGATTTGTTAATAAAGATAAGTAATAAATTATGTTTTGTAAAGTTGTTGCCTAAATTATTATTCTATCAAAATGTGGCCAACTACCTGTAAGTTATTTTTGACATGTTTGGAATAATTTAAAAGTAAAAAATATTTTAAAATAAAGAACAGATTAGATATTTTAAAATAAAGAACAGATTTAAGAACACCTCTTTTAACTATTTAATAGTACTCTAATATTCTTAATCCATTCAGTAGTTATAAAGTTAAAGAAAGTAATGCTGTCTTAATATAGCTATTTGGCAAATTTTGATTGTAATTTTTCCGAACGTTTTTATTATTGTAATTTTTTTCGACTAATATCTATTATTGACATAAACTGAACAATTAGATACTATAAGAGAAAATATTTTTTACCTATTTAAATGTAAAAAATTTCTTTACACGTGAAGGACATATTCTATGTATGTATGTGTATGCGTAATCGTTATTTTTAATCTGCAAATATTCACACCCATTGGCTTAAACATGGAAGCTTATTAACATAAACTACGTTACACTATGTTAACATGTACTATAATGTAAGCAATATTAGAATAAAGAGGAATACAATCATAGAATTGTATAAAATTCATAAACAGGAAACATTTACCATAATATAAACTTTAGGTACCTACATTATACACATATACATCTACGAATTTGAATAGCTACAACAATAACTGATTTTGGTATTTAGTACAATATGGAAGATACTTCCTTACTTCCTTACTCTTCGTAACAATAAACCAACAATAAACCAGCGTGACTTTGCGACATTGCGAAAGTATGAAATTATAGATGAAAAAAAAATGTAAAGGTATCTTAACTCACGGACTATTAATCTTACCTGTATAATAATGCCTCCAAAGTGGTCGTATTTTGTCCTGCCCGCCGACATCCCAGACGTTAAATTTGACATTTTTATACGTCACGGTCTCCACATTGAAACCGACTGTAGGTATCGTTGTGACTGACTGACCTAGTTTTAATTTATATAAAATAGCTGGAACATCTTGATAAGAAAATGTCATGTAGTTTTGTTTCTGCGGCCCTTTTTGGGCTTGCCCAAGCGTAAAATGTCGGTGTACTATAGTCGTGTTTTTTTTTGTTTATTTGTAAAATGTGTGCTTACAAAGATTTAAATAATATAACGGAATATGTCAATTATTATATTCGAACGTTAATATTAAAATATAAAATTTAAATTTTAAAGAAACCTAGAAAACATAGTCGTGAAATCTGAACAGTTTAAAATGCAATATTTTTATTTTAGTTCATTTTTTAAAGTATCTCTTAAGATGAGGTCAGCATAAGCGTACAAGAACGGAAATTTTAAAAACTATAATATATTTTTTCTGTCATTTTATGGGTTTTTTATGCAAATTATACATAATATTCAATTGTAGATACATGAAATCGAAATATCCTAACTATGTTTCTATTGTATAATGTAATGTTCTTTTTTCTAATAC
Source organism: Heliconius sara (assembly GCA_917862395.2). Classification (NCBI taxonomy): domain Eukaryota; kingdom Metazoa; phylum Arthropoda; class Insecta; order Lepidoptera; family Nymphalidae; genus Heliconius; species Heliconius sara. Next base: position 11,663,222 of record OU860789.1, on the reverse strand, counting down.
TTATGTTTATAGTTATGTTTTAAAAGGATACTAGTCTTTCCAGCAGCATCAAGACCCAGCATCAATATCCTCATCTCCTTGTTGCCGAAGATCTTCGACAGTAGCTTCCCCATGTTGCTGAGCTCGCCTCAACCGCGCAACTGAAAATAAATTAGAAGGTTAATTAGAATAAAAGTAGTATTTACGGCAATATACACTATCTGTTGATAACTGAGCATGATATAAAAACTTAATATATATTCCATTAAATTGATTTAATAACCTCTTATATAAAATAGTATGTCGTTCATTTACTATCTATAGATATAAAATAGTATGTCGTTCATTTACTATCTATAGATATTACAAGCAATCAATGATTGTTTAATTTTATATTAATTATTAATAGTTATTTATCATTGAAATACTTCATTTTATTATAACACATAGTACATAACTATATATTCGATATAGTTATATATATATATAAAATACGCTCTTAATACATAGGTATTAGATACTTAAGTTTTTTTATTTAATCATCTCTCGCGGTTTTTCTTGTTGTGGGCATACATAAGTCGAGAAATACAATGTAATATTGTATATATTTTACCGAGCCGAACATCCACGTCAATATACAAAATAAAATTTTAAAATGTATTAGGTACATAATAAGTTTAATCTCTTCACTTTCTCATGTCACATTTAATTTTAGTCCTATTTTAAATGGCTCTACCATCAGAGGCCAAGTAACTTTCGAGAATGATTTCTAGTTGCGCTAACTTTCTCTTTCTTACAACTTTGTTTGCACAAACACCGATTTTGGTCATAAAACTCTTAACATTTCTATTTATTATACCTTTGTAATTGCAAAGTATACTGTAATATTCAAATATTATCGTGACATTTGGGAGCCTAAAAGGGGTATGCCCCCGTGCCCCTTGCTCTTTGTCACGCTCTGTCGACGTGCTGATTTAAATAACTAACGGTTTTGCAAAAAAGTCGAAACACATAATGACATTGATAAATTGTAGACACACACTACATGTGTCAGCATGTGGACTCTGCCTTGTTGGAGGGTCAACTATATAGGAGACGACATGTATATTATTATTTATATTATAGCATTATGTTACAAAAATAATTAAGACGGTTTATAGTTTTATTTATTTACTATACATAAGATCGTTGTGGTGCAGGGGCACAAGCGTGCCAGACAAGGTAAACGCGATGGTCATAAGTTCGATTTCTACTCGGGAGAAGGAAATATTTAATATTCTCCCTCTGATAACGAGGCAAAGCGCAGCGTTGAGTACCGCAACTCAAAACGGAATGGCTCGAGGAATTCGGCGAAAAGTAGTAAATAGAACTGTTTTAAAATTAGATTCTCAGATTCCTTGTGCGTACTCTGTACTGTGTGGAATACAGCGTGAAGGTTAAAAAAAATATATAAATCCCTAACACATACAATAGTTCACTCACAGTCTATTAATCAATAATACAAAAGCCCTTACTTTCATAGCGTATCATATGTATGACACAACCCCAAATGGACAATGGGGGTTTAAGTTACAATCTATAAGGAAATCTCGCTACGTCGGCGTCCCACAAGAAACCTTCCGTCGGCCTAGATTCCGTCGCGCTAAATATAGGAGACAAGAGCCCTCGGTGAATTCTTCTGTCGCTCAATACAGGCCCGACACTAAACTTATTTTGTTGCATGCAAAATTTCCCACGAGATCGCGACATTTCACACGAAATGGGAGAAAAAAAAACAAATATTCAATAACGCATACATTTTATAAGCAACTCGTTTTTATTAATTAGCTAGTTATTTTCATTTGAAGGGCCTCTCGACTGTGTACGCGAATAAAGCAATGTAGGACGCTCTCGTTGTACAGTTAACTTATCAATATATGAACAATTTCAATGGAGGCATAAGACAGTATAAAAAAAAATTCATGCATGTAATAATACTTTTTAAATTCTAAGGGACGGGTTCGAATCTCGCTATGTTAACATTTTTATTTTTTTTAAAAAAGCATATAAACACATATAGCATAAGTAATAGTAAAATACTAACTGAGCCAATGGTCTACTTGGAACAAGAAGATTATATAAGCAAGCATTAGAAATACATATAGTGCCTATCAAACGATATACATTTTCCTACAGACTATATTTTAGACAGCAATACAACTTAAATGTAAAAAGTCTCTTGTCAATCTAATGTCAAAAGACACGTTCGTTTCCCACTTAATGACATTCTTGAAGGCATTGCGTTTTGAGTGGCGGAACTAAGCGCCGCGCCTTTATCTCGTTACCAGAGCGAGAAAATGAAAATATTAAATATTTAATTTCATTGTATGGGGAACGATCGAACGTGTCGCGTTCACATTCACACTTGACCTGAAAAGAGCCTTTATGTAAAATAAACCGGATTTTATCATGTCAAAAGGAAGATCAATAATACATTTCCCTACAAAACGATGTTGGGTTGATCACATTTAGAAGTTAACAGCGTGTACTGCTCCCATAAAAGTTAGAACGACGCAGTGTTGTACTTCTTGTACACGGAACCCTAAATTTGGTCGCCGTATACCGAAACATATTTCGAGGGACACATGGAAGCAATTATTAGGGAACGTGGATGAACTTCGGAATAAAGTTGTAAATAAACGTGAGCTTAGATGAAAATTTCTACAGCTTTTAATAGAATACGAGTTTGATAGAGTATGAGTCTACTTAAAAATTAAAACAATTACTAAAACACCATGAGCATGTCATTTACCAAAATGTAATTATATCGGTATATTGTATCAGTAAGTAATACGAAAACAGTTTTTCTCATTTTTCTTTTATTAAATGCATTTTAATGAACGTCTTTGCAAACCATAACACCATGTTACGTTTCTAAATGTAGAGAAGAAAAATCAAAAGATATACCTACATACTGTTTAAATATTTACGAATTCTTGGTAAATGAAAGGAAACCGCTGTAAAATCCAGCCTGGCAACGATTATTAAAGCAAACATTATTAGAGTAACAAGTGACGTAAGCCATTGAAGTCGACACAACGAGGAAGCGGCCCTCGCACAATTAGAGACCTTATACAATAACTAGAATGTGCTCGAGGCTTGCCTCAGATATAGTGAATGTGCCAATTGAAGCGGCCACAGACCATATTAAGGTCAAAACCTTAATATGGTCTGTGGCCGCTGAAGATAAACTGATGTTATTCTTAAAACGCACAGCAAAGCTACCTAAATACAATGAGTATCTAATTTACGACAAGATTGAGATATAATAAAGAAATATTTATTTATTTAATAATATAGATGGCCGTCGTGGCAGAAGTGTACAAGCGTGTGAGTGTAAATGCGACGGTTATGCAACTAGGGGAAATGTAATATCGCTCTGAAAAAGAGCCACCAAAAGTCTGCAAAGCGCGGTGCTCCCGCGCAACACGCAATACCCCGAGAATTCAGCGGAAAATGAGGAACCGAAGTGTCCAAATGAAAACGGAGTGTCTTAACACTAAGTAACCTGACTCTCTAGCCTCCTCTAGCCGATTACCCTGTGGGGACTAAAACTATGTGGAGAATAAAACGTAAAACAAAAAAATATGTATTTCAATTCGTGTGTAGCATCAATAAAATCTTTGTTCAACCCCTTACTTTATACACATACAGTATTATAAGCAACAATCTGTGACAACACTTGAAAACAATCTCCTATACAATTTGGAATTAATTACGAATTAAATACAAAGCGTACCTATCCTGTGTGGCGTGAATAGCTAATTGTAACGAAATTGCTTTTAATTTCTCGACGTCTCAAGGACCATAAAATACTCTAGATCTAATAACAACAACTTTATTGATATTATTTATTCCCTCTTTAACATAAATCCACAAGCATTCTGTTCAGGCTTTTTCACAGGATAATATGTACATATATGCAGTATTGTAATTAAATAAAACTCAATAATAAAAATAATAATTAAAATTTTTACAAATGACAGAGTCAATAGATGAACGTTAATCGATAATTCATTCTATTATAATATATTAATCTGTTCCTGTAGTAAAATATTTTATTCGTAACTCTTTCATAATTTATAAATGAAACGTCTTCAGCTTTCAATACATATTACATATTAAAGAAATAATTCAAAGACATGAAGCATACACAAAAGGCGAGACATTCAATACAAATAATTATAAAACACGATTAAGTCAGCCACTTCATTACCTTTTCATTTATTTATTATTATAAATACGCAAACGGGACTCAAGATATATGTAGTAGGTACTGTCGGTTTAAAAACGAATGATGAACATACAACTATATTAAAAGTCTCTTTGTTTAGGATTTGTATCCTAAAAGAAGAAAGGAGATGATCTGTGAGACAATTTGTAATAGTGACTAAATTACTTGTGAGAGTTGTCTCCGATGTTCGATCACAAAAAACTTAAAATGATATGATATGAGTAGATAATAAAATGAAACACTAGCTTAATTTTGTTTGTAATAATAAAATTAGCGCAGAATCATGTCTGCTTCATCAATGTTTCTTTTAAACTAGAATTCTTACGATTATTCTCTGACACGCCTAGAGGTTTAAATGGCAGTGACAAGTATCAGTCTTTTATATGGTTTGAAATAATTAAAGTATATTTTTTATCGAAATGACATACTAAGAAACGCGAAAACTACATTTATATAATCGAAAAGTATTCCATATTATATAGAAATTGTCGTATAAAAACTAAAAAGTGTTATTAAAACATGTAAATAAACATTGTGTTATATTTATTGGTACCATTTACAAACACAAAATCAAGCATATTAAATTAATTAGCCCTGTCGTAGTCCACAATAAAATAACAATAAAAATGTAGAACACAAAAAAGTCACTGAACAAAAGCTGTGAAAGCATATACACAACAACTTTTGTTCCATTTCGTTTAAGATCACCCTTCCATTTCCGGCGAGTCAAGTTAAGGGCGTTACCCGATTTCCGCACAATTTCCTTATCCATACTAATTTGCGTTCGCTGGTAAACAATATAAAAAAATAACAGTAGTAGTAAAAATCAACAAGAATGAACATCATTTTTAGTCTTAAGTAATAATTAAATAAATAATTTATATCAATATTATATTATATAAAAAATAAAGTTGCATACTGTTTTATATCAATACATACCTTGTATATAAATCTATGGCAAACTTTATAAATCGATGAGTTCGCTCGTGATTGAAACGAGCAAAGAACAGTACCTAACTATTCCAATTAGACGCAATGGAAACGGTTCGTTGCCAAAAAACAAATGTAAAAGTTTCATGCTGTAAAATGTTACATTTACTAGCAAAATACTTTCTACTGACATAAATTTGACTTGATTATATGAAATTGGAACTTAAAGAATATACCAATTATTTGATTCCCAGTCAAGGTAATGAAATATTTATTACAAATTTATATTTACATTTTTTTTCTCTGGTGTCGAGGCATAGCGTGGCGTTGAGTTCCGCCACTCAACACGCAATTTGGAATATCAACATCATGATAAAAGAGTCTGCGTGGCGCAGCAGTACAGCGTCTGACAGTAAACTTCACCACATGCTTTAGATTTCCAACCGAGAGAAAAAAAAAATATTCTTACAGCAAAAAAAAATAAAATATTATTTTGCAGCAAGACAAAATTAAAATGGATTGTAAGTGGAAAACTGAGAAATTTATGACTAATAAATCTCGGCTTATCATCACACGTAATACAGGACAGGATGTATAATAAAAGTGTTAATTTTAAATAAATTTTATAAATATAATCTATAAAAAAAAAGTTAAATTTTGCTTAAATAAATAAATTATTAACTTTATCACGGTTAAAGTCCCGAGTAACCACAGAACCTGTTCGCTAATTCGTGTTTCTTAGTGGGTTAGCAAAGAAAAAAGAGCACTCGCAGGCCGTGACCGCAGACGCCGAATGGGGCCAGTCTTTTAACGGTAATGGAATTTTCGCTTCTTAAAGTGTAGAATACTTTTAAAAGATTTAACTTTGCAGGGAACATGGTACAATTAAGTACGAGGTTGACATTTCCTAAGAAAAGTTAATTAAAAATAAGTAATAAAATATTTTAAAAGCATTAAAATAAATACGAGTATATCAATCATCATTTGAATACTTTTAATTTTATTCTGGACGTTAAATATATTTAGTTCACATCGTAAGGAAACTCGTATGAAATATAAGCTACGTCCGCGATTTGGTCTACTAACTGTTGAGCGTTTCGCCAATGACTATGATGGTTCCAATGAGCTTCAAGTTGACGTTAATCAACGTTATCTTGATACACTTTACAAAACTCTCACGATATCATATAATATTAAAATGCAACTCTTACCATTTTCCTTTTTATGTGGTTTGGCAAATTGGTGAGATATTTCTAACAATATTTTTTCTAACAATAATACTTATTTAGACACAAACTTACCAGATTTACCAGACAATCTATAAAAGTATTCTTATTTACGCCTTATATTTTCAAACAAAGATAAATGCAAAGTTACTTCGTTCAATACTTTCTACTTCCTGACAATGCTTGTGCCGAATCCGTTGTATTTGTGTAATTCAAGCGGAAAAGCGCACATTTATTACTATAAAAAAAATATTGGCCTAAGCCTGATATGTATCTACAGCCAGCTACATACCACGAAAGCGCATTTATCAAATATATTAAAATTAAATCACATTAATCTTTATGAAATCACATTAGCTTTACACTGTATCCCGCATCCAGCAAGGTACGCAGAGGGAACCTAGTATTAAGACACTTCGTTCCCCAATGTCCGCCGAATTCTGGAGGCATTACGTGTTTTGTGGCGAAAATTAACGCCGCCCTTTGCCTCGAAACCAGAGCGAAGAAATGGAAATATAAATTTTATTAAACATTTCATTTCCTCGAGTGGGGATCGAACCCACAACCAGTAGCGTTTACAGTCACACTTTGTGCCATATTCGTAAAAAAACTAAATATATTCGTGAATATATTATTCACGAATATATTTTTGTCGACAATAAACAAGTAATTGACGACAGTAGGGTATTGGCTGCTTCCCTTGAATTACACCGGAAACGGGACAAACATTGACTATTCAACGCTTATTATAAAAGCATCATAATGGAGCGTATTATGACTCACTAGTATTTGCCGATGGTGAAGGCATGAGCGGCCATTTTTAAATTCCATACTGTTGCAATTTTAAAATAAAGAAAAAGTACAAACATAAATGATATCAGTAACTTTCAAAGTTTAAATACTTTTAATTTAAAAAAAAATAAACATTTAGTCTGTAAACGAGATTTATATATAAAATATTTTACCATATTATATTGCTCAAATTCCAGCTATAAAATATTTCGAATAATAGTTACAACTTAAAAGAGCCGAACATATAGTGAACAAATTTAAATCCGCGTACATCCGTTCAGAAAGGAAAGCATGCAGCGTCTCAGTTATGGTTTACGCTGCATAAGCACTAATGTTATCTTTGGACGACTGTCTTTTATGGCATCGTTTCCCCTCTACGTCCCAATAGTTAGAAAGATTTATAGAGCAAGGGAAACCATGTAGGGGACCATGCATCTAGCGCGGCTTAGCTTCGTATCAAAACATGTACAGTACGGTCAACAAGTCGTGGCCCTGACGTTAGGTTTTCTGAACTTTTGCACATTGTTCACTAGGGTCTCGAATAATAAAAATTAAGAAAAATCCAACAACGGCTAACTTCAAGGCGGCGATGATTTGTTGACCGTACTGTACGGCAAACACTTATTGGTTGCCGTACAGTACGGTCTTATTTCCATTATTATTAAAGCTGGTTCACTGGTTCTACTGTATTATTACACTAAATAGTTAATCGGTCAAAATTTTAGTATTAACTTTGATACTTTTTTAATTTTTCCTTAAAATATTTTGAAAATCTCATGTTTATACCGCAGTTGGTTATTCTATCTGATTTTAAGATCAAGTTTCCATGTTTAATTTTGTGTATAATTAAAAACTCAATGAATTTGCTATATCAAGTTTCAGGTAGAAGTCTGTTTAATGATATGAAATAAGGCCTTCTCATCTTATACTAATAATAATGATCGACATATTAAACGTATGTAAAGTAAATATTACATAATATAAAATATTTACATATTCAAAAAATACCTAACTATTGAGACTCATTTAGTTTTCTGGCACTCGAAGATAGCACACTCTCGCTGCCATTTAAGGATTTACGTAACGTAGCAAATTAAGCTTTGTCGTTTATAGAAGCGCTCGAGAACTCGGCCAAAAGCTCTTTAAATTTCACCGAACCTCGCAACAAAGATAGCCATGGTTCAGTGGCTATAGTACCAGTTTAATCAAGTTAAAGTTAAAACATTTATGGAGCATAGTGAGTTAGCTTTGCACATTTATGATTCTAACTTTTGTAATGGAAAATGTTGTTTAGTGTTTCCTAACTTATGGTATAACTAATAACGCATATCGTATATCAACTTCACGCTGTATCCTAGGGATCCTAGTGTTAGGACAATCCGTTCCCACTTTCCGCCAAGCGCTGGAGGCATTGCGTGTTGAGCGACGGAACTCAACGCCGCGCTTTACCTCGACGTCAGAGCGAAGAAATGATAATATAAATATTAATAAATATTTCATTTCCTCGAGTGGGGATCGAACCCACAACGAGTCGATTGTACAGTCACACTTTGTGCACCTGCCACGTGACTGACCTCGATTTCTATTACTATTACTAATAACATTATAGTATATTTATTATATATAAAAATCACAACACCATGTTAAAACAGTACAAAAATGCACAAAATTTCAATCTGACCAAGAGCCAAATGTCAAATATAAAACTTCTAGCATTGCATAACATGCAACTATGCCGCGTATTCGCCATCTTGGAACGAACTGCGGACATAAATCCATACGAATAATGCATTACAGTAGTCAAGTACTCGACAATCGTGAAACTTGATACAATGTTTAAGTGTTGTAAGGACTATCCTAATAGTGCCGAAGGCTTGACGGCAAGAATCCCTAAAAATACATTAAAATATTCAAGTTACTCTAGGTGTATCAGTTCCTTTAAGTTTGGACGTATAAGATCAATATTTAAAAAAATCAGCTTCACGCTGTATCCCGCACACAGCAGGGTAGGCAGAGGGAACCTAGTGTTAAGACACTCCGTTCCACACATTGTGTCGAATTCTGGAGGCATTGCGTGTTGAGTGGCAGGACTCAAACCTCAACGCCATCTAATCTAACGCAAACATCTAACGCAAATATTTCATCTCCTCGAGTGGGATCGAACCCACAACCAGTCGGTTTTGCAGTCACACTTTATGCCACTGCGTCACGACCGGCCACAAATATATAAAACTATATTATATTCATAGATGTCGAATTTTTAACAGACTAATATATAAATAGCCTTAAATACTAGCCCTTTTGTATATTTTTTATGTATTAAATGATAAAATAATATAGTGTGCATGAATTTAAAAAAATATATCTAAAGTTTAAATTAAATATACACTTTCAAGCGTTATCTAAAATTTTGCATGGCAGTATCCGTTTTAGATAATATTATATGTAAGTTTACATAATTTATATATTATATACATTTTTCATTCACAGATCAAAAATAATGAAAATTGAATATAGATTATATTTAGAATAATAAACTACATACTCGTACCTTTCATGAAACACTTTTAGCTTGTGCCTTTTGCCAAATATGATTTTGAAATATTGCCAGTTTTTATTTCATAAGGATTTTTTAAGCATTAAGAATTGCAACAATAATAATAATTAATTAAATTCAGACAGAATTAAATAAAGTAGAATATAATCATTTAAAATTCTAGGTCAATAATCACTTTCTGTTCATTGTATCTAACAAGTTCAATTAATAGGTCAAATACACCTTGTCTGTTGAAGATATAACGTTTACTGAACCCCGATACGATATGTTTAATTAAGCTGTTTGTACTCTAACGGAAATTATCTTTGTTCTAGCACTTTGTAATAATAAACAAAGCCAGCGTATTCATTTTAATGATAAGATTTTTATTTTTCTACAATAGCATAATTTAAAATAATCCTTATTGTGGAGCTCTTTACATTTAAATATTTATATTTATTATCTATTTTACTTAATTTATTTACAATAATAATAAAAACAGAAACGAGTATAAATTTTTACAAACACCTTAAATTTTACTTACAAGATATAATTTCGAAGATTAAGGTGATACATGGTAACAAGAAATCCACACGGCGGAAACCATATCGAAACGTAGCGCTAAGCCGACGAGGGGCTAAATGGAATTCGTGTTGCGACCGCTCAATGATTGTGGACCGCAAAATGGATTCCAACCCGAGATTGAGTTGAATACCAGAAACCTAATATGACGGACAATTTAACACAAATTTTATTGAAATCAAAGTCACAATTACACCTTCTCTGAGAATAGATAAAAAATGATTATTTACAATTTTCATTTATATACACATTGTAATATGGTCGCCAAATTATACAAAAATGTTAATTTTAGCCTATGTGTTATTCTGATATGGACTATATTACTGTAAAGTTTCATCTAAATCGATCCAGTAGTTTTTGCGTGAAATGAGAGCAAGCAATAGTTAGGAAGTAGAATTTTCTATTATTTACTCTAATTTTAAGAAGATAAATTTTGGAAATGTCTCTCGCAGTCTTGGTTTCATCACAACAGTGATATGGGTACAAGTACATACAACCTCTGCAACTATTATCGAAAGGTAAATTTGAATAATGGCCTTAAACTCCTTTCAACTTTGAGCTTACGTCATAAACACTGTATAAACTAACCCGATAATTTACCTAAATTTATTAAAACTTTATAGAGTAATACTAAATTGAATAGAAATAGAGTACCTAGTTGTGTTATATTTAATAGTAGCCTAATTTATAACGTAAGTTTGGCTACACATCAAATTTCACAACTATATATTCAGTGGTGTGTTTTTATAGCGTCGTAAATAATTATGAGTACACCAAAAATACATTAAAGAGCAGCTAATACTAGTTAAGCTCCTAGAATAAACAGGTAAAAAATGCATAAGATTAAAATGTATGTGTATGACACATATGGTTGTGAGTTCGATTTTCACTCGAAGAAATTAAATATTAAATATTTTCATTCCTTTGCTCTGGTGTCAAGGCAAAGAGCAGCATTAAGTTCCGCTACTTAACATAATGCCTCCAGAATACGGCGAAAAGTAGGGAGCGGAGTATCCGAACACTCCCTCTGCCTAACTTGCTACATGCCGGATACAGCGTGAAGCTGAAAAAAATATAGTTCAACTCGTGCAGCAATAAAGAAAGCGAAAGTGAAACTAAAAATTAATTAACAGTAATAATCGTTTTTTGTATACACAAATCAGATTTTTCAACGAGCTAAGATAGGCTATATATCTAGACACTAAAACAGTTACAAATGTTTGTCTACTAAATTTAGTTTGGCATGTGCAAGGTGAACAAACTTTACTGTAAACGTCCCCTCGGAGCCCATTCAGCTGGTGTAAACATCACTTGTCCAGGCAGGGTTGACGCATTGAATATATTTTAAACGCGCGTAACATCGTAACGTGAAAGTGGCTATTTATGGTTTATCGGCGCAATATATTCGATAACACTGCGCACGCGCACACGATTGCCTTTTTAGAAATATCCATTCAGCATGCAGTTTAATTACATTTCCATTACGGAATGTATCTAATTATAAGAATAATTTATCGTGTCTTAGTAAGAGCGCCAAGAATATTTCAACTTACTTGTGCCATATTTTTAGAATTACTTAGTGTATGGACTATTACTTGTTTTATTTATGATATATAGCTAGCTGATATTTTAGCTATAACGTTAATAATCATTATAAACACTTTGGCGTCACTGTGAATGCGATGATTGTGGCTTTAAAATGTCTTTCTTTTATAAAGAATATTTATAAAAAAAAAATGTATAATGATAATAGAAAGTAATGATTTATTCTCCTTCATTCAGCTTCACGCTGTGACGAAGCCAGTCGTGACGCAGGGCTATAAGTTCACGACTGTAAACACCACTGGTCATTGGTTCGATCCACATTCGAGGAAATGATATATTTCATATTTTCCTTTGCCTATTCTGCCATAATTTATTATTTTTATCCGAACACGATAGATACGTGAACAGAATCAAACGACATCAATCATTCCACCAGCACCCACAGCCCTTTAGCGTCGATGGCACACAAACAAAGCCCAGTTCACGGTCCGGCGGACCATGTAGGCCGATCACACCTAACTTCATTAACCCTGCGAGCAGACAACGGGGAATGTGGACACGCATTGTCATAATGGGACACTAATCATATCTCATTGTAAAGACAATAGCTGTAATTATGTTATCATCGCACGCGTGTAGCTAGATAAGAATCGTTACTTTCCTAACGACGCCGCTACACCGTTTCCTTGGAGAAAACGTAACGAATGCAACGGAGACATCTTTAACACGAAAGCAGTACAATATTTTTAATCTATTTAAAGTTATTACATATATTTAAAATGAACACGCGATTTGTGACAAGGCGCAACGACTTTCGTGACATAGATAGTATATGAAATAGTCAACATTTCTTATCATTTTAATTGATCTGATTATCGAGTGTCGTAATAATTTCTCGATTGAGGAATCGATTTCTAATCGATGGCAATTAATTACAATTTCTCCACAAGCTTTCGTCTAGCAACCTTAACAGAACTTCAAATATAATTTATCTGATATGTTTTCAAACTATCTAATAAAGCAACAGATCAACGATCAACAACCAGCAACAGATCAATATCAACGATCATCACCAAATTAATACTATAATACATAACATTAAAGATTAATTCAACTACAATAAATCTAAGCATACATTATATAATGGTATCTTATTACAACCAATTAAAACCGCACTAAGACCTCAGCATTCTCACAGGTAGCCTCTAAGCGCGCGTACTTAGGATCAACTTGACGCGTACAGGTGAGTGTCTACATCTGTATCCTATATCTATGGAAGGAACAGTGCAATGGTCGTCCACGAGTACCTACAATGTAAACGAGCAAGACAACACGCCGTCACTGAGTGTGACCAGTCACCAGCGCGACGAATACTAATTAGATTTAACGGGCTTGTAGTGAAATATTTATGTCATTTCGATTAAAGAGCTAGATTTATGTTGTACACGTGTTTCTCTAGTAAATTTGTATTTTGATAGATTTTAAGAAAAATAAACCCAGGGTAATTTTCATCCTCAGAATATTTTTTTGATCTTCACGCTGTAACCCGCACATAGCAGGGTAGGCAGTGGGAACCTGAGAACCTGGCGTTAAGACACCACGTTCTCCTTTCCGACTTTCGTGACCCAATTTACGCTTCGCCAAAATCTGAAGGCATTGTGTGTAAAGAGAGAAGAGTTACCTAAGCGAGGAAGGAGCTCGTGCACCTACGCCACGACTAACCTCCGCAGAATGAAATATTTGATGCTATAACATAAAAGCAAAGCAAAAAGAACTGCAATTTACTCCATACTTTTATAACGTCCAACATATATGATAATTAATTTCTCTCTTATAAAAAAAATTAAAAAAAGGTCCAATTATTATTTTCTTTTGATAAAAACTCGACTCAAAAGTTTTCAACTTAACGTTTTAACGACTCACACTTTTAAATACAAACTGTCAACCAATAAATATTCAATACACATCACAAAGGTACTAGACAAGTAATTGGATTCAGCTTACACCCTCAAGGTAACGCGTGTGATCACACGCAGAGCGAGCCGCGAGCCCGCCCTGTCTAAATTAAATTCAAATTACAGTACCAATTTTATTGCGGCATAATAAAATTCTTATAGCTCCGCCGAGATTCGAGATTCCTTCACCAGTTCTTTTAAAATACGATATATATTTGCGCTAATAATACAGTTAATATTGATGAGAAAACAAAATGGAGATAATTAAGCAACGTAAACGTAGCGTAAAAATAAAAACAATGTAAAGTAACAGCAAAATCTTATATTAAAATAAGTAAAGAATAGAGTTCATTCTCGTTCACGATTGAGGTGTAAATGTATATTCCGTTCCATTCACCGTTATTTATTGTATTTGTAACAAAAACAAAAGCGTTTGAGGTTACGTTTTTTGTGGTTTAAATTAAATGAACCGATATCCAGAATTGTGTTTTATCGATACAATGGTTTTATACAAAATAATAGTATATTACATTTAAGATTATTTTGCGATAATAAAAATACTTATTAGTTTCAGTAGTTCATTTAATAATTAAGAAGAAATAAATAACCCAATTAAAAAATATGATATACCTTTCAATCAATAAACCAAATACCCCAGCGGGACCAATATACAAATTTCTAAATAATGCAAAAACAAGAGATAAAATGTCACAAAATGTTTAAGACCAAAAAGTACAGTCAGTTTAGATAACGATCATAAAATACGTTTCATTTTCATCACATTGTCGCAGCGGAGCGGTTAAGAAAAACGCGAGAAATTGTACTTTACATAACAAATTTAAGAACAGCCGTGGAGCATTATCACAAGCGTGTGACTGTAAACACGACAGATTTTGGGTTCTATTCCCGCTCGAAGAAATGAAATATTTAATATATTCATTTCTTTATTAGGGGAAGAGTCGAGTGTCTTAACACTAGACTCCCTCTGCCGTCTGGTAAAATCTGCGCCGTTGGTGTTATAATTGAGTAATCACCTGTTTCTCAGTAACCGTGCAACACAGAACAATAGCATTAAATTATACATCTTTATAATTAAGGTGATAAACACGACTTTACCTCAATGGTTTCATATTAAATTAAATTATCTATTTCGTTGAAATAAATGTTGTACTGTATCATTTATAGTGTTCAAAATTAAAAATTAATTAATCATCTTATCTATATATTTTTATTGTTTTTATTTATAATTCGTTGTTTGTGACACAATATACATATATTGGTGAGTGATGTGTGTGTAGATTAAGGAGTGAAATAATATATTAGAAAGGTTTTCTGAAATATCAAATAAAAAAAACACATGTTCGACTATGAATACATATGTGATATTTGTAAGTCCAAATCTCCCTATTTATGAATATGGAGATTTGGGCTTTTAAATATCACATATTAAATTTTTAGTGAGGCCAGTCGTGGCGCAGTGGCAAAAAGTGTGACTGTAAAACCTGGTTGTGGGTTTGATAACCCACTCGAGGAGATGAAATGTTTACATAAATTTATATTTCCATTTCTTCGCTCTGGTGTCGAGCCAAAGCGCGGCATTGAGTTCTGCCACTCAACACGCAATGCCTCCAAAATTCGGCAGAAAGTGGGGAACGGAGTGTCTTAACACTAGGTTCCCTCTGCCTACCCTGCTGTGTGCGGGATATAGCGTGAAGCTAATTTAATTTAATTTTTTATATTAAATTTTATAGATGTCTCTTTGATACGATACATAATACGTATATATGCTGAATAATAAATCATTTAGTTTTATTACCTACCTTAACATATACTCATATATCTGACACATATGTATATAATATAACATTTATCCACTTACATCGACAAGACACCGCCGACACACCGGAACCATTCCACTCTGTTAGCTTCAGAATTCTATCACAGCACTACTTATCTAAAGAAACGCGCACATAACCTGCAACAATGGAACACGCTATGTTCATTTTGTTTTAATTGTATATATGTAATATGTTATATTATTAAAAAGTATATTAAAAATGTATACAGTTATCTTTATTATAAGTATATTTCTATAATAGAAAAATATATAAGTTTTAATTAAAATAACGGCCAATTAGATTATTATTAAAACTTAGGCCAGCTAGAAAATTATGTGTATAAATTAGAAATATTTCTTATTCAAATTATATCAGCTAACCTAAGTAAGAAAGATGCTCTGGATTTAAAAAATCTGATTAATTTTTACTTTTGTTCCAATCTACAAATTAAGAATTGCCTGAATGAAGAATGAAGAATCTTATTTTTTGCTTTTGTACCTTGCTTGAGACACAACACAAGATGGAAACAAATGATAACGAAAGACTACTACATTCGGGAAATATGATATGAATAGATTGAATTGTAAATAATATTGAACTTCGTTAAAATTATTGAAATAAAATATAACATACAATAAAACTACATTTATCAATATATAGATATAACAAAAAATAGATATTTTAGTACGCAAGCTATTTGCATTGCCAAATGTTGAAGAACGACTTAGACCATTAATTAATAACGTTCGACATATTGTAAGAGCATTTTGGCGCTAATATCATCTGGCTAAAGTGATTAGGCTTCCCTTTAAGCCATAATAATACCTTCGATACTGTAAACGTTCTGTAACGCTTACAGTACTGTAAAATACTGTAACGCTTACAGTACTGTAAAGTACTGTAAGCGTGTAAACGTTAGACACATTTTTGTGCCGCTGCGCCACATTGGCCCCGATAACCTCTAAATTACTTAAATACATTATAAAACTAGAAAAATTGCTATTCAAATAGCTATTTACAACCAGCTTTCGTTAAATAGTATATTTTTTGTTCCGTAAAAACATAGAAAAAAAAAACAAGTCAATGTTAGCATGACAGTGGTCAGACGAGTGAACGAATATGTAGGTTACTATTATATTCACATCACCGTGTCAATTGAATTGAAATTTCATAGTACGCAGTCAAGTTAGGTCATCAAAACAAATATATAAATAAATTAAACGTATTAGCAGAATACTGACCTATGGTTCCTTTATAAATAATAACTTTTATATTATAATAAACTATCATTAATTAAATATCTAGAAATAATAATAACTCAGTATAATTGAACCATATTATTTCAACGAATAAAAAAGAAATATTGATAGATATAGATTGCAATAATTAACTCAATCTACATACTTTCAATGAATCACATACTACATACAATGCTCGATAGCTACGCACTAACTCATTAAAAGAAACCTTTCATTATTATCATATTAAATATCAATGAATAAGTTGTAGAAAATCGTTGAATAGTAGCCAATTATAATGTTAGATATAATCTATGTGCAAATAACATAATTATGTAGGACTACAAGCCCACAGTACGTGTACGTACCCTTCAATAAAATCATCATCCACAAATAGATCAATTTAAAATTTAACATATCTCGATATTTGATATTAATATCGAGTTTCCCCAACCCCAATGAATATTTGGATGAACAAGAATATAAAATAAATACTTTTATTTTTAACATTTTTTAAGTTTTAATCCACACTTAGGAAAGGAATTAACACTTTGAAGATGTTAAAAATATTTAATAAATTGCATTCTCTCTTGCCAGACGATATTCCTTAGTAAATATTTTTGGGTAGCGGAAATTTGTAAAAATCTCCCTACAGAGATGGTACATAAATAAGTTGTACCCCTAACAAGCGTATAAAAATTTCGACGTAGCTTGATGAGAACGTATGGCTTAGTAGTCAGAGCGCCTGGTCGGTTTCCAGGAGACGCAGGTTCATTTATAACATAAATTAAGTTAAGCCACTTTACAGTAACATTTTTATAGCTTTTTTTTAACATGTATTCTATATTTTTTTTATCAGAGCGAGCGTAACACGCCCGCACCTACGTTGATAAGGGCTTCAGCTTCCGATCATCACGCGTTAAGAACGCAGCGATAAAATTTTATAGTGTTTTAAGATATAACATCATAATTTTGTATAAATAAATGATATAAGAATACGATATATACATCAAATTTACAATTTGAGTTACGAGAGATTATAAAAATACAATCATAATTAGTCGATCTTCGAGGAAAAAGAGGAGGATAATATTCAGCATCGGTGATATGAGGAAAAAAATGTGTTAAAACCTCTGTAAGCTAAATTTATGAACAAAATTTATTGAAACGTAAAACATTCGAGAATAAAAATATTCATTAATATTCATAAATAAAAAATTATATTATAACATGGGTTATAAAGGTCATATTTAAGTGGACGTATCGTTAATCATTATAGGCAACATCCGATCTAGGCATCTAATTTAAATAGAAGGGGAGACGAGAGCCCCTTTTTATATGTTAAAAGTATTTTATTAATAAACATTAGAACTATAGACATTTTTTTAGCTTTCTCTCTCACATTCCGCATTTAGCAGAGTAGAATATACTTATAGCTTTAAGAACCTTTAGAGTTAGATAGGTTAACCCAACGATAAACCACATAAATATACAGTAACGCGTGTGACTGTAAACTCGACGGTTATGGGTTCGATTCCAACTTGAGGGAATAAATTTTTCAATATTTTTATTTCCTCACTCTGGTAACAAGATAAAGCGCAAATTGCGCATTTAACACATGTCTCAAAAATTTGGCGATTGGGGAAAGGAGTGTCTTAACACTAGCTTCCCTTTGCCTACCTTGCTTTTCAATATATACAGCGTGCGACTAAAAAAAATATAGTGTTTTTACAGAAATTCAATAAAAAAAATGGTTAATCTCATCTATTCGTAACTCGCATCGAATTCCGTGAATCGGTCGCCATCCGCTGTGAGCATCGTCGCGCATGACAAATGAGCACGACGCATGTAACCGAAACAAAATGTATTCAATGATCTGTACTGGTAATATTATGCTAAATTGTCTACATAAAATATGTCATATATTTTTTTATAAATTGTACATTTTAGATAACATTATATCCTATGATGAAAAAAATATAACATTTTTTCCGCTTTTGGGTTGAAAAAATATAAGGTATATTTAGACGACGAAACGAAAAGACTAAAGCGAAAGCTGAGTAAAAATTTATAATAAAATCATAATTTCTGTAGAGAACTCCAATATGGTTAAAACCTGTAAATAGATGAAATTCAAAATAATAATTTAAATGTATAATAATATAAACAATTTCAACAATGCTGTATCTCACATATAGCAGGGTAGACTGACAGAATCTAGTGTTAGATTTTCGAGAGATGTTTAGCAGCGAAATTCAACTCTTTGCTATTGTTCTTACCAAAGATATGAAATGAAAATATTGCATTGCCCCAAGTGAGAATCGAACCTACAATCGTCACATTTACAAACAGAAGTTGCTCCATAACAGCTTAGTGTTAATAATTTAATATTAAAAATTTTTTTTGAGGTTGAATACCACTTGAAGAAATAACATTTCATCACTATGGTAATGAGGTAAAGTGTGGCGTTGGGATCCTCTCAACAAACAATGCCCCAGTCTTAACACTAGGTTCCCACGTTCCCTCGCCTACCCTGCTATATGTGGTATATAGTGTAAAGCTAAAAAAAACACTTTAGTTTTCGGTACATGAATAGAATAAAATTTTAAAAATATTCAGAATAACTCACATTCAGTCGGCTTTACCATCCATTCATGTGCTATTCTCACACTTTATTAAAAAGAGTGAAAGTGTACATAGCTAGGCAAGAATACAGTAGCCACATTAAAAGAAAAGTAAACATAACATTTGAAATATTGCTAATGAAACTTGTATGAAGATTACTGAAGATTATTTACTTGAAGTAACTTTTTTTAAATAGAAAAAAATCTAGATAACTGTTATAACTATACAATTAAGCAAATCATTTTGGTTTTTACAAAAAAAAAACTCTTCTTGTTATGAGTTTTTTTAAATAAACAAAACATAGCCTTATTTCTGTTTAGAAATAAGTAACTACCATTATATAAACAAATTTTACTGTTATATACTCCAACACTCTTTATCAGACATAACTACAAGCAATTGAGTATGAGAGTTCAACAAATTCTATTGAAGGCCTTCATAATAGACTGAATTGGTAAATGATTGTAACCTCTCAGACCTTTGCAATAAAGATTTTTAAGTTTTAAGTGTAAGTTGTTTTATTTTCAAAGTGACTTAATTTTACAGATATTTCTTTTACAAACCAACTTTTTTTTCAGCCTGACACCTTATACTTTATTAATACAGCAGGCCAGGCAGAGTACCTTCTTTCAAAACACTACTAATCACTTTCCACCCTAATTTAAGATGTTAAGAGGTGGAATTTATTTTAGCAGCACATTATTTTCCCTGTCTTGAGAAACAATTTTGAACTGACAACTATCACATCTCCAGTCACACACTGTCCCATTGTGACACAATCTTTAAAACCTAACAATCTTAATTAATATATCATTTATAATGATTTCTTCACAAATTGAAAAGATCCTATCTTTTTACTTTTTTCTAAACTTTTTTATAATATAAGCTTTTATGTATAAGTTTTTACTTAATAAAATAAATAGTACATTCTATTACCTCTTTTGTCTAAATTAAGCTATGTTTTTTCATTCATTTTTTACATGGGTTTTCCTAAATAATGCACATACTGTATTTAATAAAAATTTAACAGAATTATTTATATTACTACAATACAACATATAAACAAAATTTTATCAAACATTATGTAAAGCCATTAAAAACAACTACAGAAAAAGATCTTACAATCTATTCTAATACAGATAATATACATACATTTTAATGTAAAAAATATATAAATTCAAAATACAGTAAATGATTTATCTTGTTATAAAGTTTTGATATTTCATTATAATTTAAACTCTTAAAAATTTTATTAACATATTGATTAAAACTTGTAAAATTTTAAAATTGATGTATTTAAATCTAACAACATTTCCTGCCATTAATTTACATAGATTCAGCAACTGTTAATACAATAATAAGCAGATTAAGTGCTTCGCAACTCAAATTCTAATTGGTAATTATACATGGGAATGACCAATACATCTATGCAATTGTATTAAACTGTAGGATACATAAAATTTTGTCTAAACAATAAATCTGTGTGTAGATATTTTTTTAAAGAGGGTGATATTTACAATCCAAATAAATTATTTTAGATAAAATATGTAGAAAAATATATTGAACTGTGTTTTGTACTTCAAATCTGTATACTCTAAACAGAGATAACTATATATTTTGGAGTAATATAGTAATTTATATGAACATGCAAAAATGTGCTAACACTAAAGTTTTTTTTTTACTATTAAAGTAACATTAAGCAATTTTAATTACAAGAGTCAATTAAAAATTATCACGTGTCCAATGCACTATCAATTATTACAGAAATTACCTAATCTATTGATTGCACGATAAAGTTTTGAAACATTAAACGTCATGATTCATCGGCGCGAAGGCGGTAACTAAAGTATTAACAAATCTAGTTTCTATGGAACGACTTCTCCTAAGGAGGTAGACATAATCGGGTTATGGCGTCACTTTTTATATCAAATCAACCCCATCACATTAACGTCATATAGTATTTAATTATAGATTGATCTGAAATTCAGTTATAGTTGAAAGGTGGAGCCGCTCGTCAGTCGTCAGCAGGCTTGGGCGATGGCGGTCAAATAACGGCCGGGTAGGCAGCCAAACAAAAATTTGTTCTCATACAAGTTTATTTAGTAATTAAATTTGAAAATCTATTATTTAAATAGTAATAAAAAATAAATGTAGCTTACCACATGACAAATAATATAGAGACAATTCCTATAAGTTAGCATTCACTCACAACACAAAACATTCCACATACACGATTGACAATCACAGTCACACTATGACGGAGGACACTAGCGCCACGTGTTTCTATGGCATCTTTCATCGAAATTACTACTCTACTGTGAAGTTCCGCTAGTATGCAATTTAACCAACATGACAATATCGGATACTTTGTGCCTATTATTTGCCATTCAGATACTTTGTGGCTATTACTAACTTGTTTGTAGTATCATAATACCGTACGGTTATTAAACATCAAAGATAATTTATTTTATTTAAATATTTAACATATTTTTATAAAATACACGAGAAAATTTCTTTATTTTCTTAATATTAAAAATCAAAGATAATTTATTTTATTTAAATATTTAATATATTTTTATAAAATACTCGATACTGTTTTCTTAATAATCAGTAAATTTCAATGTTATAATTTTTGAAATGCTAAATCATTAATTATTAAGCAGCTTTATTAATGCTTTTTGCGTTATAATATTTAGTAAGACATTCAGTCAGTCAGTTAGTCAGTCAGTCTGTTCGTCTGTTCGTCTGTTCTTCTGTTCGTCTATTCGTCTGCTCGTCTGCTCGTCAGTCAGTCAATCAGTCAGTCAGTCAGTCAGTGAGTTTATTTAGAGACAGTGAGTGAGTTAATCAGTGCATCAGTGAGCTCTTTATTAGAGCTAGTATCTTAATACTACGTTTCCGCGTTCTCTCTGCCACGTTACCCCTACCCTGCTATTTGCAAGATACAGCGTGAGCCCAAAAAAATAATAAATACAAAATCTTTATATAATTTTAACCATTTGCCCTCAAGCAGCGCTCAGCCGATATGAAGTCGATAAAGGTTTGAGTGCAAAGAGTTAATTTAAATTTATATTATGAGGCCAGACGTGGCGCAGCGGCACAAGGCCGACTGGTTGTGGGCTCGATTCCACTCGAGGAGATGAAATATTTATTTAAATTTATATTTCGATTTCCTTGCTCTGGTGTCGAGGCTAAGCGCGGCGTTGGGTTCTTCCACTCAACACGCAATGCCTCCAGAATTCTGCAGAAAGTGGGGAATGGAGTGTCTTAACACTAGGTTCTCTCTGTCTACCTTGCTGTGTGCATGATATAGCGTGTAGCTGATTTGATTTTTAAATATTTACGCAAAATAAAATATTTTCCAATATATATTTAAACATATTTCTAAATAATTACGATAAAAAAAAATATTTTAGCAATCAATACTGTAAATATTATTAAACATATTTCGTTAACTATTATCAAATATTTTTTAAGTATTACAGATTCAACATTTTAATGTCAATGTCATTTTTCAATTCTGTAGTGAAATTTTATAAATATTTTTTGAATACTGTACTAATTTTCTTAAATTAATAAATATCAATAATGTTAATTAGACAATGTACTAAATTATCAAGTTCTATTAGAATAAGCGCGTATAAAAAGTTACCTGTAAAGAACAAAAATGTCTTAACAATATTTTGTCCCTGTAGAGAAACACAAAATAGGTTAATTTTACAAACATATCTGTATGTTATATTTTATGTTTTATTGTATTTAATAATATTATAAAATTTTGTATAGATTCTTAGCATCAGAAAATATTACGAAAAAATCTCCAAGTGTCAATAATAGACATGAGATTCTATTTTCTGCGGGACCTGTACAAAATGAGAGTCAAAAGAGTAGATTATCACCAGAAGAATTGTTAGAAAAATCTATAGCTCATTTATCGACTGATATTTATCAAAAGAATAGAGTTTATAAGAATGATTTAGTCAGAGTGTTAAACAAAGTGAAGGAATTAAATATATCTTCTAAGAGGCAAGGCTTATTATTATTGAAATGCTGTACAGAGCTTCTGCTAGATGAAACACCTGGCACTAGAATGGCTTTGGTTGAACAAGTGTGGAATATTATCAAGTAAGCAATGAAATTATAGATATATATAACCAAATACAAAGTTAATATAAAAAAGCTGAAGAGTTGTTTTGATTAAATGTGCTAATTCATCTAAGGAACTATTAAATGGCTTAAACATTTCTTTTTGTGTTGAATAATCCTTGTATCAACCATTGTGATATGTCTTTAGGCAATATCACATTGGTTGTTTCTGTGTGACCTATTTTAACTGCAATCTGAGTTACTTTCTGCATTAGGAATGTGATGTAAAAGTTAAGAGATATTTTTAAAATGAATGTTAATTTAAAAATTATTTTTTTACAGCTTGCCCTTTGAGAATTTATGATAAATTTCTGTATTATAATTTCTTACATTTTTCAGGCCCCATACGACATTTGAGGTTGAGCATTACAATGAATTACTTAGAGTATACATAGCAAATAATAGAACAGTCACTGCTAGCTCTTTTTTAAGCCAGATGGGAGATGTGAAACCAAATTTATCTACTTTTGAATTGATATTAAGGACACTTGGAGAGGTGAAATGAAAACTAAAATTTTCTTGTAAAATATTTTATGTTTAATACAAATAGGCTTTAATTTAGGTATATAATTTATTTTTATATTTTTATCATATTATGTCATTGCATTGCATACAACAGGTATTTTTGTTATAATATATTTAGAAGTACGATAAGAATTGTATAAAATTAAATCTATTTTATAGATATACATTATTTTTTTAATTTATTTTTATTAGGCAGGTGACATAAATCAATGTACAGAAGTGATATCAAACATGAAGGCGCAAGGTTTCCCTGCTACAGAAAATGTATTCAATTCTCTTATAATATGTCAAGGCAAAGCTGGGTAAGTTTTAGCTTAGTTAGTAAAAAATAAAGTTACTAGTAATAATTTATTTCACTTAAAGAAAAAGAAATACACTTTATTTTTAATTTGAAAGATATCGTAGTGATGCTTGTTCTAGACCAATTTATGACTTCATTTTTGCGAAAACAATTCCCTTTTTGGTTGATGTACATTTTTCTTCATTTTCCAGTAATTTACCTAATATTCGAGACATATTGACAATGATGAGGTCCCTTAAGTTAGAACCTTCTGCAAGTACATATACTTACACAGCGAGAGCTTACGCTTGGAATAAAAATAATGATCTTTTAATAGAAGAACTTGAAAAAGCTAGAAACATTGGAATCCAATTTGGGGAGATACATATTATGGAGATATTGAAGACATTGGCCGTGGTTAGCAATTATGAACCAGTGGCTAAAGTACGCTCATTTTGTTATATCAATACACAATATTTTTAATATTGTTAAACAACAAGTACCTTCTCACTGTATCCTGCACACAGCAGGGTAGGCAAAAGAAACCTAGGGTTATGAAACTCCATTCCCCACATCCACCAAATTTTCAAGGTGTTAAGTGGTCGAACTTAGTGCCGGGCTTTTGCCTTGGCGCCAGAGTATAGAAATGAAGTTATTAATAAATAATAATTCCTTCCCAACTCACTCACTCTTGCCTCTGTGACAGCCTTTCATTGATTTATGTAGCTATTTGCTTTTTTTGTTTGTTACTAGCTTTGGAAATAATTAATTCTGCTTCTAGGGATTCACATATTGTATTTGCAATTGTGATTTTTATATTTGAAGGATGTAAAATAAACTATATACCATGTAAAATTAGATTAAATATATAGATGAATTCTACATTCTATTGATTGAATTGATTGATTGAAAAAAAAAGCTGAGCAATTTTTCCCACCAGTTAGACAGAGAAAACAGTCTGTTTACCAATTTGTATCCATTTTTCTGCCTATCAGAGCAAAAAACTTAAATAATATTTATTATACAGTAGAAAATCAAGCAATAAATTTAAATTTGCAGGTGTTAAAATACTTACCAGAAGAAATACTAGAAACACCATCTATTTCGCCTTACATGCAGAGTGTGGCGACTTTACTAGTATTTCAAAATCATCCAATGGTTGCATTGGAGATTTACAAATGTCTACCGTTACCCTCATTTGGACCTAGAGATGATAAGGGCTTGCACGGGAGGAGTTTAGTTAGAGATTGTGTTAAGGCTTCCATGGTTTGTTGTTTTTCTCTTTTTATGTTGAGGGAACACGGGAACCTAGTCATAATTCGTACAAGTACTAACTGATTTTAAATTTCTTTACATGTAATTAGTTAGAAGATTCTCTACAAAATTATCATTTTTAACTACCAACTTTCTTTCCAGCCATCAAGCGTAATAAGTCTGATAACACAGGAGTTGATGTCATCAGGTAGAAATCCTATAGCAATGCACAATGCAGCTGAAGCGGCGCTTCAATTGGCCAAAGTGCCCCTAGCTTTAGACTTGTTTACTAGAATGAAACAACTAGGTATGGCGCTACGCCCACATTACTTTTGGCCAATTTTAATTCATACTTCGAAAACTTATGGGGAGAAAGGTACGTATTTCGTATTTCGATTGTTTTTCGATATTTTTTTGGAAAACGTCTTTACAAATATATTTTAAATTTATTATCTCATTCAGTTTTTTATGATCACCATAGAAAAAGAATTATAAAAAAAACAATATAAATAATATTTCATTCAACTTTTACAAAGCAAAGAATTTAGTAGAAGTTGAATGCCTATGCAATGTGTAATTTTTTTTTAATCAAATAAAATTATTATTAAAGTGTAAAAATTATTTTTTGAAATAGAGTTGATTTGATTTCTTGGCCTGACCACAGCCATTGGGTGCTTCATGCTTCATATTGGATGTGCACAGATTATAATATATAAAAAAAATCAAGAACCTAGAGAGGCAGAATGCAATGCTATATCTTGTACTGCTATATACATATATGTATAACTATTATTTTATAGGTATTATGAATACATTATCAACAATGGTAACAATGGAAGTTAAGCCTGATTACGAAACTATTTTAGATTACACTTTACCATATGTCAGCTTCACATCTCCACAGAATTTAATGAAAAAGTTTCTAGAATCCGGCCTTTCTGTTACTAATGTACTGACACCTATGATGGTCACTCTGTTGAATACTGGACAAGTTAGAGCGGCTAGTGAGATTTGTAAGTAATTTTTACTGTTACAATTTTAAACAAAATATTTTTATTTAAAAAGTATGTTTCCATTTCTTACAGAGAAAATAAATAGTATTGTTTTATAAATGAAATCATAATAAATATATTTATATTTTTACTGTTGTAATTTATACTATGATTAAATAAAAAGTAAAAAAAATAATTATTTATATATCAAAAAATTAAAGCAAATTAAAATATGAAAAACTGACGAATCTATTTTATCAGGAATATAGTTATATTGTATCAGACTATCCTATCCTACATCCTAATTTCTATCCTAATTATAAATATGAAAACTGATGAGCACAGATGTTTGTTCCACTTTCACGCAAAACTACTGAACGGATTTAGATGAAACTACAATAAATAATATAGCTTATACAACTGAATAGGACTTGGGCTACAATTTATGTAAAAATTTTGAATAATATGATTATAAAAAAAAAAACAAAAAATTGGCGCCATTTTTTGGGTGTTACTATTTTAATTTAATGTATTTTGTTTTCAAGGTGAACTATTCCAAGGCAAAGTAGATGTGGAAATGTTACTAGGTTCCCTAGTAAAAGGATATTTACTAAGTTCAGATATGAAACACACAGTGCACATATTAGAAGACATGATGACCAAAGCCTTAAATAAGGATAAGGACTGGGTTGGAAGGTTTTTATGCGCATTTGTACGGAATAAAAGGATTAAAGAGGATTTGTCGGATTTGATTGATTTGCTGAAGGTAAAATTTGCTTTTTGATTTTTTTCCTATAGTGTGGGGAACTTTGAGTACTTAATTTGTGTAGTTAGTAAATTGTGTATATTTCTTAGCGTTTAAATAGTATTGTAAAAGGTATTAGCTAGTATTTATATTCATACTATCAGTGCTAAGTAAAAAGGCATTATATTATATGGAGTAAATTTAAAAAAAAGGATGCCGACGTGACGTGGTGTTGAAAAAATGACATAAATACTGTATTATCTTAATATATATAGAGCTGAAAAAAGAATTAAAAATATAATAATATTATATGTATTGTAATAATATATAATTTATCTTAATAATATCCTGATAAAATTTGACTGTAGGCGCATTGGTTATTTATGGATTTGATACCTATTCGGTGGAATAAATTATTTTGAATTCTCTGCTCTGACAATACTAGTCTTGACAATAGTCTCTATCTACCCTACTCTGACCCTATGCATACAGGATACACGCGAAGTAAAAATAAAACATTTATTTTTTTATTATAATTAACAATTCTATATTAATTTACCACAGGGTGTACAATCAACTCCTATAAAGATTTCCACCGCGGCCGCCGATTATTGTATTTCTCGTATACCGGGGCATCACAGCCAGGACAAAAGGGAAGAGATAAAAGAAAGTTTAATAAAAATCACAGATGACAGATTAATCGATGATGGGGAATTATTTGCACAGATTATGCAACATCCAGTAAGTTAATTATGTATATATTGTATATTAAATCCAGTTCTACATCTGAGCTGGTCTTGTGATTCTCAATGGACCCACTATTGATGATGATTTTTTAATATTTTTCTTTATAATGTATGTGTGAGAATAATACAAGATTTAAATAATATGATTTTAGTGATATTGCTTATTTTTATATGATAATATAATTTAAGGATAGGAGGAACTATAAGTACTTTATAAAATACGTAGAATAAATCTAAACTGCTGCAGCTTAAAACTTAAGAAACCTAATTCATTGTTGGTCTACTTGATATTGCTTATTATTTGTAATGGCAATATAACAATTTTAAAAAAATTGTTTGTTTTTTTTATAACCCGACTACGGCGAGCCAAAAATTAGGGTTATGATTTAGACCTGTATGTATACTCGTATATGTATGTGAGTATTGTATATGTATTCATATATTCCTTATAGCTTCATAATTAGACAAATGAGGTATCGTTAGAATTCTCTTGATTGTTCGCTAGTTATAGGCTGTAGCCTGTAACTAGCGAACAATCAAGAGAATCAAGCTGTAGGACCTGTAGGTCCTCAACCATTATAATAATAAAATAAAATTGAAGTCACATTCGATCACGACATAGTCATAGATCACGATCATCAGTATGACGTATAAAAATAAAAATACGTTTAAATATAATACGTATAAGTTGTATATTTAGTAGTCGGTACCTCTTTAATAGTTTGTACATAATAATTTAGCGGAGACAATTTTCTTGTTTCGTAAAATTAATTTACATTTATTCTTCCAGAAACAAATGAACGAAAGCTCTCTTAAAGCACACCTAATAGAATTAGAAGCTAAAGGCATGAATACAAGAGGTGTTTTGCGAAAATTGCTTCAACAATATTGTAGAGAAGGTAATTTGAATGCGGCGAGGGAAATTGTGGATAAATGTGAGAAAGAAGGGGTCAGTATTATTCCATCATCCATCCATCTTCACGCCTTATCTCGCATATTAGTGACGATGACGCGTCCTCACTCTTTCTGCAAATCTCTTACAGTACTACTGTGTTATATTTTGCTAGTGTTTTAGTTTTTTTTCGACTAACACTACAATTACGAACCTAGTGTCAAGATATTCCATTCTTCCAGGCTTGTCAGTGTGGTAAAATAAAAATAATTACATAATTAACTAAATCATTTAAATCATCTCTCAGAAATGGGGATCGAACCGTCAAAAGTACCGTTTTCACAAATAGAGAACTGTCATTTTTAAATTATATATTCTGCAAATTCAATTTAATTGAATTGAAATTGAAATTGTTCATACTTACTTTGCTATATTATGGGAACATTCGTTAAATTACTTAAAGAAAAAAATATTTTTCCAGATCTTTCTATCAGCCGGTATGAAAGCGTCGATATTCGATTTGCACGTCAAATTAGGTGAATTAGAATTAGCCGAAATAGCGTTGGCCGATTTAAACAAGTCCTCGCCTAATTTTACATTGGATGAATTTAAAGTTATTGATTTTGCGACTCTTATGGTGTACAGGAAGAAGATTACAAAAGCTCTTGAATTGATAAGCGAAGAGGCTAAAAAGAGGTTTCTTATAATAAGTTCTTTGATTTTCACGATTATTACACATATTAAATGAAACTAATTTAACCGGATTAATCGCGGTCACGGGTAGACCACGGACTACTGCAAAGTGTTCGAAAATGTAAAAATCTTAAATATACGCGATTAATACGGTTAAATTAGTTTCATTTAATAAGAGGTTTCTTGTTATAATTATTATAATATTAAACAAATAGGTGAATCTCTTAAATAAGTAATTATTTTAAAATATTATTATTTTATATATTTATTCATTAATCATTAATCTGTATGTAAAAACAGACGTATAACAGGGGGTCGTAACATATCGATGAACTGCTGGCGTCTCCTCGACGCAGTCGCGGCGCAAGGCTCCTACGCGGACACTAAGAAAATGTATGAACTGTTAACCACGTTGAGATATTGTAAGCCGTCTAATATTATACTTGGGCCATTGGTGAGAGCGCACTTGAAAAGGTATGTAGAAAAATTTTAATATATCAAATTATTTTGTTTCATATTTCAAAAATAAAGTCTTACCGGCCAGTTTCGAGTTTTTAAGCGTTGTGAGTGAGTGAGTTAAGAGTTAGTTGTTAGTGCTGGAACTCAACTGGAAGTTTTGAGTACCGGTTTCTCGCATATAGCATGGTAGGCAGAGGAATCCTTTACTAAAATACTCCATTCCCCACTTTCCGCTGAATTTTCGATATTAATAATAATTAATTCCCTAGTGGGAATGGAGTTCACGACCGTCGCGTTTATACACCTGTGCCACTGCGCCACGAAATTAATTTAAATACATATAATCATTCTCCATGTGTTAATAATAATAGATATATTTATTTTCTTAAGTAAGATAAGATTTTATTATTTTGGCATCATAATAAAAAACAAAAACGTGTTGAGCCAATACTTTGATTTTAAAATCAGCTTCCCTCTGTATCTCGCACTTAACGGGGTAGGCAGAGGGAACCCAGTGTTAAGACACTCGGTTTTTTGATTTTGTTATTTTATATTGAAGTATAAGTATGTGGTAATATGTTTTCAGTGGTAACATAGAAAAAGCAGTTCAAGAATTCGTTCGTCTCTCAGAGAAATATAACAAAACACCTCTGAAGCATGAATTATTGTGTAAAATATTAAAAGATATGAGTGATGGCAAGTCTGAGGAGGCCTTTATAGAAAATGAGAAAAATAATGGAAAATTGAATAAATTGGTACAGACTATACTCAATGTTGACAGGAAAGTGCATGGTGCTAGTGATGTGCAGGTATTATATATTATTTATTTGTGACGGTGAATGCACCTTTAATTACATAATTTATTTAATTTTCCTTACCTTAATTTAGTCAATTAAACTGATGTAATATGGAAAATATAAATTAATTACTTAAATTGAAACAATTTTCGTATGTCAACTTTTAAATTATTATTATTTTTTTAGCTTCACGCTGTATCCCGCACACAGTAGGGTAGGCAGAGAGAACATAGTGTCAATACACTCTGTTCTCCACTTTCTGCCGAATTCTAGAGGCATTGCGTAGCAGAAAAAGTAGCAGAACTCTACGCCGCGCTGTGCCTCGACACCAGGGCGAAGAAATGGAAATATAAATTTAATTAAATATTTCACCTCCTCGAGTGGGGATCAAACCCACTCGACCAGTCGGTTTTAAAGTCATACTATGTGCCCCTGCGCCTTGACTGGCCTCCGATTACCGTAAACAAATAACATTATATAAATTTCTAATTCTCTTATATAAATATTTTTATTACATACTACTCTAACATTTACCTAGTAATAACAATTTCCATAATTTTCATTAAAAAAACATTCTCTATTTCTCTTTCAGTTAACACTTATAGCGGCATTAGCAGATGTTGGCTACAAAAAATCACTTCGCAAGCTATTATTGGACCCCTCTATAAAGTTCCACCCGGAAGCGTTACTGCGTCACTGTGAACGATTCGCGCAAGAGAAGAAGGTGGAAGCCTTGGAGTTAATAGTGGAAACCGCCAAGGATCTACGCCATGTTGACGTGGAGGCAATATGTAATTTGATTTTGGATGTTTTTCGTAAGTTTTTGATTGTACTTTCTTTATTTTGTTGTTTAGTTGTAGGCATATTTTGAATATAGGGGCAGGGTGAAGTTATTGTTACTTTTTTAACTTCACGCTGTATCCCTTGCAGGGAAGGGAGAGAGAACCTAATGTTAAAGTACTCCGTTTCCAATTGAGACA
Source organism: Heliconius sara (assembly GCA_917862395.2). Lineage (NCBI taxonomy): Eukaryota > Metazoa > Arthropoda > Insecta > Lepidoptera > Nymphalidae > Heliconius > Heliconius sara. The sequence goes on along the minus strand of OU860789.1, from coordinate 11,631,194 downwards.
CTTCCGTTCCCCATACTAACTGCGTGCACACCATACGCGATTAAAGTTAAACATTAAAATATGATAAACATAGATTTTTTAGCTCCACGCTATATCCCGCACGTACCAGGGTCGGTAAAGGGAACCTGGAGACTTACTGTTAAGACCGTTTTGTTCCCCACTTTCCGCCGAATTCTCAGAGCATTGCATCTTTAGTGGCGGAACTCAACCCCGCGCTATACCTTGCTAACAGAACAAGCAAATAATATGAAATATTTCTTTACTGCAACAGTGCACGATTTATTTACTATATTAAGATTAGCATTTATAAACTAATTCTATTTGTGTTATAGAACGCGAAGACAAGTGTCAAGAGGCTCTATCCCTGTGGTACACAATGCAAGAAAATGAAATAACGCCTTCACAAAAATTCGTAAAGAATATATGTTCCCTATGTAAAGCTAACAACAAACAAGTACCGTCTGAACTTTCCATGCTTTTGGATAAACAAATTAAATCCAAATTAGTTATATAGTGCAAAATTAACTTATTTTTTAAATGTTAAATAGGTTAGTGAAATTGATTACTGAGAATTAGAATTGATTACTGCTGTTGTTTTGTGGATTGTATTTCTTTATAATTCCTTTTTCTACTCAGAAAATGTACATGTGAAAAAATGTGTAAATAAAATAAATTGAATGCAGTGATTTTTTTACATGTTTTGAAAGATGATTGCTAAATGTATGTAAATTGTTAGTAATATCTGTGATATTGTTTATTACATAATATATAGGTATGTAACGTTTTTTTATTATTTTATCTTAGAAATCCATTTTGTATATAAGTTATATTAACCTAATGCGTACCGGACGGGCGGATCTCGAATGAACGAGCCGCTGACGCCCTGTACACTATAGGTTCCGGATAGTGGGAGCACGGCGATCGCCGAATGAAACAAGATGCTATGATTCAGTATAACGATCAGTGACTGACTGACTGACTTCAAATATGTCTTCCTATTTTTCTTCCTATCTACTATATATGCTTGAACTGGTTGTCCGACACGACGACCGCGCGTCTTTGCTACCTATCCTTGCGCGGAGCTATACCGTAAGAGCCGCAAGCCACCGAGCCGTTTTATCTGTATTTAAGCAATTGTTTCCCTATGATAATAACAAGTTTTCCTTATATTTTATAACTATCTATTGAACGATTTTACAATTTATATATATTAAAAGAACACACACACACAGAAAATATCTATTCATACAAATGCAAATTAATATACTATTTAATTATTTAATATTAGAAATTTACGAAAGATACTGACTCTATGACGAAATTCACACAAGTTATTATGATATAAAATTTCTTAATAATTGTTTACAAACATTAAGCACTACTACTACACTATTAATCTATTATTTTTCTATGTAAACCTATAATCAACAATAATTAATAATAAATTTCTGAATTATTTTCTTAAAACATAATTAGCTCGGTAAACTATATTAAAACTATATAATCACAATAAAATACGATAATTACTATATAAAACTAAAAAGGTTATATCTGTTGTCTGTTTATAGCTATTTATATTATTATTTATTAAAAATATTACTAGTTTAAAAAATATTTAATAATACTTAAAAACCTATTACAATTGTGTGACGTCACGAGTCACGACACGCAACTAAGAACTTGCAACTACATGTCGTGATAAGTCCGCGAACGCGCGGACATCGCGACGTCGCGAACACCTTATATATTTGAAGCGGCACAAACATGTGACTTGGGGGTGCCCTTACAACCGTCGACTCCTTTCAGGCAGCCATGTAGTGCTTGCACATCTTCTGGGACAGAGTACCCTCTTCCCTACCCACCCGGTGTCGCTGTAAAAGCCAATAGGGCTAACAGCATTAACCTCAAGTTCGGAAAAAAAACAAGTGTGACTGTAAACGGGTGTGGGATCGATTCCCATTTGAGAGAGTGAAATATTTTATATTTTTATTTTCTCGAGAACGTGGAAACCAGAGAGAGGCAAAACGCGGCGTCGAATTGTGCCTCTCAACCTGCTAGACTAGCGTGAAACTTCCGTATTTACATGGGAAACAAATATATATTTTTCTGTGTTATCTCTACGTACAAATTAATAGAAAAAAAACCAACTTCGTATAGAGAGAAAAATGTAATTCAAATATTTAATTAGGATTACAAACATTAATATATCACACTTATAACAATGTTAATACGTCTTATTATTATTAAGATCTTCAATAAGTTTTTTGTTTAAGGCAGCAATTTCACTGATAGCTTCTTTTTTCAGTGGTTCATAGTCCGCTTTTAAAGTGATAGATGCTATGTCTTCTTCTAGAATGGTCTTTCTATTTTCAAGTTGTGCTAATTCTTCTTCGAGACTGTTTAATTTGGCGTACATTTCATTTCCATCAAGACTTTCCTAATAAAAAAACCAAATAAATATTTAGTTGATCAAATGATGTTCACGCATTTAATTGTATTATTCTTAATACAGTTATGAGTCCAGTCCCAGTCGTTGCACAGAAGCACAAGCGTGCAATTTTAAACGCAAAAGATTATTTGGGTTCAATTCCCAATGAAAATGTTGAATATTCCATTCCATCGCTCTGGTAACGAGACAAAGCGCGGCATTAAGTTTCGCTACTCTCTTCTGAAGACGTTTCAATGTCTTCAGAATTTGGCGGAAAGTGGGAGTATCTTAATGGGAACGGTGTGTTTTAAAACTATGTTCCCAGGTTCCCTCTGCTTACCCTGTTATATGCAAGGTACAGCGGGTAGCTAAAATTTTTTTTTCAAGACTGATTATTACTTAACGTATGTATGTATTTTATATTTAAAAATATTTAATATGCTAAATTTTACTTACTATTCAGTAAATTAAATATTTTGTTATTACTTGTTAATAAATTATATATTTTTTTATTTATTACCTGTAATTTTTTAAGCTTATTCGAAGCCTCTATGACGGCGCTCTCAGTTGGTCCTAATTTTTCTTTCAGGATTTTCGTTTCGCTTTCCAGAGCCTTCTTTTGCTCCTCTCCTAATAAAGCGTAATAATATTTACATACTTTAAAGAATGTTTTACACTTAAATTTAACAAATTTTGGTCCAAAATTTAACGATTTTTTAAAGACAGTTTTAGTTAAAAAAAACTTAATAATCTAGAACTTATTTACCAAAGTTTTACAAGCGTATAATTAAATAAATTTAGTCTATGATAAAAACCTTCATCTCTCAGCTTTTCTAAATCAGATAATGTCACAAGTTCTTCTTGCATGACGCTTGTTTTCTCCGGAAGAGTTTGTAATTCCGTTGCGAGACGCTCACGCGTTGCTTCCGCCTGAATTATAAGAAAAAATTGTTTTATTGATTTTTTAACAGCATTTACTCTATGTACCGCTAGTTCTTATAAGCGGTATCTTCGCTTCCATTGCCAAATGGAAAGAAATAAACGAATTAACTATTTTATTAGTTAATATAGCTTCTATAGCTTTCCTAGATAAATAGACTCTAAGAAGAAGAAATTTTCAATTCGGATTAGTATTCTGAGATTAGCAGAGAAACTCTTTTAATTTTATATATAGTTAAATAGGAACTGTGATAAGTTTTTTTTTTTTTATGGAAAAGACACGGCAAACGAGCGTGCGGGTCACCTGATGGTAAGTGAGTACCGCCGCCCACGGCCCCGTGCAGCCCCAGAGGAGCTACAGGTGCGTTGCCGGCCTTTAAGATGAGTTGGGCGCCGGGGCCCGGCATTACCTGATGCGAAACGCAGTGGCATAAAGCCACTACTTCACGCCGGTTTTAAATGCCGGGGGTGGTAATGATCCGGTCGAGTCTGCCCATGCGTGTTGCCATTGCTGGCGACGTGACTCTACCACACGTACTTTAGTCGCCTCTTACGACACCACCAGTACCAGGATGATCCTATTCTAGGCCGGGATCACACGGCACAAAAAGTAACTGAAACATGTTAAAACCTTTTTCAAATTAGCTTGAAATCTTTCATAGTCCTTAGTCAAAGTGTCAAGAGTCTTCTTGCTATCATCATAAAAACTTGAATAACCTTCTTTTTGTTTTAATGAATCTATTTCACTTAAATCTAGATCTATATTAGAACTGCTGTGTTCTAATGCAAATACTATATCTTTTTCCAATTGGTCGATCTTTTCTATTTCCTTTTTGAGATTTTCCTCGTAAGTAGACATGAATGCGTCCATGGTTTCTTCTCTTTTCTTCAGTTCTCTGTATTTTTGGTGACGTTCTGAATTACCCTCCTCGAGGTCCTACGGCGATTACAAAATAAATAATATTTATTAATTTGTCGGTAGGTACAGTCCGCGAGGTCTAAGCTGAACTTTACATTTGTGTGAGTGTACATACATAGTGTAGGTATGTATGGTAGGTAATTTTTTGATACTGAGACTGAGCCTCACACAAACGCAAAGATCAGTTTAAGCCTTGTGAACAGTAGAGATAGGCTGCAATGACTGTAGCTAAGGAGAATCAGCAGTCACTTTTACTTTTTATATTTGATAAAAAAATTTAAATGAGCAAATTAAATATTTCTATGTGATTTTTTTAATATAAAAATCAAAATTACTACGTTCCCCACTTTCCTCCTTCTACGAATTTTGGAGGCATTGCGTGCTGAGTGGCGGAACTCAATGCCGCCTTTGACACCAGGGCGAAGAACAGAAAATATACATTTAAAAACATATTTTATCTCCTCGAGTGGGAATCAAATCCACCACCAGTTGATGTATAGTCACACTTTGTGCCCCTGCGCCACAACTGGCCTCTTTTTCTCTGCATATATTTTTCGAATAAAGCTCATGGCGATATAAATAAATTACTTGTTCGGCTTGTTCTATATATTCTTGTACTTTTCGAATCTGGTCTTTAAGATTTGAAGCATTGCTGTCTAAAGATGCTATAGCTGCATTATCTTCACGAACCTTAAACGAAATTTTAAACTGGATTATTTTAACATTTTTGATCCACTTAATGAAAATTTGGCAATTTTAAAACAGCTTCTATATCTACATATATGATAGTGGTTAAATTCTATGTATAACGTTTCAGCTAAAGTATTATTTTGACCCTCTTACTTGTTGCAAAAGCTTTTCTCTTTCTTCTTGAGGATCCAAACGATTGTTTATTTCATTTTTTAAATTATCACGCTTCTCTTCGGCCGATGCAAGTCTACGATGTAGCTCCAATAAATGCATTTTAATCTGTAAAATATTTATTGGTAAACTTTTAAACCCAAAATAAAATGTGGCTAATCTCATTTCATTTTTCTGCACAATATTATACAGCGTATTGCATTACATGAAGAAAAAAAGACAAAATTTTAGTAACAGTGAAAAAAACTTGTTTCGCCAAGTAGCACACAACACTTGTAAATTGAGTGAAACTTATTACTTATTACTAGATGTATTAATAAGGAAAAGATCCACAAAGATGAGGAGGAAATTTAGAAGCTTATTAGTATAAGGTTACCTGCGAACCAGATATTTCTTTAACGAATTCCTCTTTTTCCCTATTCAGGTGGTCTATTTGTTGCCTCGTTTGTTCTACTTCTTCACGTAGAGTAGAAGCTGTTGCTTCCAGTTCATTATACTGTTCTCTTTGTTCTGGAGTCATCTCTGACAGCAGTTTCGTTATTGTTGATTGCTCCTATGATAACAAAAAAAACATGCTTGTAGTGTTGCAGCGGCACAGTATCTGACTGCAAACGCGACGCTTGTAGGTTTGGCAAACGCGACGGTTGTACCCACTCAGGAGAGTGGATTAATTTCATTTGATCGGCTCTTTCCACGCGTTTGTGCCAAAGTGATCTTTTAAAGGTTCCGTTTTTACCTTTCGATGTACGGAACCCTAAAAATTAAAAAAAACGAGGTCATCCTTTTTTACCTTATCCATTTGTTCTCTAAGTTGTCGTAGCTGATTTTCTTTCCTTTGTTTTTCTATGAAAACTTGTTCAACTTCTTCCTGTAGTTTCTTGTTGCTTAATTCTAGTTCCCTTGTTTGCTCTTCTACGGACTGTCGAGACGCTTCACCGTTGGCTATCCGAATAGCTGTATTGTAATCAGCTAATCTGCATTGTAGATCTAAAATAATATAATAATACAAAAATATAAATAAAATCAGTTTGATGCTGTATCTAGCGAACAGCAGAGAAGGCAGAAGGAACCTAGTGTTAAGAAACTCCGTTCTCCACTTTTCGCCGAATTGCAAGTTGAGTGATGAAACTCAAGGCCGCTTTTAGCCTCGACACCAGAGAGAAGAAATGAAAATATAAAGTTAAATAAACATTTTACTTCTTCGAGTGGGGATCGAACCCACAACCATCGCATTATAGTCACACTCTTGTGTCTTGTATTTTCACATTTTTCTAACCGCCAGACACAACGGTCTCTGCGTACCTCCTTTACTTCATCTACTGTCCTCAACATCTTCATATACGCTCTCCAAGTGGCCCTCATGCTTTTTATGTATCATTATCATCGATACTGTTTTGTCGAAGTTACAACCGACGTATGAGAGGTAGTATACAGCTTCTTTTTTTTCCTTTATTTTTTAGTTATTAGTTTTATTATATGCACAAAATGGAGATATAAATTATATATTTTCTTTTTCTTGCCTGCATGACTCAAGACCGATGTAAAAATTAAAGAACTGGACAAGCGGTAGTCGGGCTCTCCCATCGAGGGTTTCGTATAAATATTGGAAGTCTAGAAATTTCTCTTCTTAGCTTAGCCAGAGCCCTTTCATCAGATACCTCACTTGAACTAGCGACGTTAATATCAAATTGAGCAGAAAGGGGTGCCATTATAAAGGGAGTTTGGCAGCTAGCAGCTAGAAGGGGTTCTACGGACTGTCTCTTCTTAGGCTATTATTTCTTTGAAATTGTATAGCTATACAAATGTATAGTTTTCAGATTTTTTCTGTACTAGTATAGCTAGCTGCCAAATTTGATAATTCTAGATTCTAGATTCTGGATCAATCGGAAGTACCCTATTAGTTTTTACTCCCTTTATAATGTCGAAATACGTGATTTTTGCGATAAAACGTCCATATCTTTTTTTAAGTAAATGTAGAAATACTATTTTTTCAGGAAATGAAGGGACTGTAGATCTGTACATGGTTTGAATTTCAACTCGATATCTCCAAGCGTTCCTGAGATAAATGCTCTTGACAGACAGGCAGACAGACAGACAGACAACAAAGTGGTCTTAGAAAGATTCATTTTTCCTTTAACTATTTCATTCTATATAAGTCCACTCACCAGTCAACTCTTGAGCCAGTTCCCTAACCCTTGCCTCATAATGTTTCTTTGCAGATTTTTCCCTTTCACCTGCCTCTGCTTGATCCGTTAGTCTCGCAATTTCGGCCTTCATTTCTCTTACTTTTACTTGCATCAGCTCTTCCCAATAACGTTTGTCCTGAAGATGGCGTGTGCGATATCCTCTGGCAGTACTTGTACGGAGACCCGATATGCCTTGTTGAGTTATCGGTCGGTCGATCTGAAGATATTGAATAATAAATAAAAATTTATTACAACACTATTGTTTTATTAAATAAATAATAAAATAAGTCAGAAATCATTTATATATAGCTGTATGGTTACTAATTTCAAAACAATCACAAGTTACTTCTTTTTTATTTTACCTTAATTTTATTACTACAGTAAAGTAAACAGTATACAGTAAGGTCGTCGTAAATACAGTTGAGGTCGTCGTGGTGCACCGGGATGTCTAGGTGTAAGCGCGACTGTATTTGGTTCGATCCCCACGTAGAGCAATGGTTGTGTTCCTTTATTTATATTTCCCCGCTCTCGAAGACGAAGCGCGGTGTTGACTTCCGTAACTCAACACAGAAAATGCGTAGTAAAAAAGGGAACGGAGTTTTTAATACGGGAAAAATAATGAATCTGTTTTAAAGTAAACAGTGCTTGTGTATGCAGTAGCAATTAAAAAAAATAATAATTGTACCATAGAAAACCCGGTCATAGAAGAAGACTGCTTGCTCGCAGTGGGCGGTGCTGGACCAAAGCCTGCTGTTCCCATACGGGAGGCAGTGCTTCCTCTATACGCTGATGTCGGCCTCATTGTTCCGCTCCTGTGAGATATTCACGTTTTAAAAAGAGGTATTCGAACGAGATATTAGAGGTATGCATAGGTAGGTAGAACGCACATTTTAAGAGAAGTATTATAGTAGTAGAGGTAGACATACTCGTATTGCTTTGTATCTTTCAAAATTTTCTGCGTCATATGGATAGATGTTTATGAAGTAGGTAAGGTAACTAATGTAAGTAAAGTGGCAGACTTTATATAGTAGATTAATAATTTAATTTGTGTGTCAAAATCTATTTTATCTTTGAATTTGAGTGGTTATATTTACTTCAATAAACGAATAAATAATACTATTTACTTTATTTTCACATACCTTGATAAAGCAGAACCGTTATTTGTATATTCTCTGAAACCTCGTCTTGAGACTGGTCGCGCAACATCTGCCCTTCTTCCTGTACTGACACGCTCTGAATCCTCGGAAAAATCCATAACCACTTCAGCTAATTATTTTTTTTCACATCCAATGAGAAGGAATACATTAATATTGTGTATAATATGTTCACGCGCAGTAGCTATGTTGTTTGTAAGTTGCTATGGTAACGTTACATACGGTATTGTAGTTTAAGTTAGGTTATTATGTGGTTTTGATCAAAACATTAAAAAAACTGTTTTTTTTCAGCTAGCTATTAAAAATTACCACAATACTTAAAGAATTTTTGCGAAACTTTTAATAGAAAATGAAAGAAAATATCTGAAATATTAACTAACAATTTCAAATAAAATAATATATTTTTTTAAAAGTAAAACAAATTAGGAGAAAATAATCTTCAGGCATAAAAGAACAAATTAAATATTAAAAATTTATATCAGAACATGTAAAAAATAATCGAAAATATCTAACTAACAACAACAGTTATATTAAGCGTACAATAATTCTCACATATCTTGAACATAATATGCCTTACTAATCGTGGCTCAACAGCGGCGCAGGATCGAGTCTCGCTGCCTGCTAAGTTTTATACAATATTAGCCTGAAATAACACATTAAAACGTTAAAAATATAATATAAAGTACATTCCGTTTCCCTTAAAAGGATAAAAAATATATATATGGGTTACTCTATGATAAGAAGTTTTAAGTCCACAGAGAATATGGCCAAGGAGAAAAGTTGTCGTTTTTGCATTAAACACTTATATTATGATTTTGGTCCTATTTATGTATTTATTCACGCAAGGGCAAGTCACTTTATGTAAATTTTATTACTTTTTACAAGGCCAGGGTGAATACATTAGGCAGGGTAGAGACACCAAGTTCAGGAAAGATATTTATTTGGCACGGGGAGTGAATTTATACGAATAAAAGTAACAAAATTATAAAAATCAACTATAATTACACATTGTAAATAACATAGAATCCAACAATTATTTTTACAATCATATTAAACATTAGCAGATTATATTATTTCAGCCTTAAATATATGAAATTAACATGGCATTGTAAAATCAAATCAGCTTCACGCTGTATCCCGCACACAGCAGAGTAGGCAGAGGGAACGTAGTGTTAAGACACTCCGTTCCCCACTTTCAGTCGAATTTTGGAGGCATTGCGTTGCGGAACTCTACGTCGCTCTTTGTCTCGACGTCAAAGCGAAGAAATGGAAATATAATTTTAAATAAATATTCCATTTCCTCGAGTCCCACAACCGTCGCGTTACAGTCACATCCTAGAGCCCCTGGGCCACGATGGCCTCAGCATAATTTTTGTTTTCATTATTTCATAACTTGCGTTGACTATTTTTATTTTCCAGTAATCATACTTGCCCCAATTATTGTTAAATATATTTTTCGTTCTGTAGTATGCCGTATTTTCTCACCAGTCAACTGCTTATAATTCTTTTTTCCCTTATTTGGAAGAGAAGAATAACTTTCTTTTAATTGTTGATCGAGCACTTCTGCAACCATAAATTTTTTCTTCGCTGTTTTTTGGCAGTTGGAGAATTTGCTGTTAAGTGTCAGTTATTTTAGGCTTTCGTTATCTTTGTTACCTTTTAATAATTTAAAATTTTAAAAATGTATGCTAATTTAGATTTAAGTTTATTTATAGTCTCAACTTGTTCTTATTAATTAAATATCTCTCAGTTTGATTTAAGTTTGGCAGCTATAACTGTATAAAAATTAAAAGTTTCTTTTTCCGTATCTTTCGTGCCTTCCGTTGCTCTATAGGACTCATTTCGTCGATAGTCTTTATTATTCCTTTCCCCTTCTTTATTACATATTATGCCTTTTCTTATGATTTTGCTATTAATATTTTTCAGAATCACTTTTAATTCTTTCATATCGGCTCTCTGTTTCTCGTTTTTTCTATATATTTTTTTTACGTGTTAACTTTTACCGTGGTGTAATTATCTGTAATAATATTAGACGATGATATAATAACAATATGAACTAAGAACTCCTTTTTTTCAGTTTTAAGAATTTATCAAAATTATTTAAATTATTTTAAACAGTTAGTTGATAAAAAAATATGCTATATCTAAGTTTGTTTGCATTAACATTATCTCCCCTGCTCAACAAGTCTCTTGTTGAGACTGAAGAGACTTGTTGAGCAGGACTGTTGTCCTGCCAGGGGAAATATGGCCGGGGAAAAACGTTTTCATGATAAATGTTATTGTCTTAAGTGACTTAAGAAATACAAGATGTATCACACTTTAACTATTACATTATTGTTAAATCAGACCAGTAATAACAAATAAATTAAATGAATAATATAACCTTTATGACTTATCAGGGGACAGACACAATGACCTCACGAAACCACTATTTCGTACCAATGCGTCGCAACATCTAACAAATACTGGCGCTCTTAACGGCTCACGTGGTATGAATTGAATTTTACGTCTATAGATGACCTTGAGCGCTATTTGGAATATATAGTTTTATATTTGTGTTTGTAGTAGCGTAATGAAATTTGCCAGGGTAGATATCCAAAATAAATGGGACAAAAGTAAAGTTTAAAAAATATTGCAAATAAATAAATATTGTTCTATTTTTCCTTAACAATACTTTTTTTTTAATTTTTTTCTATTTATTTAAGTAGACTATTACAGAGTATTAATAATTACAAATTCAAGGTGCACCGTGCACCGGCGTCATCAAACATTTCTATGAGTAGAAACGTATTAGAATAAATATCATAATAACTCGCACTTAGAATAACATGTTTAAAGTTAAATCACAAAAAAGTAAAAAACGAGGGTACATTTAAACTTACAATTATTTCTATTTAAAACACTAAAGACTTCGGGTGTATTAGCATATACAGGTTGATTGATTCATATATATTATTCATTTATTGATTTATTGTTTTTTTTAATATATAATTTATTTATTTAATAAATTTTCACACCATGCAAGTATTTTATGACTGCACAATTTAGTTTTTTTTTTAAAGAATATATGCCTATCATTTTACTTTCATAGTTAGTACTTCTTTGGTAATGATGTTTTAATATGTGTTTTATATTTTTGTGTGTTATCGCGTTTCTTACTGACAGTGAAAGTTGATTTATAAGTTTTGGTATGATATATTCTAATGATCCTTTGCCATACATAGTTAGATAATATAAGTTTTAGATTGACCATACTTTGCGTTGTTATTTTTGTTGAATTCATGTGCTACAACAAGCAATAACATCCAAATATGTCATTTAAAATATTTAATAAATATAGGCATTATAAATACATTTTGTATGTTATTTTGTAACTTTTTATTTTGAAATATGGAAAATATGTAGATGCATTTTACTACTTTTAATGTTGATGTGATTATTATAGTAAAAAATATTTTAAATAAGTGTGTATAAAAACGTTGGAGAACGTATCATTTGATAAGCTAATGAAAAAATAAATAAAAACTATTATATCTAACTACTCTGTTTGAGGCAGTCTTGAGTATTTCATTCCAAATCTCTTATTGTTTTTTATTTTATAAAGTGGATTTACTCTAAAACTTTAGTAATATATAGTAACCATGTAGTGTACATACTATTTCTGTTTGAAGTTTTCATCCACCTATAACATTATAGCCAATTTGATAACTGTTATTTTCAGAAAGTAAATAAATCTATTAAGCAGGTCAGACAAATAAAAGATATATATTGAAATAATTGTATATTGATTTGATTCTTACAAATTGCTTAAATTTTCTTAAATTAGGTTACAGAATAACCAACACCCTACGTTATATTATGTATGGATGTTGATAAACTAAAAGTACAATCGTCAACAGTAAATGTAAAAATAATAATTTATTCACATTATAAAAATATATATTTATATTTCAATTATTAATTATGCAATATGTTGACGATTTTACTTGAAATATATGTGTTTAACAGTATATGACGCCGAGTAGTAAATATTTGGAAAAAATATATAGAAATTTGTAGTAAGAAAGTATTTAAAAATAGTAAAGAATGAATATTCCTGCACTATTAACAGGTAGTATCAGGCTCCAAGCAGTTCTACAGTATAATTATTCTAAAAACATTATATAAAACAGAATGGTAACCTGTCTAGCACCGAAATTATTTCATTTGAAAAATCGAATAAAATCATAACACGCATAATTTTGCTTTTCTTACAATTTTTGAGTCAGGTGTAACTAAAAACTTAGCGGTATACCTAAATATTGTCATTATAAAAGTACAAAACTGTCAATATATTGTACAAAATTACTTCTAAATCTAAGTATACTTGAGTATTTATAAAATATTCGTAATGGGAATAGCAAAGTCATATAGTTAAATTATTTTAACACTTAATGTACTTAGATGTACATAGAAAAAAGAAGAATACTTAACTATTTACAAATTTAAGAAACATTAGAAATTATAGCTAGAATTTACAAGTTATTTATCAATAAATTCATATTTTTTTTTATAAAAACAGAAATTCTCCTGGTTTTGTTCAAGAATCTATTAAATCCGATCCATAGTTTCATTTGCATTTTTTTCAAAAATCCAACCCTGTGCTGACTAGGATTGACACTTTATCTTAAGAATACTTACCTCTAAGTAAATTAATTTTGTAACTATCATCACCGAATGACGAAAATGAAAAGAAAATGGCGTCAAAATGTGAAAGTTACAAAATCATAACGCTTAAAACGTATATAAATATGTATATTGGCAGTGATTATTGAACGTAAAGCACTTAAATTCACATTACGGTTACAAAACTATGCTACTTGAGTAAACACATTAATCGTTTATTTTACAAAGTCGATTCGAATAAGTCAAATACACAGTAAATTATGTTGATAATTTACAAAAAAAATATATTTACAGTTTGATACGATCACTTCAAACAAACAATATATGTTGCAAACTCGATATCGTTATCTATTCTTTTTAACACAAAAAAAAACTACAATTTACACATTTAATTACAATTTTAAAAAAATCTCATTTACAGACAGTTACATATATTATATTAAGAAGAATAATAAAAAAGAATAGAACGATATAAAATTTATCATATATCAAACCATCGAAGTGATATTATCAAAATTAGCAAACAAATACGGTTTTTAGTCCCATTCTCCGATGAACATGTGACGCGCGTTGGGCGCGGGCGGTGGCGGGAAGCGGCCGGGGACGGGCAATCTGCCGTACACTGCGTAAGGGTCGTAGGGATCACCATCTGCAATTAAGTGTTAAATTATAGTTCATATGAAAACTGTTTAGTTGATATTACACGCTACGAATGATATACATAGGTACACGGTTAACTCTTCTTAGTTTTTATTATAATATAAATAATCAGTTTCACTCTCATTGCGTGTTGAGTTGAATTCATCATGGTGCTTTGCCTCAACAACACAGCGAAAATATTAAATATTTAATTTCGAATGGGAATCGAACCTACTACTTGTCGTATTTACAGTCACACTTTATGGCACTGTGCCACGACTGGTCTCATATTATGACTAAAATGAAAATAAAAAATAAATTTGAGAAACAACATCAAAGTTCAATATAAATATATTTTAATATAAGTGTAAAAATGGAATGGAGTGTCTAAACACTAGATTCCCTCTGCCTACCCTGCTGTGTGCGGGATACAGCGTGAAGCTGATTAATTTAATTTTTTAATTAATATAAGTGTATAATTGTAATTATAATTATTCGTTAAGAGTGAACCGTGTAAGAAAGTAAAATGGGAATCATGACATTTTGGATGATTTACGCATGCTATAATAATATGAGACTAGCAGCATGCATATTATATTTAGTAAAATAATATTTATCATGTAAAAACTATTAAAATTTTACTTAATATGTTTTAGAATTTTGATAAATAGTGATTAAGAAAAATAAAAATTATTAAATAAAATTGTTATATGTCGACTGTGAAAATAAACACTTAAAACGGTAAAATTTTAAATTATTAAGCAGCATTTAATAATATTAAATTACTTGTCGCCATTTTGTTTAAAATATAATAAGTTAGTGATTTTTATATGAAATTGTACTGGTATTAAGTGTTGAAATTATAACATGTCAATATACGTTAGTTGTTCGGAGGATTGCAAAACAAGGTCCGATTTAGGACGCACACGATCACGAACTTATATAGTAGGCACGCTGCATACAACTGTACCTTTTCAACTTGTGAAGTTACTTTATAGGGTTTATTTTTTAGCTTCACACTGTATCCCGCATATAGGATAGGCAGAGGGAACTAAGACTCTTTGGTGAACTTTCGAGGCAATCAACGCCGCTTTTTGCCTATTTACAAGAGCGAAGAAATAAAAATATTAATGAATAATAATTAATTCCCGTGAGTGGGAATCGAACCCGACATGGGGATTAATAGATTGATATCATTTTGTTTTTTTTTGGACCAATTTAATTATTACATTATAATAGTTCTAAAGAATATCTATAATGTATATGAAATATTTTTCTTTACTCTTGTTAATGATTAAAATAGTAGTATTTACTTAATCAACTAAACATTTTAAGAAATTACAATTGTAAAATATTTTATATTTATCTATTTTATCAATTACTTATTTTCAAAGCTTTGGTATTTACTCCTATACTAAAAATGGATGAAGCGAAGCCATGTTCAAGTCCAGCGACGGTCTGATGTCGATGTGATCTCATGTTATGTTTTATATGAAAAAAAAGAGATTATTGGGAAATAGGATAGGACAAAAGATGGGTTTGCAGATCGAAGCGTTTTTTTAGTTGGGATAAGTAATAAACATTTTTTAAAGAAGAAAGAAGAAGATTTTAAGCTGTCGGAATAGATATTCTTGATAAACATAAAAGTACCGAATATATTACTTAAGTTACATATTAGAAGGAAACAGTGATTGATACATTTTAAGATAATAATTAATTAAATATTAAATATAAGAGTAGAAGACTTTTATCCAAAAAAAAGTAACAATTAATAATTTGATAAACTTAAGTATATCAGAAATCAATAAATAAAGTGAAGGTCAAATAGAAATGGTATAACAAAGCGTGATGCGTGCTACCAAAGCCGAAGGACTGACTTAGTCGATATTACCATAGCATTATAAGGAACTAAGTGGAAGTACTTTTAATTTGAGAAAAACTAAACAGTGAGAGGAC
This sequence comes from Heliconius sara, assembly GCA_917862395.2. NCBI lineage: Eukaryota > Metazoa > Arthropoda > Insecta > Lepidoptera > Nymphalidae > Heliconius > Heliconius sara. Next base: position 11,615,447 of record OU860789.1, on the reverse strand, counting down.
ACAAACGTGTGAACCAACTAAGCATGAGGCGTGCCAAGCGAAGTGAATAAAAAAGGGGGGTAAATACCAAGATTGTAGCGTAGATTGTATTGATTAGTTAGCGGGGCTGCTGTATCACTAGGGGCCGACGTTCTTTGTTGGGATAGAATTGATACATGAGCTTCTCTTTTCTGGGACGGTACGCACCGATTCCACTTTCATATGAACGTGCGTGCCATATGGGGGCTTGTATGGGGACGAATGGGGGGTGGAAGGGTCCCTGTTGGACCACGCTGTAACGCTTGCTGGGCACTGGTGTCTCCTTTAGAGTGAGGCGTTCTGTCATCGCTGGGAGCACGTGCTTGCCTGTGGCCTTCACGAAGTTGGGCACACGCGCGCGAAGTCCACAGTAATAAGGGTCATCTGAAAATAAAATTTATATCAAGTTAGATTATTTAAAAATATGCTATTAGTTGTTATTATAAGGATCACTGGATAATTATATTGTACTTATAGACGGTAAATAAAATATATTACCAATAAAATGTATAAATCACTTAAAATTGCCGGTCATCAACTGTATTGTGCCATTAACAGCCTTAATGTGTCTATTATTTATATTTAAGTATTATAATTCCTAAATAATACTTAAATGAAACATAAGACAATACGACATTACAAATTATTATTATTATTTACTAATGTATCCAGCAGCATCTCACACGTTTTTAGTCATTATTTATTTATTACTTGAAAAAACCATTTGTGAATGTTAATAATATATAATCTGCATCTCATTTAAGATGTTTATATAAAGATAGACGCAGGACAAACATTTCATAATAAAAAATATTATTCGCTTGTAAAATAAGGAATTCAACGTACCTAGTCTTAGACTTTTAGATACACAGGTAACATTTAACGTTTCACTCAGTATCATTCCCACGAACGATTGTCAAATCAAAGATAATTGCATTACCTTTTAAGTCTCGTATAGTTTACTGTCAAAATATGTTTAATGGGCTTAATTTAAGAATTTAAAATTATCAGAGTTCAGTTTTCTTATTTTTTTACTTTATGGATTACTGTATTTTTGGGCGGGACCAACATCGTTCCCAATATTTCTCTTATTTAAAAAAAATGCTTAGGGTCAAAATTCAATGTATCATTATATCTAACTAAAACCAGAGAAAATAAAATTAAATAAAACGAATCCCTAAGTAGAATTAGAATAGAATCACAAACATCGCGTGAAAAAGACCCAACTGCACCGAAAGCACACTAAACTTTCGATAGAAATATTTACAATAAAAAAAAGACAATGAATGCGTGCACTTTATGTTCCGCATCCTACGCCCGCAAAGAACCGTCTATTTAAATATCAAGGATATGCCCAAATGTCAGCTGGAGGTTGCGAAACAGTATTGTCTGGTAACCTCTGTTCTGCTCCATCTGTGACATTTGGGGCAAACGTGAACTTATATCTGCAACCACGTCATATAAAGCACGCGTAAAATTAATTGATTTTCAATACTTATTCATTGTTATACTCGTAAATATATTACTGGTCATAAATCACAGTTGCCATATACTGATAGTAGAACAAAAGTTAATTACAATATATAAAAGAAAAATGATGGAGTCTACACATTAGGGCACGAATGAAGGTGTCTGTTTGTACGAAATGGTTGTCGAATCGCTTCTCAATCTGCAGATTTTTAATAGTGCTGCATTAGTAACCAAATCCTAGAATAAAACGATCTTATATTAAAAATGCCAGTAAAGATCAGATCAATACTTGGCGTTTTTTGCTTTTGAGGAATAAAACGAACACAAAAAAAAATTGGTAATTATTTTTTCTATTCAATAAACCTGGCCGATTTTTCACACGTTCAGTCGAGTAGGCGGTAATCCCATGATGAGATCACGGGCTCAGATCAGGTGGATTCTACATCTATTTATGTTACATGACTTGCTTATCAAATGTCAACCTACTTAGTATTCGTACACGAACGTTCAAGATTTGACATGAAATACAAATTAAGCTTCTTTTCGTTATTACCGAACTGTAAGTAATATTGTATGTAGGTCACACATCTGCCCCTACAGGTTTCGGTAAAGGTATGGTTTTAGACACAGAACTTAAAACCGATTTGGTGATTTCTATACTAAAATTTAATTTAATTTAATTATTTAGACTATTTAAATTATTTTTTTATTGCAATATTTATAAAAGGCTTGGCCTTGAAAACGAATTATCGAATGAGCAAAATTTAACGAGATGGTAGAAGACTAGGTGATATTAACTCAAATTATTCACCATAACCCTTAACGAGTGATGAAACTCTCCGTTTTGATCACGATGATTTATAAATGACGATCCTCTAAAAAATATTAGTATCGCAATATTTGTACTTGCATCATGCCTTCATGTAAATTACAATACATATTTGTAATTTACATGATCGAAATATAAATCCTTATGTTTAATTTAGGCATATTATATTGAATCAGTATTTTGTAACTGCTAAATAATCTATTGTTGGATTCCTTTCAAATTATATTTAAGCGTATGTAGGTATACATTTCTGAATGTTTGTATTAGTTTGTTTTTTTAGTTATATTCGTTTATGTTTTATTTATATTCATCGATTATTAAACGATTTCAATTTACTTATTAGGAAGTTAGATATTCATGTAGGCGCCTTTGCTAATCAACATACAATGTATACATATATAATTGCTATAGAAGTCACCTTGTAGGATGCAATAGAGTGTAGGCGATCAAAATGTTACTAAAAAGTGGGTCCTCTGCTCCATACACTAAGAGCTTTTCTAGCTGAAAAACTTGGATTTGCGCACATCGCATTTCTTGAAGACAATTTATTACCTTGAAATAATTAATGCAACTATTGTAGAACTATTTTTTTCGTATCTCCCGCTTAAGTTAATTAAATCCCACAATAGCTACGCAAGTTTAGTGTTTTGAGTTCCTAATTTAATGAGCGGTTTAACTATTTTAATTAGGGACAAAATGGCTTGCATATTTTATGTAAAAGGTTAAATCTCGGATACTCACAGAGAAAGGCGGTGACAAATATATTTTTAACATAAACAAAACTTTAATTTGGAAATCATTATTGAATATATAAAATTATTTTAAATATTTCTAGTAGTATAGCAATAGAAAAAAATGGCTTACCGTATTTCTTATTATCTTTTCCTTTATCTGACTTTCCTCTTGGGAACTGCGTTGGGACGCGTTCATTAACTTCAATGTCATCGTAATCCGGCTGTGAAACAATAAATTAAAATATTTCATTACATTATTAATATGCTTTGGTCAAAGAAACAAGCCCGTATTATCCATTGAAGGTTAAATGCTACAATTTTATTTTCTTTGATTTTATTAAGTCTGATCATATTCCTTAAGCCATCAGTCTTTGTAGACTTCGATCGAGCTAACTCTCTTTAATAAACAAGTCCGATTGAAATGTTTCAAAGGAGAATATAATAAACAGCGTCACTTCGATTACGCTATTGGAACACACAGAATTGTATTAAAACCAGATTGTTTGTAGCAAAACGTGAAAAAACATTTAAAGTATTGCGTGGGTACGGATAGTACACCTTATCTCCTTACAAGGTAAAACGAGATCAATGGACAAGTTATGTTGATACGACACTCATATTGTAGGGGAGACTTATTGACTTAAACAAATGTTCGCCACCCCGATTTCAATATACTTTCGTAGTTCGTTTAGCAATTGTAGTCGCTTTATATTACGTTAATGGATATGGAGTCACGTCTGCTGAACTAATCGCTTATTTCCTAGCTTTTTTATCGTTATTTTTCTCATTTTTAATAATTTTAGATATAAAAATTACGAAATCAAAAGAACAACCCATTTTTACTCTTACAATTATTTTTACTTTTACTTATTTAGAAAAATACTTATTTAGAAAATAAGTATTTTTAGAAAATAAATAAAAATTTGAACGTGTGTGGAACGTGTTTCCTAAGTGTGGATTAACACTTTAAAAATTGTTTAAAAATTTTTACTTTTACAATTTCTGTAACCATTTCTATGCAAATTATAAATATATCTGAAATCTTCAGATCGCAATCAGTTAAATCGATTTCTATTGTTATTTATAGACTGACACGAGTACGCATTGAATTAATATTAAAAAAAGCGAAGGAGACATTGCTGATCTTTGTCATGTCATAGCATTGCTATTTGGATAAAGCAATAAAAAGGCAGGACTTCACGCCTACTGACATCTATATATCTTTGATATTATCAATATACGATCACCTTTGTTAACTTAAATGGACTAAATGTATGCGATTCGATAAAATAAAATACCTTATAATATATTTTTCTAATATATTACAAGGTATTTTATTATAATCAGAATTGACCACAATATATCCATAACTGTTTTGATTTTCACAATAATCTTTTTTATAATTAATATAATCTTCTTATTATTAATTTGTTGATACTTGCCGGCAGTTAAGTATAACGAATACATTTGAAGAAGAAAGTTGAGAGTTTCTTTAAAAAATAATAAATTATTAAAAATATCTTTTATATTTTTTAAAAATACATACTAATTATTAAAACAATAACAAAATTGGACAGATTTTTCTAATTAAAAGTTTTAAGTCTTCCATCTGAAGTTATAAGTTCAGTACGTTAAGTCATTCACCCAACTACTGTTTGACTTTTGTTATTAGAAGAAAAAAAAAGCACTGACTGGTACAACTACTGGAACGCCATATTTTTTATACACACGATCTATAAAAAGATATCTAATGTCGGATTATTAGATGAATTCCGAGCTAGCAGGCGTTAAATGACTGAACTTTCACTTCGGCTCGAGCGTACTGCATAAAGTTATTGGGTCTTGATGAGTTTGGTAATAAATTTCTATTAATATGATTGTGAGTATAGTCTATACTATGTATAACAACTATATGTCATAATAGACATAAATAAAATATTTATTTAAATTTATATTTTCATTTCTTCGCTCTGGTGTCGAGGCAAAGTGCGGCGTTGTGTTCTGCCACTCAACATGCAATGCCTCTAGAATTTTACGGAAGTGGGTTCGGAGTGTCTTAACACTAGGTTCCCTCTGCCTACCCTGCTGTGTGCGGATTACAGCGTGAAGCTGTTTTTTTTTTAAAACTCATGCAAACAAAGATTGTCGTTGAATAAATTCTATTGTTCTTTAAATCATTTAGAAAGCTTAAGTTTTTTAAATTTCGTTTCGAATGAAATTATTTTATTTTTTATACTACAGATCTTACCAACCAAAGTCGAAAACTGAGTAAATATAATATACAATATTCATTATCCACGTCGAGGCACGTCACAAAATCACTTTGCGTAAATCGGGCTTTTATCAATCTATAATACATTAAATGTCCCTTTTATTTTAAAGTTCCTCTTCATTTATAATTTTCAATCGGAGGGTCAAGGTTTGATTTCCATTAAAAGCATTTGTGATTCACGACGCTGATCCCAGTTGAAGTGATTTGTATCCTGCTTCGTATTAAAGATTAAGGATTTAGAAGCTTTTTACATATGACAAGTAGTTGATAACTTATTTTAAGTGCGTAATCTGCGTAATAAATTTGATATGAAGTTTGTTAGCGAATAATTGGAATTACTTTGTATCGCACGAAGTGAGATCGTGGATTTATTTTAAGCAAACTTTATCAAAAGTCATAACTTTGTTCTTAATATAGTCCTTCATATATAAGATATATAAGATAATAATTGCTATAAACTGTAATAATCTTAAACATTATTCATCAAAGGAGCGAAGTAAAATTACGTTATTACATGAAATATTGCTACTCGGGAATATAACATTGTGAGAATTTAAAAGGCCGTAAAATAATAAATAAAAAAAACAGGCAAATTGATTTAAAAACACATTACAAACTAAACAGTAACAGCGTGGATAGTAATAAAGATAATGTAATTTTCACTATAACAGAAATAAGACTACACGGTCAGTCTGTAACCGCATCTAATATATAAGAAATTGGGCATTATGCGTGTTTGTCGGTTACTTTACTTTAATAATTCTTGGTGTGAACGGTTTCCATTAAATGTTATTAAATCTAGTTGAAGGGCGGCGAGCGTTCTTGATAAATCGTGATTGCGATATGAATAAAATGTTATGGTATAGAAAGGAAATATTACAATAAATACAATATATGTGCCTCTGTAAATCAAACAAACAAAACCATTTTTAAAGAAGGTTGTATTTCAAAATAATTTTTAACCGTTGGCGCTATTGAGTGCGTACCTCATTAAACACGTCAAGTGCTTTTTTTTTTATTTTACGCTTTTTTATCCAGGATTTATTGGGGTAGGCAGGCTATAGAGAGACTGTTGTTTCTCTTTTCCGCTTTCCGTAAAAAATTAAGACACGGACACACAGGCCTGGTGAGTGGCGGAACTTACCGTCGCTATTTGTATACTACAGCGGAGAAACGCCCTTATGGGAGAGGACATTCGTAGAGCCGCGATCATTTGTCATTTTTTACCATCATTAGTCATTATAATGTTTTTTTTCTTCGGCTAAATTTTTAAGAGCCCTTCACTTACTTCGCTATGATGTAGGTGATTTACAAAGTTGCCGGAGTGATTTTAAATATTTTAAAGCATTATAAATATAGTATGACTAACCAATATCAGAATTTGTCATAATAAAAAGCAAATCTGAAACGTCTTTTCACAAACCTGACTGCGAAACATCTTTACACTACCCCGCAGTGAGTAGTATTTGAAATTGCAAACCGCTGTTGCGTTCAGCTAAATGCTAATTACTACAATATTTCGTATATTTAACTATGTTTTAAACAAAAAAAAATACCTTAGGAATATCGGCTGGTCCGTAACCATTTTCCCTAGGAGGTAGATTGGGAGGCTTTTCACCTCTCCTCTGTCCCATTTGCATCATCAGCTGTTCCCTGGTTGCGGCCACAACACCATGACCATTATTTCCATTATGACCATTATGGCCATTGTGACCATTGTGGCCATTATGACCATTATGACCGTTGTGACCACTGTGGCCGTATCCACCGGAACTGCCGCTAGATCCTGATCCATTAGCGTTAGAACTGGCAATACTGTAGGGGTCCTCATCAGGAATAGGGATGCGTGGTCTGTTCTTGATGTCCATTGGTCTTTGAACTGTTGACAAAAATATTTAATGAACTGTTGACAGTTTTTTCAATTAATTTTAAATAGTTCATAAATTATAGTCAAGAATATGTAAAGTTTTGATAATGTAATATTATCGAGGCATTGCGTGTTGAGTGGCTGAACTCAACGCCGGACTTTTTGCCTTGATGCCTGAGTGAAGAAATAAAAAAATCATAAATAATAATGAATTATCTCGAGTGGAAACACCCACCCACAAGGAGACGCGTTACATTCACCCTTGTGTCCCTGCACCATGACAGCCTCTTAATATTGTCATATTATTTATTTGTATTTAATAATTTCTAACTTAAACTATAAAATTATAATTTGTAAAATATACACCTTAATAATTAAAATTTTCAAAAAATTGCAAAGCAATAATTTAAGTCCTGAAAAAGGCTACAGGTAGTTCGAAGAAAAATTTACAAAAATAAATATATCATATATTTTTATGTTGACCTATAATTTATATAACGATTCTTTTTGAATTCTCATCCGAATTCTAAATTTAGTATAGCAACAAGTATAAGCTAAATTAGTCTACCGAAAAGACTGGATATAAGATTGGAATTCATTTCATGACCTTTACTGCAGGTAGTTCTAAGAGTGCCAATTTATAACTAAATACATATTTCAAAACTAAAGCTTGCAAGCTTCACTTTTGTCCTAAAGGACGGTTTCAAATAGTCTAGACACGACTGAAGGTTGATTCGAGTATATTATTTAAAATAAAAAAATATATTAATATTTAAAATCTACATAAAAATTGTCATTACGCAAATTAATTTGTAATTTATTTGGCAATAAAAAAAAATGAATTCGATGAATGGATTTGCCGAATGTGTGTCAAGGATTTTGGTGCATATTTCTAAAGTTATTTAAAAAGATGGAGTTCAAATCTGGTAGCAAAATAAACCTAAAAATAACAATATATCCCGCATAGCAGCATAAAGGAAACTTCCGCACACAGTTGGAGATATTGCGTGATAAATGGCGGAACTCAACGCCGCACTTTGGTAATCAAACTAAAGCAAAATAGTAGCAAGAAAGAAAAGTCAAAATAATTCTCATCAGAGTCAATGCGCCAGGATGGTGCCAAAAAGATATTTACTTTTCTCTCATTATCAAAATAAAAAAATAAAAATCGTTCAATTTTTTTTATTCATAAACTGCTAAATCACAATTTTGTAAATAATAAAACGTCTAATGGATCATATTATCTAACACTTTATGCATTCAGATAGCATTTCGCAATCGACCCGAACGTAGGTAACGTCGTGATGCAGCGATCGGATGGCAATCACTCGCCACGACCAGAACCTACGGTAAAGGTTACATATAAACTAATATAGGTATTCACATTAACCAACAGCTGTTTATGAGCTTTTTAACCTAATACATTACTTGTACCGCTACTAATGCTTAATCACAGTAATAACGAGCCTAGATAGTTTCTAGAAATCCAAGGAAATGTATGCGAAAATTGACACAACATCGCTAATGTTGAGAAATCGACATTATATACGAGTATATATCAAATTACATTTAAATAAGTTATCGTTTATTGTCAATTCCACAATTTCGTACGCTTTAGTAGAACACCAAGTTTCATAAATATATGACGAATCTAATATTTGTGATGTATTTATGAAACTTGGAATTTAGTGTGTTCGTACGTCTACCATTTTAAATTAAATCCAGTGAGGCAGCGGAAATCACTTAAAAGATTTAGTAGTACACAGTAGGCAGCGTTTGTTAATATCTAATAACCAAACGCCTTCAAAATGACTATCAGAATTGAGTGGCTATGAGGCAATTTTTATCATAATGAATCTATAAATTACCTCAATATAATTTAAATACTTCAACCTTAATACTATTAGATGACTGATTCACCTTCTAATAGTAATTGTAGAACATAATTTATAGTATTCCAGTTATACCTATATGTACATGATTAATTCAACAACAATAAATGTAATAAATTAGATTTTGTAATTGTGATTTAATAATGAGACTTCTCTACACCTAGGGATATATGTACGTTCAAACCAGTTTAATTTTCCTTAAAATGTAATTGATATTTCTGGGTGTGGTATCATAATTAATAGATTATGATAGAATGCATTTTAAAAGTAATAGAAATCCTAAGGAAGGCCTACGAGTATACTTTAATCCTTAGGTTAAGCAAGGACAGGTGCGCTAGTGCTGAATACGATAGGCGTACATAGTATCTGCATATCTTGATTCTGGGCTTGTAAAGATCAACGTGTGTTCAAAGCGAACACAGTTCGCAACAGCATTAGAATCCAGATTAGCTTCGTCAATGACCTGAATCTTTAAATGATACAAAAGTTTTTAATGTCTGAAAAGGTGATCGTAAAATTTAAGATAAGTCTACTTCAAAGAACTTCTCCGACCTTTGCAGATAATCTCAAAAAATATAAGAAAGTCGTAAAGATTTATTTAACACGAATATATTTATGTTGCGAACAATTGAGTATTCCGAAAAGTATATGAAATTTTGTTACTCAATGCTTCCATTAGCCTGCATTTGCAACATCAAAATCACTTTTACTTTTTTAAACCGTTTTAGACTTCCTATTGTAGGTTATTCGCGCTATTTTGCATAATATCAGTCACGATTTGTTTGACCAACTTAAAAATTTCGATTGATGCTAATCTAAAGTTCGAAATGAGCTCTCTAATGAGATATAGGTAAATGGATCTATTCTGACGATCTAGTTATGCCACAGTTAGTCACGAACGCGTCCGACCTTCATGTTGAAATCGAAATTTGTCGGTCCGCGGAACATAGAGTGTACGTTAACAAAGAATCAGATCTTATTACAAAAACACACATTAAGGAACAATGCAGAAAAATGTTAAAGGAAGATGTCATTGCAGTTTTTTCAATATGTATATTTTCCAATAAATAGAGATAAAAGTATTCTTTTTATCTAAATAATTTGTAATTCACATCATATGGTAAAGTATGTTAAATTACAAATGCACAAATAAATTTTATTTTGTTATATTTAAACAAACTATTCTTAAAATAGACACGAAATCAATAAATTTATTTGAGCTTCATATCCGATAAACAGCGGTTAGACCGCGAAACCACTGCAGGAAATCTAGAATCTTATCAACGCCGGGAAATCGCGGGAATCTTATAGTGCGGTTTCTTTCCCATAAATTTCGTACGATTTGCACAAAATCAATATCGAATATGGAATAGTCGTTGGCAATAAGGTAAAGCGGGGTTAGAAATTCATAGTACACTTGAGTGAAATGAGGAGTGCATCACGAGATTCGACTTAGATAGTATTGTTGCTTAACAATAAGCGAGCTACTGAGAAATAAGCCAGTGCATAGTTGATGTGGTTGCGTGCTATGAGAACTAAATCAGATTCGCAATTTATAATAAAATTGCTAGAAATAAAAAATATTTGTTTTATACTTATTTTGTGCAAACTGTTTTCTAATTGTAAAAAGTAGAAAAAAAATTAAGTATTCTTTACTGAATTAGGCAAACTTTTATATCCAGCTAGAACAAGCTCTACCTTATTAATATAAATTGATAAAATAAAACAAGAGAAAAAAAATGATATAGTTGGTGGCCTTGATATAAACAAATTGAAAATTTTCTTACGATTACTCTGCGATTATCGAAGCTTCATTTTACATATTAATTTAAAAAGGATTATTAATATAATCAAAATTACATGTTAATAACAAAGTTAAATTTCCTTAGCCTACAATTTTTTCTTACCAAGGTCGTAACGACGTTGTTTAAGACATATATTTAGTTTGGCGTGAGAACGTTGCATTATAAAAATTAAAATTTTGTTCGTTAGCTGTTTCTTAATGATAAGTGTTGAGGTCGATTCATTGTTATTGCATAAAGCTGGGGCTGCGCTCTTTGGAGGTCTGAGACAAGGTAAAATGTGTAATATTAGATCGAGAGTTAATTAAACACAACATTTAAATTATTTACTTGGAAAAAATATTCTTTAACTGTCCCTATATGTCTAGTATGTAAGAAAAATTGTATTTTCTCGCATATGTAACATATATTCTTTAATTACATACGTCTTTTCAATTTGAATATACTCAAAGATAATTGATGTCTATATCGATGAGGCGTGACCGATGTTCGATAACGTCCTTGTAGTTCCTACAATAGCTATTTTAAAAGCGACGCTTTAACGTTGAGGAAGGGGCAGATTATCTAATGAGTTTTGATTCATTGAAAATGACACCAATTCCATCTCCAGTCAAACTGCTTGCATTGTGAGATATTCAAGTAATGTTTTGACAAATGCGATTCATGGTACATTATTGTGATGGTATTCTTTTCTACTTCCAGATAAGAAATAGCAGCGTCTTCGGAACATTGTGCCTTGGTCATGGCGATTCGTGTTAGGTAATTTGTTTTGAACAAATTGTATTGTGAATTTATGTCAAGTTTGCAATGCGAATGTGATTGTTCACCTGATTTGGCTGGCGCTGTGCGGGAAATAGACCATAACGTCAAGCTTAATGATCGAGCACACGCTATCCGATATAGATTATTTTATGGCAGACCACAATTTACATTAAGCTCAGGGCTATGATTTTATCCACAGCTCGACCCTTAATTTGTTTTTTTGTTAAACAATTTATATTGTGGCTGTATGTTTTCATTTTATTTTACATTATAGAGGTTGTAGTATGCGGAAGTGCCTACATGGTCTTCGTCTGATTAGTTTTTAAACTTCGTATTGCCCAAGGTAATAAAATGGGTTGGACAAAATGGTTTCCTGTTCTGTAGTTTTTGTTGGACTTGTACCGTGACAAATGTATGGTCAATATTCGTTCAATTATTTGGTACACGACTATTTATCACGTTTTGAATTTTTGTTGTATTTTCTTTATCAAATCAAATATTGTTCATGCGAATGCTAAGTGTTACAATTTAGAGATTTTTTTTAAATAATTTTCTTTCAACTGTGAAGATATAAATATAAAACGGTAAAGAATACCGAAGTTACATATTAATTAGTAGAATTTTAGATTTTATCTTACAAAGGAATTTAAAATATCATTGTTACAAAAGCATTAGCGTTTTGCAATGAATAAATCTTTGAAGTAGTTTTACACGAAAGGAAGGATGTTTGTTAGGCATAACTTTATAATTTGTACAAAAAAGTTACTACCGTGTTAAAAAACAGATTTAATAATCGCAAATTAAATTGAACGACCTAATGGAAGCCATTTTTTTTTTCGATTACTGTTCGTATCGATTTTTAATAGTATAAAAACTGTTAACGTGACTTAGTTGTAAAAAGTCTAGTTGTCTAGCCTCTCCACATTGTGTGCGTGTTCAAGTTCCACCTACTCTGGGAAAATCTTACATTAAAAATGTTTCTATTTCTATGGTCATTAATAAAATGTAAATAAATATGAAATAAATAATATCTATAAATTATTGTTATTTTAAATAGCGAGAAATCGATGTCATCGGTTAAAAGGAAATTTGGTTATAAGTGCTTTAAAAACTATAGGTACTGTATTATTGTCGTGAGGTCAGTCCACTCGTTAGCCGGATGTATACCTATTTAGATCCTGTACATTTTAAAGAGTAAAATAAAAGAGTTTGTTAACAGTCATTCGATTGGTTGTGTTTTGTTTTTGTTTAAGTGACGTCAAAATACACGTTTCTTAGATATGCGTATTGGTAAATTTTTGACCGGAAGTAGGCAACTTAAGGATACTCAAAAATTACGTATGTATCTAACTTTTGGGAATCCCTGTAGCCAGAAAGATCTAGTCTACGAAGATAGAGAAATTCTTATTTTTTTCAAATTTAGACACGTCAAGGAATAATTGAAATTAATACTATTATTTTTAGGAAGGCTCGATTTTTCTTCTTAATTAATATTTTCAATAAATTAAATATTTGTGTTTGTTTTGTATGAGACATTTTTCTTCTTAAAGAAAAACAAAATAAGCTTACCTGGAGGCAATTTCGATTTCAACATGTCCATAGCAACAACGTTGATGACCAGCACCCATATGGGACACTCCAGCAGATCGTTGTCTGATTTGACAAACGCTACCGCGCTCAAGCATTGCGTCTCCAGTCTTCTGCGATCAGGATACGAGCGTCGGAGCTCCCGATTCACATTTGATTGGAATTTCTTCATGTCGAATAACTGTTAACAAAAAAATAATCAAATAAAATCAATAATCAATCTATTACTTATTAATTATTTTTTTAGTAGTTTTATTTTTATTTAAGGCATTCATCGATATATTCAGGGACAGTCCTATTTGGGGTCAAACTGTACCAGACTGTGTGGACACATTGGAAAATACTTAAGTTTAATATATCTTTGAGTATATTCAATATCCATTATCATGTTTTTATGTCTCAGTAAAAAAAAGTAAAGGAGAGACATAAAAAATGCCTTAAATTACTTACAACTGATATTCTATGTATGAATGAAAGTTTAATTAAACTGTTTTACGTTTAATATCATATAATTGAACCTTAATTAAACTAATTTCTCATAGCAGTCAGTACTGGGATCCATTGTTTATATATACGCCCGAACGCATCTTGACAAGTAGATAGAGCCAGACAAATCAATAGACTTAGAGATGTTATCGAATTAATATTACATAACAAGACATCGGTCAATAATGAAAATGAAAACGCTCGAGTGCATAGCAACTTGATTTGATGTTGCACCATCGTTAGTTTCTCTGTAATGTAATTATTTTCGTACGGAGGGTTATATTATTTTTTATAATTATCTCTTAACTACAAGTTACTAGAAGATTTAATTTGGTTTTAAATTTTGAGATTAAGATCGCCGTATTAAGAAATATTTAACTGTAGCGTGGTAGTTGTCAGTTCGATTTTCGTTGAGAGATATTGTTTATTTAAACTATAGATTTAACCCGCGGTTTCGCCCTCGTGATCATATGGAAATAACCAATAGTTATGTGACGTATTGTAAGTGCCAGAGATATATTGGACTGTAGATGAAGTGGCGTATATCGAAACTATTAATGTAATATAATAAAACCTACTATAAGCTTCCTCTATAAATGCATTATTCAACAAAATATTGATTTTTTCTACACGGAATAGAAGTTCCTAAGATTAGGGTGTTCAATTAAGCAAACTTTTTAGTAAAGATTTTTTTCATTTGTGCTAGAAAATATTGGAAAATTTGAGGAATGACTCATCTGTGACTAGAGTTGGCTATTTTAAATGTATTATATATAATATATTATGTAAAGTAAAAATAATCAAAGTGTAAAGAGGAAATCTATAATTATCCGTGATTTTAGAACTCATTGATTATAATTTAATTGTTTCAATAAAATTTTAAATACCTGCACGCACAGTACCTAGATTTTGTTTTTATTATAAGGATTCGAATCTAGTAAGTATGTAAAACTCTTACTACTACTAAATCAGAAAGCGATCCAAATGAGCAAAGTCCTCACTAAATTAACGAATTTAAATGGTATCCAAAGCTGCATTATCACCGCTACAGTGATTTAAATCAGATTTGACATTGACCAAGAGAAAGATGGTATCTACAAAAAAATGGCCGCCACGCATTCGTAAGTCATCAGTAGTCTTTTCGCCTTCGAACGTCACCGAAATTGAAGCTCAGTCATGATGAAAAGTTATTTAATTATTTTGATGGCTTGGAAGAGCATTATTTTCAACTTTCTTTGAGATTTCTTATATTTTATAACATAAAGTAGATACTGTTTTTATAGATTATACTTAGAATATGAAAAAAAATATTGAATCTATAACTGATTAGTTATAAATAAAATCGCAGTTTCGCATTAGGAAAAAAAAGAAATTTGAAAAACAATCTTTAAAATATTGAATATAGAGGCGCAAGAGCACAAATGTGCAATCGTAAACGCGAGGGTTGTCGGCAAAAAATACAAAAACTTATTAAATTAAAAAATAATGACCAATTTGATTTTCCTTTTTAGAACGAGATATTTATATTCTACATATTACTATTTGGGTATAATCATATTATTAATATTCAAACCGACAAATATAATAACTTTTTACGACTATATTATACAAAATACTCGAAAATACTACATTTTATGATAACAATGTTTTGCTATTTCATTTAGTAATTTCATTATGTATGTATCATCAGTCGTCACCCGCAACTTTGTTGTCGTGGACTTAGAGACGCAAACTAGAAAATCGCGTTTATAACGTTAATAATTTTGAGAAATCTTCTCTTAGTTCTTCTACTCTTCTTGACCTATCTAAATGCCTTTCAACTTTCTAGCTCTAGTAGCTGTGAGATGTCTGTCAGTCACTCAGTAACGGAAGAGTTTTTAATAATAGTTACATATACATATTTGTTTGTCATTTTGTCCGTTGTTATAGTAACGACGTTTCTAACATTATTACTATAACATAAATTTAATTTATTTATTTAATTTTCGAAGCTCCTGGGGTCACTACAGCCACCAATGACGCACTTTCATGCAGACCATTCCCACGGAAATTGAACAAGAATAAATTGAAATTAAATAAGTGAAGCAATGACCGTTCTTTTCCTGAACGGTGCTATCTTTTCGCATTGTTCTTCAGTTACATAAACTGCGGTTAATAGAGTATGAATTATTAATTAACATTTTGCTGCGTACTAGGAAGTAAGTCTCTATTGTTTGGATTGACCTAATTAGTATATTTCAAACATATTTAGTATGTTACGAAGCCCTGTTTCATATGAAAGTCAGATGCAAGTAAGAAGATATAACAGTTTTGAATTTATTATTAAGTCTATTTAGTATGTAAAGATAGAATGTTGTGAATATTTAGCAAGACAAAAGGAGGAGCCTGTTGAGGAACTGAGGAACCTGTTGTAATATATTTTATAATCGTTTTGCAATGTAGAAGAATATGTATCCTGTATAAAGCAGGGTAGGCAGAGGGAACCTGGGAATCTAGTGCTAAGATATTTCGTTCTCCGAATTTTGAATATATTGCGGGTTGAGTGGCGGAACCCAACGTCGCTCTTATCTTCGTTACCAAAACGAGAAAATAAAAATGTTGAATATTTTAATTCCCCATGTGGCCATGAAATCCACAACCTGTCGTGCTTACAGTTACCAGCATGTGCCAATGCACCACGGCTGTCCTATAAACAATTAACCATATGACGAATAGAGCCTCATCTAAGTAGGATTTGAACCTATGCTCGGAGTCTCGAGACTGATAAGGAATTGATATGCTTTCAGTTAGATGGCTATTGCGTAATGAAAGTAATAAATGACTTAAACTTTTCTCATGAAAAAGTAATTTTGTTTATTTACCATAAATTTTTACATTATAGTATTAATATAGAAAGAGAACATATTTGGGGGATTTCGTAACACCATCAAGAAACTACGTAGCAATGTCACGGTCAGAGCAACTCGTGCTTGTGCTGGTCGTGATGCACTCGAAATGACCACTGCAATAACTCTATAAAATTTGATGTTACTTTTATTGCACTTAAGTATAATTGCATTTTATATTTTGTTCTCAAAGTTTTTCATTTGGAAAATGTTGTAGTATTTTTTTTCTAATTTTGATAAAGATGGATGCAAATAGTTGTGTGGTTGGATTTAATATAATGTAAAAGATAAAAAATATGCATAAAAACAAGCAAAAAGGAAATAAAGTATACACTCAAAATAAAGAATAAAGATGCACTTGAATATCTTAAATGAAATGAAATGTCTTTAAATATTACCATAGCTCGTAAGAATGTCTTGTAATTACGCGGGCAGCCGTGGAATTAATAGAGCGTGTTTCGAAATTTCACTACGCAAAGGCATCCGTCCGTCTTGACGGAAATGATTGCAGGTAAACACTCATTACACTTGGCCCGAGTGGTATTAAAAGTGCCCTCACTTTTTGTTTTATAATTTATAAAATAGAGAGGCCAGTCGTGGCGCAGGGGTACAAAGTGTGACTGTAAATTCGACTCGTTGTGAGTTCGATTCCCACTCGAGGAAATGAGATATTTATTTACATTATATTTTCATTTCTTGGCTCGAGGCAAAGCGCGGCGTTGAGTTCCGCCACCCAACACGCAATACCTCCAGAATTCGGCACAAAGTGGGGTACGGAAAGTCTTAGCACTAGGTTCCCTCTGCCTACCCTGTTATGTAATACGGGATGTAGCGTGGAGCTGGTTTATAATTTATCTACTTAAAAGAATGTAATTTTTTTATAGTTCTCTTTTTTGTAATATTATAGTATTTTTTTGTATTATTGTATTATTATTTATATTAACCAATGTCTATGGCTATAGCTGCACATTAATTAATTGATTTTTCAAGTTTTATAAATGTTATTCCTAACTACGGATAGAATATTTAGAAAATACAAATTTTACGTAGCGGGATTCGAAACCGCTCTTCTTGAAATTTGCTGTTACCACTAATTCAGACGTTCTTTAAAGTAACACTTTTTTTTAGTAAAACAACCATATTACCTTAAATATTTTCTCTTGTTCTAATGCGTAGCCAGGCAGCTTCACAATGTCCTGGCCTATCGCCGTCTCTTCGTTGCTGGTGGCGGCAGTACTCTTCACGAACACGCTACTCTTGGAATAGCGTCTGATGAGTATATTACCGGCGTCGTCCATTTTGATTTTGACGCCCTGTTGACAAAATCGCAATTGAAAATATAGTTAACAATAATATCTCTGACTGTAAGTGCGATGGTTTCATCTTCTAATTTTCCATGTTTCTAATTTGGTAGCTACATAGTAATTTAATATATACTTGAAATATTAAAGAGAAGCCGTCGTGAGGCAGCAGCACATCGTGTTTACTGTAAACGCGGCGGATGTGGGTTCGATTCCCACTTAGTCCTATACCCTCTCTCTAGCAACTGGGCGTTGAGTTGTATAACTCAACACGCAATAGGTATCTTTGAAATTAAGTGGAAACTTGTAAAGTGAATAGCGGAGTTTCTTAATACTAGGTTCCCTCTGACTAATCCGATATGTCAAATTGTTTTTTGTTTTTAAATATGTACGTTACTGCTTTATGAAATACACGAGTTTCTTAAGTAAATCATCTATTGCCTAATTTCTTAAAGATATGTATAATGTCCTCAAAATTCGAAGATTATGAGACTTAAATTTGGCAAAAGGATTGCATGATGTAAGCTGAGCATGCATGTGTAGGGGCGGAGTTTTAGAAAAAATTAAATTTCAAACAGCCGTGTCGAATAGGGAAGTATTAATATAGTCAGGAAATTGCAAAATTAATAATAGCTAGGTTTCTATTTATTCTGTACGCACTAATTAATGTATAGCTGTATTATTAAATAATTAATTTATCATTAATCATTTTAAAAAAGTTACTTTCTGTTGGCCTAATGCCTTCCTTTTTCGAAATTATTGGGATACGTGATACTTTCTTTGGTGGGTTCCAAGGATAATCTCAGGTTACGTAGGGTGAATCACCTTTAGCCGAAAATGAACGGTTATTGTTTTTTTTAAATCCGTTATCCATTTCGGCATTGAGTAAGAGATACGATTCATTCAGTACTTTTATGTGATTAATGCTTTTAGATAACAAGGACGTCTGACAAAAGAGAAGGTTCTAATAACTATTTTGGTTGTTACGTTTTCTAAATTATATTAGTTGGTCAATTTAAGGTGGATTGTGTAGTGGAATATTTAAAAATATATATTTTTTACATTTTTAAAGTGTTATTTCACATTTGGGACGGAAAAATACTTTTTAAGGAAACCTTCCTATTAAAAACTATAAATTTCTGCTGTATTAAAAAAATGTTTATTATATTTTTGTTCCTCCGGTGGGATTTAAATACACACGGCTTTATATGACACATACAACTTACATGAGTAAGTCGACATGCAAATGTGGCAAAATTTTGATACGGTTTTCAATTTTTTTGTTGTTCAAGATTTATATTCTGAAATATACGAGGAGCAACATTTAAAATAGAGAATTCAATTGATTTATAATATTTTCCGAAGCTATATATATAGCTATATGTAAAAAAGATAATAATATTTAATATGTACTTCTTGTTTATTTTTATATAATAAAAAATATTACTAATATTTACTTGTATATGTTCAGTTTATAATGTAGTTTATATTTCTTGATAAAATACTACTAGCTCAAGCGTTTGACTACAAACGCGACAAGTTATGAGTTTGATTCCCACTCCAGGAAATGAAATATTTATCATTTATATTTCTTCGCTCTGGTATCAAAGCAATGCGCGGCATTGAGATCTACTACTCAACACGTTATACCCACAAAACTCGGCGGAAAGCGGGGAATGGAAGTGTCTTAATGAGAACGGAATATCTTAACATAACATGTTCCCATGGGAAAGGTTCCTTCAGCCTTACCCTGTTATGTTGCAGAATACAGTGTGAATTGAAAAAAAGTAGGAAGGAGAAAGGGCAACAGTGTTGAAATTAAGCCAAATAATCGTCGCTTCGAATACCATCGCTGCAGCCGCCCGTGCATAATGCATGCGTACAAGGCGAACATAATCGGACATGTAACGTTACGTTATTTATTTTGATAATCACGCTAAAATAAACCAAAAATATTAAGCACGCCTCAAATCATTTGCAAATGTCAAATGTATTATTATTTATGTATTCCTATGTTGCTTTCTTAAAAAGAAAAAAAAAGCTTCACGCTGTATCCCACAGGGTACTCAGAGAAACCTAGTGTAGAGATACTATGTTTCCCAACATTCTACTCAACTTTCGAGATATTGCGAGTTAGGTGTCGGAACTCAATGCCACGTTGTTGTTAGGACGAGGAAATGAAAATAATCGGTTCCCCTGAGTGGAATCGAACCCTTAACAACTAGACGCTGCAGTTTTATTAGTCATTTGTTAAAACAATAAGAAAATTTAATGTAATATATAATTTTTTGTAACTACATAAAAATGATATTGTTATATCAAAATATTATATTTTTCAAAGAAGGTTCATCTGATTTTAAGCATCAGCAGTTAGGTAAAGCTAAAGAATTGGTTTGGTTGATCGCACTTACCTCAGGACCACTTGAAATGTTTCGTGTCATACGATATTCTTAATTATTTCTATTTGAACATGCAGGCAAACCAGAAGGTAAAAGCTAGTAATTAATAATCCGACGTTACTGTTTGGTCAATACAAAAATATAATTTATTCGTTTAGTGATCAGTCAACACCACAGGTGGCCTGGCTGCTGACTCCGGTCTCATATTATAACATCTGATACACGATAGTCTCACTCATCAAATCAAATTTGTTCTACATCATTAGTTAGAGGAACAGGTTGCTTTTAGTACGTATTATTTTATTTCACACTTTGTTGACCTTCTCTGACCATAGAGATATTTGGCTACGACTGATTTAAGTCATCAAATGTTAGGCACGGGTAATATAATGTCGATTACTTGTCATTTTCTTGATGGTACGTATGTAAATTATAAATTTGAGACACAAACATACGTATGGACACGTGTAATGCTTACTAATATTCATAAAGAAGTAAAAGTTGGAAATGATTTTGGTATTTTATTACAAAAAAAAAAAAATCTAAAGTCTATATAGATCTCATAAGTACTAAAAAGTTTATTACAGTAGAAAAATATGATTTTAAGGATTTTTCTCGTATGCTACACGATAAAATTAGTTAAATTAAAATCATAGATCGTACAGTTTCATTAAATATATAGGAAGTGAATGTTTGAAACCAAAATAAAAATCTATTGTATACCAGTTGCTTTTGGTTACAGAAAATATGTGTCAATTACAATCCAATTACCCACCCGCTTAATGTCGTTATATCTACATATATGGCTCCAAGAGCCAAGACCTCGCGAATTATTAAAACAACATTTATGTAATATTTTACGTATACGAGGTTAATGTGTATATTTCCAAGTATTGGCTACAGATCGACCTTCGGTGTGACAGCTCGTTACCTCATTTACGAATGTCAGATTTATTTCAATCCTATTGTTTGTTTCGTTGTTTACTTCTCGATCACACGTTTTTATATCCTAAAAGTATGTTACATCGCTTCCTTCAATCATTTAAGATTTATCTAGACTTAAATCAAGCAATTAGAGTCCTTTTAACCCATCATATTATGATTATATGCAAAAAATAAAAGAAACAATCTATAATAAACGGATGATATAATAAATGATTGAACGAAATCTATTCTTTATTAGCTACTTAACCAGTCGTGTTAATATAAACTATTGTATGCGACAATGGTACCTAATTATGAAAAGGCAATTATGTAGTGAATAAAAAAATGAGGGACTATTTTGATTCTTTGAAGCAGATATGAGTGTAAGCATGGTTTACAAATATTATTATTGAAACTAGTTTTAGTTTTATTTAAGGTATATGATATATTATCGACAACGATAATAAGGAAGATAAGTTGATATATTATTGTTAATATTTATACATGCTTTAAAATCTATCAAACCGACTATCTACTTCCAAACTAAATTAAGACTTAGAAAAAAACTTGTAATGTTAAAGAGATAACTTAACTTAACTTCATACTTTATCCCCAGCGGGGTAGTCACAGTCTTTCTTCACTCATTCGTTCGACGTACCGAAACCAGCTGAGCACATTCTTCTTCATTCTTACCGTGGTATCCTCGCTAGTACCTGACATTCTATGTATCTCTTCATTGCGGATTCGATCAGGTAAGCTGACTCCACATATCCTACGAAGAGGTCGCATTTCTATGGCATTCATTTTTCTTTCTTTCTTCTTAGACTGCACAAACGGTCGGTACAAACACTGCATTGTGTACGGCCCAACGCGCAGTTGTTTCGCCATCTTATCAATACAGATAAGGCTCCGTTAACCCTGTTACCAGCAGATTATGCTTTTCCACATCCATCTCGTATCTGCCATGTCTATTGAACATACTTCCCAAATATACCATTTCATTAACTTGTTCTTATATCTTACCATTTACACTGAAGAAAAACTCAAAATAGATACTCACATAATACGAAACATACGCTTAAATAGAAATTGTCACTCAGTATGATTTATACTATATAGTATAGGTATGTGCACAAATATCTATCATGAGTCGAATTCAAAACTGGCTTAGAATAAGAGTTGTTAATCCTACATTGACAGACGATATAGTAGATTAAGGACTTAATTTAGACCATTTTTTTTTTAATGTTAATTGATATTTCATTTATTGATTTAATGTCATCGCATAGATGTTTTACTAATAAAAAAGAAAGAACAAAAATTAAAATATTAGTCTTGTCCACGTTTATTCAAATTAAAAACACAATAATAGGTAGGTAGGTAGGTAGCCAGCAACATTAAAAGAAATCTATATGTTCAATTTAAGCTTTTAACTGATTTAAATTTAATAAAAAATAAAAAATATATATTTAGAAACAGTATCAATATTTACACCTCAATATATAATGTGCATACCTATACTTAATTAATGAATCAAAATGAATCAAATTAATATTCTTAATCTTAGTAATAATTTTAAAATATGCATTCGCTTGATTTCCTTCTTCGCTGACATTCCTTCACGCTTCGGTGGAATTTATCTATTTACGACGTAATGATTTATAACTAGCATTTTATGTAAATGAAATATGGATCATTTTCATTTTCATAAATTTTGGATGAAATAAAATATAAATCAGCTTCATGCATATGGCAGGGTAGGCCTCTGCGTATCTTAAGGAACCTAGCACTAAAACACTCCGTTTCCTAGATTTCAGCGAGTTTTTCAAGGCCTTGCGTGTTGAGAGGCGGAATTCAACGCCGTGCTTGTGCCTTGTTACCAAAGGAAAGAAATGAAAATATTAAACCCACAAACGACGTGTTAGAATCATATCCTTGTGGCCCTGCGTTACGAAATGTTAACATACATTGTTTAATAGCCTAAATTTGTACACCTTGTTTTTCTTTTTAATTAATGATTCAAAATTCAATTCGGCAAGTTCCCAGGTCACACGTGAAGTCATCACGAGTTTGTATTCATCAACCATCTCTAATATTCCAACATTACCGGCGGTGATTCGTACCTAATGATCTTTTGTAATGCGTGGGCGTATCTTTAACTTGAACCTGCGCCATCGATCAGTTCATCTCCATTCGTAATATTACGTCACCATTTTGATTTACTGGCTTTTACGTTTAAAGTAAAGCAGATAGTGATTAATATTAACATTTTATTATATATCGAAATGCGCTGGGATCAAAAATTATGAACTGTAATAAATATTTTGGTGGGAAATATGTAAATTTTTTTGATTACAAATTAGAAACGTGACGTATACGTGTCAATTATATTATTTATAGAATGTTACTCATAAAGATAATTAATAACATAAATTAGCCTAGTGTTGAGACACTCCATTCCACAGTTTTCCTTAAGTAGTACCTAATAACAAGATACCACGTTTTTATTCAATTCCGCTTATATCTTACCAGGAGGAGGAGAATAATAATAATATATTATGGATATAACTTACAAACATCGCCTTTACAGGCACTATACTACTGCACATCTTATGCAATGTAAATATTTGAAAACTGTAGCTTTTATAATATGTATATCTATAGTTATTTTATATTACCAGAACTAAGATAATTAGAAACTTTGTCGAACATAAAAGCAGTTGTAATCATAAAACTTTATAAGGAATGTTAGGATAATTAGAACGACTGGCTATTAAAATTTTCCCTTTTCGGTCGCAGCTGTATCACGTAACCCATTTCGCATGAAAATTACAAGCTTACGTATACCTAATTGCTTATAACATAGTAGGTATAGGATAAATAGTATAGTTATCAGAATTTTGTTTAGGATATGATATTTTTTTTTTGTGTCAAGTCATGTTAAAATCTAGTGTCGGAACATTTTGTTCCCCTTGTTTAGTTCTTAAATGTATGTAAGATAGTAAATATGATATTAGCGTTTTATTAAATTATTTGTCGAATAAAAATGTTGCCAACATATAAAAAGGAACAAAAAAACTACCTGTCCTATGTGTTTCTTTAATTCATCTGTCTTTTGATCTCTATGTGGGTTGTCGAATCCGCAAAGACCAATTCTGCAAAGAAGAAAAAAAAACAATTAAATAAAATATATATGATATTGATATATTATGTAGCGGGGCAGAGAACAAAGTGTCTGAAAACAAAGTTTTCCGGTTTTCGCTCGAATTTAAGATTCGGAATTTAACACTGCTCTTTGTCTTGAAAAGGAAAATATTTCGTTCCTCCAAGTAAAGATCGATATGATCGATACACGCTGTTCCACTGCACTCAGCAGGTCTCTATAAATCATATATATACGTAAACATATATCATTTCTAGATTACATTCAAAACACGTAGAATATATTTTATTACGATGATTACTTTATCTGGAGAATAGCCAAACCATGTTAGAATGTCCCTATATGGAAATCCCGCTTATAAAAATAAATTATTATCTCTGTTATAAAAACAAAAGATAATTCACATTGTTTCGATGCAGTGCATAATTTCACCTGTCATATAAACGTAAATACTCACAGATATTTGCATATGTAGATATGTCTCTAATGATCGCGGATACCTCGTTATAGTAATTTATAAGAAAGCTTAATGTTATAAACAAAAATGATTGGTTTTTTTTAATTAAATCTCAAAGGAAGGGCTTCCTTTGAGAGAGAAGAGGAACCTGAGGAAGATTTTAGTACCATAACTTCAGTGTTGATGATATTTATGGGCATTAGTTTACTGCATATCAACGTCGTAATTGATAGTATCCAGGCAAATATCAGATTGATCTACTCGAGTCTAACAACAATAAGCCCTTATTTCTTTTGATACTGTACTTATAAACTTATTTTGGGCATTGTTATAAGTTACATTTTGTTTTCACATTTATACCTGTGATAGGCGGAAATAAGGTATCGAAAATCAGCTTCACGCTAATATGAGATAAGGTATCAATATACAGATCATGTCAGATCAGGAATATGAAATTTCGAGCTTAAGTCAACTGGTCTACTTTTAAAATGGCTTTTCGTATTTTTTTCAAGATTGTTTAAAATCGATCACAAGAAAACAAGTCGATTCTTTACTAAAAATCTAAAATTAGAATTCAACACGTCATTTCGATTCTATTTGTGTTTATCGTATTTGAATAGAATGTTTAATTAGTGTTATATAAATTCTGTTCATCTCTTCCACCGTTTGAAATGCTAATTAAAACTAGACTAGTAGTTAATATGAACTTGAATAGATTTAGTAAGGCTATTTTTTTTTTAATTTTTATTGAAAATCCGAATGAAAAAGGAAAAGTTAAATTCACTGTTTTTATTGTCTCTGTCTTTCATAAAATTATTAATTAATATATCCTAGATTTATACATAATACAAGACTAATAAATTAATATCAACTAGAATGCGTTTAGTAAGACTAATTTTGATTTACATAAGTATTTGTATTGAAAATGAGTAGAAATGGGAGAGAAAAATTCACACCTTTTTATGGTCTCTACTTAAATCTGATAATATTATCGTTTACAGACATTTTATTTCACATATAGTTGTAGAATATTGAGGAATGACTCCAGAGGAATTTCTGGTGCATCAGTATTTCCAACACGTACTCTATCGGAATATTGTTTTCTCAAAACCGTTCGCTTGCCCTGAGAAATAAAATTTGTCTCATTGGTATTCTGTGTGTACGGCTGCATGGCGGCGCTTGTACATAGAACATTTCTATTTGACTGTACTTCGATGGTTCGAGGAACGATAGATCAAAATTAACTGTTTATGCGATTAGTTTTTCTATTGAAAGTCTAAAGGTTGTAATAATTTCTCTTGTATATTTTAGAATTGTAATAGATATTTGATTGGATTTTCAATATTTATGTGTAATAGCGATTATTTAAAGAAGAAACGTAAATGAATATGAATCTTCGTTTAGTAATGTTTAAGATTGTAAAAATTTGTAAATACAAAATACGCAGAATATCATTATTACAACCTAATAAAACTGATAAAGAAAATGACATTATTGAGCTAGATATTATAGAATTAAAAGTTTAATTTAGACTGAAGTATGTCTCTGAAGAAAATTCTGTGGGAACGATTCGATTTGCTTGTTGATGCAGTTGTACAATCTATTTCCACTCGGAGGATTAAATTATTTTGTTAGAAGACTGAGTTCCACTACACAACATACAATGTTTCGAAAATTGGGTAGAAGGTGAGGAACACTAGGTTCCACCTGCCTATTCCGCAATAAAGCCACCTATAAGAGCGAAGAAATAGAACTATTTCACTCCCCCGTGTGGAAATCGAACCCACAACCGTTGCATTTACAATCGCACCTTTGAGCCACCAGGCCACGACGGCCACGAATATAATATTTCAAAAAAGTTTAAATTCAAAGGTCATAAGATATAAAACACTATACTTAGCGACTCGCTTGCACGCGAATAAGAATTATGTTACGAGTACCAGAATAATAAGGGCTTTGGTATGCGCGATATGTGTTTAGTGGAAGGAGAATGTGGGTCAAGCTGAATGCGTCTTGTAAAAGGACACTGGAGTCGAAATTAGGTAAAGTTATGTACTCGTATGTGACGATTAAAATATTCAAATTATTAGGTTTAGGCCTGTTTGGTTATGTTTGAGGTAAGTATTTTGTAATGAGGTTTTAGATTTGGAATTTTTAATGAAGATTTCAATTCAATTGAAGAAAATAAATAAGTATTGAATCTATCTATATAATAAACTACTTGTTGTTATCTAAAAAGTGTCTTAATATTTAAATTAGTAGCAATGAAATGATTTTTTGTATTTACAACTTTGTAAATACAAGTTTATTCGAAAACCTTTAATATGTTAATAATCGCTAGCTATTTATAGATTTAGCTTGAACTATGACGACATACAGTGTTGAAAGATCAATGGGTTGGCTTCGATCGCGACTGTCAGTAACACCTGCTATACAAATGTGTATATTTGAAAAACAAAATATTTTAGATAAATTAATAGAACAAGTTCATAATATTTCCCAATCCCCTACAGCAGGGTACTTCATACAGCAGGGTAGGCAATGGGAACTTAGTGTTAAAATACTCCGTTCCTCATTTTCCGCCGAATTCTGGAGGCATTGCTTGTTGAGTGGTGAAAGTCAACGCCGTGCTTTGCTTCGGTACCAGAGCAAAGAAATGAAAATGTTAATAAATAGTAATTCATCTCCCTCGACTGGGAATCGAACCCATTATCGTCACGTTTACAGCTACGCTACTGCCACTGCGCCACGACGGTCTCCTAAAAATATATACTTAAAATTTATAAATCCCTTCTAAACTATAAATATTTAACAAGTAAATGAAATCTGAAACTCTAAACCAATTATAACATAGACATATCGATACTTCGTCGAAATACTCGAGTCGTACAAAGTGAGCGGCGGCCTTGGCGCTACTGTCGTTGCGCGCGTGGCGCTCTTTAACTTATTACAGTCAGTTAACTGTTGGCCAATCTATTTATTTATAGTTTATTTGTTTGTTTATTTGTGTATTTGTTATGGTTATATATCTTAAGCTTCGTATATTGAAAATCAACCTGCAATATCTCGAATGATGACCGAACGTGATGATGGAGTGTCTTGACTTTACGTTCTCTCTGTCTATATTGTGGCGAAAAAAAATGTGTTGTTGTTATTTATATAAATAAACATTTAACGTAAAGCTCATTGTATTGTTAGTGGCTTTAAGAATGTTTAATTTAAAATTGATTTTTTTCTTAGAATATTTGTAGCTATATTTTATTGAGCTCCACGCTGCATCCCGCACATAGCAGGCTAGGCAGCACCTGAGAACCATAGTGGAACGTGGATAGTGTTAAGACAATATTTTTTAATAAATAAAGAAAATTTAATATAGTTTCTTTATATAATATAACAATTTATAATATATTCGCTAATGTTATAATATTAATTAAAAAAATCACACATTGTTCAAAGTGTTTCACGTATGAGTTTTTTGCGGTTTTAATTTTGGAAGAACCGAGTGATTTCACAAAGGTTATATAATGATATAATGTTATAATATTATAAAAAAATCACGCATTGTTCAAAGCGTTTCACGTATGACTTTTTTGCGGTTTTAATATTGGAAGAAAACCGAATAAAAACAGTAAGTAGCTAATTATGTTATTTTCTGATATGGTTGTATGGATTGATTAAACGCATTATTTTACTGATATTGACAAATAAAAAAAGATGAAATACGGTAAAAACATAAAAGATTGCTCATTAATTAACGTTTTTTATTAAATATTAAACCATTGTCAAATATTTGCTTGTTGCTTGCATAGAATGTACTGCATGGTACATCAGAATGCGTCGAAGCACATTTCTCATAAACTATTTATATGAAATGATATTGTTCCCTAAGTATGAATACCTCATTTTAAAAGAAATTTGAATACATACACTTAGATACTAAATTTTTCTCTGAAAGCGTAAATAAATACACATATAAACACTCCAATATTAGCCAAGACTTCAATTCAATTCAAAATTAAAAATCAAGTCAAAGCCCCCAAGGCTAGTCGTGGCGTAGGAGCACAACGTGTGACTGTAAAACCTGGTTGTGGGTTCGATCCCCACTCGAGAAGATTTATTCAAATTTATTTTTCCATTTCTTCGCTCTGGTGTCGAGGCAAAGCGCGTCATTGAGTTCTGCCACTCAACACGCAATGCCTCCAGAAGTCCACAGAAAGTAGGTAACGGAATGTCCTAACACTAGGTTCCCTTTGCCTACCCTGCTGTGTTCAGGATACAGCGTGAAGCTGATTTATTTATTTTATTTATTAATATCAGCCAATTCCAATAAAATCACAAACAAGTAGCTTAAGCCAAGCTGACATTAATATTTTTTGAGATCGGTTAAAAATGCAATTTAAAGTGCACAGATGCAAAATAACAGTTATCAGGTCCAACCATGGACACGGCGCATGCGTGACTTAACCAAGGCTGTGTCATAATGAAATGGCCTGTAACAAGTGGATACTAATTCGTTACTGTTCTCTTATCTAATACAATAACTAGTTATTTCGTTATTAATGTTACAGTCACGAACGAAATGAATTTGCAGTTGCGAAATGTAAATCATATGTTATCATTTTTCATAATTATTATATGCTCAGGGCAAATTTGACTGATTATTTATTGGAAGTTTCTTAGTCGTCTTAATAATACATATTTAAGTATATAGGTACGTATATAAATATATTCAATTCGTTTTGTGTAATTCATTTTATTGTTTGCAACAAGAATGCTTATTAAAGTTCTATAAGTTATAATACCTGTATATTAAAAATCAACACTCGTGAAGTCAATCCTTAAAGAATTCTATGTCGATTTAAGTAAGTTAAGTATCATTGATGTACTAAATTTTATAAAAAAACTAACCAAG
Organism: Heliconius sara; assembly: GCA_917862395.2. Taxonomy (NCBI): domain Eukaryota; kingdom Metazoa; phylum Arthropoda; class Insecta; order Lepidoptera; family Nymphalidae; genus Heliconius; species Heliconius sara. Next base: position 11,585,687 of record OU860789.1, on the reverse strand, counting down.
AGCGAGTCGGACTCGTGCACGAAAGGTTCCACATTAGCACATTATTTATAAACTTATAACACATATCTATAAAAAAAGCAATAAAATTACGTTTGTTATATCGGGGCCTCTTAAAAAATATTTTATTCAGACTTTTAGTATTTGCTTTTATAGGGGCAGCAGAAATACTTAAACTGTGACAAATTCAACTGCGTGATTATCGCGGCTCTTGATATACGGCCTGATGCCAAATCCCCGATTCCGTTTGACCACATGTGAACGGAACTCTAACACACAATAGAGTAAAGAATTTTTTTTTAGAACATTAATTATCTTACTTATTTAGAAAACGTATAAAAAATTTTACGTAACGGGTTCTTTCCTAAGTGTGGAATAATACTTTAAAAATGTTAAAATATCAATTATCTTGTTGCCTGAACCTAGTAAAAAATATTATCACTAAGATAAAAGTTATTAAATGTCAAATTATGTTCACAAACAAGTTTGTGTCCATAAAATTAAGGCGCCGTGTTTTTACCGCACCTAAAATAACAAAAAAATTGAGAGGACTTGGAGTGACCACCCGACATATTATTTACATAAGCTTAAAAAGTGAGTTGATTAGATTCGTCCTGATATAGACACCGAATGGGTCTCTAATTAGCATAATATTATATTTTTTGAATTAAAATTCCTATAAAAAGTTTAATTTATATTTATTTTTACTTTTATTCATTTTTTTTATTTATGTACTGTACAGAATTATTTATTTACACTTGAATGTGTTAAATTTTAACATGCTTTCAAATAACATATTTAAATTTGATGAAAAAATCATAATTATAGCATCATAAAACCAATAACTCATACGTACTCATACCGCCGTGTTAAATTTCACATAAAACGAATTATCCTTGACTTAGACATATGTAAAGAGAAATCTCAAGACTTTCAATTATTTATAATTTTATACAGGAAGCAGAGAATTTTTTTTATATCTTTAATAGCAATACAGATTAAATGATAATATTATTAACATATATAATATTTTATTAACCATATATGTTGATAATACATAGATAAATAAAACGTACCGTGTCTATAATTGTAATGTCGTGTGGAGATTTGCGAATGCTCCGGAATCGATTGACGGAAGCATCATACGATTTACCTCACACTTTTATTTTTAAGGCAACGGCCATAAAGTTTTATGCCGATTTCCGGGCATTTTTTTAAGTTGGATTATATAAAAGTATAAAAATGTTACGTTTTTTATTGTTGTTAAAATTTTGATAAATTTTCTATTTATTGACTTTTGTATTTTTAACACCTGTCAAATGAAAATAATTTATGGTCAATATAATTGTACAGCAAAAAAAGCTTAAAAATTCAAGCGCAGCGCGACTAGAACTCGCTCTTATTCGAAAGCATCCAAGTACTGCAACCACCAAAACCATGCGAGATGATATTGTAATTAATCATTTATTTTTTTTATATGGCTATAGCAGAATTATAATAAAACTAAAATATTTGTATTTTTATGTCTTTTTCCTAATTAAAGTAGTAGAGCAGTTGATGAATGAAAGTTGTTAAGTATCAATCACCGTTATATAACATATGTAGTAAGTAAGTTGTGACTGGAATAAAGTATAAATAATATCGATACTATTAGAATCGATAGCAGAAGTATGTTTAAATAAAATATTATATAATTATTGTAAAATGGATATATTCTTCATAATATATAATGATTACACTATAAATTCTCAATATATAATTAATACACTACATTATAATTAAAAAAATAATATGAGACCCCGAACGTTATTTACACAAAATTTCTTTATATTCAAAACAATAAAACAAGTTGAAGAATTATTTTTATGACACACATAATTTTATCGATAATCGATAACACTCGATTGGAATCACTTTCGTACGCGGAAGCGTAAGCGCAGCCTCGTCGAAAGTAAAAGCTGATTGGTTGGTACCGGATTTACTTACAATTCATACACTCTATAATCACGCGTAGGAAACATTTTGTGGAACGTTGACATGTTGGTATTTCCTTGATATGTTATCTTCACTTTTTATGTTCCTCGGACTCTATTACGCTATTAGTGTAGAAGAGTAGGTACACAGTACCAAGATGCTCCGATCTCCGTATTATTTAACTATTTACAATATAAAAAAAAAAAACTTATAAGTTCTATATTATAGAGAGTTGGCAGTAGCTTTTGACTCAACCATAATTTATTTAATTATCAAAATTTTATTTCATATTAAGATAATACAGCGTCCTTGTCACAAGACAATTGGTAATGTAAAACTAATTAGCGATTACAATACGTTGTAAATAACTTAAGTATGCAAAGGATTGTTTGGCCAAGTAACTGAAGTTCAACTTAGGTCACCCTTTGTGATAGGCCTAATGAATTGCCAAGGTTCCTGAATGCTTAATAAGTTAAGATTAAGTTAATTCTGTAGATGATGTGACAATTTTATTTTTATAAAGTGTGTAGCGTGTAACTGTTAACGAGTGGTGAGTCTTGCCGATTAGATTTCGATCTGGGGCAACGAATGGTTTAATTTTTTATTTTTTCGGTCGGTTCGGCGGCGTTGAGTTATAGAAAAGTGGAGAACGGTGTTTTATTACACAGCTCTCTCTGGCTTCTCTGCTTTATATGTGACAAACAGTGATGCCAAAAAAAAACGTTTGATCCTATATTTTTCTATATATTGCAGAAATCAAAACGTATACAAAGAACCTCAATACTAATCGAAAAAGGTCAAGTAATTGTATGTGGTTTGATTTTTATTAATTTGTACTTTGGTACTTTGGTAAATTCCAGGTCCATCGCAATTAAAACGATAAAACTTTTATTGTATACGTTTCTACAAAAAATATTAAATAAATACACGTACATATGTAAACCTGCGACTATTTGTTTTATTTATCCTTGGCCCCACCCTGTTCTCAATAAACCAAAACAATCCACTAAATCGTATGTGACCGCTGTAGGTCGATCTTGAGACAATAGAGCTAGTGATGTGATCCGTGTCGATGTTTCGTGCCAAGGATCGTGATTGTCCGGATGCGTTCTGTCACCTTGCTTTTAGAATTAGGCTGATTGAACATCTTTGTTTTGATTTATTGGATACGTTTGTATGGATTTTGGGATACTGATATTAATATGAAATGATTTAGCGTGTTCATTTTGTGATGTATCGTTTATCACAGTTTAATGAGGTGTATATAATTTGCTAATAACACGTCATATTAAAATAATTTCCAGATTATTAATTTATTTTGTATTAATTGGAATTATAACTTATTTTAGCAATGAACTTCTTTTAATTCACGTTAACACTATTAGTATTTTGTAAGGCAATGATTCTGTGTATATCTTTCTCTATCACGCACGTACATTTCTCTTTCTCTAAAACATCACGGTTTATTTAAGAAATGGATGAATACCTAACTAAAAAATAAACATTTTAGGTTCTAGTTGAAATTATCGAAATATAATCAATATAACTGACATCCTCGCCACCGATGACTTGACGCTAAAAATCATGAATTATCAAGTAGCCTCGCGAAAGTAAAAACTTATATTCCATTACTTCAACAGATTTCAAATTGTCAAACAAAAGCATATTCATAGTATTGAGTTTGCTAGAATCCATTTTGTCGAGCGTAAAAATGAATTCAACGTGGATCACTACTTACTTTCTTTTTTTCATTATTTATCCCCTTTTATTATCAATTACAGATGCTCCAGTTATTTTCTGTGTCAATATCACTTATTTAAAATACTTTCTTTTTACTCGTTTATAGACATTTTGTTATTAGATTATCAATTTTTCATGGTTAATGAAAATATGGTCATTATGGCTTAAAGTAAAATTTTGTTTTTATATAATTTACATAATTTAATCGCTTTACAATAATAGATATATTTAGTTTACGACATTCTTTTTCTACTTTGCCTGTCCTTATAAATACATATATTTATGAATATTAAATAAGATATAGTACTTACCAAGGATAAATAAAATGATATATTTCAAACAAGTAGGCACTAACCAAACACACAATCCATTATTTGATAAAATATAATAATAATTTGTAGTCGCTGCGAATAAAATAATACAAAATTTATTGATCTTAGATAGGCGTAAACGAACACCGTGTCTTTGTGATTTATTTAGTATTTTATTCATTGGTCTTATCCTTGGATATGACATAAGTAAGGCATTGGATGCTGGATCATATCTCATTGAACTACAATGGACCACACAAGTGTCGCTAATGTAAGTGTAAATCCTACTTTGTGCGAGAGAAGTGTGAAGTAGAGTTCAAATGTTGTTATATGTATGTATATGATTGCAATTTTTTTAGTTTCTCGCTGTATCCTACACATATAGGGTAGGTAGAGGGCACTTAGGAACCTAGTGTTCAAAATGAAAATAATCAATTAATTTACAGTTGAATTATATTTAAAATATTTATGCTTGTCCAGTATAGCTCAGCAAAGAGTGGTGTTTATTGTCATTTAATGTGTAATTTTACGGTAATTTAACAATTTTTCGAATTTTTACTTGAACATTAATTTTAAAATGTTGGCTACTGAAATAAAACAAAAGATTTTTTATATATTTATGCAAATAAAAAAAAACTAGAAATACACCGAGCAGCATTGAATCACAATATGTGATACGAGGACCGATTTAGAAATTATCACCATTTAAATGTCCATGTTTTACATAAGAATTTACTTTCCTTTTAGAGAAAGTGAAATTGTCCTATACGCGTTGTGATTTAATACCGTAATCGTATGTCAACACTATTTGAAAAATAAATATTTCAATTTTTCTAAAAATAAATCGATTATCATGTTTCCTAAATAAAACACTATTATTGTGTAGCATTGCCTTGATAAAATTAATGTGGGCAGCAAGCTTCTTTACTCAGCAAGTTCGATAACAACTTTACATATGTTAAACCATTTACACGTTTATTGCCTAGTATATATCAGTCGCCATCTTAAACTGTTTAATTCCATTCAAAGCGAACAATGTATGTAACTACGAGTTCAAGCACAGAATCGAACCTGGCGGCCTTCGCCACTCCTACTGTACCATTGATAGTATGCAGCAGGATGTGGTCGTCACGAATTTTGTTTCATATTGACATACCTTCCTAGAGTGACATTTTAAAAGTTTTTTTTTTGTATTTTTTTAAAGTATTTAATAAATGACTTTATATATATGTTTAGCATTATTATAGGTTCAAATTTTAATGTTTATTACTGTCTATGCGGATATTATATATTTACATTTAATATTGAGTTATGTTTTTGACAATTTAAAAACTAATCAACAACAACAACAAAAAAGATGAAGTTGTGTTCTGTGGCACAATGTCTTATTTTATTGATTGGTTTGGTTTGGTTTTTAGCTTTTATCCGTGGTTCCTTCCCGTGGTCGAATAGAAACAAGTAAGTTACTTTAACACTTCAGGCTTTCACTATAAATAAATTATCCAACACAAAAATAATTATTCATAGCAAATTAGTAGTTCCTTAGATAAACGTGTTGAGCAAACAAACTTTTGCTTTAATTTAATGCACGTGGTCGTTCATACCTATTGAATATGGGGTTCGATATCACATTAATAATTAGTAATGTATGTTTTACTACTTTAATTTCAAGGATATATCGTATGTAACATAACAAAATCAATAAACATCTAGTGACTGATTTTAAGTTATGGTCAAGCCCATTTTCTTCTTCTTCTTGGTACTATATGTCAAATTGTTTTGAACTTTGTCATTTTTCACAAAAATTATAAATATGGAAAGATTACCTTGGTTGGAAGTTTCAAAAAGTGAACAAAATATATATTTCATATTTAAATTAAATTAAATAATTCATATCATATTTAAATCATCATTTCATATTTATATTTTGAAAATATTTTTAAATTTATTCAACTGATTCTAAATAAGTAATAATAGTAATACTAAGCTATCTAACCTATGTATGTATATTGAAACAAAAATAATGTTATTATTTACATGCTTAACATATTAAAAGTGATTTTTATTACAAATACATTTCGAATTTATTAGCATTTGATGCATTATAATTATAATATGTACCTAGTTGCAAATTAATTCGATCGACCTCCACATCTTGCTCAAGCGAGCAGACGAGCAAAAGGTTACCTGACCAATTTAAGGAGTCAAAATGACAGCGTTTCAACATAAGATGGATAATGCAATTAGAAATTGAACGCGCAAATGTGGGTCATACGATATTGATGTAAGATTTAAATTTGTATAAAACTTTTTCTGTGTACTTTTACTAGCTATATATAGATAGTGTTAAAAATATGTAGTTACATAGTATGCACGTCCATATAAGAATATGTATAAATTAGTTATAAAGTATGCTATTTTTACTGATTATTTAAGATATTTATTGTAAAATATAATAAAAATATAAATTTATACCTATATTTCCCCATCTCCTAGCCTGCATGGACATAGAGGCGTAGACGGTAAGATATTTCGGGCCAAATTTTATATATTTTTGGAACTCAACTGACTATTTTCGGAATTTAAAATCGATTGTTCTTTTTCAAATCAAGCGGTTACCATGACAACTAGAAGAAAGGGTTATAAAGAACTACCTTGATAAAAGTTGTGTTGGCAATAAGCATCACGCCCGAATTCAAAACATTGCATTTTGAATGGCGAAATGAATACAATTCAATTTTTCAATCAGGGACTGAAGACAACCAATTACGTAAAAGGACTAGATAAAAAATATACAGAAGAAATTCTGTTATAACATAATTTATATTCTGAAATATTTTAATCCAACGTTACAACATTGAGGGTATCACATTCAATCAAATGTAGGTATAAGTGCGCGATCGTGACACACGTAGGTCTTATCAATATGTCATTATTTTGAAAGCATGCGAAGTTTAATTAATGAAATCATTGCGAAACTAGACGTAAGCTTACGTTTAAAATTTCGCTTATGATTAAAAAAGCAACTTTAAGTTTTTTTCTTAGGTTAGGTAGGCAGGGAAAACTTAGTGCTAAAACACTTCGTTCACCAATTTCTAAAATATTACGCATTGAGTAGCGGAACTCAATGCTGCGCATTGGAAAATAACAATAATTTATTATTACATATTCTCTCTTCCAAATAGGAATCGAACCCACATCCACTAGTTTGCAGCCAGATGCACGCGACGGCTACAAAACAAATATATATATATATATAAACTAATAATCACATAAATAAGTAACTGTTACATAAGTCATTTACATGCAATATGGTCCTAACTGTACCCATACGAGTATTACACATACAAAGGTCACCACACCATATACTCAGTGTGTATAGAATAATTAACACATAACTGCAGGGTTTATCACAATAAAAATTACAGCAATCTGTTATACACCACTTTATATCTTATGCAATTACAAATTATGTATTTATATATATATTTTTTTAAATTAGTTTCTACCCGTATCTTTGTCTGTGTCAAAGTTAACATTTGAAATGGAATATCTCGTTTTATCCTGTTCTCATAGAATATTCGAAAAGTCCTCTAAATCCTATAACCTAGTAAAATGTCAAATTTCTAAGTTTCTAAGTTTCGTTTGAGAGTTGTTACTTATCTACTAATGAAAGACTTTTATATAAAATATAATAATATAAATAGATAATAAGCTTTATAATTTAAACAATGTACACCCACAGGCGATTTTAGCTAACAAATTGTAAGCCATTATAATTTATATGCGTTTAATTTAGCTGTTACAAAAGCTTTTTAGTAAACCACAACCATTTTATTATTGAGCGCTATTCACATGAGTGAAATTAAATCTCAATATGGAGTTATATGTTTGGATTAATTGAGAATTATGACCATGAATGACGTAATCGTTAAAAATTGTGTTATATTAAAAAAGAGCATTGCATAGCTAGTGAAACAATGATTTTAGATTTAAATCACATCAGAAAGTAATTCACATTAACTTATAAATTTATTGAATTTTCTTAGAAAAAGTCACAAGTTCTACCACCGGACAATTTTTTTTAATTAGCAAAAAGTGAATATCTCAATCAAACGCATGTATGCGTAGGTACACTTTTCGTTTGAAAAAGTCAGATTAGAAGCAAAAAATAGGAATTCCAAAAATAGCAATTACACAATATATATCAATATTTTTTGAAGTCATAGTCGCCTTTGAGCTACTTCTAATTGACTGTTATAGAAAACAATAGACTTTTACTTCACTGAAGTGAGTCGGATATAATCGATATATCATTGAACAATATGATCGATTAAACAAAATTAGGTCAAATATATTTCGTTCGTTTATCTTTTTTTATCATAGATAAGTGCCTTCATTATAAATTATGAGAAGGCTCATTATTTTCGATCATTCGATTTCATTTATTGCTTATTAGAAGTATTGATTGATATTTGTAAAATTGCTTAAAGAGATATTAAAAATAGAAGTTAAATAAGTCTGTTAAATAAGACTGTAAAGCGCAGTCAACTACAACCCTAAAATTAAATAACTAAAGGCTGCTCTCGAAATACAGCGTTATATGCGTTATTATTAAGAAATTCATATTTTACAATGAAAATATTAACGTATCAAAACAATCATAAGCACGACTATGTTAAACATGACGGACATTCTGTACTAACAAAGCAAAAGTGATCGTTAGGCGTTTAATATACTGGCGTGCGAAATTGGAGTATGACAACCCTTAATGGCGGATAAGGAACGTAGGTTCCGTGGGTCGTATCTACACGAGTCATCAGTAATAAAACACAGAAGCTACTCTAAATAACCCACGTGCAGTCGAAAATCAGATTGTGAGCATTTGCATATATTGTCAGTTACAATATTTATGGTGGCCGCTGGAAAATGAGCACTAGTCTAAGGTATTACGGAGCGCTCAGCCTTTGTAGGATTGACCACTCTAGAAACAATGTTAGGCGTCACGAAACAGTCGCATGCGCAAAATGCGTTAAATCTTAATTGAATTCTTACGAGTTAGAAGGCGAATTGGCCAAATTAAATTGAATTAGATCTGGCATGCAACGGTCTATGTTATCTAGGGCGTGATAAGATAGTGTTTACCAAAGTATAGTTTAATCGATAGAACTAATTCCACCAATGTTATAGAGAAATTTAAATAATAAAATTTCCGATCGTTTCATACTTTTTTGCTTACTAAAATATCCCATAAAACGTTTTACAAAAAATAGAACATATGAACATTATCAACATTTTAGATCAGAGAAATGATCGCGTAGGAGTAGAAGGTCGTATTTTGTACAAACTACGTGCTCACATTTGATTTATTACACTATCAGAATTCAGATATTGTTACATTTAATATAACAAAGCGTGTTGCATAACATCTGAAACGAATTCATTGACACTGACCAATAAGATTGCTTGCAAAAGCCTACCTCAATGTCGTCCTACTTTCCAATCGTAACCACAGAAGTAACGAAGTGGACAATACATTAACAGATAATTATGTCACACTACGTATGATACAATACAATACAATACACCTTTAATTTCACTTGCGTAAAGTTCAAAGTTGAATTTGGTCGTGGAAATATGTTATTGTTATTATAAACTAAGGGATATATTTTGATTTAAATCAGTTGATCTAAGCTAACATTGTATTGAATGTTATATCTAAGATATAAAGTTTATATTAACTTGTATTGTCAACCAGGATCTGTAGTGGCGCCAGTTGTTTTATTGTCTTGGATTATTCACGTAGGAGTTAAACTCCTAATGTAGATTTGACAGGCTTGTCTTTACAAATGTGACCAATGTATAATTTTATTGTTTGTAAAATATGCAGGTATACCAAACCTAGGTGCTTAGTATACCTACAAAATTCGTAAAAAGTTGCCTAATATAACTATTTTGCCTTTATTTATTTAATTATAGTAAGATATCTTTATCACGGTAAATATTATCAGTTAAAATTTCCATAAAAACATGAGAGCTGATAATTCTTTTACTCCGTTCCTTTGTTGTAAAAATAAATCTATTATGTACAAAGATTCAATTAATTCAATTTTAATTTAGTATAACTATCCAGTAGCGTGACGACTATCTTAGAAATATTTTTTATATTATTGATAAAATTGTCGTATGTATGTACGTCGTATTAACTAAAATATTTAAAATAAAAGCAAAAAATAAATTCCCAAAAATTAATTTAAAAAAAGAAAATATTAATATGAAAACCAAACGCATAATTCCATATACCCAATCAATGAAAATCTAGCTACCATGTTACGTTTCCACAAAAACCAAGGCCCTCCATTGTACACGTATTGTGCTGCGCGGGCGCACGGAGTTCCGCGCGAACTCACAGCCGAGATATCGATAAGAACACAATAAACAATAACATTCAGCTAATTCTATTGCAACACATAATAGTTATGCGACCGTGGATTGAGGATCTTTTACAATGAGCGACTGTATGCGACAATCTGTTGGCAGATAGGGGATCTTAATTATAAAATTATTAAAATATTGTTAAATTATACTAAAAAAAATTAATCGGCTTTACGCTGTATCCCGCACACAGGGTATGCAGAGGGAACCTCGTGTTTAGACACACCGTTCCTCACTTTCCGTATACCTAATCTTGTTATTATATTATATTTAACAACAGTTTTGCTTGTCTTATATGTTAAGTGAGAAATATTTAAAATCGCAACGTATAAAGAAATGTATACGCGTGCCGACTACTTGCAAATATTATTGACAGGCTCAGTAGAAACACAGATCTTTATAAAAACAGATATTTTGTTAGCGTATAAATTTTTTTTTTAGACTTCCATTATTTGAAGTCCTATTTTTACTTTATATCATACCTTTATAACAAATACCACGTAACAGAACCAATATGTTAACATCATTCAAACCATATTGTTTACTTTTTAGTAGATATAAATTTTACAATTTGTTCCGATCACAGTTTTACAAAGCAATCAAAACGTGGGGCTCACTGTAAATAAATGAATTACACGCTATAAAACCCGTGAAAAGTAGTTTCATTAAACAAGCAACTTCTAATGGTTTGATATTAAATACTTGACCTCTATGTTTAACAAACGGTAGTTTCATTAGGACAAAAGTCGTTAACAATAACAACTAAATATAATTTAAATAAAATGCTGAACAAATACAGAAGTGAAAATAATTGTCGCATACGATATGAGTCGTATATTATAAAGGTATTTGTGCGCGTGCCGCCTAACGTATGCATTGCTGAGACATTATCGACGAGGTTGGGCATTGGTTGGGTTATATGGTAATACACCTGGTCTGTTTACCGATATCAAATGGTTATAATTTAGAATTTCGTTATTTTTCAGCAAGTAAATTCTTACTACAGATGCAAAGTTAGATTTTACTAATTATTAGTTATAGATTCAAATCTTATTCACCGAAATATATGTTTTTTACCTTTTATGTCATATTTTATATCCTAAGTTTAACAGGCTAGAGAATCTACAATTCGGGATATATAATCTATAATATAGTATATTATGTGTTTATAGTAATGTAAACGTAGATCTTCAAGGACTACTAAAGCTTTTCTAAACACAAACCTAGCTATGACAAAAGGGGTATTGAATTCGGAATCACACATAAATAACACAGTATCAGATACATATCCAGTCTCCCTGACCGCGCCGACGGGTCAGTGTATTGTAGTTTACACCATTTTTGCTCTCAAACAATGTTTACTTCCTCCCTATTGTAAATATATCGATTATCATCACGAGCGCCTTGCGTGATTTTATTTATTGCCATCTAATACTTTTTAGAAGTTTTAAATTTTTCCTATTGTTAATTTGTTTTGATCCAATATTAAACTTACAAATATTTTCTTACAACAGAATAATGAAATTATTTAGTTAAATTAAAATTATTTACAAAACCATAAAGAGATGTTGAGCTTGTGTTTTAAACAGTTTCGGACTTGTAATTTCGAATAGATACTATTTCTAAATACAAATAACAAAATCCACGACTTCCTAATTAAAACCAACTAATATACAAATACATAATGACAGTTCACCATTACTTAGACATATTTCAATCAGTAAAACAATTCCAACGAAACGAAAAGCAAAACAAAACAACGAAATGAATCAACCATCCTGAAGAACTGCAGCGAATTTATTTCCTGCGCGCCAAACTCCATTAATTCAAACAAAATTAACGTCGGTGCGGTTTCCCTATCACGGACGTAAACCAGTCCTAATTATTAGTGGGAAATGTTCGATCTTTATTGTTTGTGGCTCCCGTACTGATCTGGCTAATTAAATCTATGTGTAGTTTCATTGAAATGGTGAAATTCGTGTGTGTGCATCTGATAGCCGACTTCGAGGAGTCTACGACACTTCCTAGTGGAGTCAATATTTATTTAGTTAATGTTCAGTGCTATCGGGCTGAAAGAATTTGATAAATTGGAATTTGTTTTAAGTTATATATTTGTTTATATGTAAGTGTTATATGTAAGTTTGCGTTTTTTGTGTAATATGTTTTTTTCATTAATATTTATGGTACAGATTTATCAGGTTGTTTAAAAACATGTCGATATTATGAATTTGAACTCATGTGAAGAACGGATAATTGAGAAAAGGACAAAGTTTTATGTACTAAAACGAAATTTTTGATCACAATCAAGTAGGTAGTAAGTTAAACAAAGCATAAACAAAAAAGGCACTCTTTATTTCACGCCACGTCGCTTACAAATATAAAACTAACAAAAACATACAAAAAAACTAATCCATAGAGAAGAACGGGCATAGAAGAAAAGAATACAAAATTACAATAAAATGACAATAAGACATATTATTATAATTATTTGTTTTATGAAAAAACATATTACTTATCAAATGTAATCATTAAGTATAATAAACGATTCCTCCTTCCTATCAACTGGAGAAGTAAAAATAAATAAAATTGAAAACACTAACCTACCTCAATGTTCTAGACTTGAGCGTCATTACGACGCTGAGATGACATCGCGCACTATCAGCCATCTCAAAGTGAATAATAGTTTTATTAGAGTTGAAAAGTTTCTTTGATACATAAGACTTTTAATTTTTTTTTTGGAAAATCGATGCAATATTTTTTCCAGAGATTTTCCGGAATCCCCGAAAGAATCTCTGGAATTCTCTAATAATCTAATATTAAGTAAAGTGAAGTTATAAACATTAAATATGTCATATTAATAACTCAGTAAATTAAATTTATTTCTTTAAATATTTTCTTACAATTACTAAAATTACATTAACTAATATTTACTTATAAAAATAAATGCAACATTCGAGGCGACCTTGTTTGCGCGTCGTTGATTTTATTTCGTCGTAGTGGCAAGTATTTTTACTGGGGAAAGGAAACCTGGCGATTTAAGCAATTTGTCTTTTACGACGCGTTGTGAAATTGAGTGGAAGCTTATGATAACTACGCATGAACTAAAATTACAATATGTTTTAACAAAATATTACTTAGAGGGTTTTTTTAGCAAAAATCACTACGGCAGTCAAAGCGCGCCGTTGATTTCCGAAACACAACACGCAATGTCTCCAGAATTTGGCAGAAATGAGGAACGGAGTGTCTAAGCACTAGGTTCCCGCTGCCTAGCCTGCGGTGTGCGGGAAACAGAGGTAAACTAAAAAAAAAACGATGCCCTTAAACTAAATCCAATCCAAAGCTATAAGGCTACATCGAGCGAAATAAAAAATAGAGAAATGAATAGTTCAAGCTTATGTACTTTCAAAATCATACTATAAAAGTATTACTTATAAAAATAATATCCAACGCTCCACAACATTTCAATTACAGCAATATTTTCCAAATTCCACGCTTTTGTTATATAAAACCGACATCGTTTCATAGACTTTAGAGATTTAATCTAGTCCACCAGCGATTTGCAATGTAACCAATTATCACACCGGGGATTGTGTAATGCAGCTGTGCCGCTCCACTCGACAGTATGGAGTGCCGCAGTAGGTCTATATTACAATAAGGGTGGACCTGTAGGGATGTATTGATATTTTTTTCTTTGATTATTTAAACGTAACTTCGCGCTTTATCTCTGGCCCCCGCCAGGGATAAAGCGCGGAGACTACTTCTACGCGCACGATAAGGCTATTTTAATATAGTCAGATAGAACGGAGCTTGCTTATGATTGCACGCTTTATCCCGCATATAGCAAGGTAGACAGTGGGAATCTAGAGTTAAAACACTCTGTTCGCGACTTGAAGGAACTCAACGCTACGGTTCGTCTTGACTAGAGCAAGGTAATATTAATATTTCGTTCGTCTGTGTGAGATTCCAACCCACAACCGGGTTACGTATATGGAACATGGAACATAAACATTTTTTAAAGGGACTTTACTTGAATATAAGCTGTTTTTTTATTGAGGGAAAGATGCCAGTGTTAGATCACTCTATTCTGACACTACTTCAGTTTGTACGTATTATAAAGTATATATTATTAATGAGCTACTACTTATATAACCCATCTTTTTTTGCAGTCGGGTAAAAATCATCTTTATTATAAATATATCAGTTGTGATTTTGTAAAGTGCTTCGAGAGATAAGTTTACAATGACATGTTTAAAAGTAATTGTTTCTAAATAATTATCGATTTCATTACCTTTAATAGTTTCATTGAGTGAATAGCTAGCGGACTTAAACATTTTCACCCTAAGAACTGCGTTCAGACGTATATATATATCTTGACTAAAAGAATACTTAAAGTAGAATTCAATCCATAATCATCACCAAGAGGCAGACACCTACCTTTCAGCTGTTTTACAACATCATTTAATAAATATTATATGAAAAATTATATTAATTCGAAGTTTATACAAAATTTAACATTCACCTCGAGATAGTAGACTGATACAGTCGTATAATTAGTCGCAATGTAGGGCGCCACGTGCCAGGGCTTGGTTGGTCGGTATTTTGCAATATGAATAAATCATTGTAATCGCCACTCTAATATAGTCTTGTCGAGCACTTTACAGCTTTTGAGTGTGCTAAGTTGCTGATTTTATACTGTTGAGTTATTTAGTTTGTGATATTTGAGGACTTAAATTTTATTTATAGTCACATATTAGAAAGTATATAAAGTCGTGTCTGCTTAATCGCGTATCAATTTATATTTCCATTTCTTCGCTCTGGTGTCGAGGCAAAGCGCGGCGTTGAGTTCTGCCACTTAACACGCAATGCCTCCGGAATTCGGCAGAAAGTGGGGAACGGAGTGTCTTTCACTACGTTCCCTCTGCCTACCCTGCAGTGTGCGGGATACAGCGTGAAGCTGATTTGATTTTGATTTTTGATTATTACTAATAAATAGATAAATAATATATTTATCTCAATTGTGTTTAACTAAATTTTAAGGTTTCCTTTGAAAACTACTAGCTGGCAAAAAAAATATTACAGAGCAGCATGACTGCTTAATTTGTGCTTAAAGATATTTATTTTTCAAAAAAGACTTTATAGTCACTTACATGTAAAATTTATGTAATTAATGGTTACATTTTAAAATTTAAAAGTCTTTAATATTCTTGCAAAATGTTCTTCATTCTTACTTCTTTTTGCCTCACTTAACTTAGTACAAATAAGGTACAAATTTATATAATATTAATTTCTAGTGGGTAGAAATTTTCTTTGATTTTCCAATATGATTTAGCTATTTCTCCAGAAAAATTTCTTCCTTCAACATACTACTATTACTAAACTTACCTCATCCCATCGAAACCATCATCTGATCCATTGATAGTGAGCACCGGCGCGCGCGCATATGCCTTTGCCACACGTCGATTCTTCTCAAATACTATCACTTTCGCCCAGATTTCATCGTCGATTTGTGTCCACTTATCCAGCACTTCTTGTATGTGTTCCTATAGACAAAGAAATTAAAGAATTAGAAATATAATTAATTAGTTTAAAATAAAGTGTTCATAATTTTCATAGAATTTAATGTATCCTCAGCAGTATAAAAGTCAATTGATATAATAACTCAAAAATAAGTATTATTAGCTAGATCGATCTCAGACCACACACACACACACAGATTAAAGATATTAAGTAAAACAAAGCCTAACTAACGGTTTTAAAAAATAAGAAAACATAAAAATTTCATCGATAGTAGACAAAAAGTTATATTTTTTTCTAATTCTGTGTAGAAACGCAGTAACATTTAAAAAACTTTACAGATTATCTTAAACATTTAACAAAAATTAAATCTAAATTTGTACCAACAAATTTCTAAATGTAACCTTGGTACGCGTTTTTATGGGAAATTACCACAATTTAGACATACACCAATGTAGCAACGATTCGCAATCAGACGACATACTAGCGTAACGTTATGCTCTGGTAAGTTACTTCTAAGAGATCATAAAGAGCAAACTTGAAGGCTTAAAATAATCATGCTCATTTGAGACTTGGGACTTATTTACAACAATGAAGGTTCCACGCATATAAATAGCCATATTTCTTACTTGGGTAAGGTAAGTAAAGGGAACCTAGCGTCTAATTTCATCAAGATTTTATTGAGGCGTGGAACTCGACACTGTTTTGTCTTGTTACCGGGACGAGATACTGTAAATAGTTCATTCCTCGTGATAATCAAACCTACAATGATTTCCTTTACAGTAAAACATCATAGCGGCATCTCTCTTTACCTTTATGAATATAACACTAATGTCCCACATGAAGTCAAATAAACTTCGTTGTAATTTGCCTTAGCGAATAAGGGACCTTTCACTATAAATGTGTAGCGAAGTTAAGTTAATTTTGTATATTTTTTACATTTTAAAATTATATATTAGTATTTTTTGTTTGAACTACCAGCACAGTACAAGTCTTCAGTCAATTTTGTCCAGCTTAGAGTCAAATAAGATAAATTTGCAAACAAACAGATTTGTCTCCTTGTAATAGGTATAAACAAATAACCCCTGACAAATTATTCAACTTAAAATTTAAGGTTTTAAGATACTATAAGTACAAAACTGTTAATTTATACCACAAACTACCAATCGCAATTTTTGAACAATTTTATCAACTATAATTTTCCCATATAAAGCTGTTTCCAAGTGAAACATAGCATGGCTTAAATGTACAAAATGAAAAGGAAAGTACATTTATCGTTTTATTAAAGTTGTTAAATAATTGCTGTAGCACATGTTTTTCCTCGTTTCCGCGTCGTGGAGACGTTTCACTTCAATTTCTAACAGTTGTTCGCTAAAAGTAAATTTTGATTACTGTTATTATTATGTTATAGCATTTTGTGATTCGTCATACGGTTTCGTTTTTCGATTTCGATTTTTTTTATTCAAACTTAACTCATACTTTGGGTTACATTTTATAATTAATTGTGGAGACATTTATTTATTTATTTGTAAAATTTATTTTACTTAAACATACTAAGAAATTTTAAAAAACGTATGAACCGTTCTTAATTAAACTTGGACTGCTACCTAAATTGTAACATATTTTATTTCATTTAAAAAGGATCATCTCCATATGAGACTCTCCATAGTTTCCGAGAAATTTGTAGACAAACATACACCCCGAAAGTACGCGTTTAAATATCTAAGCCAAGGGTCATGAATTCAAAAATAACGAAATTGAAAATAGAGAATATTCTTTATCTATTTCCATACATTTTTTCGTATAATTTACATTATTATTATACAAAAGTCAGTATCATACATTAAGTCAAGTTCAGTTACAAATGGGAATAATATATATCTCGTCTAATAAATAGCTAGCACTTTCTCTCCGTCACATTCTGAATCAACTTCGTTAATATCGTTTTGCATTGACATTATGTACATTACCGTACTATTCATACTATTCACGGATAGATTTCGCTAATTTTTCAACATATACTATTATAATAGTATATTTTTAGTAATATATAAGATCTATATATGCAAAATTTTGTTTATATAATAGGACTAATAATTTTCAATATCTGATGCATGTTCATTTTCAATTATTTCATTTAAACAACATTTCAATTCAATCTAAAAAATATAGGAATGAAATTTAAATGAAATTTTTTATGTGAAACCTATGTACATCAGACAAAAGTAAAAAAAATAAATAAATTAAATCAGCTTAATTCTGTATTCCACACACAGCAGAGTAAGCATAGGGAACCTATTGTTGAGACACTCCGTTCTCCACTTTCCGCCGAATTTTGGAGGAAGGAACTAAACGCCGTGTTTTATCTCGAGACCAGAGCGAAGAAATGAAAACATAAATTTAAATAAATATATAATTTCCTCGAGGGGGATAGAACCAGTCGCGCTTACAGTCACACTTTGTGCCCCTGCACCACAGCTTTCCTCTAACTAATAAGTAAAATTAAAAATAAATGAAAATGTTATCAACTTAGAAGATTGAAATTTGGCATGCCTCTAACTTACTCAGGGAAAATTCGGGGTTTTCCTTTTACTTTTTAAAACCCACACAGAAAAGGACGCGGGCGACATATATATATCTATAATATATCTATAATATACAATCTAGTGAGCTATAATAGCTAACTATTTGTGAATACAGCTCGTTAGTATCAAGTTTTGCATTTATTCGTATCGAATCAGTCATGCTCGATCATTGCACTGATTTATATATGGCTTTTTATGTCACACATGTGTACAGCGTCTTTTGTACTGTCACTTTACTTATAGACCCAGTCGTTTACGTTTTTTATCTACAGACTTAAAATAACTTTTTTTGTAAAACTATATTTAATATATTTAACTGATGACTGTCACGGTAAATAATAACAAAAACGTTATATTTTTAGGATTTTGTAGCAGAATAGTAAAAAAACCGGATAAGCGCGTGTCGGGTTTGCGTACCTAGGGTTCCGTAAAACATTGGAGTTCGTGAGCTTTTTCTGAAATTTAGGCATCGCTTAGCCCGAGCCCTTTCATCTGGTACCTCACTTGAACTAGCGGCTTTAATAACTAATTTCGGCTGACTGGAAGTACCCTAATAATTTTGATTCCCTTTATAGTGTCGAAATACACGTTTTTTGCAATATGAACGGCCATATCTTTATCTTAAGTATATGTAGACATAACTTTTTTTTAGGGAAATCATGGGACCGTAGATCAGAGTTCAAATATCGTTTGAATTATAACTCGGAACTATTAGTTTTCACAGTTAAGTCTCGCTCACGTTTTTTATATAAAAAATAAAATTATCTGGGTCAGACACAAAATAAAGTCAAACCTATACGATAATAAGCCTCTTGAAAGCCTATTTTCCTAAAACCAATTTTGCTCAAACTAAATCGCTTGAAAAAATACCTTCATTGTTATTCAGGTGCACTGATGACATCCATTCTTTTTTTTTATTCAAATTTCATTGAAAAATATACCTTTATTATTTAAGGCATTTGTAATAAAATAATAACTAATCAAAATATTATTAAATAAATTCCTTTATACTCATTAAATAAAGTAAAAAATCAGTAAAGTGTCTTATTTATAAAAAATGTTTATATACAGCGATGTAAAATAAATGAAAACGATGCTGGTTTAATCAAGGCCTACCACAAGTCAGTAGGCCTTCTCATTAATATGTAATAAAACATCAATTATAGAAGGGACTGGTGTGATTTATAACTATTAGATAAATTATAATAGGTTTTATAAATATTATTAAAACATAGCTCAGAAATTTTTGTTACTGTGGGCTCGTATTAAATTTTTATATAAATAGCATACCATTATTTGTCACAATTTAAGATTAACAAAATATTATAATAAGGCCGTCGCGACGTAGCGTAGTGCACCGGAGCCTGACTGTAAATGCAATGATTGTAGGTTCTATCCCCATTTGGGGGAAAAAAGATTGTTATTTCTCTAGTAGACAGCGCTCGACGTTGTGCCAAAACGCCAATGTCTGGAAAATCAGACGGTAAGTGGGGAAGGTAGTGTTTCAATATAAGGTTCCTTTTAATGAATCACCATCGTAAAGTAATTATAATTAGATTAATCTATCCTTAAGATTTAAGTCATTTTAAATTGAATTGTTATTTATTTTCATTTTTTTAGTTTTATTTAGTTATTTTTCTTTACACCAAACCTTGATTATTTATATTGGTTTAAGTTTTTAAAATAGTTAACAAATATGAATTATGTATATATATGTGTGTATAGATTATATAACGTGATTTTGTTACTAAAAATACATATATAATGTTATTTTTCTTCTACGAGAATTGTAAGAAAAAAAAAATGCTAAGATAGTTTTAATGTTTTGCCTTAACAACGCCTCTATATTTTTTTATTCGTCTCAAATTTTTAATATACAGAATGTTCTAAATCGTAATTTTTATTACGTGACTTCCATACACAATAGCCGTAACCCTGTATTATACGTATAAAATACGTTACAAAAAGTATGACTAATCAAATATAATAATAATAATATTATTGCATTATATTATATATAATTGCTTTAATTAGTTCTAATATTAAACGAATTTTTTAATTGAGAGTATTGGCACATGATTCACTGACTGTCTTAAATATTTATTTTATTTTGATGATATATAATGATAGTTATAAAAATTTCATAATTTTAACTGAAAATAAATGTTTTTCGTTTTTTCTAAATTAAAAATAAGTATTAGTATTAAAAACTGAGACTCAGAGAGACCCAAGTAAGCATATTGTTATTTGTAGCTTAGAAATTTTAAGATAAAATTCCATTTCATATAAACTAAAAATGACATACAAATATAGGTGCTCTTAGGACTATGTAAGAAGTACCAAACCAATACAAATTTATTAAAAAAAAACAAATATATATACAAATTTAATACCTAATATCTTATTCCAAAAGATTCAAATAATATATATTTTTTTCTTAACGCAATATATATGAATAACGCAGAATGCCGTGCAATATATAAATTCTTTCTCTTTTCTTAGTTTAATTTAGAAATATAACTTGTTACTCATAAGATTTTTGCAATATTTTAGTTAATGCTAGTTAAAAGCTTACGTAAAGCTTTTAATAGTTTATTCTATGTGAGACAAGCATGACATTAAGAATAGATCTATTCCATATAAGGCAAGGACGTCCAAGGCAATGTATACAATTAAATAATACTAATACCTACCAAGTCATAGTAGTAATGATTTTTTTATAATTTCACACAGATTTCTTTGTAATGTCAAAAACAGATTATAGATTATTTTCTTTATATGATGACTTCGAAATCTTTCATAGGCTATTAAAAAAGCATTACTTTTTTACAACATCGCCTTTGTGTTGAGTGTTGTGTAGTAATTTGTTGCACATAATTTTATGACAGCTTATAACTAGTAGGGATATTTATAATCAATCATCTAAGTCAAATTAAATATTTTCTTTTGGAGTTCTTTTATGATGAAATTTAAAAAACGTTTAACGTGTACATTAGTCTTGGTTCGAACCCATAACCGTCTCTTTTACTATCAAACGGTGTCCCACTGAAACACGATGACCTATTTTTTTTTTTGCTTCATACTGTTCAAAGTCAAATAATGTTATACAAAATAAATTTTACATGCTCAATTTTTTAAACGTCAAATAATTTACCACCAGTTCACGTAAAGTTAATACCTCAGACCTGAGAAAAACCGGCGCAAGAGCCTCAGAATCTATCTTCCACATACGGCAGGCTAGCAGAGGAAATCTGAGAACCTAATACTCAGACACTACCTCATTAAGATACTTCCGTCCCCTACTTACTACCAAATTCTTGAGACATTACGTTGAGTAGCGGGAACTGAACAAAAGGTGCTTATTGTTTAAAAGCAACCTGCTGGTTACAACATGTTAGCATTTAATTAATATAATTAATTCACTCAAATAATTCAACGTTGTAAAAAAAACTTGCCACGACATGTGTCCAAGAAAGAATAGAAATGATATGTGCATGTTCCTACACCTGTAGGTTATTCTTTCCGCATTCTTAAAATTCATTTGAATATTGAATTGAAAAACAATCTTATTTCTTAGTACTAAGGTTCAAATTATAGAAGAAGTTTTAACATTTGTTGCTCTACATACAAACAGTTAAATGAAGGCCTTGTGGTCAAGTTTCCGTAATGTTCTTATGTTAGAGTGGTCCTGGTGATGTTGACAACGCTTATAAAAAATAAATAAATTGATTGTAGGCTTTAATCCAAAGGAAATAAAGTCTATTTTTGAAGGTAAAACATTTCATATATAAAACCTAGTCTCATATAAATATATTGTAACAGTTAGTTTTTGCGCAAAGTGTTATATTTAACTGTTCAAGAAAAATAAAAGTAAGTAAGAGTTTTAAAATGAATAAATAGGTACAAAGTGGCGAGCTTAATAATCCTGTATTCTTTGTATAGCTTTTAATGAATATTTTTTTGGGGAAATAGGTACTATAGTTATTTCCTCGAATAGAGTGTCATGCTACAATCATGGCTGTTTTTATCGGTTTATAAAAAAAAACCCTTTGCTCAAAATAAATTTTAAGCCCATATTTTGCCTAAGGCTAAGTATTATGGCTTTTGTTTTTACTTTGTCATATAAAATTTGATTAGTCAGAAACGTACAGTGAGAATTATAATTTATTATATCCATTTTAGGTTAAAGTAAGGTCGTCGCAAAAAATGCTTTCTGCGACATATACCTAAGATCCGGGACGAGGTGTTTTACCTTCTTACTACATATATGTAGAGCTTTACGCATGTAGAACTTTTATATTACCTACAATTAATACGTTAACCTTGAAAAAAAGTACCTCAACACTAGTTTCGCAGGTTCCTTTTATATGCGGGATATAGATAGACGTAAAAAAATCTACCTTAAGTACTGCCATTCAATACTGTGAATCTCGAAAATTAAGGAGAAAGTAGCGAACGGAGTGTCTTAACACTAGTTTCCCCCTGACTGTAGGCAGGTACTGCCTAGCTATACGTAAAAAAGCGTGAAGCCGGCTTATAATAACTGTCAAAGTGACAAATCATTTTGTTCGTTTGTCATTTATAACTTTATCGGATTAGGTAAAACCCAGTATATTTTTAACATAAATACATTAAGAGTTCGTACCAAAAACTCATACAATTGATAACTATTTCGATTTGCTTACATTTTTGTTATGGGTCACGTGTAATTTAAACTTATATCTTTTGACAGTTAAGAAAAATCACTCAGCCATAGGATGGAAAAGATTGGATTGTATTTCAAAGGTAAGAGTTCAAGGATAGTCTTTAAACTTAATTTACCCAAAAATTTGCATGCATAGAATAATACAAGATGAGGTTTACAAATACGGGTTTCATATGACAACCAGTTTTAAGGTATTTTTTTTAATATACGTGTGTACCTTTTATTTTTCTTTCTTAAAAGGCGTCAAAATATAAAAACATTTCGTTTATTCATCTTTACACATAGATAGTACTAAATAAAGTCACTTCCCACGATATACTCATATATATGTATATTTTAATCTTTCAAACTGCGGGTCGGATTTTAATGTGGTTTTCACTAAAATACAGAATAATTCAGAGGAAAGGTAAGGTAATAAAATAATACTCGGAGAAATCGATTATGTCGGAAAATTGTAATGTGATATAGTGTGAAGAGACCATTCGTGGCGCAGGGGCACAAATTTTAAGTGGAAAGCATGACACGTTGTGGGTTCGATTCCCACTTGAAGAAATGAAATATTTAATATTTTCATTTTCATCGGCGTAAAGCGCGGCGTTCAGCTCCGCCACTTAATACGCCATGTCTCTAGAATTCAGCGAAAAATGAGGAACGGAGTATTTTAACACTAGGTTCCCTCTGCCTATATCAACATCGTATGATTCATATTTTTAATGGGAAATAGCTATAATCGTGTAGACCACGCGGGCAAAGCTGCGAGCTATACATTAGTTTATTCTAAAATGTATTATGTATATGTATGCCTATGTCGATACACGTTTGTAAATTTGGTTTGGACATTAAAATAAAATTTAGAAATCTGAAGATGTCGATGGTAATGTATTTTGAATATATTATAATAATGTGAGTATTTTATGTTATTTTATTTTTTATTTGTTACATAAAAAGATTATAACAACTTTTTTTAAAGTTGCATCCTTCTCTTTCACAAAAAATGTGTTTTTTATTTGAATAAACAAACGGTTGAAATTAATGGCTATAAAGAGTTTTGTTTGTAACTTAAAGTGAAGCTGGTGACGTGATAATGGATTTTTAATTTTTAGCCTTTTCTTAAGATATTACGAGTAAAGACTAGGCAAACTAAAAATATATTTTTTCTTGTGTACTTAGTGGACTGAAATATTCACCGTTTTGGTATACAAAGTGCGGCGTTGAGTTCCACCACTCAACGAAAGCGGAGCGTGTAGAAGCACTAGGCACTAACAATTCTGCCTAGCTTCCTATACGTGGGACGAAGCGTGAAGCTACAAAATGTCACACAAAATATAAAAATAATAAATATTCCCACAAAATAAGAGTCGAAACAATTACTATTTTTTTATTACTATAATGAAACAATATACTAACTTTAACAACATATATTATTAATATGTATGATAAATACAGTTCATCACAATACAAACACAAGTGAAAACAGCTACTTGAATAAAACATGTTTATTGTTTGTTAACAGGTACTTGTGATTGAACTACTTTTTCTTATCTCGTTTATATGACGTTACATTATCTCTAAGTGAAAGCGTCTATTAAACTCACTTTGTTTCTATAATGTATGTTGGAAATTGAATATAATTAAATAAATATTATATTTATAAATTGAATTTTCGTATAGAAATGTATTATAGTACATTTGTTTATATTGTTGTGTATGGTGTTTATGTTTATTTTATAAATTGGAAGGTTTTGGGTTCGCTTTCCACTTTAGGGAGTTAATTGTTTTCTTTTCCTTGCTTTGGTAACAAGACGAAAGCGACGTTAAAGATCAATTGAGCGAAAAACGAAACCGAATAGCGTCTTTGATCAAAGAAGATTGAGAAAGCAAAACAATTTTCCAATACAAATGTTTTCCCGAATGGGGATTGAACCCACAACTATCGTGTGCAGTAAAGTCTGAGCTGCGCAACGATGATATATTTATATGATATTATATTTTACAAATACGTAGTTTCATATTGTATTTGCATCAACTACTTTATTTTTACTCAGATCTATATTATTACTAAACTACAAGGTTGTTGTCGGTGTTAATTGAGACATCTAGCAAGGACCGCTCCAATGTGGTCCACTTGGAGACGGGAAATATGATACTTAGATCTAGATAACCACCGATGCATAACAAAACAAAAATCTTTACAAAGTTGATATTTTTATTAGAAACATAAATAACAAACCACTATTTTTTTTATTATAAAATCTTAGAAAAATTTTGGAATTGCTAATATCTTCATTTACTCGTATCTACATCAATGAATATTTGATATTTGAATTTGTTTTCATTATATTATTATTGCTCCTTCCTATTGATTTCGTTAGATCAACATTTGCTTGTTTATAATTACAATTACCTATACTCGATCAATTATAATCATATATTTCAAGAGTAACTTGTAAGTCACACGCGTCAAAAATAATAATCTAGAGCATCAGCTTGTCATGGGTAAAAGAAAACATCACTCAGAAAAGTCATTGTCATGACGCTCCATTCCCCGCTGTCCGCCTAAGTTTTCAGACCTTGCGTGTTGAACGGCGGAACTCAACACCGCATCTTATTAACTACCGACCGACCGAAATCTACCGACTATTAACACTTCATAAATACATTAGCACTATATAAAACATATCAAACGTAATTAACTCCAACGTAAAGCAATACCAGACGACCCTTGACTTCATCAGCCGCTCACCGATCTACATACCGCCTAAAGGTCAACAAGGGATCACAAGGCTG
Source organism: Heliconius sara (assembly GCA_917862395.2). NCBI lineage: Eukaryota > Metazoa > Arthropoda > Insecta > Lepidoptera > Nymphalidae > Heliconius > Heliconius sara. The sequence continues at coordinate 11,559,639 of OU860789.1, read as the reverse complement.
CTCCGTTTGCTATTCAAATGTATTCAGATATTTCGATAGATATTATAACACATAATAAAGCGATAAGCAAATAAATTTATTGTTTACGTAGTTGATATTAATTAATACTGATTTATTGACTTTTTAAATAATAAAAAAATATTAATAATAAAAAATTTATTATATGAAATTGAGAGTTAAATATTATAATATATTAAATATTTTAATATGTTTTAAATATAAGCTAAAATGGGATTTGAACCCATAATCTTTTATCAGTTAAATAAACGTAACTGTGCTACAACAGTGTCCGTTAAACATTACTTATTCAGTATTTCATAATACCATTTGAAACTGACGCGTATTCACAAATAATTTTTAACAGAAAGATTTGACGTTAACAGGTGTTTTTTTTTCAGCCATTCAGAACTGACACCATCATATACTGGTTCGATGAACCATACCAATTTGACCTCTATAGTAAAAATATAAGAGTTATTATTGTATGCAAATGCAAGTGTCTAATTGAGAGTGTAGTACATGAGTGACATGGTGTAACAGTCAGCGATATAGAAACAAAAGGCCACGTGCTCGACTTTTGATGGATGACTTGAAATTCTTTTGGTATACCGTTAAAAGGTGTACAGTTAAAAATTATGGTGTAACAAAAAATATAAGTTGAAATGTCTATTACTTTTTGTACTTAAATATTCTTTTCTGAAAGCTTATAGTGTCATTTAAAAAAGTTACTAAGAAACTTGGTGTTATCATTACTAAGTTTTATATTTTTTGGTCTTTCTAAATTACGGAAGTTGCATGAAGACATGTTAAATTTAATTAAATAAGCTTATAGAAATACACGTAAATTATAAACATACATATGTATACGTGAAGATATATATATATATATATATATATATATATATATATATATATATATATATATATATATATATATACAGTTTTTTGTTAAATAAACCGATTTTCATTCAATACTAAACACTTGTTGGCCGTTATATAAATATTAATTCATCAAAAATCGATCCCACGACCTTGGATTTCGATTCGATACTCAATTATAAAAGAACTATATTCAAAATTTCACAACAGTAGCTCTAAACTAGCGTTATTAAGTAACATAATTAAAATACAATTTGTGAGTTGTATTCCTACTAATTGTAGACTACAAAATTGTAAGGCTTGAAATTAACCGACTCCAAAAAGTAGGTTATCAGTTTGACATGATATTTTTGGAATTGGAGATTGGATAATATTTAAGTATTAATTAATAATTTTTTTGGGTTTCCCATGAATATATGCTATTTTTTTTAAATTATATTGTGTTTTTAGATATGTTTGTCAACAACTTTCACGTAAACTAAAAATTATACGAGAAGATTATATTTGGGTAAGATGAGGTTTATTTCAACCCACAGAATAGGCCAAGTCTCATCAAATTAATTTCAATAGTTATTGTATATTTTCGAAGGAGATCCGTACAATTCTTGCCTATATATAACCAATAATTGACGGATATTTGAAGTCGGTTTATATTTTAAATAGCTTTTATTATATCGTATTACAAGAGATTGTTCAATATGTTGAACTAGTGATGTAACAGAGTCATTTGTTGACGAAAATGTGTCAGTTTATCTTAATGCCAGCATATAACCTGCCATATCGTGTGAAAATCAGCGTGCACGCACTGCGTACGCGCTCGTGAAAGCACACAGGGTGTTACGTAAAACATTTAACAAAACTGTGAACACTGACATTTTGAAGTTGTGAAAATTATGAAAATTTAAATATATAATAATCGTTTTGGGGGAACTTTATATTCTGTATTATGTAGTAAGTGTTGAGTTAAAATTTAATAATCGCGGTAAATAAGCTTGTAATTACATTTTAAGCTCTTTGTGAGTATTTTGTAAAAACAAAAAAGGTATAGTGAAGTATTAATTAAACTAATTTATTGTGCAAAGAAAGTATGGGAATGTAGCGTGTAAATATAATATAATCAGTTAAGTGCGGGTCGTACTCGCTCGCCGATGGTTCCGTACCAATCAGGATTGTAGGTCAACGGGAAGTACAACTTATAAAAGTTGAGACACATGTGTGTGCGGGCGTTTCCCTTTATTGTGCTAGGATTTTTTTTCTTTTCAGTTTTCGGAGTTTAATTCTATTGCAAAAATGATGCATTCGTTTTCTTCATTTCTTTTGATTGCGTTGATTTAAAAGCTTGATTTTTCTGTGCTTTAAGGAACCATTGACCTGAATATTTCATATTAAATTGAGCTTTATACCTCCTATATAATAATAATTTCATTTTATTTATTTTGAGGTAGGATATATATTTACCATTTTCTATGAATTCTGCACTCAAATATATTAAATAATAATTAGTATAATCAAAATACATTTTTGATTAAGATAACGTCAACGACATTTACAAGAAAAGTCTTTAAGAAGGCTACAGGATTAAGGAACTTGAAGCAAGAAACGACAAGAATTCAATAAAAACTAGCATTACATTTTGGGTTATCAACCAATAAACTGCATATACGTATACAGCACAAAAAGTCGTAAGCGAATAAAGTACGCGTTTTTGCATTGCTAGAGCAACTCATAGCATTGTAAAATTAACCTAATTGGTATTTAAATAGAGTTTATTATGATTTATCGAGATTGTGCTAATAATAACGCTGCAAGACAAGACAGGTGCGCAAAATAGAAAGTTGTCCGCTTCCTGGTCACCAGTTCGCCTCGTCTCATGTGGCTAAGGCTTTAGACGCAAGGACACAAGAACAAAGTAACTAATTGGTTCGTATTTAAATATTGATTTTTTTTTACATTTTTGAAGAACATAGTATAATTATTGTTTGTATACTAATACATTTTATAAGCAAAGTGAGATTTTTTTTATACAAATGTTCCCATCATACAGGATGGGCAAGTAGATGCAATGATGAGTAACTCCATTCTCATTTCGCACTTATTTTTAGAAAATTTAAATTGTAAAGCCTTACGACAACTTCTTATTTAGAAACGGAAATATTTCAAATTGTGGCATTGAGGTCTGCCACTCAACACGCAATGTCTTCAGAATTCGGCGGAAAGTGGAGAACGGAGTGTCTTAACACGAAGTTCCCTCTGCCTACCCTTCTGTGTGCGGGATACAGCGTGAAGCTGAGAAAAATTTCCCTAATTATCGCATGTACAGAGATGAGAGAATATTATTAGGATATCAATTCAAAGCTTAAAGTAATAATTTGAAATAAATATTTCCAGTTTTAGTGTTTATTTAATGACGAACACTTAAACTAGTTAGTTCAAGATAAATATTAATCATTATCACATTTAAATATAGGTACCTATTCCGGAAAGATCAATTCATACCGGTTTTGTTGAACCTACTTCAAACAGACGATTGTAATTATAAAACCGTGTTTTAAACTTTCCTATGACAAACGAGATCTAGAAGATGCTAGGTGTACTTATGTTATTTACTTACTTAAGTAGGTATCTAAGTTCATGTGTATTAAAACCAGTACTAAATTAATAGTATAATTATTGAGTTTATCTATGTTAAAATATGTATAATAAATATGATTATTTGATATGCATGGATGCAACTTCAGAAAATTTACAAATTTTCTATTTATATTCTATTTAATAGTGTGTATTATGATCCATTTAGCAGAATATAACATTACGAAACGATTGCTAATATTTCACAATATAATAGGTACAACGGTGAAACGAAAGGAAGAGTTGGGAGCGAAGATAACGACTTTCACTGCAGACGCTAAAAAGTGAAACTGGAATGAGCGGGCGCAAGCCAAATTATAACTGAATTGCAAATTTCAGATTTTCGAACAAAATATTTAACGTTTTTTAACATTTTTAAAAGTGTTATTCCACACTTATGTAAGAAAAATACTTATTAAGAAAACAAAAAAGGTATCCAAAAAGATTTTTATACATTTTCTAAAAATTTCATTTAAAACTGTTTTTTTACTTATATATTTCATATTCACGTTCTTCCTGGATCTAGTCATGTTTTTAAAAAAACAAATTAGTAAAAAGTCAATGTCTTTTTTCACTTTCTCGCAGTCATGTGTATTCGCGGCTTTTAAGGTCATTTTTTTTATAATCTGATAGTAAAATCTCTTTCATACACATATTCGCTAAGTGGAAATAACAAGCACTAAGAGAAGATATGTCAAAATTTCTAAGAGGGCAAAAAAAAATGGAATTTTCTATTTTATGTTTCAAAGTCCACATAAATACTAAAAGTACTGTATCGCACGACTAATAGATAATAGATAGGACTGCTTCTTATATCTTATAAATGTTAAAACCTTAAAAAATTACAATAAATGTAAAACAACTGCCGTCACAACAGTTGGTTAATTGATATGAAGGTCAGTACTTTACGAAGTGTAGACTGATGGGTGGGAAAATGAGGGCTAATTTAATGTATGCAAACCTGTAACAAGGTAGTTTAACCTTGAAAAATACATGTACAAAGAAATCATAATAAAAAATACTATAAAGTTTTACTTATCGAACATATATATTTTTCTAATTACTATTGTACAGATTTATTATTTCCATAGTTTGATTTTCATAACAGGCGTTAGTCAACTTTCAGTCGCAATAATTGATTTTTTTAGACTAGTCATTGCCGGCAGCTTTGTTTGTGTGGCGGGAAATTCCGTCACTTCAATATACTTTCATCAGTACGTTGTGTGTCTGTCACTCAGTAACGAAAGGGTTTAATGTATAGATTATAAATAGCTATAGATACATCGATTGTAACAGAACTGGGTAATTTTATAAATAAGATATATGACTAAAGTTAAGTAAATTAGGTAAATACTCAATTCTTAATCAAATTTAATACGATAATGAATACTTGCAGCTGAGCACAAAGCTATAGTTTTAGATATTACTATTGAAGGACACGAATATAAATGTCAAAAATATATTGATTTACTACTAATAACAATGAATATGTTTTCCATACAACTATTTATTTTCGAAGCACTTACACTAAGGCTGTACTAATAAAAAACGAAAAAAAAAGATGTTTAAAGGTTATGAGGACGAAATATTTTTGATAAAACCAAACACAGGGTTTCCTCCATTCAACACACAATGCCAAAGTTAAATCTGTATCGATATGTTTAACGATTCTAAATATATTTAACTTAAATATTACTATAATAATTTAATTATCTGCTTATTTACCAAAAACGGTAATGCTTTAGCAAGTCATGACGAAGGTATGTTCGCATTGGTTTGTAAAGAATTACTAAACGTTGACGACCCGAAGATACAATCTTAAGATTTCAAAATGTTTTGTGTTCTTTTATTAAAACAAAATCTCATCCCTTCAAATGTCAATATACGGACACTTAGTTTCATTTTATATTGTTCATTGCTCAATTTATAAACAAAATCTCTATTTATTTACACAACTCTGTAAATACATAAAACGGAAAAAGAAAAGAGGATCAATAAACATATGTATATTTGTTGTAACATTGTTATATTATTTGATTGGTTTCTAATTCAAAAATGAAGATACGCCAATTCTTAGCGTACAGAAGAAGGTAAGAAAACGAACATTTAATTAATAAGTCCTTAATAGTCAAATTCTGTTAAATAGACAAAGAAATCACGTTTAGTCTACAAAAATCTCATGAATCATGTAAAATACACCTACCAACTTTTTAACGACAATATTATATCCCCACAATAATTATTTTAATCAAGGTAATAATTTCTCAGAAATTCGTGCAAAAAAACATGATATTTTAAGACGTCAAAAATGGTTCGTTCTACCTACCGGATGTGGGAAGGTCCGCAGTCGTTCGTGCAAGGACACGGCGAATACCCCTAGTTCCCACATTGTTAAGGTCATCAGAAAGAGGATGGTTCATATTAAACACTCGGTCTGCACGACTCGCCCTAAGCGTTACGTAAAATTTTTTGCTAGTAACGGATTTAAGCGAGACACTTATTTTTTTGGACTATTACAAATTTTTTCAAGGTTCATTTTTAAACGCTAATTTTAAAGATTTTAACGCTATTTTGTAATTAAATAAAGCCAATATTTACATAGCCTGAGTACCTATTTTATTTTTTTAAATAATATCTATGAATATTTTAGATAAACCTTAACAGTTTTTAGAAAACGTGTAAAGACTTTAATTTAGCAGGATTAGAAACCACGCCTCTTGAATTCTCACCAAGTGCCCTTGCCACTCCGTCATACCTTTTTATTAATGTCAGATATATTTTTTTAAATCATACATATATATTCACAATATAATTTTATTTTTTCCATTTTCTTAAAGGTTAGATATATGTCATCATATCATTACAACTGTTAAGGCATCATTAGCATATATGACCTTTTCTAACATTTCATTATCTGCATGCGACTAAATACCTCTAAGTATGAAGACATGCGACTTATTACGAAACTTAATTTATTGATGATCTTCACACAAAACTGTGCAAGTCATGCGCAAGAGTAAACAAACTTACACAGTGTCTTATGATATTATGTTTGAAATAATATGATTTTAAAGTCATCAATCGAGTCTTTTTAAATTAATATTAGCTTCACGCTGTATCCCGCACACAACAGGGTAGGCAGAGGGAACCTAGTGTTAAGACACTCCGTCCCCCACTTTCTGCCGAATTTTGGAGGCATTGCGTGTTGAGTGGCGGATCTCAACACCCCGCTTTGCGTCGACCCTAGAGCGAAGAAATGGAAATATAAATTTAAGTAAATATTTCATCTCCTCCAGTGGGGATCGAACCCACAACCAGTCGGTTTTACAGTCACACTTTTTACCACTGCGCCACGACTGGCCTCAAATCTTGATTTTCTTCAGAGTAAAAACTCTTCATTATTGACTATATAATGAAAAAACTTCGTCTAATTTCATTGAATGAAATCTAAATACTATGTTTTATTTTTTAGAAAAAGAAATTTGAATCACATACAAAATATTTAGGCACATATCAAATCAACTCTTACTTACATATGAATATTAAATATCAATATACTATATCAATAATATAAAGAATGTGTTGCGACAAAATAAACCTTATTACAATTGCTTTAATGTCAACATAATTTAATAAATAACCTGAGGTTACATTTATATATGTCAGTACGTAATGTATTGAATGAAATGCCAAATATAGCTTTTGGATATTCAAAAGTCTACTTACTTCCTTTATTAGATTTAATCACATTATTATATCTAAAAGGCCATTGTGGCGAAGTATGACCGCAAATTCAAAATGCGAGAAAATAAGATATTTTCATTTTCTCGCTCTGATAGAATAAAAATAGCGGCGGCTTACTGCCGAACCGAACCTTGGTTCGCTAATTCGCATGCAACGATTACTATTTCCTTTAGCCGACTAGATAAATATGATTATTAACTTAAAATATTTTATATTATTTATATTATTCTCTTCTTGCTTTATTGCTTATATTATAAAAATTATAATATAATTTTTTTTTTATAAAATAAGGTCTTCCTTTTATAATTATGATTGATTATTCTATATCTACAAACACTAAATTCACACACTCAAATACTTACATAATAATCGTCAATGTAATAACGTTTTTACAACGATAAATCTGTATACCATTTGAACTATTCAAACTCGATTTCTTATAAAATTCCATGACAGAACATAATATCGTGATTACAACTAAATTGATTTACAAATACTTGGGATCTTATATTAGTTATGTATAATGTATGTGCAATAGGAATCAAAAGTCAGATGAATATCAAAGGTTAAAGTTCACTAGATAGGTCTATTAGATGCCAATCAAATTTACTTTAGTTAGGTTAAAGAGCTCATTTACACTTCTTACTAGTATGTATCGCAATACGTATGGCTATTTACTTGTTTAGTTCAGTATCATTGAGACAAAAGATATAACGACTTTGGTTTTACCAGTCAAATAAAATTGCGCTTAAAAACTAATTTTAATGTATGATATTTAATAGATTATAATTTACAATTTAATTAAATATTTTTGTAGGGGAAAGAAGAAGGTTCAAAGTAAGAAAATGGAAATATTAAATGATACTTTATTAATTAGACTTATTAAAAACAGTGAAAGTATTTCAGTTCAAATTTATGTTATAATACATTAATTTCCTTAAGGGGATAGTTTAATATTTTAAGGACGTTCTTAAATATAAGAGGTTGTGGATCGATTCCCACTCGAAGAAAGGAAATATTTCATATTTTCATTTCTTCGCTCTGCTAACGAGGCACGATGCGCGTCGTTGAGTCCCGCTACTCAACACACAATGCCTCCAGAATCTGTAGGAAAGTGAGGAACGGAAGAGACTTATTGGAAATGGAGTGCCTTAACATTAGGTTCCCAGGTTCCCTCTGCCTACCTTGCTATGTGTGGGAAACAAAGTGAAGCTAAAAAAAGTAATATATTAATTACAACTATATTCACGATCACGTCATGGCAAAAAATTAACAAGAACGTAAAACTTAGTTTCACTTTCAGCACGCATCACGCAGCTGAGGTCGTTGGAACCTTCTATGAGAATTCACATTCATACAACTTTGAACTTTAATGCTATTATTTTAGGAACTATTATTGAAATTATTTTTTATATTATTCGTGATTTCTTTGCAATTAAACTATCCAAACAACGGTGGAGATGAGAAATGTTAGAAACGTTATGTAAAACGGATTTTGAATTTTTTATTTATAGTTTTTATTTACTATTTATATTTGTTTGATAGTGATTTAACTGTTTTGGATTTGGTAACGTAATTTGAAGCGTAATGAAAGTAAGAGCAATATTTAGTATTCTATTTTTTTAGTAATGGTTATTTTTGATTTACTTTACATTTGACATTATCTTTCTTAAATTATTAATATTTTAAATTATTAGACGTATTAATAATTCAAATAAATTTTACGCAACAAATATGCAATGTAGCACATAGCAGAGTATAACAAGGTCTTATACTTAAAAATCCATATAAAATATAATTTTAGAACTACAGATAAAATCACTTTATCGATATCGCTATAGATATTTAAAAAATAAATCAATCAATCAAATCAGCCTATTCAGGTCCACTGCTGGACATAGGCCTTCCTCAGGGTGCGCCAGAGTTCCCGATCCTCCTTCTTCCGCGTCTAGTCGTAGCCAGCAACCTTCTTCAGGTCGTCGGTCCATCGAGCTGGAGCGCGCCCTACGCTACGCTTGCTGATCGGCGGTCTCCACTCAAGGAGTCCTCACCTCCAACGCCCATCGGTCCTTCGACAGACGTGTCCAGCCCATTGCCATTTCCATTACTAATGCTGCGAGCGACGTCGGTAACTCCCGTTCTTTTCCAGATGACTTAATTTCTGATTTATCTTTCAAAGAGACTCCGAGCATAGCTCGCTCCATTGGGCGACTTGAAAATTGTGGACTAGACCGACTGTTAGTGTCCACGTTTCGGAAAAAATATATATTTAAATAAAATTACATAGCACAATTCATGTTATGCTACCGTACGACAACAAAAAAATAGCATCACGCGACCCAGACAAAATTTCAAGCCAAAAAAGAACAGTAACACCAATCAAAATAGGCATGTCTAGATTTTATTACAAATACATTTCGCAACTAAGGTAAGTTATCAATACTTTGACCTAAGTCAAACCAATACAGCCAATCACATTTATCACGTTACAAGTGACCAGACAGGTATTGGTACACGATTGCGACACGTCCCCAGTAGCTGCAGTGCCTGTCGTGTTCTAAGGACATGGTTGTATAATTTATTCGGTTTGCTTATAGCGGGTGTTTGAAAATTTATGTTTTTTTTTATTTCAGCTTTAAGTATCAGCTGTATAGCTTGATCTGTGTTTCTAATTTCGAAGATTGACGGAACTCATTGCTTCCCTTTAACTGTCTTGAAAATAATTTGAGAAATATAATTTAATAATACTACAAATCACAATAGCAGGCTGACTGATATAGTAAGTTCTTTATATAAATAACATTAAATCCATTGTATGTTGAATATGAAAAAAATATCTATCACTTGATTTGTCGAATGTAAAGGGAACATAAATCAATATGCTGTTAGTTTAAAGGTTCAGTGCCCAAGTTTAAGCGTAACGACGATAAGATTAAATTGGATTGACCGCGTTATGTTGATGATGTATTAATTTTAAGCAGTTATAGAACTTTATACTTTATTACAAAAGCTTTAAGCTTAAAAACTTTTTGAATATAGTATAAGGGATTTATAAAAAATAATGACGTTTCAACGATGATTTTTAAAATCTTTTCATACCGAAACGTATTAAGATCGTTTTAATTTTGTGAAATGTAACTTTTTACATTCCAATCATATTAAAGAACTGACGAAAGTCAATCAATACTTAAATTTTTACAGTAAAGTTTGTCAGTCGTTGCCCTTCTTAATAAATCCATGTCATATAATGACAGCGTTATTTTTCAAACTCGTTAACTTGATAAATTTTGTCAAAAATTGTATGTACATGATTGTAATAAGTAAAAAAATAAATGATAAATGATATTTAAGATCAATATGTTTTTATCTTATTTTATACGATGCCTGAATAGATAAGATTATGTATTGATTATATTATCGAAATATTTAAAAGGATATGGTGCGTCCAAAATTCTGACCAAAATAAAATATTTTTAATGAATTTTGTGTAATAAAAGTGATATAAGCAAAAAAGACATCTTTAATCTTGCTATTATATATGAATATTTAGAAATGAAATTGAATCTTCTATGTCTCTAACTGTTAACCAGGGATTATAGGTTCAACTCCCAACTATTTGTTTGATGAATATAAATATTTATAAGCTATTTGGATATCTATTTATAATACACATAAACTACATTTTCATTTCCTAGTTTTCGATTTGAAACCAATTTATTACCTTATATTTTATTAATATTTAATAAAAAAAGTATCTCTATTCGGGAAATAATCGAACGTCATGACATTGTAGGGTAAGTAAGGTCAAACTTTAGCTAGCTTTCCGGACGATTTGCGGTGCTGTAACACTCATTGTGCATTGTTGTTGATCGGTCACGATCTCCATCAATGGGTCAGAGTTGACCCGCATGTCCAAGAGTGACAGATGGTCACGAAGAGGCTGCGCCTGAGTTTCCTTTACATTGTCTTTTAATAGATTTTAAATTTTACTAACATTATTCTTGTTTAGATATACAGAAGCTATGCTAGTGTTGTTATGTCTGTCTAACTTTACTCGATTATTATGGATTATTAACATAATCATGTTTAAAAAATATTCATTAATTTCTGGTATATAAAGTAACTATGTAAGATGCTATCGAATAGGCAGTCATATTTAAAGTTTTTATACCGTCACATTTGATTTTACATATACAGTAAAAACAGAAAAAACAAGTAATTAGAATATTAGTCACTGTTGTAAATATAAAAAGATGTGAAGTGAATCCATTATGAATATATATAAAAAAAACCAAGTAATTGTTTATAACTATACATATTTACCTATAGATTATATAATCAGTTAATATAAAATATTTTTAACGAATATATTCCACACATACTTGTCTTTATTACCAGTACATGTAAATTATTTTTTTATTTTTTTATAAATATTCATTAGAAGGTAGCTTCGTGCTTATCACGTAATAGTTTATAGATATTGCAGAGCGAATAAATAATTAAATTCTTAATTTTATTTTTTCATCATTTTATTTCACGTATACAGCAGATAGTCTACTAAATCTAATATTAAAATGATTAAATTTAGAAATCCACAACCCGACGAGTAAACACTGAACCCACAACCGTTGCGTGTAGTTCTCTATTACACTATGATGGTGTCAACTATATCTTAAAAATGATATAATCAATTGAGAACGTCGAATCAAAGTGTAACGAGAACGAACAGTTACAGTACATTCTCACGTCCTTAATAATTCTGTCTCGGAAACTGTTACAAAAACTCAGTCATAGACAAAGGAAGTGATACTTGTAGAGAACAACTATGGGACCATAAAAGCTTATTAAATTAACCAAGTAACGGAGTAAATGGCGAATGTACATACATACATACATACATACATACATATGTATGACGCAAGGTGTTTTGAAATCTCGCATAACTTTAGTAAGCTAACGATTGAGCACGAAATGGTTATTTACATCCTAATTAGTTATTTATACAAAATTAGGTAATCGTTTGGCAAAAACTTGCATAATTAGATGTTTATGGATTGAAAATTAAATATGAATCTCGTTCCTTCTTTCTTCTTTATAGACGCTATCCGTCTATTGAAATAAGCGGTACTGTAACCAAGAAAATAAAATGTATATAACCTAAGCTCTATGATTAACATAAAGAAGAATTAAATTTATTAGTATTTCTACATACATTCATATACGGCGTATTATATATAGGTATATATAGGTAGGTAGGTAAGTTAAGACACTCTGTTCTCTGCTTTTCACTGGAAGTCAAGATTCAGCGTACTGAGTAGTGTTCCAGAACTCAATACGTGACTAGATGTTCCTACGATCATTTTAAGAGAAATTATAACAAATATCTATACTTGTTATCTCATACAAAAAGGCTTTCTACTCAATTTTCACCTATAAAACCAGATGTTAAACGCCAAATTGTTCTTCCCTCCCCTGTCATTTGTATATACTGCCTATTATTACGATATCAGTGTGAACTCAGCCGTAACGTTACGTTGGCTCGTCGACCTCGTGATTGATGTATAGAAAGTAAGAAACCGATTAGGTGTTATCGAATGGCTATTATAAATTCATTGTTTTGTCATTAAATGATAGAATTTCTTATTATCTACGTAAGTGTATTTTTTTTAATAAAAATAATGATTAATTTTATTGTTCTGTTTTTTTTGAGGTATACAACAGATATTTTAAATATCTACGAAAAATATATATTGATTAAATTAAGCATTTTCCCATATTTTACATTCACAAATAAATATATATTATAAAATATTCTTTGTATATATTTGAAACGGACCTTTTTTATTTGTTTTCTATGGTCCCGTGTAGTCTAACCTAAATTTTTTTTTCATAGTACTTTAAACGCCTTTAGCATTATAAACATCATACAAATCTTACCTTATAAAGTTTATCTTTTTGATACCACACATCCTCCTCCTCCTCCATCTGGGGGGCGAAGGCTTGTGTGAGATCATCGCGTGATCGCGACAGTATGCGCCGCCGAGAAACCATCTCTCCTCCCGTCGCCGCTTCGAATGGACCTAGGCTGTTAAATATATTACTTTATTAGTATTAATCTTTAATGAGATTAATTCTCATCTATCTATCATAATTTTTTTTTATTCTTTAAATAACATAAAAAAAATGTACAATAGGCGGGCTTAACGCTAAAAAGCATTTCAGAAGTAATCATTATATTCTACAGAAATTATTAAGGAGGATTCACACTATAGTGTTGGTTACGGTTCGTTGTTGGTCTGATCTCATGTTCTTATATTCTTATTTGGTGATTGGATCGGATCTTGACAATAACTATAGTATGAATGCTTTCATTGTTTCTCATATAAATATTTTTCACTAACTGAGATCGGACCGAGAGTGACTGCGACTGTAACTATAGTGTAAGAATAAAAGAGTAATTTTATTTCTTAAGAGTAAGTTATGTTTAAAATCAAAATTTCAAGCTTATACGATATTCAAATAATTTCTTATAAAATGCACTGGAAAATCATTGTTATTTACATACCACAAAAACGTAAAATTAGAAACAAGCAGTATTATATCACAACCAAATAGTCTCGACGTAATACGTAATAGAAGTACTTGAAGGTGTCAAAATAAAATACCTTACACACGTTTACACTTTAATTGCAGCAACAACATCCATTAACGTTAATAAAAACTAAAAAAAGGCAATTTAATGGCAGAACTGACAATTACGATCCCGTCAACGAAATTTTCGAAACTTTCTACTGGGATTACGTTCATACATAATACCTATTATAAGTCAGAACAAAGGTTTCATGAAAGCCAATCTGTTTTATTGTATGCTCCGATATCGTTCATAGGTGATCTCTTCATCAGAAGTCTATTCAGGCGTAATATTAATGATCTATCATTTGTCAATACTCCGCAGTATAGGCTGGATCAATTTTAATGAAACTAGCGTTATTAATGATTGGATATAAGCGGAAGTATTTGTCATAATATATTATTTGAATTTAATACAAATATAACGTGATAATGTGGTTTAAGCAATAAATAATTTAAATAATGTAAAGCAATATAACAATATAAAAAAATTCAGTCCCGCATGGACTAGTGGCACAACCGTGCGATTGTAAAAGCGAAGGTTATAGGTTCGATTCCAACACGGAGGATTGTATTATTTTCATTCCGTCGCTCTGGTAACGGGACAAAATACTACGTAATTCTGTTACTCAACACGCAATGCCTCAAGAATTTTAGTGAAAAATGGAGTGTCATGTCACTAGGTTCCCACGGTTCCCACTGCCTACACTGCTTTATACAATATGTATATTCTTTATATTCCCACTGTACCATCACGGCTTGAATTTTACTTAATATTTTCCACAACCAAATATCTATAACCATAAAATAACACAACCAAAACTTGGCCAATTAAACACAAAATTATCTAACACTAGCTCTCATCAGCACATCTTGTAAGGCTATATCTCGCTTCCTTCCGACTCGAACAATATGTGGCATTGGGATCGGCATTGGCATTATCTATACAGTTCCTCCCATTCATCGCTTTTGTTTATCTTCTATGTAACAATGGTTAGTGTTGTCGGAGAAAGTATCGATAAGTGTTTCTTTCACACAGTAGAATCGATTTCTATGATATTTACGCACAATGTGCCTATGTTTAATCGATAATAAACGTGTTAAGCCATCACGTATTTCGTTTAGCAAGCAAATTATATTTACAAACATACAATTAAATAGTTACTCATAATCACAAAAACAAATCGATTTTTTGTATTGAACCACGTCCCTAAGTGACGTAATTCTTGTATATAAACACACTATTACACTATTTACAATAAAAAGATGGTTAAGTTAAGTTCTTTGTAATTATAACATAGTTTTTCTATCGGCGCCCATCAGAAATCTTGTAAAAAGTATTAAAAATAAATGGATATTGTCAAATGGATAACTAAGAAATAATTTGATCTTTTTGTTGGTTACGCAGCAAGAGTGAAACTTTCACAGTTGATTAACTATGGTACGAAATGTTTGCGAGTTGTTACCGCATACGCTGATCGAGATAGCTTTGTGTCTCTCGTCCCGCCACGAATATCATGAAGATTTCTAGATTCTGCATTCTGCATTTGCTTTTTATAGTCTTGATAAAATATAAGATATATAACATAACTTAAATTTATTAATAATCAAGAATAGGAGGATAGTCATACAGCACTTAGTGTCAAGATATTCCATTTCGCGGCTAAATTCAAGACTTTGCATCAATTCAAAGAATTAAATACCACGCTTTGTGTACCAGAGCGGGGAAGTAAAAGAATATTCATTAATGTTGTGAGGGAACCAAACTCATATCTATCGCGTTCACATTAGCACTATCAAGTACGCCATGCTAGTCATATAGTTAACGAACAAATCACAAATGTACAATCACTATTTTGACTAAAATAAAGCCAAATAACTTAAAACTTCCAAAAAAAATGGTGTCAATTGAATGT
Organism: Heliconius sara; assembly: GCA_917862395.2. NCBI lineage: Eukaryota > Metazoa > Arthropoda > Insecta > Lepidoptera > Nymphalidae > Heliconius > Heliconius sara. The sequence goes on along the minus strand of OU860789.1, from coordinate 11,543,842 downwards.
TGAAATCGTAGCCGTTAACCCAACTTAACATATTCAACTCTGATATTTACAAAAGCAATTTCATTTTTATAATACAAATCTCTATTAAAATTAAGTTACAATTACGGATCACGGACTCTATCATTATTTTCATATTAAACAACAAATCGCTAGTCTATAATAGTATACGATAACGGTGACGGAGTGTATTGTGTTATTACGTCAGTAAGACCTGTTTACGAGTGGATGGCCTATATAAAGGCTAGCCTGGGGGCTAGCGGGACTTGCCATTGCGTTGGAATAACATATTTATTTATAAAACGAGGCATATAACGCCATCATAGGGATGTGCCTGACAAAATACATTGATTGTGAATTCAAATCTCATTTTTTAAATTGTGTGCTTTAAGTTCGCATTTTGCTCTATAGGACAGGCAGATAAAGCCTAGTGCCAAGACTCTCTGTTAGGATTGACCCTCTGAAAACAGAATCAAATTATTTCATTATATATTTATTAAATCAAATAATATTTACTGTTAACTCTAATTGTTAATTGTGCTTATAACATAAACATCCACGTAAATCTTTTAGCATAAACACGCAACAACATCAATTACGATAAAAAAATCTGCGAAATTTATCATTAATCTTCCTTATTCAAACCTAAAAAAAAACACAAACGTACAGTAACTAGTAACTACCTAGCTAGCGAAACTTACGTAATAGTTAGACGCTTTCGCTATCGCGGTGCGTCCCGTTAAGTTGAGACGGCCAGTCATTACAGGACTAGCGGAACGGGTCTTTTTACTTTATTTTTATACCGTGGAGGCGTGCAATTACTGCGCCACGTGGTGCTATGTTGTCGTTTTATCGTTGTACGTAGAATTTGTACTGTTGAACGGGATTCGAGATATAAATGCACCCTATTTTGTTACGTTTTGTAGTGATAATGGTGGTTTCTTTTCTTTTTACTTAATTGTAATGGATTCCTTATAAATGTAAATTGTTAAGCTTTGTATTATGAAAGAAAATGAAATAATAGTAAAAATTCTGTTGCAAATTATATATAGATAAGCTACAGCTATGTGCGAGTAGCAGGATACATGAAACAAATTATACGGATTCACACTGTATCCCGCTATGTAGCAGGACAGGCAGAGCTGATCTTGTGTTTTAAGACAATTCGTTCCACATTCAACTTTTGAGACATTGTGTGTTTGAATGTTTGTGATTTAACTTGTTCCCACAACGAGGAAACGAAGATAAGTCATTAATTCAAGTAGGAATAGAACTCACTTTTACGGTCAGATATTGTGTCGCTGCGCTACGAAGACCTCAAATTACACGATAATTTTAATGCTAGCATGAGCATACAAGATATGAACTCACGTTCTACGTTCCACGAACCACTACGTTCAATAATACACCACTTAAGTACGACGTCAGTTAGAATTATTGTAACACCAATATATTAATAAATACAGCATCATTTACGGTAAATTAAAATAAATAAATATCATCAAGTGTAATAGAAGTTTGTGCGTGAAACATTACGACACTGTTGAAAATCGAGTAAAAATAGTCTAACACATTCTTCTCAACTACTTTCCAAGTCAAATGACAACGTGCTCGAGATCCTAATTACAAACTATTATATGAGGATACGTTGGCTTTTTTTACGATTTTATAACTTATACAATACGGAATAAGGAATAGTTTCTGTTAGATGCATGAATATAATATTTTCGAAAGATTGGTTTCGTCCTATTTTTAAAGAATGCAAGAAAAATATTTTCGCAATGTTCTAAGAACGAAAAGAATTGTTGGCTTTAGCGGTTAAGTAATAAAGTCCGTTAGTTAGGTTCACGGTCATTTTACATGTTTAATGTTTAAACTTTAAACTATTTCTTAATTTAGTAATTGGCGAATGGATTTAGTTGCTTAGCTGTGAGGTGTACGTTCGATTTCTAGCAAAGGTAAATAATATGTTTTGGTAATTAACAATCTTTTATATCCAGTTTTATGTTTGGACCATGACTTTGAGTGTTCTTTTTTCTCTATATATCAGTCTTTATGTTGTTTCAATATTTATTGAATTTTGATAATTATTTTATATATCAGAGCAATGTAGAATTAATGTAAAAAATATCCTATAATAAGTCCGGTAGTACTTAAAATGCTATATTTGATCAAACTACCTAAGCTTTATAAATGACACCCACAATCAATTCTTGTATACAATTTGCATTAAATTTATTTGCTATTTGCATCATAATTCTTATAAATAGATAGTCAAAGTCAACCTTTCTGAATTGACGGACGAAGAACCGACTGGCTTATCATTAGGCTCCAAACTCATATTTCATTGAATGTAGCAAGAATATTAGTAAAAAAAAAACGAAGCAATAGATAAAAAATCTTTACATATCTATACAAACGAAAATGACAATAATATTTATTAGCGAGAGGCAGATGTAGAAACATGTACAGTTACAATGTATTAAAAAATAGTCCAACAAAAATATCTCCAGGGAAGCCATTTTAACTTAAAAAAAGAATTAATGAAGAAAAAGCTGTAAGTTCTGTACTTCTTTAATTGGCTTCACTTGGTAACCAAATAGCAGGGTAGGAAAAGGGAACCTAGTGTCAAAACATTCAGACAGCAAAATAAGATTTTTAATAAAGGTGCATCGTATAACGTAATACTTGCACAGGTTACTGAGCGAGAAGCGCACTGTTACGTAAATCAAAGGTCGACCGAGTGTGGGAGGAGACCTCGATACCTCTCGCCGTTCATTTTTCATTATAATTTAAATATACTTGTAAATTATATAAACGTACATATGTATAAGTTATATATGCCCTGATTGGGGTATTATTAAGTGGGTTTTTTATTAACATTCCGTTCCTAAAGGATGCCAATTTATTTTTATCTGACCTTCATATTGATAGACTGACAGGTAGCTTGGAATAGATATTTAATATTTTCATTCTATCTTGAATTGAAATAAATATATTATGCATATATTGATGTTATATTACATATAATTTACTTAAGGAAATGTTTATAGTTAAATTATTCAACTACCTCATTCTGGTTGCACTATTTGTGGCGTTCAGTGTTGCAACTCAATATGTGATATCTTCTAATTTCAATGGAAAGGTCGCTTTTGAGCAAAGTCCAAAGTAAAAAATATATTATTTTTTATTTTTTGTTTTACTAGTCTGAAGAAGTGGTTTTGATTGATATTAAATAATATAATTTAATAGTAAATAATGCGCGACAATTGCACGAAATCGCGTGTTATATGGGACATATGCACTTATATATGATAAAAATAAACAAAAAAATCCTATCAGTATTTTTTTTTGTATTTTTAATGCTTGTTTACAAATTGTACATTTAGATTACGCTTGATAATAATGTTTAAAGCCAAGTTAGTACTAAGTTACTTTACAAGAATAAGTTAATCCTAAATTATATAAAAATATCATATGTAACGTCGTCGGCAAGTCTAACAAAAGTCCACACAAGCCGATAACGTTAGCACGTGCGAAACGTTAGACATCAAAAGCATCTGACCGAATCCTTTTTTATCACGATCACATCTTTAGACAGAGTAGAAAAAGAAAATCTATTCAGGCACGCTCTTGTATAGATCACAAGCATGTTTTTGTTAAATATGTTGGTTTTGTTAATATTCCTTCGAAGAGCGTAGAATTTACAACTTTCGGAACATACCAATATATATTTTTCTTTTTTCACTATACCCCAACTGTGATAAGATACTCCATTCCCTATTCTCATTTCAATTTCGAGACATTGGGTATTATGTAGTGTGGCGGAACTTAACCTCGCGCTTTGTCTTCTTAATGATCGAATTCGAATAAAAGAAAATAATTTACTTTTCGAAATGGAATCAAATCAACATCAACACCACGATGGCCTTTTGAGCTACAACCTACAATTTTTATTTAAATATTTCTTTATCAATCAATACCAATTACGACATGATCAATGATGAATAATGATCCAAATTTTTTGCTACTATAATCGAACCCACGATCTAGCACAAACGGGACTAGAACGTCTATAAAATAAAATCATAAAGCTAACATTAGATTATACTGTCACCCAATACAGTTACATCTACAGTTAAATCTGACAAAAACTGAAACTTCTTAAAAACTATAAAAAAGTTATATTTTGTATTCCACTAAGCATTTCTTTTATGTGTATTTTATCTAGTTTGCAAAGTGAATTGTGATAGCTTGTACAAGGAAATCTAGCCGGGTTATCAGTTGACCAGGGTTCAAGATGGACGTAAGGTTTAAAAGTTAATTGTACGTACGTTTGAAACATTGATCGCTAATCACTATGAAAGAAAAAACAAGTTTTGTGATAATCTTGCATAAGTAAAAAATACAGAGGTCGTCGTGGCGTTTGTCTCCAAACGTGTGACTTTCAACGTGGCGGTTGTGGGTTCGATTAGCACTCGGGGGAATGACATATTTGGTATTTTCATTTTTTCGTTCTGGTAACGAAGCGCAGCGCGATATTAAGTACCACCATTCAACACACAATGTCTCCAGATACCGTGGAAAGTGAGGGACGGAGGTAACTTAATGGGAATGGAGTGCCTTAACACTACGTTTCCAGGTTCCCTCTGCTATACAGGATACGGCGTGAAGGTAAAAAAAGAATATCTGTAATCATTATTATATACTATGCGTTCTTTCTTACAAGGATGTGGCGCAGGTACAAATTAACGTGCCTATTCACATAATGATATAATGTGATGTCACTAACCGCTATAGTTATCTGCCGTTAGCATCTAGTTACACAGACGGCTTGCAAATTTTTCTTCTGATTTAAAATTCGTTACACCGCCCAATCGAGTTAGATTTTCCCATAACATTTTAGTAGGTCATTTTAGTAATACAATGGAATTTGGCTTATGGTGTGTTTTAAAGCCATGTATTTATATAAAACTAGGTCTTAGTTTACGAATCATTAGTTTCTGCCAATACACCGTTAACAAACTATTAAGCTTTATAATATTAGTATAGATTATATGTAGAATTAAAACCAATGGGACGCAGTTCGTCAGTATTTAATAACCTATATGCTGGTTATCGCTTCAAATATAGTTAGGAGGAATTTTACATAAAAAATGGCGTTGAGTTCCGTCAATAATTATATTCGCTTTAATTATATGTATAAATTCCGAGGAAATATAAACTTAACAGGATAATCAGTTAATATTCATTTCGAGAAGCATAAACTGTTATTTATTAACATAGAAAAAACAATGAAAGGTCATTTTTTCTTGCACATATTTACATTTGAGCTTTTGACATTTTAAAACTATAAAAAAAATAATATCTATATTATGATTAACCTGTTGATAACACGAGCTTCGCAATTTGATGGGCTATTATTATTCGTCTAACAAAACGACGAACGAACGATTTTTTTGTTCTAATTCTATACGAAATTCTATTTATTTTCGACAATTAAGAAATATTAATGTTAATTGATAACATTTAAAATAAAAAAAATGTAGTAGTTTAAATTTATATTACATTTACATTATATACATATTTTGTTTTTATAAGAAAAACTCAATAAGAAAACGAAATATTATATAAGAGTTTGTAAGACTCTTTTACAAGCCATAACAGCAAGAATAGATAAGCTTTAAGTGGAAATTAAAACTATTTAAATATTTTTTATGAGATTCACGCTTTATTCTACACATCGCGTATTAGTGTCAAGATACATACACCTTGTATTTTCATCCGAATTCTAAGCGTGTGCTAAGTGGCGGAACTCAACACCGCGCTTTGTATACCAGAGCATAAAAAGTAATTAATTTCAGCACTACCCTAACTCTTCTAGAACTTACTTTTTTCTTCAACTCAATTTAAATAAATACGAAACAAAAAAAAATACGTCTTAGATATTTGCTTTTAAATCTAACATACTATCTGTATATAAAATGGCGTCCTTGTGGCCTGTGTTTACGAAGCTCATAGTCCGGTTATAATGTCAAGTACAGGCACAGATTACTAATGAATATTATAAACACTTTATATGACGTTATATACAAATATAATATAATAAATATTAAAATAAGTTCTTTGATTTTCACGATTATTACACATTTTAAATGAAACTATTTTAAGCGGAGACTACCCGTCTACCCGTCTACCCGTGACCACGGACTACTGCAAAGTATTCGAAACGTCGGGTTCCCCAAAGTGTATAAAAATATTTTCATCATCGTAAGTAAGCAGAAAATCGTTTTAGAGTCGCAGAAAGCGTAAAAAAAGCGGTTTTTAAACGAACCTATTATAAGTTCCTCGAGTGCAAATCGAACCCGTAACCAACAGCTATATAGGCCGACATTTCTTAACAGCGCTAATAGTAGTTTTATGTTCATTTCTTATATTATAGCAGTTATTCATACGACAATAAAGCTTTTAATTTCATCTCAAAGTAGTTTTAGCCAAAAGAGGCGTAGTGCAGTATAAAACTGCTAAGAGTGTATGGACGTGAGAAAACATGAATTGTACGCAAGGTTAGATACCTAGGTGCGATTTAGCCCAACTTAGTGTCTATTGTAAGTTTTTATCTCACATAAATATGAGGTAAATAGATTTTTGGACTCCTGGTGCATGTTTCTTCTTAAAAATAAATAATTAGCCATTAGAGATCGTCGTCGAACAAGCGTTTAACTGTAAATACCACGGTTGTGGATTCTATTCCCATTCGGGTGAATGGAATGGTACCGAGGCAAAGCACGACATTGAGTACAGCCCCTCAACACGCAATGTTTCTTTCGTTTTCTACTTTCCGGCCAGTTTTAAAGATATGCTGTTCGACTGTCTCTTTTTCTGTTCTACAGATTAAAACAAAAGTGTCATTGATATATGTTTGTATAATATATATTTACATGACATTTAACTTTTAAGTTAAGGAAACATCTGTATGAAATACAAATATTATGAAAAAATTATAATTTTTGCCCAAAATAGTGCTTCTTTTATGATTTTATTGATATCCTACATCTATATATAAAAAAAAGAAACAATAATATTATATAATTTGCGGAAACAGAATTCGAATTTATCTACTATAATACTGGTCACAACTTTCACCAAAACTATGTATACTTTAAACGTAAGTCTATTAATTCTGCTAATGTTTAACTTGCGTAAGCGCAGAACGATGGCGCGTTGTCTTGAAAGTTAGAAGTTCTTGAAATAGCTTATATGTTTAATGTCTATGTCCGCCTGTTTAGTGTCTATGTCTATTTGTAGTGATTTGAAATTAATAATTGGAAATATTTTATATTGAATAACATTTTTTCGTTAATAGGAGGAAGAAGCTGTGACAAAATAAGTCCAAGTAAATGAAATTGCGGGTGATTATTTTAAATGATTTTATCATATATTCTTAATATGTTTAGAAAAAAAAAATTTTTACACACATGTACTATACATGTACAACTGTACATCTCTATCTAGGCTATCTAGTAGTAGGTGCAAATGGGAAAAAGTTTATGTACTATATAAAATATGATATTTTTAATAAGAATCAGTTATTTAAAATTCGGTATCTCTTTTATACGATCGAAAAGTGAAAAACATAGTGATTAGATTTTTTTGTAGTTTCACGCTGTTTCCCGCATCTAATAAAGAAGGCAGAGGGTGTCTAGTATTTAGGCACTGCGCTCCCCAATCTCAGCAGAATTTCAGAGGCATTTCAGGTTGAATGGCGAAACTCAAAACTGCGTTTTGCCTCGACACCGGAATTTAAAATGTTATATATATAATTTCCTCTTGTTGTCCATTCTCTCTCCATTTCTAGTCACATGGTTGTGCCACTGGGCCACGACTGGCCTTAGTGAGTTAGTTAGTGACTAAGTTACTCACTAATGTAATTATTTTGCAATTCGATATCTTTTATGATCAAATAAAACTAATAAGTTTATGTCACTGTTTAAGTATATCAATTGTGATGTAGTCATATTCTATTTTGTTTCAATTGTTACAATTTTACTGCAATTACAATATATTATTGAATACATTCTATACTCCCGGTCTTTACTAGTGGGTGTCACGATGTATATTAACATGTGTTTTCATATTATGACTATTTTCCGTTTTTATAGTTGTTTACATAATTTTGATAAAAATATTGATTTTAATACTGTGAATTGTTATAAATTTCTTAGTTGCTAATTCAAAATCTACTGTATTTATTTTATTTTTTTGTCATAGTAAAGCATTGTGAAAATGCGTTTTATATGAGAATTATATAAGAAAATGAAGTATCGTATTCTTAGCGTTCAAGTTTAAGCTTAGCTTTCATAAGCTTGAACTTACCATTACTACTATTTTTTTAAATAAGCTAATATATACATTAATATTCTTTAGATCTTGACAATACCAGCCAGTAGCCGATTTCTCTTTTATTTTTACAAACTATAAAAGGGTAAGAATACAAAATAACTTCATTTATATTTATAAGTGTTAAAAATAGTTTTAAAAGTATAAATCTTTTAAAGACGTCCCAATTGTTAAGTTGATGGCCGATGGACGTCTACATCGAGATGTAGAGCAGACTCTATTGTAAGTCTACAGTGAATAGTGTATTTATTTATGGTAGAAGCAGACGGCTGGCAAGACGTATCACTTAGATGGATGGTTTAAGCGTACGATGCAAAATACAATATGGAGTTATTTTTAACGTCACATATTTTTACGTTGTTTAATATGTATGGGTCAAAATAGTATCATTCTTGTGGCGTAGATATGTAAAATCTAGGGCAAAAGTTTCTTTTATTTCTCTACAGGTTCAAGAACAAAGTAAACGTTTGTTTGTTTTTATTTTTCTAAATAAGATTTTACATTTTGCCATCACCACTTTGACAGATGATAATGAATGAAATGAAATGAAACTCAGTTGCTTGGAAAGCACAATTTTCCTTAGAGAATGTATATTATTAAATTGATAACAATAGAAATCTGAGCCACACACTAAAAGGCTATCAAAAAGTTCATGAAGCGTGAACGCAGTCGCAAAAAACCTAACTTTCTCTCGAACTGGACATACCTCGGTGTAGATATCGACGAGGACCTTGACAGGTTCGTCTTATTCCTCAGCCTGAACAACTTGTGATTGCGTAAATCCATGTTTACTATAATAAAAACACCACTACACGACCACTCACCGCCCCCGACCACAGTTAACTAGCAAAATAATTAGAACATTGTGCATCGCAATCTTATTAACATAAAAATTTCAAGTTTTAGCCTTATATCCAATCATTAGAAGCAAGTTAATTGTTAAATTGTTAAGAAATCCCACTCTATCTAACGAATGGAGTCATATGAGCGAAAGAGAAAGGTACATCAGTGAGCTTGCATTGTTGTAATTGCCTTTTGTAATTGTGAATGGCCGTATAAAAATATTTTTTTCGTAGACAAGTTAATTTAAATTCGTAAAAGAGAAAAATTGTTGTCATGTAATCTAATTGGCGTATAGATATGAATGATAAAAGAAGCAGTACAAAATTGATTTCTGTAGAAATAATCAGTTGAACTAAAAACTATTTAAAAATTTAAACTACAAGTATATTAGTAGGTTTGTGACAATGTATATATTGTTATATTCCCGGAAACAGTTTTTTTTTAATAAAAAATATAGTTACGGTCACTCCTGTCTAGATCAACGATATGACCATGAAAACTGTATACGCTTATAAGGAGAAAGGAATGAATACGTCATAAAGAACTAAGAACAATAATTTCAAGATCTTAGTGTAGTTAGTTAAGTGATAGATGTATTTCGATCTTTTTTTATAAGTTTTATGCTATATCCCACATATCGTAGGGTAGGCAGAGGGAACTTGGGAATTTAACGTTACGACACTCCGTCTCCATTAAGCTTACACTTCCGTTCACTAAATTTCGCCAAATTTTCCCTATTTTTAAACATATGTTAAACAAAATATTTGGTTATCAAATATAAATATGAACTCCACCATTCAACAGACAATACAGGACAATATAATAAAAATATATATCGTTGTTCTTGGTTAATGTCGATGGCCAGTTAGACGGACTCTGTTGAAGTAAAGCACCGTTACTGAACGCTGCTCGAATATAAAGTATATGTATAAGTTACTTTTGGCACTCATATTAAATATATGTTTAATTGTGTCTCATTGAATTACTGCACGTAATTTATTAGAAATATTAATATGTATTAAGTTTTTTTCATATATACTTTCAACCCTTTATTTGAACCTTTAGGGGGGTGAATTCTAAAAAACCATGAAACAAGTGTTCAATGAAATATTTTTAAGAGTCTGAGTTTCAAATTTTATAAAAATCGGTGCCGATTTAAAAAAAATCCATGCAAACGTTCAACCCCTATTTCATCCCTTTGGGGTTAAAATTGTTCAAAATCCCTTGTTAGTGGATGTCCAGATTATAAAAATAAACATCTGGCCAAATTTCAAGTTTCTACGCACAGCGGTTACGGCTGTGCGTGCGTCTTACCTCAGTCAGGTACATGTCCTTTTATATATATAGATAGATAGATATAGATAATATTAAATTGCTTATTAACGACAGAAAATAAGGGCAAAATATGTTTCTAAGTATTTTCTCAGACAGCACATAGTAAAATATTAGAGATCACAAATTAGTATTATACTGTTATGATTATAATATACATACACAACATTAAATATAAATGTAGAAGATAATGTCAGCTAGCATTGAATTAACAATATAATTTAATATTAGAATTATATAGCGTCAGCAAACCACATTGATTTTTAACATAATATACATATAGTAAATAAAAACTGATATTTGTTTCTTTTCTTTGTTGCAAACAAACAAATGTCACAAACAAGAAAACAAAACAGAATTGGCTTAATATGTAACTTTTTAAGATTCTAATCAAGCAATTCTTTTCTTACAATTTTATGAGCGTGGAATTAAAAAGATGTAAATTTTAAAATTCTATTTTTCCAATTCCTATCTAAACCTCGAGGAACCTTTTTTTAGTGTTCCCCTTTGGTAACTAAATCACTTAAATGCCAAATTTCAACCATCTGTCAGTCACTCAGTAACGGAAGAGTTTTATATAGATAGATATCTAGATAAGAAAACATTTTATTTATTATTCATTCACATGGAAACAAAACTGTCATACACGTCTAGGGATTTTATTAGCAAAGTTGAGTAATAAACTATGACGACTTACCCAGCTATGTATCGACAAGCTGGTATGTAAGCAAGCACACGTGTTTCTAAGAGACTCATATAAAAAGTTCCTTTTTCCTTCAATATAAGGTATATAATATAAAAAAGTTACAATATCGTCATATTCTGCAAAGTTCATAATCATGGGAATATACATTTACTATATGGTTAGAGTATTTTAATTGAATTGTCATTTGCACAGTAGGTATATCTATTGATTATTTATTTAAATTTTTAAAAAAGTGATTATTATAGAAACCTCTTTATTTAAAAAAAATCTAATTACTTATTAACTAAGTTAAAATTACATAATATATATTACATATATATGATATTATTTTATTTTGCTATTTCTTTAATGACTATAACTACATACAATCCCACATTTGGATATTATTATTATGATATTTATATGTCATTAAAGAGGTATAGTCAGTCAATATTATAAAATATTACAAAAATTATTAACCGTAATATATTTGATTTCCAACCATCTTCTATCGGGTACAACAATTACGTTCATCATATTACCCTAGTCATTTTCTCTAACAGCTTAATATGTTATAAGACCACAAAACGTGCCTTATTTATATACAATTATATATAAAATCATTTGTATAGGTTTAAACTAGTAGCAAAGATGAATTTTATGTTTACCTACATAATGTAGAATAAGACTATCACTTTTACGGCATCATTTAGTGATAAGTATAAACTTCGCGATATTAAAGTGATAATTTCAGCTCGACCCCTCATCAATAAATGGTATCGACAGACGGACAATTAGGTAATTCTATAACAGTTCCGTTTTTACCTTTTGAGGTACGGAACCCCAAAAAGAAAGATATATGGAGAATAGAATGTATCAATATTACACACTAGATTCCCAGGTTCCCAAGCTCTGCTATATGCAGGATACAGCGTGAAACTAAAAAAAGTGGAAGAGATGAGATGGAGAACGGAATGTATTAACATCGCATTCCCTCTACCCACCCTTGTAAAAGCGTGAAGCGTTTATCCCTAAATTAATCAACGATCTCAATAGTAAGACAAACAAGTCGTCGATATAACAATGTTGCGTGTCCGACACTATCGGCCGCCCACATTCTCCTCAAACAAAACAATTAATCCTGAATTAAGATTCGTTAAGTGTAAATCGATCGATTCGATTATATTAATGCGAGTCTATTTACCCGCTTGTATGGGCGTATCTAGATCAGATCTGTTGAAATGTATTAAATTAATTACTTTAACACTGTTTACGGTTTTACTAAGCAAATATAGACACTATTGAGACCGTCGTGGCGCTTTTGGTTTGAGTGTAATGGGTTCGATTGCCTACTCGGAAAAATGTTTTTTTTTTCCATTTCCTCGCTTTGGTAACCAGACAAAACGCGATGGATTCCGCCACTTAACAGAATGATAGGAAGGAGAACAGAGTATCTTAGTTTTAAATCGTATATCGATCTACATAATAAATATTCATTTTTTTATGTAATATTTAAAACATTACGAAGAAACAAAAAAAAATATTAATAGATCATTGCATCATAACAGGGTATCAATACAAAAATAATATAAAATATACAGTAATATATTGACACACACTTTGATACCCAGTTCCTTTCAGTTTATTCAAATCCAATGTAAAATAAAAAAAACAACTAGTGGAGACCTTTTAAATGTCCGTGGGTTTAACATTCACTTCTATGCCGATAGTAGGCATTGAGATAAAAATATCTTTTAGCCTACGTCTCGACGTGCAGCTATTTAAAACTGTCTTCTGTTATATAAATAACTAGCTTATATTTGCGGTTTTGCCTGCTCAGTCAAATGAAAATAACTAAAAATTGTGTATGTATACATGTATGATACATGAAACATCACAACACAAATAAAAACATCAATACGATTAATATAATGTATGGTTGGATATGGTTTTGGTTTTCCGCAATACATAGACTATATAATATATATATTTTTAATTCAAAGTACTGGTTCCTGAGATTAGTATATTTAACCAAATAAACTCTTCAGTGTTATGATACTTATTAGTAAAGATTAAACCAATTGCGTCTGACATTATATATTTAGTTTTTTTTATTTATAATTACAGCAACAAAGAAAATGATAATAATAGAAATCAATTATAAATAAAATTTTAGTATATAATATAATTAAAAATGCATAAATATATTTTATAATACTCTAAAAAATTATTTATTAATTAAAGTTATAGCTTTGATATTTATTTAATATAGCCTGATTATCAGTTTGTTTATATAATATAAAACATATGTGGTAAGGCAACACCCTCCCTGTACCCTCCCTCAAGTAGCTAGCGGACGCGTGCCGCCGACACGCGTCTACAATCTGTAGGATCTAACAATTCAATGCAATGAACATCGTGTGTCAGTGGAAACGGCTATTTCTATCCACTACAATGTTTCATTTTTATTTTATATTTATATTCTTTAGGTAGTTCGGAATGATTTTATTAGTGAGTATGTTAGTTTATTTTATTTATATAAGTATGAATGAACTGTTGTATTAGTTTAATACTTATGTAATAAAAATCAATTAGCTTCACGCTATATCCCGCACACAGAAGGGTAGGCAGAGGGAATATAGTGATAAGAGACCCCGTTCCCCACTTCTTGTGATTATTTTGAGGCATTGCGTGTTGAGTGGCGGAACTCAACGCCAGGCTTTTCTCTTATTGTCAGAGCGAACAAATGAAATTATTAATAATAATTCATCCCGTCGAGTGGGGATCGAATCCACAACCATCGTATTTCAATAACACCGTTGTGTCCCTGGGCCACGACGGTCTCAATACTTATGTGCTTTTACATATTATAAAAGTCAAAAGTTTTGGTACCAACAATATAGTTGAAAAGCAGCTAATTAAGTGCAAATCTTGTACTTCATATAAAAAAAAAAAATAAATAAAAAAAAAATAAATAAAAAAATAAATAAAAAAAAATAAAAATATATATAATAAAAATATATATCTTTTACTGGAGCCACATTTATTCCCGCATTTTAGAATCCAGGCAAGAGAAACTTAGTGTTAAGACACTCCGTTCTCTACTTTATTTTGAGGATCGATCCGGTGTATCCGGTGAATATTTTAATTTTTAAACTACCAGGGATTTATATTGATGACATAAATGTAGATCACATCCGTGTTTTAAGACATTTTGAAGCATACATAATTACATAATTTTAGTAAAATAAAATGGATAAAACATATTTAAATATCGATCACTTTGATCTACTATAATAAATTAATGATGAACATAATTAATAAGGATAAAACGAAGATGTGTTGGCCCAATTATAATATGTCACACATTTTGACCTTCAGTTAATTTTGGACGTAAATCGATCAAAATTTATAAATAACAAAATATATCGTATAAAAATGGTAAAATCGATATTTAAGATCTAACTCATTAATATCTTAGCACTTCCTAGATCACATTAATAAATTAGAGAAGATGAGTCCTCGATAAACCTAATATATACATACGTAAAAAAAATACAGGTATCGAGATTTAATACGACTATTTAAAAAAGGACATTTAGGAAAAAAACTTTGTTAAATTATAATTATTGGTTACAAACACAAACTTAAAACGACGGTATAGTATAAAAATCATATTTTCTAAACCAACATATTATTTTCTGGGCGGACATTGCGGTGTTTTTTACACATATTAAACGTGAATTTCACTTGATTAGTATGCAATGTGGTTGATCAATCGGTACGTTTCATGCCTATCACGTCAGAGCCGCAGGGAGGCCACGTCACAGTGTATGTATGTATGTATGTATGCATGCAATTAGGTAAGAACTAAGTAAATAATACTCTATTAGATACTTTACATTTTAAATTAATTAATCAAGCGAAAAAGGTTAACTTCGTTTTCAGATATACACCGGCTTTTTGATAAATCGTTCAAGGGCTCAATTTAATATAATATGACAAAAAAATGTATAAACCTACAAAAAAAATCAGAATCTCGCAGCCAGTCAGTCAGCGACAAATTATATTTAAATTTTGCATGTAAGAAATCGATTTGTATATACAAATTAACATATAATATATACTTTATAATATAAATAGTAAATGCAATAGTAGGTAATTGTATTATTCAATCGACTATTATAAGCAAATTAACGAGCCTCCATTCAAACTGTTTATATAAGCTTCTTTATATAAAAGTGGGTGCATTTTGTACGGCTCACATACATTTTATATTGAAAACTGATTTGTCATTGGTCGATAATGATGTTTTGTTACTTACAGAAGGATATTTTTTTCGCAAAGTCACTTAGGCTTGAGTTCAGTAATCTTTTGATATTAAGTACAATAATTCTTAACGAAAGCATTCCTATATTATAGTTAAATACATAAAATTTCAAAAGAAAAATATAAATACTATATAGGTATAAATATGTACTTAACACAAACAAGATTCATAAACCCGTGTTCCGTATTAACTACAGTTACCTGTTACAGAGATAAGTGTTACGTAACAGTTATTACGTTAAAACCAAAGATCATGTGTCAAAACGTTAAACCGCCTTCTATACGTACCTGAAACAGAACAAAAAAACATCATTAATATATTGAAAAAAAAATCGATATGTCAAATCGATATTTTAAAACTAATTCTATAAATCATTATATAACACAATTTGTATGCACAAATCGATTACTCTCACCGTAACGTCACGGTCTATACGGGCGTTATACAGGCGTGTTGGATCGTTTTAGAATAAGCAGCCAACACGAATCTCATGTTTGATCGACACCCGTGTGAGCGCTCACACGTCAAGTGGTCAATGTAATTTATCATCAAATTATAATTATGAACCACTATAGCCCAGTTTCGAAGTGCCTATCTATGAACTATAGACGTGAATTTGATTTTTGATTTTTCTGATAAGACAGCTTACTATATAAGCTTTGGAAACTCAAACGCAATGTACACCTTTAATGAAACGGAATTTGGCGAATAGGATAAAAAATAATGTTCGACATTAATATGCTTTTACATATTGATCATGCATTGTTATCTGATAACTACTTTAAAATTAAAAGGTTAAAGTAACGCACTTTATATGATACATGTTAACACATGGATAATGTAACATTTATGTGTTACAATTAGTAGGTATTTTATCAGACCTCAAACCTCCTCGGCTAAGATACGGTCACCGTTCATTATCATTTGAAAGTATCTCAGATATAATATTGCGCTATATTCAAAGGCTGTGCGTACAATAGAGTTGAATGACTATCGATATAATTCTAATACGGTCAAGCAATGCCATGACTCGACATCAGTTCCGGTAAGTTGTTTCCGGTGACAAACAAAAGGTATAAACCGTCGAAGTTATCTAATATACATTACGTTTTTAATTGTAGGAATTGTGGAGTGCCCGTAGAGTTAAAAATAGCAGAGTAAGTGCAAAGTTTCATATTTCTATATTAGCCATGGATTTGAATCAAAGCTGAATAAAGATAAGCTATTGTTTTAATTTCCTACAATACTTAGGTACATACATTGTGCATCCAAAGTACCTAAATTGTAAGAACAAACAATTTAGCATTTTTAATTTTATAAGTAGATCAAACGTCAGCGGACTACCTGTCAATATATATATAATCCTCTTAAAAATACATTTAGTTATTCAATATAGTTATTTAAATGTATACATTGGCTCGTTGTTCCAAGACACATTAACTTTTCTTTTTTTTATTTTAAAAATTCTTCATCGCACTTTAAAAAAAAACCATTTAATAATTTTTTTTAATAAAAAACAAGAAAATAAATACTTTTCCACAGTTGATTTAAGATAGATCTCTGTACTGTAACAAAGGCTGTCAGCGGGAGATTACCATGCCTCTCTTCCCTTGTTATTGCGTCACATGGTGACAGCTAACTTTTGACTAATGGTTTTATAAGATTCTTCATAATTTCTTTAAAAGTACTTGACATTTGTCTAGAGATAAATATGTCGTTAGCTTACCCTGTTATTTTTTGTTAATTTAAATTTGTTTTTTTTTAATATATTTAAATATAGGCCAGTCGAGGTGCAGGGGTGACTGTAAAGTCAACTGGTTGTGGGTTCGATCCCCACTCGAGGAAATGGAATTTTTTTTACATATATATTTTCATTTCTTCGCTGTGGTGAGAAGGCAATGTGCAGCGTTGAGTTCCGCCACTCAAAACGCAATGCATCCAGAACTCGGCGGATAGTAGGGAATGAAGTGTCTAAACACTAGGTTCCCTCAGCCTACCGTGCTGTATGCGGAATACAGCGTGAGGCTGATTTTTTCTTAAATATCTCTCAAATTATTAAATACAAGTAGAAATTTAGATAAAGTTACTAATATAATAAATTTACTTTTGATATAATGAATAAGATATGAATAAAATAAACTTCAGAAGTAATTGTATTTTGTTTTTTATATCTGTATATGGATCAAGGCTGATTCGCTATATCGTTTACTCGTTTGCGGCCTGTCACACGGTATATTTGTACAATATATATTTCAATAATCTATATATAAAACTCTGAGTGACTGACAGACAACGCACAGACGAAACTACAAGATTTAGAAATTTTGAATTTGACATTTAGGTAGATAGGGAGTGATACACTAACAGAAAATTTTTAAAAATTTCTACGGGAACATAAAAAAGCAGGACTTTTCATTTTCTTAAATTCCACATAAAGTTGCGGACAGCTACTTGTTTTATAAATACAAATATATATATATATATATATATATATATATATATATATATATATACATATATATATTTATTGACGTCAAATTACGTAAATATTTAGCAAGAAACTGAAATTCAAATTAAAAAAAATATTAAATTACTGAAAATATCGCAATAGTATTGTATATTTTATACAAAGATATATATTTCAAAACATATTTATCAACCAGCTTTTGTGGTTTAAACTAGAAAGCATATCTCGAAAATATTGCTGCAATCACTTAAAGTAATTATAATTATATAATTCGTATATAATATACGAAATTTATAACTCAATATTATATTTAATAAAATATTATTTTTTTACATCAATTCATTTTTGATTATTATGTTTTAAAGTATATAGCAAGGTAGGCAGAGAGGAAAGCTTAGTTTAAATAAACTACAGTCACCAATTTCCGCCCGTATTCGTGAGCTAGCGTGTTGAGTTGCGGAACTTAACACCGCGCCTTATGTTATCAGAGCAATTTTTTTCTCGAAGGGAGATAGGTAGACCTCACAACCATCGTGTATATATCATATATCATCCTTCCTATCCAATCCTACTGTGTCACAGGGGCCTCTTTATTATTATTATTATGAGTTTAAAAAAATTCTAAGCATCCAAAAATTTGAATATTTTTACAACATTATTTTTAATTCATTTAAAAATATTACCACTTTCTTAAACTAAACTGTAGTTTCATCACAACTGTAATGTAGAAATGAAGTCGTGACAGAAGGTGACACTTTTGTAATTTTTTGTCGGTTATTAGTTCAAGAGGTCGTTTCTTGGCAGCGAATGCGGTTGTTGAAATTAAAAGTTCATTACCTGAAATAACTGAATGTTATAAAATGACATTTTATTACAAATTAAATAACTTTTTTACATCTCTTTTACTATTTTTTTTTCGATAAATAATCAAATTTCACATAGTCTAAGAGAGAATATCTTTCTCTCTTAGACTATGTGAAATTTGTATTTGATGTATTTTTTCCAGCTTATTTTTACAATACTATAGCTACACTATCAATTTTGAGGAAGCACGTCATAATTATTTTTTATTAAACGTATACGTATAAGTATACGTATAAAACTCTTCCGACATTGACAAACTAACCAAGCTACTAACAAAGCTAGGAAACGGTTTCTCGAAATGTATACGGCAACGGAAAAAGAATTGGATTTTTTATTTTACATTTTAAATTCCTTGCAAACAAAGCTGAAGGCGACGACTAGTTCTGGTATAATATGAAAACATAGAGAAAAAACAACAAATATGACTAGCTCATTATGTCACAGAATATAGTAAGCCGAGCACGCCGCTCCGCCACGCATGGGCGAAGCGACGCACGGGCTGAGTCTCTCCACATTTCTCCCGCTTTCCACTGCGGTTGAACAAACGCGATTATCGCATCAAATCATTACATCTTATGCTTATAATAGAAAAAGAAACGTAGAATATATATAGATTTTGTTTAGTTATTGTAGGTATGTGAGTGAGTTTATGGATTTTGAGATATTTGTGTTTTTTTAGCTTGACGCTTTGTATCTTGCACATAGCAGGGAAGGTAGAGGGAACCTAATGTTAAGCCAATCTATTCCCATTAAGACTGTTCCATTCCCCACTTTCCCCATCTCAATTTTTCTCTACTAAAAAGGAAAGATGGTAAGCAAAAATAAAAGAAATTTAAATAAAAATAAATTTAAAAAGTAATACAGGAATACAGGAAATACAGGAATTTTTAAAATACCTAGTGACCATTTTTTTTTTTTAATTTTTCTGGTATCAAATATCAAAAAACCCAATGCAGTGAGCCACGTAAATCCATAAAAGAGAAGAAACGATAATGAATAAAACATTTGACACGAGCTAAAAGTGAAAATGAGACTAATACAAGCATTAAGCGTAAGCTTTATCTTCAGAATCAATTAAATCTTCACTTTACTGTTACTTATGGTGTTGATTGATGCAATAACTTTTTATGATGGAACAGTTTATTGTAAGCTTCGGATATGTTCTGCAATAGCATGGCAAGCTAAGGTAAGGTTTGAGGTTTTACACTACGTTCTTTTATAGAAGAGTAGGCAGATGGAAACTGGGAGCTTAGTGTTAAGATACTCCGTTCCCATTAAGACACTTTCGTTTCGCATTTTTCGGATTCTGGAGGCATTGCGTGTTGAGTGGCAGAATTCAACGCTTCGCCTCGACATCAGAGCGCACACACAATATTAAATCTTTGATCTCTTCAAGTGGGAAACAAACCCACAACCTACGCGCCACACCCTGAATAATCTGTGTTGCTTAGAGACGCAACAAAAATATGAATGAAATATATACAAAACATTTTTTTTTTCATATATATATTTACCCTCACAAGTCACCCTTAAATCATAAATTGTGAAACAGACAATTATTGTGTAAGTAGATATAAATCTCATAACCTCAATGTTTACAGATACCATTAAAATGAGCTGCAATAGTTTTAGTTTTAGTACTTGTGTTATATTTTGTTCATTTAAAGTGAAAAAATAAAAATTAAACAAGTTGTAAAAAACATTTAACTGTATTCGAAAGTACAAAGTTACAAATGTATATTTTCTTGTAATACAAAGTGTATACATATAATTATCAATTATATATAAAGTAAGACAGAAATTTATAAATAACTACTATATTAATATTAATTTATTGATATAAATTACAAATTGTGCCTTGTGGGTAACGAACATGAGAAAGTTTAGAGATATTTTTATTCCCTTTCTTAAAGAAATTATTGATTTCTCTTACCACAAAGTCGGTTTGGTTTTTGTTCATCAACACAATCACGAGATTTCTTTGTAAATATAATATTGTTACGATTTCGTTAATAGATAAAAAAAGTAGGTAAACTCGATGGTTGCGGATTCGATCTCTTCTTGGGGGAATTATTATTTTAAATTTATTTTTTATTATTATTATTATAAAAATATATTTTAGCGAGCGAAACGTAAGTCCCTAGTCCTTCACTATATTCTATTAAACTTTTTAGCTTCATATAAAATGAGCAAATATATCTTTATAGGTACACTTTGCATATTGCAGTGTAACATAACTTAGAGACATGCAGGCATGCGTTGTAACCTCGCTTTACATAAACATATGGTTTACACAGTAACTGAATGTGAATGGATGGCAAGTAACATTTTACGACTTTGTTACTGAAATGTGAGATAAAGCTTATATCTATAATATTATCGGTATTGTTTATATTATGTTTAATACAAGTATATATAAATTCTTGCTGTTATTTTATACACATATCAGCTTCACGTTGTATCTCGCACACAGCAGGGTAGGCAGAGGGAATCTATTGATAAACAACACTCCACCGAGTGGCGGAACTCAACGCCGCGCTTTGAATCAACACCTAAGCGAAAAAATGGAAATATAATACAGTAAAAATTAAATTAATAAATTTAATAAATATATGAAATATACTTTGTTTTTATAAATCTTTCATAAATTAAAAAAAAAAAACAATATTTCGTATATGCATATAATATAACCCTTTTGTTAAAATGCTAATTTACTAAATTGTTTTAGTAGTATTTTTTGCTTATTATTACCACACTAATTTGATTGAAGGATGATTTACGAACGTCAATCACATCGTACGCGAAACAAAAATAACATAATATAATACCATTTTAATTAAAAATTTAGTATCAATTATGTTTAACAACAGCCATAGAAACTGATCTTTCTCAAAGATAGATAGAAAGTGCATATAAACACTATTGCAGTGGAAAGAGGCTCAAGTGAAATTTCACAATTGTATTATTTGTACAGGAATAGTGCGTGTTTTGTTTCGTTCATCAATCTCAATCAAAACATATACACGAGGCCGTCGTTTACACACAAGAGTGCGACTGAACACGCGATGGTTTTTGGTTCGATTCTCCTTTAGGTGAATTATATATTCAATATCTTCATTTCCTCACTCTGGTAACGAGGAAAATAGCGCGGCGTTAAATTCCGCTAACTTAACACGCCATGCCTTAAGAATTCTGTGAAAAATGGGGAACGTAAGTATCCTAATGGGACTGGAATGTTTTAACACTAGGTTTCCAGTTTCCTAGATTCCCTCTGTCCCTGCTACGTGCGGAACACAAAAACTACAAAAACCGACCAGGAATGAAAGTACCGCACCACTTTAACTTTAATTAAATTATATGGTGGGTAAGAATTTGGAGAGCCACTTTTGTTATACCTAATTTTGGAAAATTTACATAAATATTTTAATCTATAAGCTTGCCTGTTTTTTTTGTAGCTCAGACTTTTCTACACATCAGGGTAGGCAGAGAGAATCTACAATCAAGACACTAAGTTTTCTTCCGTATCTTATCAAATTATCAATTTTTTATACAGCTTTTGTAATAACTTGTTTAAGTTTTATAAAAACTGACAATACCTCATTCCATACTATAACATAAATTTAATACGTACATAACTGCGCACAATTGTCAATGTCAATCAAAATGTCTTTCATTAAGCCAAATGCCATTTATTAATAATACTTTTAATACATCATAATGAAGGTCAATTCTAGTATCAATTAATAAATATATTGAAAAAACTAGCAATTATACAAAAATATTTATCTACGCTAGCTTGTTTGCAATGGAAGCGATTGTAGGCAGTGAGGCCATCCGGTTTTACTCGATAGGTACCAAAATATGTCACATACAATGTTGATTCGTGCCACTTGGTATCAGCTACTACAAACTAAGATACCCTAGATTTAACGATGTATAGTAGCTATATTATTGAAAATATTATAGCTATATAATAGGAATATTTTGATTAATATTTGAAAATAATTATTTAACTGATGTGTTTTAATATTTACACTAGAATATTTTAACGGAGTTTTTTATATATAAAAAAATTGTGTACTATTATTTTAATACTTATACCCACTGTGTTTCTAATTGTATTTAACGCAGTGATGAAAAAATGTATTTGTTTTGAATAATTAATTTTCGCGGGATATATTGTGCTTTATATTGGTTTTATAATAATATCTATATAAATATAATAAATAAATTAATGCAATTATTGAATGTAATTTTTTTATAAACAAAAAATGTTTTATAAAAAAAAACATTAAAACGTAACCATAAATAACTCTGATTTTCATTCTGCTCTGTAACTATTATTGCGATAGAGGACACTCAAAAAAAACAATTAAATAAATTCCGGTTCACCTGTGTATATTTAAAATAAAATTTATATAATATATTTTATTATAAAATTTTAATTTATAGTATGCTTTCTATCAATATATTTATTAACCAGTTACTAAATTTATTTCCATTTTATCACACAATAAACAAAAAAATAAAAACTGTAAAGCTAGATACATGTTTCTTATTTACATCAAAACACGTGAAGGCGTCATGATATAACACGTAAGAGAATGTGGATATAATACATATTTATAAATGTATATTTACATATAGATATTTCGAGCTTAAAATATGTCAATGTATATTAAAAATCAATAAATTTTATGAATTTATTTTAAAAATATAATGTGCTACCGATTGATTTAAAGTAACTACTATCTATACATATTTAGAAAACGTATAAAAAATTGTACGTACGTAATTGTACGGACTCGAACTCGCGCCTCCTAGAAACCGACCAGGCGCTCTGACCACTAATCCATACGTTCTCATCAAGCTACGTCGAAATTTTTATACGCTTGTTACAACTTATTTATGTTGTTAGCATCTCTGTAGGGAGATTCTTACAAATTTTCGCTACCCAAAGATAATTACTAATAATTATCGCCTCAATGTTAAATAAGTTAAATAATTTCACGAATAATTTTATAATGCGTTATTATAGTATATCGAGATAAGAATCAAGTTTAGTGGATCCGGGTCATTCGATTTTCTACTTAGGATCCTCTTCATCATTAACATAATATTTGGCATTCAATATTAAATTTTCATTATGTATACTATATTAAATAGAACATTATAATATATCATTTGTTTTTTTTGTCATAGTTATTCTAATTTTAATGAGTTCATATAAGTCAAGGACTAAAGCTTCAATTTGACCTCTTGAAAAGTTTATAAGAAAATAATATACTACATTATGTCATACTTATAATAGAATTGTGACCTCAAGTGACACTAAGTTTCTTCCAGCGTTATTTATTATTCTCAAAAATTAGGCGAAAAGTCCCCACTTTCTGTTCCCCAGAGAATTATTTTATCACAAGGTACCCTCTTCTTCCCTGCTTCTGCGGGAAAACGTGAACATGAAAAATGAACATAAGAAATATATCAGTCTTACTTTTTTCATAGTAACCAAAACCACAAAGTTTACTGCCTTCGGTGGATATTACAATATGAGGCTTTTATTAAATAGTAACTTAACAAGCAAAAGTGAAATCACATCTCTTAACATTTTGTATTGATATTCGTACAACCGTTTTCTCGAGGACGTCTTAAGCAATGTTTGTGTAAAATATTAGAGGTGGTATAAAAATATTGTGACGCGTTGTTATTGATAAAGTTATTTTATACTGTTTGGTTAATTCAAGAAAAAATATAAACGGAAAACGGAAGTGGCCCAATGGAATCGGAATCACTTTCCACGCTGTATCCCGCATACAGCAGGGTAGGCAGAGAGTACCAAATTCTGGAGGCATTGCGTGTTGATTGGCGGAACTCAACGCCGCGCTTTTGCCCCGACATCAGAGCAGAGAAATGAAAACATAAATTAAAATAAGTCCTAATTCTCGAGTGTGAATCGAACCCACAAAAATTCGCGTTTACAATCACACTTTGTGCCCCTGCGCCACGTCTGGCCTGGCAAAAAAAACTACACTTCTAGATTTTCAATGCTAATCTCTTCGATTTATTGCCCCACCTTGTTAACCTTTGAAAATATTCAGACAGTAATTATGATTATAAAAAATTTAATTACATCTTTGTGGACTAAAACATTGACGGATCGATTAAAGCAGAAACAAAAAAATGCATATATATATATAAACAATTTCCTTGTTCTCTAATTGTATGTGGTATTTACAAAAGTAACATACATCAGTTGTCTTGTAGGAACATCTACTGCTAAATGTTTTTTTTTTTTTTTTCAATAACAAATAAGGCAATATATGTATGTATATGTATATCAGACAATTATAAATTTTATTATAAAAGGGATAAAGATTAGAATTATTTTTAGTTTGTGTTTGACCTTTTCATGTCAAACAAACTTGTTTTATCGTTAAAGTTGCCAAATGTTTATCAAATTTTTATCTATAACAAATTTTGATTTTTATGGTGCTGATGGTTTTGAGTTCGACCCCCACTGAGGGAAATGACTATATTGTAAATATTTTCATTTGCCTGCTTTAAATTGAAAAAGCGTAAATTGTCAAAATACTTATACTAATACTTTCACATCATCATGGTATGATTGATTGATTGTAATCAATTGCTTAGAAACCTCCTTTCTTCGATAAATTTAATTGTAGACAAACAAAAAATATGCATAATTTTGAATAAATAGATTTGTCTCTTAAATCTACTAACGTCGCCTTGATCTTCCGTCTCAAATTACAAACCTCACATTTGAAATTGTATTAATGAAACTCTAAAATAATTGTCAAAATTCTCATATGCAAATATTTTTTAGTAATTTATAGGAGGGACCCTCGTAAACGTTAGTTAGATTTATGAATACTTAAAACTTGTATAAACCTATAAGACTTCTATGACATGAAAATAAAATTAAATAAACAGATTAATAAGCACAAAAGGGGATTTTTTATGTCTTTAATTTTTTTTTCTGCATATTTTAAAAATATCATTTTTATATTACGATTATATATACGATTGAGATTGTAGGTAATCCACAATGATATAATTTGTTGTGTGGGAGGTCCTTTAATTATTTATTTTATTCTGTTTTTTAGAATTTGTTGTTATAGTGGCAATCATCTAAGAAAATTTGTACAGCTTAACTATTACGGGTTAATGAGATACAACCTGGTGACAGCTAGACAGACGGGCAGGCGAAGTCTTATTAGAGACCCCTTTTCCTACCCTATTCGGTACTGAATTCTAAAAATATATTTTTGTACCCCAACTGTCGTAAATATAATATTAAAACTAACTTATCTAACTATTTATATTTCACCACTTTCGTTAGCAGTAGCGGTCCTGCGCCTGCGTTTCGCAATACAGTGGCGCAACTCCATAGTAGGTATGCATAAACATTATGTAGTGTCTTGATATCTTACACCTAAACGTTCTAGTTGATCGCTAGTGTAATATTAATCTTGTTCATAACTTTGTTGTTTTAACTCTTAAATTTATAGTATACAAATAATTATTAAATTTTACAAGTATATTATGAGAGAAGGCATTATCGATCTTTCGTTTTTTATAATACTTTATGCGTAACTAAAGCACGTCGTTGAGTTACGCCACTCAACTTGCAAAGCAAGACAAGAAAAGCGCTGGAGTTTGTCTTCTAAAGCTTTTAAATAATTTCTTTAATAAAATAAAAAATCCCTGAAATAGAAATGTATCCACAACTGTCATGTAATCTATCAGAAACGTCGTCATTACGTCACCATTTCATATGACGTCAAAATGAAAGATTTTTCCATTTTTCGCAATCGATGACACTTTCCCCACAGTACAAGAGGAAAATAAGACAATAATGTCTAATTGCAACACATTATGGAACATAATTAAATGAAGTATCTACAAAGTAAGAAGCTAGTATTATAAATTATAATTGTAGTGTTCAATCATTGCACGCAAATCAAACGTGAACAAATAAATTGCTCAAATACAGAAACTGCATTTGAGAATAATTTGGAAAATCGTCCGAAAGTGCCGGATACAGACTTGAAAACGTCAGTGCAAATTTAAATCTTATCATTACAATATAGAGTTCAGTTTTACATGTAAAAGAGTTATCACGAATCGGAAAATAGATAATAGTTCTGTTGTAAAATATACCCATTAAATCATGTTCTTCCGACGGCCTTAAAACTCGGAAATGTGTTTAACGAGTAACAATGCTATATGCGCCTCGAGATACGCACAATCTTTATTTACTATATAGGACTATAACGAAACCACTGTTTAATTTTTACATATAAGAATCTTTAAAACAGGCTGTTAGTGTTATTAACTTTGTGGTTTTTACTAAACATCGTTTTAGCTTACAACATACGCTTGAAAAAATTAACATTTACTGTATACATTTTTATTTGAGTCGTGACGCAGGGACACAATGGTGTGGAATCATTAATTCTGTTTAAACGATACATTAGCGTCGGTTGTGGGTTCTTTCCCTTCCTCGAGTAAAACAAATATTTAATAATTTAATTTCTTCGCTTTTGTGTCGAAGCATAGCGCGACGTTGAGTTCCGCCACTCTTTACTTTCAGCTATCAAATGGAAATTGCTAATCGAAGTAACATGTAAAAATAACGCCTTCTATACGACCTCTAGCTCCAATGCATCAAATTTATATATTGTCAATCATGTCTACCTTCAATAGTAGGTTACCCTCATTCAACGTAGTCAAGCAAATCTTTATTCATATGTTTCACACACCATCAGGTATTGCCAAACAACCTGCCAGCGTGTCATTGTGAACGACGACAATGCCTAACGTTATTTAGTTAAACGGGCCATTAGCTTTCCTTTGTCAAATATCAAATTGTAACGAATTATTGAAACGTATGATTCTAGACCTTATGGTATGGAGAAAAGGGGTGTGTGAAGCTACTGGGTGGATTTGTTTTTATGTTAATTTCTATTCTTTAATACAATTGACACGTGATATAATTTTATGTATGGGCGTGTATCGTGAGAGTCGACGAAACCGCTAACAGAATGCTTATTAAGTTTGCAATAAACTTTTTTTAATAATAGTAATAAAATAGAGAATAAATTCTGAATTTTTTGTTACTTTACATAATTTCTTTTTTCACTGTGCAACGTACAAAGTTATTTTACGTATTAAAAAAAATATATATAATCGTAACATACGCTAATAGAATCGATTTATCATTCATTTGATTTAAAACATTAATTAATTAAACAACAAATATCAATTTGCTTATATTCTTTCGACAATAACTATGACATTAATATTGACCTCGTAAAAAACATATTACAATAAATCGATACACACGAAGTCAAGTTTTATTAAATGTTACAATAAAAACAAGTTTTCTGGGTGAAAAAATTCAGTATACATGGTTTTTGAAATGTACACATTAAGAAAAGATCGGTTATATCATCAAGCTTAGTCCACGTAAATAAGGTAAAGTTGTAAAATTGGAAAAAAATTGTAAATAATGTAAAAATTACTATAAGAAATTAAAAACAAAAATATTCTGTTTTCTTTGTATAATAATTAAAAAAATATTTAAATCTATAATAACTATTTAATTACTTATACTGTAATTAGTGAGACAGTCGGGAGGATGATTATATTAAACTGATTTTCATATTCTTTATTAAATTCACTTACTTTAATTTTGTACGCGCAGAACGGCATCGAGTTCTAACATTCAACACATAATAGGTTTTGAAAATTAGACAGAAAATGGGGCACAGTGTCATAAACCTAGATCCTCCTGCATGCTCTGCTATTCGGAAGAAAGCTTTAAGCTTTTGTTAAATTATACTATATTATCAAAAGAAATATATAAATATTAAATAAAAATAATTCCAATAACAATGATAGCAAAGCCTAATACATTTTTTTTCATATAATTACATAAAATAGCACACAACATTAAGAATTGAACATAACCAGAATGTGATATAACTTGTATTCAAAACGAGTATAAAATATACCTTACTTGTTAATTATCTTTGTCATTATCTTAATCAAACATTTCATTTGTTTAGTTACGACCTATTAAAGTTCATTTGGAATTTCACGACGTGAGAGTTTTATCGGTGATATGACAGTCAATCAAATGTGATCATCACGCTTTTGAGATATTTAATTTATTTTTCCATTTTAATAAATTGGTTATATTGTGTGTTATAATTTTTTTACCGTCCGCTGTATCCCGCATACAACAAAGTAGGCAAACCATTCCTGCCCACCTTAAGGCACTCCGTTGTCTAATTTACGTCGAATTCTGGAGAATATATCCAGCGTGTTGAGTAGTGGAATTAAACGTCGCGCTTTGCATCGACACCAGCGAAGAAATGAATATATTAATTATTTCATTTTCTCTATTGGGAATTGAACCCACAACCTGTCGTTAACGCAAAATACGACGCCACGACGAAAGTCAGGAAATATTAAAAACTCAAGAAATAATAAAAATATTTAAATTATTTGGTCTCAAATAAAATTTTAATTTTAAAGCAGCCGTTGCTTTAAATTTCTCAATTAATAATTGCAACAGATCAAGTTGCGTTCAAAATCGGTGCAGACTTTGGCTAATACTTACGAAACGCCTGTGAGATCTCAGGCATTTACTCGGTTAATAATACGTATTAGCTACAAATTATTTACTAAAGAGAGATTCTATGCCATTTATTGAGATTAAGAGGTTTTTTATATTTATTTTATTTATATTTAATTTTATATATATTTTATTCATAGACATATGGCACATATGTGACTAATTAAACAATAATTACATAAATTTTAAGCACAACTAAATCGAAAGTCAGCAGAAATACATTTGAAATAATGATAATCATATTTTAAATACCAGTTAATATATTATTTAATATTTAAATGTAATTTTAGTAGTTAATAGGAATGAAAGCATTATACACTAAAGAATTTTCCTTTAGAACACTTGTATTGTAAAGACATCAACGCGTACGTGACGACGTTGAAGTCTTTTCTTAGGCGCAATGTGGTACATGAATGTAATCTCAATTGCACAGAATAAATTAATATTCTTTTAATTTTACCTCCAACAATATATTTTAATTATTTATAAGTAAATAATATATCTTTCTATTAAAAAATAAACATTTAAATACTAAAAATTAAGTTCCGCATCAATTTGCGTATTGCGCTTGCGCAGATAATTACGTTAGTCCAAGAAAATCTTTATTCCGTTTAAACTTTTGTTTGTTGAAATGATGTAATATTTGATTAAAAAATATTATAAAAAAATATCACTTACTTGTAAAATGGTTGAGAATATAGATTTTTTGATAGTTACTTTAGTGTAACGTCACAATATATAGCACAGACACTACACACTTTTTACACGGTTTATATTTCTTTGATATTTATATTTTTTTATATGGGATTGGCGATTCGCGCTTCAGTATGGCGCGCGCGTTTGCGTCGGGCGCACGGGGCGACGGGCGGCGAGAGACTGCGCTCGCTCCCACCCGAAATACTAATCACCTTGTATGATTGAGACACAAGTTCTTTAGATGACGCGGGCGCATTATTCTTTTTAAATTATGCCTAATTTTCTATTACTTATTTTAATAATATTTAATATATTTATCGTTGTAATATATATATTTTTGGAACTAATTGTAAATAATTAAAGCTTGGTAAGAAAATAATCTAAGCGTGATTTACATTTTATAAAAAATATAAAAGCTTTAAAGCTATATGTATCCTATATTTACTAAACTAGTTTATTATTAATAAAATTTATGAAATAAATACAAAAAATAAAAAAAAATGTTTTTTTTAATATGGAAAATTCAAACACGCGTCTTGTAAAAACCTACCAAAAGTTTAAATTTTTATATGTAATCTACAAATGTTTTTTTCTCTGCTAAATGTGAAATAACATAAAAAAAAATTACATGACATCGCCTAACCTTATAACTTGCACCATATCTGCGGTAACTCACGGATCTAAATGACGATTGTCATTTCTCCTACATCGATAAGTTCGCTAGAATCACCCATTTCTGCTTGACGTGGAAACACCTCATATGGGTCATTGT
Source organism: Heliconius sara (assembly GCA_917862395.2). Classification (NCBI taxonomy): domain Eukaryota; kingdom Metazoa; phylum Arthropoda; class Insecta; order Lepidoptera; family Nymphalidae; genus Heliconius; species Heliconius sara. Next base: position 11,512,793 of record OU860789.1, on the reverse strand, counting down.
CAAGATTACGCATTTTCCGTATATTTCGTAACGTTGTAACGTAATTCGGATTATAACACAAGGTTTTTTGTAATTTTATTAACACTTTTTATATATATTTTTAAAGGAAATAAATGGTGATGATATGTTTTAATTATTTTTGTTCTAATTTGTAAAATAAAACTCTCTTTCAATAAATATGAATTTGTATTATTTACAATTTAATTTAATTTTTAAAAATTATTTTGGGACTTAGCTAAAGAACGATAATAATTTATTGTATATAATCCTACATATATTTCGAAAATAGTCCTTAATTTGAATTTAATAGTGTATAACATATAATATCATATTTATATAGACCTTGAAATAACAAGAAAAGTCTATCATAATAATAATTAATTAATCACGAATGTACTGATATTTACATATGCGTGAGTAAAATAAATAATTAAAAAAATAACAACTTATAACAACTTGAGCTTGTAGAAGCTTAGCTACGCCCATACAATGTCAGACTAGATACTGAGGTACATATTGTTATGATCTACTGATAAATATATTTGTTTGAATTTTATTTATTTTATTTTTATTTACGTAGTGGAAATATAAAATAATCCGTTTAACACCGCGTTTTGTATTACCGTGCAGTGATTATAGTCAAACTCTTTGTCGCATGAAAATATGTGCCGTGTGATCCCGGCCTAGAATAGGATCATCCTGGTACTGGTGGTGTCGTAGGAGGCGACTAAAGTACGTGTGGTAGAGTCACGTCGCCAGCAATGGCAACACGCATGGGCAGACTCGACCGGATCATTACCACCCCCGGCATTTAAAACCGGCGTGAAGTAGTGGCTTTATGCCACTGCGTTTCGCATCAGGTAATGCCAGGCCCCGGCGCCCAACCCATCTTAAAGGTCGGCAACGCACCTGTAGCTCCTCTGGGGTTGCACGGGGCCGTGGGCGGCGGTAATCACTTACCATCAGGTGACCCGCACGCTCGTTTGCCGTGTCTTTTCCATAAAAAAAAAAAAAAAAAAAAAAAAAAAAAAAAAAAAAAAAAAAAAAAAAAAAATATTATAAAACAATATGAGATGATGAGGCCAGTCGTGGCGCAGAGGCACAAAGTGTGACTGTAAACGCGACTGGTTGTGAGTTCGATCCCCACTCCAGGAAGTGATATATTTATTTAAATTAATATTATCATTTTCTTGCTCTGATGTCGAGGTAAAGCGCAGCGAGGCGAGTTCCGCCACTAAACTCACATTGCATCCATAACTCGGCGAAAAGGAGGAAACAGAGTCTTAACACTAGGTTCCCTCTGCTTACCCTACAACGTGACGCAAAAAATAAAATAATGAATAAAAGATAAATAACGCCAGATAAAGAAACTCGTGAGACATATCTTTTTGAAATAGAGATTGAACTCGTGACCTCCAATAAAATACACACAAATATGTTTAAAACTAAATCTCATGCTCATTTCTATAAATATTATCGCTTATTATATTTATATAGTGTTATTCGACACTAAAGTTAGAAAACATATAATATTTTTATTTTATTTATGTATACTAGAAAATATTTAATAATAAATAGGTTAACTTATTAAAATAAAATAATGTCAAAAGAATATCTCTAATTTATCCTTTTATCTATTAGAATTAATTTATTATTAGCTCTTTCTTACCTGTCACTATAAATAAAAGACAAAAGGTATAAATTATTATAGTTGACACTTGACAGATCTAGATTTTTGTATATAATTTGGATCGTTAAGTGTTTCTAATCAGTATAAAGCATGTATTAAACGTGGAACAACTTTGGAGATTTTTTTTTATTAAAAAATTGGCACCTATGTCCGGTTCTTTGTCCTCTTAATTGTAGCAACGTATGGCGCTACGTTCCAATATTTATTATTGTTAATTTTGTCTTTTAAATGTGACAGATTACCTTTATTATATAAATCTAAAATAATATTATAAAGCTGAATAGTTTGTTTGGTTAAACACGTTTATCTCAAGATCTATTGGTATTTATTAAAAAAATATTTTTGTTTTGGATTGCCTATTTGTCAGGGAAGGTACCTTACTTATACCTTTACCTTTACCCTTTACCTGCAATCAAGGTAAGATAGGGCACTAAGAATTTGTCTTCTATTATACACAAATCTTAGTTATCCCCTTCTTTTCAATACTTATCTACTTAATTATATTTTTTTAACAAGCTTAACTACTAACTAAGGTGCTAAAACAAAATATTTGAGACCTCTCAGTACTTTTCTATAAATCAACCTCTGATTCATCCTCTGCCTACAAGTGTTACCTACATACAATTACAATAACAAAATTGATGTTTACAGTAAGTAATTCTTCGTAGGATGAATACAGTGATTGCATATTAAGCTAAAGGCTGCCTATACCAAAACGACTAAGTTAATTTAGATTTACTTGATTAGAAATAGTTCGAGTATATTACTAGTATATATAAATAGTATATAAATCTTTTAATTTCAGCTTTTACGCATTTTAAATGAAACTACAGAGTTGAAGAAGAGTTGAGTGGACTAATTGCGTATATTTTTGGAAACTTGATGCTTAACACTTTGCAGTACTTACCTAGTTGTTGCTAAGGTACTGACGGTTATGTTTTCTAAAATGAAAAAACTGTAAAAGAACAGACTGTATTGATATGACTGTATATTTTATATTAAATTCGAGAATAATATTTTCATCCAAATATTGTACTACTATAGTATATATTACAACAATTAAATACTACACAAATACACTCAGATATAAGCATATTATAATATTATTATACATACATAGAAACGGTACAATTAAAATAAGACGTAACATTTCTGTAAATAAAATGATATTGTAAAGCAAAAAATGTAGGTTAACTACGTTTAATTATCTGTTAAATGTTTAAACGCAAAAAATAACAATTCATTCAAATACGTATTAATAGTTTTTTCTGTAGGCGATATAAGTTCAGCATAATAAACTGATTGGGTGTATTTTAATATACGAAAATATTTAAAGTACGAAACATATTTCTATAAGAGGTCTTCCTGTAGAAGTCAGTCACTCAATCAGTCAATAGGAAAATCAGCACTATAAATCTGAAATACCATACTATTATAGCTTCTTCTTCAATTTTGCTCCCGAGATAATCATTGTGTTATTTATTTTTATATTCAACACGCAATATCTTGGCAATTGGGAAGAAAATGATTAAAGAAATGTTTTAACACTCCCTTAGCCTTTCTGTAAAGGAAAAAACTGCATAACTGAAATAAATGTTAAAAAATACTTTGCAGATGAAAATAAAAATCTACTTTATAAAACGCTACATGATAATTAAGAATGCGGGTGGCCTTACTGTATCATCGCTTTGACGCGCGACATTGGCCCCGTTGTAGAGGATTCGATATTTGGTTACGACACGCGGTGACGAACTTAGCACTTGAAACCAATGTATGAGATTATTTCACAGTATTTTTGCATATTTATTCATAGTTGAATGTCAAAAACGTAATGTTGGAAATTTATAACAAGGTTGGGTCTTATAACGATGACTGTGAGTTTGGATTATCAAGTAAATCTTATATTTTCTCTCTGACTACTCCGCTAGGGATACAGCGTGAAGCTAAGTTAGGTTAAATTAAGTTAAATTTTATATTAAACTATTTTTCTTTTATCCTTAATTATATGAAGGAAACATAATAATTTGAGTACGATCCGATGACAAGATACAAAACAAAGAGCATCGTTGTGCTCCGCTACTTTTAGCACAAAGTCTTAACATGTTATCCGTGAATAGGGAACGGACAGTCTTAACATTAGGTTCCCTCTGCCTATCCCGTTGTATGCGGGATATGGCGTGAAGCTACATGAAAAAACTTATCTATTTATAAAAAGTAAAGAATAAAGACGATACAGTCATTATGTTCTCATACACACCTATGTTTGACAGCTATGATTATCGCTTCAAATGCCACGTCGGCGTCTTAAAGATATTATAATGAGATGCTTAGAGTATATCAAAACTTTTTTTATAAACTTGATTATGATATAGCACGAAATTATTATAGAATAATAAGTGTAATGGGTGTATCGTAATTATATCTTAACTATTTTCTTTGTGTTGTTTACAAACATTTTAACACCTTTGGATAAATTGATAATGATTTTGAATAATTACCCAATAGAAATTTTTCCTACAATAATAGATATACTTAATATTTCACTTACTAGTCATGTAAAATCTAATAGTTATTGATGAATTAAAAACTAATAGTCATATTCAAACAAACTGTGGACTTTCCCTATATGATATCATACCTTTTACGATTAATGATAAAGTATATATGTGTATATTTTTTATACATATAAGTGCAGAAATTAAATATTAAAAATTTACAAGTTATAGTGGAAAAAAAAACAATGTTCTTTAATTTCAGGGAAAAAACGATTACACATTGCATTAATCGAACATTCTTTGTGAGTATCCTCTGCAAATAGTGTTTAAAACAGTACCTATTGTTAAATTTATCCTATATATGCAGTTCTTACAAAATATATTTAATCTATATTGAAAATTAATTAAAATATTATCTTTTTCATGAGTATATTTTTAATTTTCATTGATTTATGTATATATACTATGAGGCCAGTCATGCTACCTACTGAGTGAGTCTTATTTTTACCATGTAACATAATTCAAAAAATTTAATACAACAAAAAGACGTGTAAATAAAATAACTTTTATAAAAATAATTGTGATAAAAAAAAAGAAAGAACAATAAAAATGTAAATACATTTGTGACCTGCAACTTCATTATGAGTTGCGATGTTATTTTCGTTAATTTAAAAAAAAAATTAGACAAGGAATTTACTTTAATATATTAGTATTATATTTAAATATTTAAATATATAAAAGCGATGCTCTAAAAAAACTAGTTTTATATACATTTTATGGGGGTATTTCCTAATAACTAATACTTACGTAGCATATATTGCATTAAGAGAACTTGGTAACTTGCTTGCCTTCACAGTTCATTCCCACCTATTTTTGCGTTATGCTTTGGCCACACGAGCGTTTAATTGATTAATTATACTCTAGAGCAAAATATATTAGAATTTTGTTTATAAACGATAAAATTATATATTTTACGTTATTTCCGATTGATTAATATTTTTTTTAATTATATGAATTTCATTTTTAATTAATGATTAGTATCATTCATATTTTCTTCTTTCATGATTATTTAATGAAAAATAAATTTTATTAGTTTACAGCTTTAATAAAGCAATACAGTAATGGGATAAATCTTCTTATCATACTCTGCTCATTGTTGCCAGTATATTGAAATTAATATGTAAATTTAACATCCTAAAAATGTTTCCGGTTATAAAATCACGGGACCTTCAAATTGTTTTTTATATTTTGAACCTTTAACGGCCAATTTAAAAATAGAAACGTTTTTCTTGGGTTCTATACTCAAAGGGCAAAATCTTCGTCCGTCTGTCTATCTTTCTGCGACCAGACTGTATATGTATACATACTAAAGCTGAAATTTTCATATAGCGGAAATTTTCATTAAAGCGGCAACAGAAGTATATAGAATTTAATGATAATATATACAGATCAGATAATTAAATGTCAAATTTTAATATTATTTTAAAATAATAAATAATTTGTGTATATCATACTACTCTAATATTTTAGTGGATATAGAAAGAAAATAAAAAAAATACCTACATTAGGTAAAATTCCGAGTAAAACCCAACCAAACGTGAATGAATTCACAAAATTTATAATGACAATATATGAATCACATCTATTTAGTGTAATATACGACCTTAGAACATGAAGGCCGTTATCTGAAACGTTCACAGATAGGACTGAACTTCATCTTAATTAAAAAACGTGATTCACTTCGAAAAAACCGCTTAATTTTTAATGCAATACATAAAATTTTATTACTATTTTTTTTAAGAATTTTATAGATATGCACTTGTATAAATATCAACTAAACAATTTATTATAAATAGTCATCTGATATTTTAAATAAAGACTAGATATTTTTAATACGTCAATTATTTAATCATTGAATTGATAATATTTAACAGTGCGGTAAATAACGTTTTTCGCATTTATACATCACTATACATAAATGCACTCGCATTGAACGTGATGAAGGAAAAGTTTCGTCAATAATAACAAGACACGCATCTCGCTGTGGGACAGCGTCTGACTGCAATGCGACACTGGTCGATTTGATCCTCCTTATATTTTTATATTTTTATCTATGTGAGTTTCGCCGGAAAGAGAAATTATCAGATTGTAAACAGCGTGGCATTGAGTTCCACCACAACAGCAATATCTCGAAAACTAAGTGGAAAGTGAGGTACGGAGAGTTTGTTCTCCATTTTACACTTTTTTAAATTATTTATTTCTTAAAATTGAATTGTCTTAATGTTTTGAACATCCTAACATAAGCTGCCTATAATTGATCATGTACTATTTAAAGTTTCATATCGCAAGATTTTTATATTTCTTATTATATTTCCCTACATTGCAGGTTAGGCAAAAGGAAATGGTGATCCGGGTCGCATTCTGGAGCGGCTAGGGCAGAAAAGCAACTCATATCCTACAGGCCCTGTAAGAGTGCATACCCCCAGGTCACAACTAACAGTGGTCAAAGCCGTCGTAGATAAGTCGTTAAATCTATTATGTAGCTATATTGGGCGATAAACAGAAAACTTTGTGAAATAAGGATACGTTCTGAAGAGTAAAACAACCAGTAACTGCAGCGCCAACCCACTAAAAATGGCATGCTTGTCCCCGTACCCAAACTGTGTCGATCTCATACGTTTGACGATTTGACTAAGGCAACTAATCATGCAGTCAGCGTGGCTAAGCACTGGCAACCCTCAATTTGGACAATCGAATATGACAAGAAACAGAAGAAAGGGAACCTAGTGTTTAATCTTGTTACTAGAACGACGAAATTAAAGTAACTCATTTCTTCAAATTGGAATTTAATCTACAACCATTATGCTTATCTACTATACAGACAGTCTGTGCTGCTGCGCCACGATGGTGTCAACAGTATAATAGAACAACATGCTTAAATGATTAACACCCAAACAAAGCCTCGTCCCTAATGAGTGTGACATTCACATTTCACAGTTGTTCAAACAGTTGGCGACGTTTTTGGCATACGTTTTATTTCCTCCTATTCCGCAAATGGTCCCTTTGAGGTTAATATGACAGTACATTGAACTCGGCTTTAGACACATTTTCCTTAACAGGCATATGACATCATAACCTACGTCTAGAGATATGCAAAATGTCATATAATTATAAAATAAATATTATATTATATTACTTGGTGGTTCGATTGAGAATAAATCGACTGTAAATAAAAATTATTATTTTTTATTAAGGCATTTTCTACTGGTTGTGGGTGAGTCACATTTTGTACCCCTGCGCCACGAGTGGCCACGGTAAGACCTCAGCGTCCTAGTGTTAATGTTATTTAAATCGGTTTGTAAGTAAAAAAAATATGTCTATATAAATTATTTTATGTGACGATATTGCTACAAAATATGATTTATTGAATTGCCACATTTTTTAAACTTTGTATGTCTAGATATTGTCTTTAAAATGATAACGTTAATATACCATGAAAGTAATTTAGATTAGAAAATTAATTATTTTATGCTTTTGAAATATTAGTTTATACTTTTATATTGCTACATAGATGACTAAAGACAAACATCAACAAACGAGACAGAAAACTTTATAAGGGATCAACCCTTTGTGTATTTTATTGATTTATAATCTAATTAAATATAAAACCGGAAGCGGACGCTAAGGATATCAAATAAAGCAATACACATACTTTTTTATTTGAAAGTATGGCAATTTAAGAAATAATTTTCAAATATGTCCTGCCCCGAATACGAATAATAAATCGATTAATCCAAAAAAGGAAACAGTCCATTGATACATATTGATTTGGTATGTAACAATTTAATTGCTGTAGGTTTTTTAAAGCACGCACATTAAACATGGAAATATTTAAATATTGGCAATTTATACCCCTTCTCGTCGACACATGCTGATGTATTGCCGCGACGTTTAAAAACCTATTATTCTTTACACGGCATGTGTTTATAAGGAAGAGTTTTAAAAGTTATCTCTTAGTATGCTGTTTTGTAAGTTTGTTCATTGAAATTGGTATAGTCTATTTCGTTGTCATATTCTATTTTAAGCGGAGTACGGGACTGTACGGACGGGTAACAATATAACTATAAAGAATAAAATCCTATCTAACTAATATGAAAATTTGTGAAAATGGATGTTTGTTCCACTTTAACCCAAAAACTACTGAATATATTTAGATGAAACTTTACATTAGTATAGTTGATAATACATAGACTACAATTTATGTAGAGATTATGTATGATTTGGCTTAATATAAAAACAACTTTAAGCGGGTGAAGCCGCGTTTTCGATGATAACAAACTAAACTGAATTATCCCATGACTTAAGCTGGCGTAGTAGGACAGCGCCAGAATGTAAGCGTGGTGGGTTAGATTCCCATTCAGATTAAATAATTATTTTCATTTCAGTAGCGTTCCATTTTACATTAACGTCTCGAATTCAGGCGTAGAGAATAGAGCGTAGAGTTTCATCTATTCATCCTTGCCATGTGTGCAATAAGCATGAAGCCAAAAAATATTAAATTACATACTTGCAATAAGTAAAACCACAAAATACGTACTAGTATAGCAGAAAACAATTTATTGGATTACAAATAAAAATCTCACTTTGCCATCCAATTGTGAATCGATATCTCGTTATTAAAATTTCAGCTTCTCGATACCGCTATCACGTGTGGTTAAATTAAAGTAATATTAGTAAGCAATTTGTTGCCTGATAAAAAACATTTTGTATTGATAATCATTTCATTGTGCTTAACAAGATTTATTGTTAGAATATATATTTCATATTGCATTATATTTAGTTTTGTTCTTATATTTTAGTTGGTGGATTTTGTCAGATGCTGCAGTTACCGTGTACAGACCTACCGAATTTATTTCTTCATTAAGTCTTTATAGTATAAAAATATTGTTTCTTGAGTAAAAGTTTTTATTATACCTTTTTTAATTCTTCTGAATTTACTAAATTCCTTAAACAAAGCATATCTTATAAGAAAAGAAATTAAAATAAGATCAAAAGTCGGTATAGTATTATTATTAATATATGAATTAAGAAATAAATCAATTAATCATTTAAATATGATAATAACTCTTTTATCCAAAGCCCAAGGTGAGATTTAGCAAACATATTTAAATTTTAAATGTTATTACTTCCGCAGTATGCTTGTTCGCAGATTAAATTACAGAATACAACAAGAATGTTTTTCTTAGCTTTTTAAGCAAGGCTTATGACGTTACGGTGTAAGTGGTGGCACTTAATTGATTATATTTCTCTCTTTTTCTTTCTTAACCGTTACTGGGAATCAAACTTAAAACACTGCAATACAATATATACAATCAGACATTGTACCTCAGCGCCAAGATTACATCAGTTTTTTTTATTCATTTAAAAAAAATAGCGAGACACAGAACAGCTCGACAGAGTACGATACAAATTACAAACAAGTTCGTAGAAATGCGAAAGCTTGCCGAAAAGAAAGCTCGTACAATATAAGTATAAAATATTGAATTAATAAACATATTTATTAATGACAACGTGCGATTTATTGGCTCAAAACTTCCTTTACTTACATGATAATTAAGAGATTTATTATATAGTTATTGATAATAATCGATTCTACTAAATATTATATTAATAAATAATAAATGATTTCTATATATGTATATAATAAGAAAAAAATATTTTGTATAAGAGTATAGTTCTGTAGTAGAGAAAAAAATATTCTGTAAAAATATTCTAGTAAAAGAGCAAAGAAATGAAAATATAAAATATGTCATTCCCCCAAGTGGGAATTGAACCCACAGCCTTCGTCATTACAATCGCACGCTTGCGCAAAAAAAATATTTTTATTCATATTTTCTCGACTTCGGTGAGCTAAGGCCACAGTTTAAGTGACCACACCCATTATTTATCTAACTTTCTATTTATTTTTGTCATATCAAACATTACAGTAATCATTTATCACCATTTTGTATAGAAGATATACAAACAACACTAGCAATTATATGTTATTAGGAATTCTGAAACATTTAAAAGGATCTCAACTGATAATCCTTGTTATGCATATAAAAAATGTTTTATTTGTGTATCGATTATAAAATGATTTGATTGTTATAATTATTCACTATTACTTTCGTCAAAATTTTAGGCTATTGGTCTCGTATTGTTTTCTTTTTAAGTTAAGATTTTTATACAATGGGCGTTTTTGTTCTTTGTATTTATTTATTTTATTATAAATAAACAAATATTCTACGTCATATTATATAATATGTAATTTGTCCAGAGATAAGCCTTAAAGAGATTCTCACTTTCACTTAATTTTAGAAGAAATACAAGTTGAATAGCAACATTTTACTGCATACTTTGTCTAACCCGACAATAACAGATTTTATTCAGGTTCATATTTTTTATCCTGTGTCTAGGTTAGGCAAAAATAACCTTATGCTGAGACACTCTGTTCTCTACTTTACGTCTGAAGTCGAGACAGTCCGTATTGAGTTGCGGAACTCAACGCCGTGCTTCGTCTTAACACAGCGTGAAAATCGACGTTGTCTCGCTGAAAATTATTATTAACTAGAAATCGAACCAACAATCAAACAAACAGACTTCTTGAAACTGCATCACTATAGTGTATTTTACAGATACAATAGGGTCAAAAATTTAAATAGCATGTAAAAGGTGGTATAAAAATGTCCTCTCCGCAGATCAGTTACGCAAATGGGCCATCATTGTATGCTTAACGGTTCATTGTTCACTTAATGTACGAGACAAATAACTCTTTTTGGCGGCAAAACGTGGGAGGTTTTATTTTTATAAATAAACATAGGTGTTTTTATTCTCAGTTATTTTGAACTTTGATATTTAAAAATTAAGAGTTATTCTTGTTTGTACAATCTTTTGTTGTCTTTTTCTTAAATTTAATATAAAACCATGGTATTTTGTTAAGATATCTACTCGATTTTAGCATACCGTTATATAGGAGCGTCTCTAATATATTTATCATATAAACAATACCTTTTAACCCCGTTTATTAACAGCTAAGCTCGTCGCTAAGACGTCGTATATTGATTTCTAATCTATAGCTGATATTTTGAAGATAACAATTTAATCGAAGATCGGCGATTTGTAACTAGTTTCTCTGTGGCTACCCTTCAAAAAGCGATACAGTTAAAATATCATATCACAGACGAAATAAAGTCTATGAAGCAAGATGTTTAAAAAAAACTCTATTATATATTTATAGTAAACTTAAATTAAAAAAGAGGCCAGTCGTGGCGCAGCGGCACGAAGTTAGATTGTAAAACCGATTGGTTGTGGGTTCGATCCCCACTCAATGAGACGAAATATTTACTTAAATTTATATTTCCATTTCTTCGCTCTGGTGTCAAGGCTAAGCGCGGCGTTGAGTTCTGCCACTCTACAGGCTGTTTCTCCAGAATTCGGCAGAAAGTGAGGAACGGAGTGTCTTAGCACTAGGTTCCCTCTGCCTACTCTGCTGCGTGCGGGATACAACGTGAAGCTATGTATATATAAAAAAATATGTCTATTTAATTCATATATGTATGTATATATATAGAGATCATTTTACTAGAAATATGGTACAGAATTTTATAAATCATCAAAAGTCTGTCACCTAATTGTGCCAATTTAAATGACTAATACTTCATGGTCCCGTAACCAGGTCCCGTCGGTCACAGGAACTGTGTCATGCCACCCGCGGCTCGATATACGATACATGACTACTCGTAAATTTTATCTCACGTAAGGTCTTTCTTTACTGATATTCGAATGATATATATTGTAGGATTTTTTTTAATGTATAAGTTTTGTTACTCTTTCATTGAGATGTGAAATAAATTGTACTATAATTGTTGATCACGGTGTTTATATATTTGGTGAAGTACTAATGATTTACTAATATGTGCTACTACTTAATATATTATCGACTTCCTTATTATTCTCTTTTTAACTTCACATTGTGTCCCGCACAAAGCAGGGGTGGTAGAGGGAACCTAAGAAAAGTAGTGTTAAGACACATTCTGAGAGTTCACAACTCAACACTGTCGTTTATCTCGTTACCAGAGCGAAGAAATGAAAATATTAACTATTTAATTTTCTCTAGTAGGAATCAAACACACAACCTGCCATGTTTACAGTCACACGCTTGTACCACGGCGCTACGACTGGCTATTAAATCGACGATCATTGTTCCTATTAAATAATTAAATAGAAAATTTAAAAACATATTATATTGTACGTACATAAGCCGTCAACACCAGTATCTTTCATCATCCCGTCTAAGCAATATAAGTCGTTTAACTAACATTATATCTAATTTAGTTATACGAGTATTAGATCAATAAAACGCTGACATGACTTTTAAATTTCACTCATTTACTTTCTAAATTAGCTACCGTTAGGAGAAATTGTATCTCCAATAGTTTGACAGACGATCACAACTGTCAGTCAGTGGTATTTTTTTATTAGCTTCTTGGTTATAACAAAACTTATATACTCGTACTGTACAATAATAAATTTTGTATTATAAATTTTAAATTATATATTTCTTTATTTTGTATTTTACAGGATCACAGAATATTTCTGTATTTTACAGGATCTTGTTTCTTCACATTTTCTTTCTTTATTATGTAAAAATATCAAATGATAGAGCTTATTTAGCACTGTTAGCTGTTGCAATTACCTGATAATTGTAAGAATTTATAAGACTACTTCTAAACGATCAGCTTCACGCTGTATCCCGCACACAAAAGGGTAGGAAGAGGGAACCTAGTGTTAAGACACTCCGTTCCCCACTTAATGCCGAATTCTGGAGGCATTGCATGCTGAATCGCAGAACTCAACGCCGCGCTTAGCCTCGACACCAGAGCGAAGAAATGGAAATATAAATTTTAGTAAATATTCCTCGAGTGGAAATCGAACCCACAACCAGTCGGTTTTACAGTCACACTTCGTGCCGCTGCGCTACGATTTGCCTCTAAACTACTTTTAAACTAGTTAAATACAATATAAAACAATAAAATTTTAAGTGCTATATTAGGTCTGCTCTCTAATAAGTATACCTAACATGAATTTACATAACTCCAAAATAAGTTAAATAAAAAGAAAGTTTAAAAACTAAAACCCGACTACTGAAGCACGCTCTAAAAAGTATAGAACAAGAAAATAGTCTCCGTTGTAATTATTCTGTACAAACTATTAAAAACTTACTGACTATTAAATAAACAACATACTTACACGTACTAAAAATACTTTTAAATATACTATATATTTAAAAGTATTTTTATACGTCCTACTGATAGAGATATGTTTAAAGGAAAGCCGTGGTCGTATGCAGTGGCATAACATTATAATAATAAAACAAAATTAAAGTGCCTTACGACCACGATTACGATTTATTATTTTGTAAATTTGTAGTTTAAAAAAAAATTCTATTAGAAAAATTGAGTAGCGTACTATATTCTTCGCTTTGCAAAGCCAAGTGGAGAGTAAGCCTAAAACAAGGAGACAAGGAAAGGCACCCTAAATAAGATACTTATTCTGGAATTTTCAATTATCACATTATATATTATATGTACTATCTGTTTAAATTAAAAAGGTAGCTTAATCAAATAAAGTCATTTTATACCATTTTAGTATACGGAGAACGGAGTGCCCAAACACTGGGCTTCTACTGTTTGGGCATTCCGTTCCGCGCGTTACCTCTGCCTGCCCTGCTATGTACGGGATACAGAGTGAAGCCAAAAAAATATTTAAAGATAAAATAAACTAATATTAAAAATTATAATATTAATTACGACTTCCAACTGAACGTATAAAACTGGTTCCTTTTCTTATTAAAAAGGTAATTAATCAATATGCAAGAATGTGCCCTTTACTAGATCATCTAACTAATAAAAGATATTGGAATTTTCAATTTTCTAATCATTATTCTAAGTTTACCTTTAAGAGGGCTGCTATAAAAAGAAAAAAGATACAACGCATAGAGACTACTAGCCTCGAGACCTCTTTATAAGGTTAGTCGAGTGAGAGTCCTACATTGGTATCACACCTACGATAACGATACATATTATAATCAAGTGAAGAAAATATGAATATCGATTTATTTTTATATGGTTTCTTTTTAATCGATTTAAGAGAAAATACTTTGAAAATGTTTTAAAAACATATATTTAGATTTTTTTTATTTAATAAATCTTAAATGTTTCTTTAACAGCTTTTAAGAAAAATTGAGTTCTGTCATTTAAACTAAAATATGTATAAATAAATTTGTATGCGTGTATAACGTGTATAAATTTGCATGTGTGTATAAGGTGTATAAATTTGTATGTGTCTATAATGAGTATAAGGTGTATAAAAGGCGAAATTAAAGTCCAACCATTAAAAAATAACTGATATAAACGATATACCGTTAAGACAAACAAAATGTCGATAGTTGATAAACTTAAGTAAAAAATCGAATTTACTTATCGGAATCACAGGAATAACCCTCCAAGTTCCAATTCACAAAATGACGCAATAACGAGATTACGGTACCCAAAATATTTATCGCCGGTTACACTATAAATAACCTTAGTCTTAATTCAATCAATACATACATTTTATACCATCCTTGATTTATCTGATATATTGAACTGAACCTGAAAAAACACCTTATGAACTCTGCGAAACACGAGTGGCGAATTGAACAACGGTTTAAAGGAACGCCTTTAAGTTAATTTGGCTAATTTATAAAGATTGCTTCTTTAAGACTTCTCTTTTGTGGATTATTTTACGAAATATGTTGTATAGTAGATAATTTAACAAGATATGTTAAAGTGTCATGGAACAGCGGCACGTAGTCTGACTGTAATAAAGACAATTATGAGTTCGATTCCCACTCGGGGGAAGGAATTATTTCATATTCTCGTTCTGTATTGGGTTCCGGTACTCATCACACAATGTCGCTAAAATTGAGTGGAGTGCAGTGTCTTCACACTTACAGTCTGCCCCGATAGAACATCAAACTTATACGTTTCAACAAAGTTTATAAAAGTATAATCATCTAAATAGAGATCTAATAACCTTAAATAATATTTAACAATAACAACAAAATATCATTTTTGTAGCCGAAGATCCCTCATATCCACAGTAGCCGGTTATTCAAATTATTTTGTATTAAATCCAAGTAAACATATATTAAGGCTTGTCGCACAGTATTTATTGTATTCAAACTAAAACTATATCATAGATCGAGGTCCGAGCGTTTCGGACGCCCCACCGCAATGATGGCGTATCAAATTTATAGCACTTTAATACATACATTGTCTCTGTAAGTCGTGATGAATAGTGCATGTGGTGAAGCATTTCTGGAGATGGTACACAAAACCTAAACGTTGCAGGCGATTTAAATCCTTTAGTACATTAAAATAAGTGTCAGATTGGTGTCCAGTTTTGATTAGATAGTGGTCAGCTACATGTGTTTTATGGTGGGTGTTGGCACAAATAAATCGTGTAATACTAGAATTTAAACGTTAAACATGAACGTGATAACAGGTCTAGGTCTTATTTCGATGTGTTGATAGTGCCTGCGCCTATGGAATTTTTACATACAGAAGTTATTCAGTTTATTGTTATTTAAATTGTGTTTTGATGTTTTGTTTAGTGCTGTGATACTACAGACATTTGGTCTGTTTTATTTTATTATTATTTTGTTTCTTTGTGATTAATATTATTTAATTTTTATCATAAGGTTGTTTTTAATATTTTCATTGATTTTATAAATTGCTAATTAAATGTAGAAATCGTTGAATTGATTTGGGTGTTAAAAAATTCAAAAATAGTTTCGAAAGTTGATTCAAAAATGAAATATTTATTTTTAAAATTAAAGTGTATTAGAGGGTTAATTGGTAGGACTTGTTAAAGTTAAATAAATTACATAATTTAAATATCCAACAGGAAAGCCCGACAATGTATTATATAATTCATTATATATATCTATATTGAATCTTCTAGATTTTGTATGCCTCTACTCTAAGTCAGGTCTAAAATACGATTTAAATGCAATACTACATGATATGTAGAGAGTACCATTAGACAGTGTTAACACGGGCCTCGTTGCGCATAGATCCTCTTGTGAAGAAGATTCATAAGAGAGCCGTGGTACCCGTTCAGCTAAATTGATTTTAAATATTTATTTTATACGATTTAGACAAAAAATCAATATATTATGTCGATTTCCATAATAGTCTTCTTTGCCTATTCACAATATTTAATGATTGTAGATAGGTGTGGCCAAAATTGCGAAGAGTAAAAGTTAATATAAATATTAAGCAACGTGGTTTTCATTAAAAATTCAATGATACTTTATAACACAATTAAAAATTTAATAAACAAACATTCCAAACGAAATATTTTTTGTATAATGAATTAAAAAAAAAAAACAAAGTTTTTTTTTTAAAACAGAGAAAATCTAGTTTCAGGACACTATATCCTCCTTTATAAGTGAACTATAGATTATTAAATAACTATGCTTCGACGGAAATTGATTTGGAATTCAAGACATTCAAACCACCTAAGATCACCAACCCATACCATACAAAAATAGCAAAAAATCCCAACCTCAATCTAAAAATAAATAGAAAAGTGTCAAAAATTTAAAAATATATTAAGTCAAACGCGGCAAATACTGCGCAAGAGGCGGCGGTCAGTTCAATACGTAGTGGTAGAGGCGCACAATGCTCACGCGTCGCATTGCGTTGTCACCAGCGCCCGTATTCATACGGGTGTCTGATGGATCATACGTACCAGGTTTTTGTAATATATGGGATTTACTTAGTAGTGTAACTATTGTAAATAATGTATGGGTTGTGATTGAATTTGTCGCTTTCACAATATCGTAAGTTCTCTTAAGATGTCAGTGTATGGGAAGGTTCTACTGAAGTAGAGAAGGATTTTTTTTTATCAAGAAACTCTTATTGCATCTCCTGCTCTAATATATAATCTATTAGTTTCCTATAAAAAGTGCAAATACGTCATTATTGCATCAAATGAGCGATGTTGGATATGTTACAAATGTATTTTTTTTATTATTTATTAAATAGGAAAAAACATTTGTTTCTCGTTTTTCGGTTTTTAGCATATAAAAAGATAGATATAGATGTTTCTAGTTAACCTATTTGGTTATAGAATCATAGCCAAATTTTGTCAATTTTTTTCGAGTTTCATAATTCAATATGCAGTGTCTCAGGATCCAAACGAAACACATAAAAATATTAAAAACAAACCATTTTTTTACTTAAAAATCACACAAACACAGAAAAGCAAAACGCAAATACCATATACACATACAAAAACATAGTCAAACAGATAAATCCCATACGTATTTCTATGCTGAACACGATTCAAATAAAACAGTTGTAAACACACCGACATCCTATCTTCCTACATTTGAAAATTATGGACATCTACGACTGTACGTACATACAGCGGCGAAATAAGATTTCTTTCATAGCATCGAATATCTATTTTAACGTCAATTGGGGACCTCCACCGTTCTGTATACAATTACAAGACGTGTTCATCCTTCTACAATCTGTCAGGTTGCTTGTGCCCTCTCTCTCTATATAAATAATGTTAAAGTGGATTTATTTGTAGTGCCGCCCCGCTATTTATTACTATTTCGGTTTAACGTATCGCTCTTACTTGTGTTCTTAGTGTAATACCTTATTTGGATGATTTAGTGTTTGTGTGTTAGTGTTGTCATTGTATTGAATTCATTTGCGTTTTTCTGAATAATTTTAGAATAATTTATTGTGTTGGATCTAATTTTGGGATTTGTAAAGATAATTTCTTTATATTTCGATAAAGGTTTAATAATTCGTTTTATTCTCATATAACTCGAACAATATTTTGAATATAGAATAATTTTCTTTCCTTTTTATCATTATAGATCTTCCCCATTTAGCGGACCTTAAAAATTTTTAATTAATAATTCTTATATACAAGAATTTAATATTAAAATAACAATTCTTGCCTCTCCCCTGCTATAACAATTCGTTACAAACGTGAAGTCAAGATACAATGAAATTTATAATATGCGGTTTAATGTCGTTTTCTTGACATTAGTAATTATTTTATTTAAGTTTTAATTTTATTTCCGATTCGTCTAAGATGTGAATTAATAACGATTAACTAATATTAAATCGATTCACGATTTAAAGTCAACTACATCCATAGTATATCCAACGTTGCCTTTTCAAGTTTCAATTTTTAAGGTAATTGAAAGAACTCGACGCCACAGGTTTATCTTTGTACCAGAGCAAATAAGTGAACATATTAATAAGAAGGTAATAATACATTCACCCGAGTCGTAATAGAATCCACAACTGTCGCGTTAGTCACACGTATGTGCCCCTCACATATTTCATGTCATTTATAGTGTTTATATTTATATAACAACCGACTAAGTCGAGCTGCTTCAGTCTAAAGCTAAACATAAAGGGCGTGAGACAAAGCTACGGAAATATTTCCATTTACATATATATGACATTTGCTAAAGTAGGTTAAAAAGATTCTTGATAAAAACCGAGTTTTAAAATTTTTCGAGAAAGCGGAACGGCTTATGGGCCGTTTAGACCAGCCCTTGACAGGTTTGTTGTAATATAAAGGCGATTTAATGTGATATTACATTTTTTTTATAGTCACACAAGATAAATATCAACGTAAAGCGCAGTGACGCGTTTTGATGCATATTTGCACTTTATTTATTGCTCTAATAAAATATATTCGCTAACAAAATTTGAACTTTATGGTCAAAGAATAAAATTCAAAATTAAAAACCATATTTTCCTTTGAAATTTCATGTGGAATTTTAATTTTATCTAATTTCCTAACATTGTTGCTACCGGGAAGTTGAAGTTTACTTACTTTACCAATTTACACAAACTGTAATTTTCTTTTTTCAGCTTAACATTTATATGGATAACATAATTTCAAGACGCATATTACGCTTCCCGCCCAAACATGAGACGTTTCGTATTGAATGGTGAAACTCAGCGCCGAGTTTTTCTTACTATAGCGGGGAAATGAAAATATTCATTCGAGTGGGAAACCATCCCACAATTATAACCAGAATAATCTTTTAATCTTCAACTATTCACTTTTTTGCGAGTTAAGGAAAGATAACTTTGTAAAGCAGCTTCACGCTGTAACCCGCACACAGCTGGGTAAGCAGAGAGGTTAAAACACTCCGTTAACCATTTTCTGCGAATAATGGAGGCACTGTATATTGAGTGCCAAAACTCAACGGCGCGTTTTCTCTGTTTACCTCAGTCGTTTGTCCACTGTCATCAAACTTAACACATATGCCATCCAGTCCTCATGTTTTACGTGACCTTCCTCCTCTAAAATCCCTAATGTGTTCTCAAAGATCAACCGGTGCCTCCACCTGACTCTCTTACCCCATATGTTTTTCCTTTCTAAATATATTTTTGGCCATTTCTTCATCAGTCATTCTCACGACTACCCGACTTGTAAAATTTGTACTTATTAATTTATTTTTTTATAAAAAAAGATTTTTTTTTTTAATAAATCATTAAAAACTTTTTTTAATTAAACAGAATAAACCTATTGGAATGTAACATACATGAGGTAAATTATATTCATAAGAAATAAATTACGTTAACTATAATTAATTTTGTTATGCTTAATTAGCTATATTACATATTTGTATCGGTGCTTCCTATTTTTTACCGACCACTGCCATTAATATTTAAATTGTAATTATAACATATCAATACGTAATTTCTTTGTTTCATTTTGCCTTCTGTCCGTACGTCAAACGTAGAATTAATAAAAACAAATAAAAAAATAACGTATCCATTATCTTTTTACGTAATTTTCCGATACCCTGTTAGTTTTGATATAGCCATTTAGATTTATTAATAAAATAAAGTAATTTTGGTATTATACTTAGGGGCCGTTCAAGTATTACACACAAAACCTCCCCACCTCCCCCCACCCCCTTTCCTATGTCATCAAAAATAAGCAATCCTCTTAAAATATTTAATTAAATCTGTGTTTCGTGGTTTATTTTAATACCCCCAAAAAATAAGCAAACCCAAGATAAGAAACATCCCCCAGTGTGTTGGCAGACGGAACCAAACACCGCGCCTCACCTAACTGACAAATACATGAGCCTTAAAGGGTTGACTTTGCTGTACCTCCTCAAAACTAGGAAAAGAAAAATCCATTTTTTATATACTGTAAACATTCAAAAATTTACACACTATATCTTGTTTACTGTTGAAAATAACAGTATCGTATTCGTTTCGTTAGCTTTAAAATATTTAAATAACATATAACGCCACTATATAACGCGGTTAGTATGAACACAAGAAGAAAGTAGCCAGGTTAATGCACAAAACGAATACGCCGGTTTTCATTTTTATCAAATGAACGATTGTATGTATAGTTTTGCATTCTTTCACGATGTATGACTTCGATTAGTGACATTAATTTACATTGTTAATAAGGTTTCATGTTATTATTGAGCTAGCTGTTGCTTGCGGCTGTGACTACGTAGAGTAAACTGGGAACCTAATGATAAGACACTCCGTTGCTATCCGTTCCCTGTATTTTTGAAACATGATATACTCTAAGTGCGAGAGCTCGGATCACAGGTACATTTGGCTACATCAGGAAGGACCTATAACTTTTTCATTAAGTGGATATTACAAAAGAAAAAGTTGTTTTTAATTCGACACAATAACTAAAGAAAGGGTGCGCAGGTTAGCGCAGTGAAACAGTGATGTAGCATATGACTGTAAACGTACGCTTGCGGGTTGAAGCCCCACTCGGTGTAATTAATTATTTCCATTTCATAGTACTTACGGCGTTGTGTTCCGCCATACACGATATCTCCGAGCTCTAAAAGGGTAAAAAAGTGAAACAAACTAAAACATTTATTCAACTTTAAGATTGATCTAATTTCCCTTTTAAAGACAAATATTTTACTAATTAACATTAACATACAAACAAATCATAGTACAAGACGTTGTACTTACTTATTCACTTGCACCAAAGTTACCCTATCTCGAGTAAGCGCGAGCGGTGTTTTAAGCCAACAATTATAAAAAGATATACAGAACTATTAAAACATTAATTCTCACTTAACATCCATTATCTCGAAGGCATTGTTAGCTTATCTACTTGATAAGGCCACACCAATTAAAAATTTGTTCTAGTGACAAATAAAAAACAAAGTTGATTAACTAAAGGTACGCCGTTGTTAACTTGATGATGCAGATTGTGCTCTACGTTCATTGCATATAAAAACACTTTGAACGGAATTCGATGGTCACAGGAAAAGGATAAACTTGATTTTTTTTTTTACTTAATATAAAAGTTTACTTAATTAGATATAAAAAAAATTATGATATTGACACCCGCTTTGAATATTAGGTATATATGAGGAAAGTTAGTAGTTTAAGATTCGATTTGAGTATTCACGTTTTAGATAATTATATTTGGTACAACAAATCAGGACCAGGCCAGTCGTGACGCAGGTTCTGGGTTCGATTTCCACTCGAACAAATAAAATATTTTATATTTTCATTACTTCGCTCTGGTCTGTCAAGGCAAAGCGCCGCGTTGAGTTACGCCTCTCTACACGCAATGCCTCCAGAATTCCGCGGAAAGTAAGAAACAGATTGTCATAACTGCATATGTAGGTATAATTTCTTCTTCTTCACTTTTGTTTCAACTTACTCTAGTTATTTTTTATCGTCATAATTGATACTTACATACCGGCACATATTATCCATATAAGGAATTCTTATATTTTCTAAATAAAATTGCCCCCATAATAAAATTGGAATTGAATCTCACTAATCCTAAAACTGCATTACGTTATGAATATTAATAATTTTCCAATTTACATAGTAGGTGGTACCCAACAGCCCACTTTTACAAAACTAGGAAGCGACGAGGTTCACAGAGCCTATTGTTACCGCTATTATGCTACCTGCAGAGAGATGTTACCTAATACAATGCTTAATGTAGCATTATATTAAATTTATCGTTATATTTAATATCGTGTTAAATTTTTATTTTTTTATATACAGAATTAAGACAAAACGAAGAGACAGAGGCGGCTTAAACAATTTCCAATGTATTTTTTTAAATATTGACCCACTGTTCAATCGTGATCTATTGACATACGGTTTAATTACTTTTTGTACCCCCTCTTTAAACTGTGCGTGTACAGAGTCACAGATAAAAGAGAAACAAAATTAATATTCTATAAGCAATCTAGAGTTTTGAAATTATTAAATAATAAAGAAATTGCAGCCGAGTTACAATTATACAGTAGCTAAAATCAATTTCACTGCTTATAAATAAGTGTAAATCCATCTAAAATACGTCAATTCAAATCGAACATGTTTTATTCTCAAGCAATACATCGTAACAAAATAAAGTTGTTAAGCTAGTAAATTCTCCTTTCATATTGTGTAGGCGTTGCAGAAAATGTTGATAATGTCGATAAATTGAAGTAATAGTTTCAAAAGCATGAAATGTACGATGTGAGCCATTATTTAATGTTAACATTGTCTTAGAAAAGTTAAAGATATAATTGTAATTTCGTGAAGTCATTAACTAAATTACACTTTATATAAAAAATAGAGTTATTAAAGCGAAAAAATAATCTCAACCGTTTTTTAAGCATAGAACAAAACTTAAAGGTATCCAGGTATTATTTATATAGCCATATTGTACCTACCAATACTTACACAAGCCGGTATTGCAATAAAAAAATAATAGAAGTTGCAAAAAATCTGCAAATATTGAACAAATGGTTAGGGATGTATAAAAAGATATTCTTATTCATGATTCTATTAGTATAGAAACTATTGTAATAAAATTTCTGCAAGAAATTTTGGTAATAATATTAGAATTTATAGCCATGTTTGTATAAAAGACTGTGACTCTATCAATATTGCATCAATTTCTGTTTTAAATTATATTAAATTAATTTGATAAAATAACAACTTTATTGTTTATGTGAGTTAATAATTAATAGATATAATAAATAATCTTAAATAATAATTGCTATGTATTGGCAGAAACTGATAGAATATGAAGAAAGAAAATGACTATAATAAGGGCTTGTTCATTATTTACTCTCCTCTGCATAATAGTTACATTTCAATTCTACGTAAGCTTAAACTACATAAACAAAACAAATAAAATAATTTTATACACAATGCCTAACTATAGTAACTAGACAAATAACAGCGTTGAGCTTCGCCGTTCAACACTTATTGTTTCAAAACTTGGGCGTAGAGTGGGCCACGGCAAGTGT
Organism: Heliconius sara; assembly: GCA_917862395.2. Taxonomy (NCBI): domain Eukaryota; kingdom Metazoa; phylum Arthropoda; class Insecta; order Lepidoptera; family Nymphalidae; genus Heliconius; species Heliconius sara. The sequence goes on along the minus strand of OU860789.1, from coordinate 11,489,212 downwards.
TTTTTACTATAAGCACCCCTCTACTTACCTTATCATATACGGAATACAGCATAAGCTATAAAATGATAAAATAGTACAATATAAATAAAAATTAAACCATACTATAACAATTACAAGTACCACTTCCATAATAACCTATTAATCTAGGATCGATACAGCATTTGTTGTAGTCATGATCCTAATTACAAAGTACACAGATTTAATTACTCAATTATGTTTTTTGCTGGACTCTTTATATTCTTCTACACTGTATCGATAAGACGTCAATATCTGTTAACGAGATAATTCTGTGCATAAAATATACCTGTCAAACTATTTTAGATCTAATTATAGTTGGATGGTCTGATGGCCATTGTCTGTGTCTGTTCTTGTAAGAAATTTAATATTATTATTTATATTTTCATAGTTTTAAATTATGAGCAATGAGTAATTATCTATGATGTGTTAATTTTTTAGTTTTTTGGATATGTTGCGTTTTTTTTACTTATTTTGTTTATAGTTAATTAGGCGTCTATTTTCTTTATTTTAGATATAGAGGCCGGTCGTGGCGCAGCGACACTAAGTGTGACTGTAAATCGACTAGTTGTAGTTTCGATTCCCACTCGAGGAGATGTAATTTTTACTTAAATTTATATTTCCATTTCTTTGCTCTGGTGTCGAGGCTAAGCGCGGCGTTGAGTTCTGCCACTCAGCATGCAGTGTCTCCAGAATTTGGCGGAAAGTGGAGAACGGAATTTATTTTAAATTATTATTTGTAACAATTTTTGGTGGTAATCTATATATATTATTCTATACTATATTATAAAAAATATATTTAAATACAAATATTATTCCAAAAGATGGAATTCGTTCTCCAACTGCCAATTTTTCAACAATACATACGTGTATAAAATTCAATGCAATATGTTAATCCTATAAAAACCCACTCGATACTGAGTTATTTAAATATATATTGCTATTTACTTATCTTAGAATAAATAAGGCAAGTTACTCCATCTATCGCGACAGCAGCTAACTAATAAGCCGATATACCTTTTAGAAAGTTAACGCGTAACTTTGACGTGACTTAACGGCTCTCGTAACGGCGTAAACCCATAGATGGCCGTTCACTTAGATTGTGTTCAAACTTTGTAGAGTAAAGGAATTTAATATAGATATTTGAATCCTAGTCAGTGATATTTTTGTCTATTTTAACTTTTTAAATATTTTTTTTTCATTTTTCATAATTTTAAATATATTAATAATAGTAGCGTTCTCATAGGAATGTTTATTTATATAATTCCTTTAAATGTATATTGCTTGTTTAAACACTTATAAAATAATAGAGAACCAATTGACGCGCATTCTCATTGGCGTTACTATAGCGAGGTATATGCCACTCTATAAACATAAAATATAAACATAAGTATTTATATTGTCAAATGCATGGTACTGTATGTAATATTTTATTTATTGATTTAATGTACTTTATAAGCAATATTTTTGAAATATATTAGCATTATACACATCTCCTATATATAAATTGCGCCAAATTTTATACTTCTCCGTCCCCGAAATTTTCGTAAACAGGAGTCCAAAGTTTTGGCTTCACTTATTAATATATAGATAAGCAATATCGTGATCAACCAATATTAATGAAACTTATTTTTTTAATGTTACTGTTTGTTTTCTAATTAGCACCATCATGTCATTTCTCTTGTAGAAGCTCTTTTTTCATCTAGAATTGGATACATGATGATATGATAAAATAGTTATTTTTTAATTCTACATCTTATTTTGAAGGCTGAGGAAAACTTGTATTATAAAAAGAAAGTTTAAAAATTAAGACCCGACTACTAAAACACGCTCTAAAAAGTACGAAACAAAAAAAAGTCTCCGCTGAAATTATTATGTACAAATTATTAAAAATATTATCAGCTTCACGCTGTATCCCGCATACCGCAGGGTAGGCAGAGGGAATCTAGTGTTTAGACACTCCGTTCCCACTTTCTGCCGAAATCTGGAGCATTGCGTGTTGAGGCAGAACTACGCCGCTTTGCCTCGGAACCAGAGCGAGAAATGGAATATAAATTAAGTAATATTCATCTCTTCGAGTGGATCGAACCACAACCAGTCGGTTTGCAGTCATTACCGACTATTAAATAAGTAACTTACTTCCACGTGTTATAATTTAACGTACTTTTATACGCCATAGCGATGAAGAAGTATTTAAAGAATAAACGTGACGTTTGTCACTTTAATTTTATTATTATAATTATTCTGTTTTGCTGCAATGAGTGGCATACGACCACGGCGACCCTTTACATACATATTGTCTTGTTTATTTTTAAGTCATAAAAAAATCTTTATTCACATCTACTAATCGTTGATAATTTGTACTTTTATTATTAAAACAAATACTAGCAATATCAAGACATACTATCGGCTTTTCTTAAATAAGCCTCGCCTAAGCTCAGCAAAATTTTAACACAACCTAAATGTATAATAGTTGATAAGAACCCGATTCTATATTATCACGTTCAGATAAGACTATATCAACATTGTAATAACATTCCTAGACTAGTTATTAAACAATAACGTATTTCCAAAGTTGCGAAAGCGTGTTCCTTGTAGAATTTCTAAGCTTAAGATTAGTTGAAAAGGAGGTTGAATGACTAAGAAAGGGCTATTAAACAGGCTTATTGTATAAAATCAGTTCAGTTATTGTAAATTTAGTCTATTGTCGCGTTATGTTTTATATATATAAGTTGATAAGTCATGATTGTGGAACTTTTAAGAGAATTAATAAAAATTTAAACAAAACTAAGGTACGCGCGTTTTTTAAGCGTTTTTTTTCATTTAATAGTTTGAAATGACATTATAAATGATGTTAAAGTCATTTTTAAAAATATATTTTTACTTTTAAGATGTATTCATTTGTGCGGAGGATAATTAACAAATAATAAGCATATAGTTAATTAAATTATACTCTAAAATATATTATAAATTTACATATTAGGAAAAAATTATTACTACAATGTAATAATAGAATCTTGACATAGAACTAACAATACATGATTTTTTGTATTAATTTAAAAATATAAGGTAATATACCTTCTCTCCCGACGCTTCCTCTTCGATGTGCTGGTCCCCTTAATGGTTCTGTATAGGGTCATCATATTGTCAACGAAACACTCACAACACTAAACGCAAATTATACACAAATAATATAATTAGCTTATATTGAGAGCACTTCAACGATTTTTGTACTTTCAAATTCTATTGACATTATTTAAAAGAAAAACTTCGTAATCACTTCACCCACAGAATCTGAAAAGAAATACAATTTTATTTATTTAATTGATTAATTATCTTTTGAGTTAACATTTAGTTTTTGATTAATAAAATTATTGTATAGGGGTTGACAGGGTTCGAAACTGTTTCCCACTAGTGTTGGAATTTCGAGAAATTTCGAGATATACATAAATAAACGCCGCAATCTATCTGATAGACTGCAAAAAGATTATTTTATATTTATCTTCTAATCTTCATCTTGTATGTATTCATGTTTTCGGTGATATAAATACAAAGCTATTTTAATACAGGCCTTTTCAGTGATAGAAATTGAGGCCAGTCGTGGCGCAGAAGTAGGAAGTGTGACTGTAAAATCGACTGGTTGTCGGTTCAATCCTCACTCGAGGATATGAAATATTTATTTAAATTTATATTTCCATTTCTTCGCTCAAGTGCCGAGGCAAAGCGCGGCGCTGAGTTCCACCACTTGACACGCAATGTCTACAGAATTCGGCAGTGGAACGGAGTGAGGGAAGAAAAGTGAAGTGGGGAACGGAGTGTCTTAACACTAAGTTGTCGCTATTTTAACACACAAATACGTAGCTAAGCCTATATAAAGAATTTATATCAAAAGTATTACAATAATATTCCTTTGGTCGTCGACAGTATTAACCAGTTCTATGACCCAGTAACCGAATGCCATAGCTGACTAGATTTACGAGCTGTCCCACTGTTAATTGGTAACGAAAATAAACCCACTTAGCTGAACAGATAAACAGCCAGGCGGTATATTAATGTAAGCTTTGTTCTAATAGAAAGGAAAATATAACTTTTGTAAGGTGAAAGTTATTTTAATATAAACAATTTTTTATAACAAAATAATGCGTAAATGACTCAGTCTTTCGTTCATTTTTGATAGGGAGAGTTCTATGATTTTACGTCTTTTTAAATAATGCAGTAGAAATTTTATGCTAAGTTAGTGTAAATTTATCTTATTTTTTTGTTTTTTTTTTAATTAATTTTTTTTTTTAATTTTTAATTAAATTTACTTTAAATAAATAAAATAAGTAAACTACAATGACAAATAACGAAATGATAAAATTAAACGAAAACAGAACTAGATATTAGTAGCCTCTTCTATTACTTCGTTTTATTTTTCTTTACAGAAATCGTAATAATGAAACTCGTCAAGTGCTTAATTACTTGTTAACAGTTCACGCGAATTCGGTTACCATTAGACAAAAAAATGTAATTAAAATTATTGTCATTTATATACTTTTTCTCTGTCTCTCTCTCCCCCTCTCTCTCTCTCTATCTCTCACTCCATTCTATTTTTATCTCTCTGCATCTGTCTTTCTCCCCCTCTCTCTACTTTTCTCTCTCTCTAGTACCACAAAAGGTCTCAAATTTGGAAGCAAAGCGACAACGGAATATTTTTGCTATACTGACTACCTCTGAATGATATGTAACTTACATACTTTCGAATACTACTAAAAGAGACGTTTCGTTTTATATTTTTAAAGAACAATACACAAACCATGTTGACCTTTGCAAGAACCCTTACTTTCGTTAGCTGTCAGTTTTTGTCGCCCCGGGCTAAATTTCTCTCAACTGTCAACAGTTTAACAAAGAAAGTTAATGATTACCTTGCATTTAATGAACGTTTACTCAAAGAAATCTATTGATATTCACGTTACTCACAACCTCTTTTTTTTATGGAATGATTAAAGGAGACCTCTGATGTGACCTTTGTGAACAAGGGGTCGAATTGTTGATGTAACCTACTGGAGGTAGATTATGCAAAAATAAAGATACCTCTGAAGAATTTTAAGACAATCAAAGTAGCGACAGAATGTCTCTTCTTGTCTTAATGTCTTGTGCTTTGTCTGAATAAATTCAACAGTAATAGTAGTATAAATAAATAGGTAATAAAAGAACAAAATATTAATTGAATATTTAGGTAATGAATTTTACATTATTTGCAAGAAATCCATAATTTTTAGCAATAATATATTGTAAGGACACGATACTAAAAATACTAAAAATATTATTTTTAAAATAATATTAGTATTTCAGTCAATATCAATATCATTCAGTGCAAAGTTTCTTAAAAATCTTTTCAGCAGTTTTTGCTTGAAAATGGAACAAACATCCATCCTCACTAACTTTCACACTTATAATATTAGGAAAATAGGATGCAGAAAAATACCGTTGAAGAAAACAGCATTTACACATTAATATACACTTATCTAATCTCCTATAACTATGCACGTGACAATACAAAAGCAAACGTAAAACTATTTACATTTCAATTATTTGTATCTCACAGAACTGTGAGCGCCAGTGAAAATTACAAGCAAAAACTATACGCAAGGGAAATCTATTGAACAGCCTTCTCCATTGTTATTTACTTATATCTTTCTCACATCAATGTATGTTTCATCTTCCTTATCTTCCAGTAATATTTAACATTTACCGCAAAATTAATACGCGTGTATGTATTAATTAGGTTATTGTATTATTAAATTAAAAGCTAAGCTAAGTAATTTTTTTTATAAAAAAAGTCGGTTTACAATCCATAATTTTACGTGACCACCTCAGAAGAAAATATTGATGAAAAATTGTATATATACTTTTATCAATTGAATTGAATTTTAAACACTGAATTATAATTATTTTGCATAAAACAAAGTAAAGGTTTCAACTAACCTTATTGCATATTTTAGCTAAACTACCATTTATTTGCACTCGTTAAATCACATATATACAGATTAATTTCAAGAAATAATGTACTATTTAATTACAAGCAAATGAATACAAATACAATGAATGGATATAGTCCTCACAAACTGATCGCTTAGGTCGATCGTGCCTCTCTATCACTTGTTCCGCGCTCTCGCTTGCACACTCGGTTCAGGTGGAACGTGACAGTGTTCATGCTTTTTCAAGCGTGTAGTCGGCGTTCATCGAATAATTATAATAACATAACGTAAAGTACAGTAGCTAAATAATATTATAATATACTATGCATATACTATACATACACTGGAGGATAGCAGATGTAACGTTCTTCTTGGGTGGGGCACTTAATGACTATATCCAATATAAATATAAGAGGGAATTTAAAACGGACTAATATATTGTTTTAATACAGTTCTAGAAGAAAAGTATGAAAATAAAAAAAAACACTGCAAATTGTTACTTTTACAGAATATGTAAAGTGATAACATATGAGTAAATTGCTAGTACAACATGTCGTTTATCTAACTTAATTAGTACAAGATCTTAGATACCATAAGTCGCTCGAATCCGCATTTCTCTTATAAAATATGTATAGGTAGTGTCGTGTAGTAACAATTACTCGAGCGGAGTATCACGATTTAAATAAATACCAGACCAACATCTGTAATGCTGCTAGGAAAACACATGTATGCATGCATATTTTAGAATATTTTAATGGGATTTGAACATAAGCGACAATATCGATGATAATAGTAGTGGATTCAAATCCCATTCCTACTTAGACAATATAAGTAAATAGATACTTTCTGTTTTCGATACAATTATATGGGAGCTACATAAACATAGTTATTGAACTTATTATTAATTATTTACTTTTATAACCACGATAAAATAATTAATAACTCACTTAAATTTAATTGAACCATTTAAGTTAAATATGTATAATATATTTTTCAAGTTGAGGCCAGTCGTGGCACAGGCAAATGTGACTATAAACGTCACTGGTTGTGGGCTCGATCCTCACTCAAGGAAATGGAATATTTATTTAAATTCATATTTTCATTTACTTCGCTCTGGCGTAGAGGGAAAGCGCGGCGTTGATATCCACTACTCAACATGCAATGCTTCCATAATTCACCGGAAAGTGGGGAACGAGGTTTCTTAACACTAGGTTCCCTCTGTGTGCGGGATACAGTGTGAAACTGATTTAATTTAAATTTCAAGTTGAATATGACTGTGTTTTCCATTCTATTATACTCGTTGTTCAAGCGAGACAAATCAACAAGCGGTAAAATAGACTCAATAATTGCAAAGCGATTTTCCAAATAAAATTGTTCATTATTAGTATACAAAATTTGCTAACACTATGTTGTAAGATACATAATATCGACATACTGCCTGAAGGTGTGCTCTTATTGATTATATCCATACACCTAATGGTAGAAAATTGGTCTAAAACCTTCAGTAATTGATTTCGGAAATTATTAACCAACTATGCACATTTTAATGTTTTTAATGTGAAATAAGTAGTAAGATTATAGGAAATTGGGTAATTACTCTTCAAATAATAAAAACAAGAAGGGTAAAAAAAAATTAAAGTATAACGAATGGGTCTTAAAAAATATTTGAGTGCATATAGTTATGTAATTAGATTGATATTGAAGTAAAAAAGTCTGTTACTTTTTTTTGTACTAATTTTTCACCATAAGATATTTATTCTAAGATATTCTTACAGAATAAAAAAATTGCAATTTTCGGAGTTAGGTCACTATAATTATGAATATGCTATAATACATATATGTAACATATAACCCAATATTATATCATGTTACTGAGTCATTTTTTTTAACCTTCGTCCATGATGAAAAATGCTTAATAATAATATTGACTAAAACTTTCCATTTGACTAATGCATTATATTGCAATTTTTTCAATATTTTGTTGTAACATAAATTACTAAAATGATAGAAAAAGTAGTCCTTTTTGATGTGCTGCTTTAATTGCATCAGCTTTTACTAATGTAGTATTGTAATATTAAACTTATATATTTACAAACACCAGCTTCACAGCACAAGCACACATCAGGGTAGGCAGAGGGAACCTACTGTAAAGACACTCCGTTCCCCACTTACCATCGAATTCTTGAGTGACAGAACTCAACGCCACACTTTTGCCTCCAGGGAAATAAAACTAAAATATAAATTTAAATAAATATTTCATTTCCTCGACTGGCCTCAATAAATTTTGAAACTTAAATATTATCCTCGCTTGAACAAGGATCGTATTCACTACGATCTTATTTAAAGTGAGACGCTGTCCCACTGCGCTACGCCGACCTTCAATCCACGATGTTAGATATATAAAAACCGGAATCCATTCAATTGCCAATTGCAATTTTGGATATTTTGCACAACACGGTGAAGTTGCGCCTGTCTTAAAATAAGTCACGCAACAACGCTGAGTAACAATTTATTTCGTAATGGAAAGCCTACTTCTGAGCTCTGATTCATCTGCCGCAAGCCGGGGGCTGTTTTGGACATTACTTTTTACTTAATTTACTTGCATTGGAGGTTAACAAGCAGAAGCAATCAAAAATATGTTTACTAAAATAAAAAAAAACACTCAATGGCGCAAGCACAAAAACAAGAAAAGTTCCAAAAAAAGTATTTATTTTTTTCAAATAATTTTACTGAATTGGTTGGTCTCAACAATTTAGAATAAAGCATTATTTTGACATCAAGGACGTCATGGTGCAAAGGCACAAGCGTGTGTAATGGTGTGTGGTGGTTGTAATTTCGATTTCCACTCAAGGGAATAAACTATTATTTATTCCCTTGATATCGATATTTCCCTTAAATAATATTTATTCCTTCGATATTTACATTTCTTCGCTCTGGTATTAAAGAAAATGCGCGGCGTTCTGTTCCGCCATTTGACATGCCATAACCTTGAAAATATGATGGAAAGTATGATGGCTTAAGTGTTTAAGTAAAATAATAATTACTTTATTATTTCATTTGCACCCAATTCCAATCATTTCCTTCGTTTAATTTTATTGGTACCATAAATTTATGAACACTTTTCGTCTTCATTATGTTTCATATCATACTTACATCAGAATTTTTTACTATCAAGTTTATATGTATCTAAATCGAACTGTATTTCACTTCGATACAGTGAAATGCAAATAAGTTGAATTTCTATTTATATGACGTAGCTACAAAACCTTACGAATAGGCCAATGGCCTTTAAATTTTGAAATATAATACACATATTATACGTTGGATATTATAATATATACAGATATATATATTAATATCCAACGCATATAATTCTAAGTACAATCGTGATAGTACGAAAGGCATTAAAGGACATGTCACTGTGCCACCATTGATATTCTCATAGCGTTGAAGCATCCTGAGCCCGCGATCAGAATATCATATACCGACTAAAACAACTTGATCCATGAAGCCATATTGTTTGTTTGTCAACATGGTCCTTCTTTTTGACTTCCATTGCATTATTTGCATTCAACTGCATCTTCAATTGAAAATCCTATTTTTTATTCTATTATAAACTTTATTTCTTTGGCTTAAAGTTTCTATAATATACACGTTTATATGAAGGTTGAAAATTAAAATGCAAGCTTAGGATATTACGAGGTCCGTTCAAAAGATTACGCAAGTGGTGTTTATGTAGATTGATCTATATCCTTCGGTTAAAAATGTACAGCAATCGGATACTAGCTTCATGTTTCTGATACTTTGAGTAATTACTGAAATTAGTATGTAAAATGGTTACAAAGACAAGTCACCGGAGGTCAAAATTGCAACCAAAACAATGAATGCAATTTGGAATTTTTTTTAAGGTACGCATGATGATACTTTTACAGTAAATTCATAAACACTTTTACAGTAAATTCATTAACAACATCAACACACAACGCCTTCAGAATTCGGCGGAAAGTGAAGAGTGGAAGTATCTTTATGGGAACGGACTGTCTTAACTCTGCCTAGTCTACATCGTGCGCGATAGAACGTGAAGCTAAAAAAATATGTAGTTTTTGGATAAATTTACAACAGTATATAAAATCTTGTTTTTTTTTTTCAAAATAAATAAAATTTAACTGACTTGTTTTAACATCCACTTGATAGAATAAGCACGAATCAATTGAGGTGACTCAAAGTTGATAAAGGTCAAGAGTTCTTTTGAACGGAATTTGCGGTTTTTAGTTCCTTTGTATATTTATATTTTTTTATATATGCACGACCTTGGCGATGGTCTAGTGGTCTGGTGTCATCTTTAAAATACTATTATATTTTATTGCAGTATATTTTTATTATCCATTTTAATACATTTTTATTTTAAATTAATCTAACTAACTACAGCATTCGTAGTTGTTAAATAAAAATTATTATTGACAAAATGTAGATAGTCACCGAGAAAATTATTTGCACAAATCAATAATCTCAACTGAAATATGTAAAGCATTTCGAGTTATTTATTCTGATTATATCATTAAGGTCACTTACTAGCTTTCGACACTCGATATGGTACATCAGTTTGCTTATGACGAACAAATCGCCATACGATTTCGTTGCCCCCGATGCGGTACCGTTCGCACGTCCATGTATAGACAGACGAGTTTTTGGAATTAGTACACGGATTATATATAGTACTATAATCTTAGTTATAACCATTTTATGAGTAGGTTATTTAGTTTTGTTGGTAGTTATTTACACTCTTTTAGAGATAATAAGTAATTTAGCTATATTAAATAATTAAATGTTGTATGTTGTTACTGGTAAATACGGAATTTATGACGTTGAAAAATAAATGAAAGAATGGTTTTCAAAAGAGATATAAAAAGCTGAAGGTCAAGGAGAAAGCTCGAGACTCTTGTGACAGGGATGAATAGATGATTGAAAAATGTTCGAAAATAAAAAAAAATATGTCGCTATGTTGGGAATAAAATTTCATACAGAAAAATAAAAAAAATATTATAAATATTCACATCCAAATAAAATCTATAAAAGTCATCCAAACATTTTTTATATTTAATAAATGTTATTTAACAACAATATTTCAAACGTAATAGCAGACTGAACGACCTCCATAAACCATTACCAAATTCACAGGTTTATACATAAACGTATAGTAATAAAATTTAACAGCAATATTACGCAGACGGTATGTATGTATGTACACTCATCTCGTCGGTCACTTTCGATGCGCTTGCGCAATTCGCGAGTTGAGATTTCATTCATCATTATCTTGGCAACAACTTGAAGCCTAATTATTTTATAATTTATGGGTGATTGGTGATTTGATGAATTTCATATGTATTCACTTTGATTGCAAATCTGAAGCTTAAAATTAATAATTGTACTACTTTAATAATATATAATCTTGTGGTATATAATGAATATGCAGGTATTTATTTATAGGGTTAATTTGTAAATTTCAAATAATTATACAATAATTTTGATTACAAATTTGTTGACATCTGAGTAAAAAATGTCTAAAGTTTAAAAGTCGCTGCAAATATTATATTATAATTTTAATATAATAGAATCTCAAGAATTCGGCGAAAAATGGGGAATGGACGTGTCTTAACATAAGGGCCCCGGTTCCCTCTACCAACCCTGCTATGCGCGGTAAACAGCGTAAAGCTATAAAATATATAATATATTTTTCGATTATACACATACACATACACATTTGTATTTTGCTTAAATAATTCTTATCAAATCTTTACGCCAGTGAAAAAAATACGGAAAATAAAAATTATGAGAAATATGACACTACAGCAAAGCGCTAAAAATCTTATGATAATATTGTATTATACTAATGTATTCCGTGTCTACCTCGACTATGTCAATAATATAACATTTGAGTATCACTCTACTCAATGCCAATATTCATCTGTTTAAAGATGTCACGTAAGAAACTTGAGTTTTTTTTGTTTATTTTTCTAATATACAATTAGTTATACGTTACAATGTGCACATAATGAATCAGCCATCGGTCTAGTGTTTAGTAAAATATTATCACACTTAAGAACGTCAGGCTGATATGTTATTCAAAAAAATATTTATAATTATCAGATTGCTCTGCTCTTTATATTTTAAATATTTTTTTTTTCAGTTTCACGCTGTATTCTGCACACAGCAAGTGTTAAGACACTCCGTTCCCCACTATCCGCAGAGTTTTTGAGGCATTGCGTGTTGAGTGGCGGAACTCAATTTCGCGCTTTATCTCGACACCAGAGCGAAGAAATTAAAATATAAATGTAAATAAATATTCCATTTCCTCGGGTAGAAATCGAACCCAGAGCCAGTCGATTTCACAGTCATACTTTGTGCACCTACGCCACCACTGGCCACAAAAAAATGCTCATTTAAAATATATTATAAGAATAGAATAGAATATAGAATTATACCATACATTCTTCTTTTCATGTGACGCAGGGGAACGAGCGTGCGACTGGAAACGCGACAGGTTGTGGATTCAATTCGAGGAAATTAAATATTAAATATTTTTATTTCCTCGCTCTGGTAAAAAAGCAAAGCGTGGTGTTGAGTCTCTCCAGTCAGTACACAATGCCTCCACAATTCGGCGGAAAGTGCAGAGGAAGTGTCTTAATGGGAATGGAGTGCCTTAACATTGGGTTCCCAGGTTCCCTCTGCCTACCTTTCTATGTGAACGCTACAGCGTGAAGTAAAAAAATCGTTTTATAAATATTGCCAAATACCAGTACGTATGAGAAGCCATGATATCACCATCATATATCTTGTCGCACATAACCATCGTTGTGAATTATGATATTGAATCCCACATATGGGAACATATGAATCTTAAGAAGAATGTAACAAAAATGATTTTTTTATTTTAGAAGTCTAAAATTCTAATTATAACCAAATGTACGTGCATATATTTAGTGCCCGTATGTACATATACTACACGTTCAAAAAATATATTCGTTATTCACCACTCACGAGCGAAACCAAAAAGTTAAACTCTACTGAAAACGTCAACCTCTTTTCATAATAATTAACTACTTAGTAGCTGGGAACTTTCTCTATTAATTTTTATGAAACTAAATTAGATGAATTCAAATTAGATAAGTATGTTTGTATTAAATGTTGACTCTGATTATGATATAGTAGCACGTTATGTGTTTAACCAAACCAGAGAACTGGTTAAATTATTGTATGATAACTTACATATTAAATTCGATAGTTTGTGAGTTCCATTATTAGTAATTAGTTATTACGGTTTCTTGCTCTGGCGGAGTCTAAATCCGGTGATGAGTTCCACCACTCCACGTACAATGTACAATTTTCACAATTATATTTTAAACAAATACTACAAAACGGCTATTATTTTCAATACATACAAAACTATTTAAGGAACCCAAAGAATAGATAGACTACTAGATCGAGGCTAAATCAATAATCTCCTATTCTAAGATGTATATGGAGGTGGTGTACGTTTTACTTCTATCTACACGCATAGTGGAGACGAAAAAAAATTTAAATCAAAACTATATCCTCCACCTCTCGCCGGAATTCAAATTGTACATTGTACGTGGAGTGGTGGAACTCATCACCGGATTTAGACTCCGCCAGAGCAAGAAACCGTAATAACTAATTACTAATAATGGAACTCACAAACTATCGAATTTAACTCTATCAGAATGCACTTAGTCTAACATCATCTTAGCATTACAAAATCACACACATCAACATCTCAAGAAACTATAACGGATATAGTTAATACTATAACAGCGCAAGTGTTTTGCTAAACTTCTCAATATTTACACCTCACACGAGTATAACGTAACGGAAATGGACACCTTCTATAAGGCAATTGATTTCGCAAAATTCCGTCTCCGAGTTGATTTAAATAAATTGTTAAATCTACTTGATTCAAAGGCTTTAAAAATTGCTAGTTTATAAATTTAAAAATCAAATCAGCTTCACGCTGTATTCCTCACACAGCAAGATTTTTATTTATACAATTAATTTTTAAGGATAACTGCTTTCCTTTACTGTTAAAGTTGTATTATAAGTACGGTTAGCCTAGAAAAATAACATAGACAGCATCATTGGCGGTCAAACAAGTAGAAGAATGCCATCATATAGTGTGCACATTCTCTTCCTGAAGATTGTTTCGGTGCATTATGTACCATAATAAACTATGATATAACGTAATATTTATTCATTTTAAGCAGTAAATGGGTATAGGCAAAAGACCGAAGACCAGAAAAGAATCAGATATATTTAAAAAAAAATGTCTAAAAATATTGATACCTTTTAAACATAATAGCTGGATTATGTGATGATTTATTTTGAAGACCTTACATTAATTTACTTTTCTTCTCTTCTTTTATTGGTATTAAAAGACATTTCTGATTGGAAGCTCCATGGGTGTGGATTCTAATTACACTGAAGAGGCCGACGTGGCCCAGGGACACGAGGGTGTGACTACAGAATCGCGACCGATGTGGGTTCGATCCCCACTCGAGGGACTGAATTATTATTTTTACTTAATATTTTCATTTCTTCGCTCCGGCGCGAAGGCAAAGGCCCGACGTTGAGTGTCACCACTAATTACTAATTAGTAAATCATTTATCATAATATGGATTAGTAAATCGCGGCGCGGCGTTTAGTTCCGACACTTAACACGCAGTGTATCGAGTTCGGGCAGAAAGTGGAGAATGAGGTCTCTGGATACTAAATTCTCTTTTCTTATAGGTATTGCTGTGCGAGAAAAAGCACGAAGCTAAAAAGTTCATCTATGTTATGAACTCCTCTGTTTTATTTTATAGAATTATTATTGAAAATAAAAATTAGTTATAAATACATAGGTTAATCACTAACATAACTAGGAAGTTATGTTAGTGATTGACTAAAAAAAAATGATAATACTGTTATCAAATATATGTTTAAAATAAAACAATTACGTCATACTTAATTGTAATAATAACATCGTTTTATCGATTGACTTAAATTATCCGTGACTCATCGAACGGATAAAAATTACGCGTTTTTTAACCAAAAAGTCTGCCAAAATAAACCTGATTTAGTAAAAAACACGATCAAAATTTATTTTTTTAAATCTACATCTTAGTTTATGTTATAATTTGCATAAAATATTCGTAATTTATTAAATCAGTATGCTTATGGTGTTTAACCTTTGTTAATATGTTACTTACCCTTGAACGTTAGTTAGTTACCCTTCAGTTGATAAGGTATATTTATATACCCATACCCATTACCTGCCTGTAAACGATGTTATTTTTTTTATTAATGGGTACAGAAAAAACATTTCCTATTTCAATGTATGGTAAAGGAATCTTTTATTGACCCTAAGCGTTTCAAGTTTTTAGCTATACAGGAAATCTTGATAGAAAACGAAGAAAAATTTGTGATGCACACATTGTACATGAATCTTAGTAATTTCTATTGTAACATATTCTTGGCATATTTTCTCAACTAAAAAAATAATACATTATTTAATAGTCAGATTATTTATATATCTCAGATATAACAAAAAGAAACAAGTTTTTTTATATTAGACTAATCGAAGCTATGTTATCATTTAAAATCTTAATAAAAAACCTTAACTTTATCTGACTAGCTCTATTACTTTGTTAAATTAAAGTTTCTTTTTCTTAAAAATGAAAAAAAAAATATTTTTAAAATTATTTTGATCTATCTCCACGTCCCTTTTCCTGCACATAGCAGAGGGAACCTGGGAACTTAATATAATTATAATTTAATTAAAAATAATATTTTTAATTAAATTATATTCATAAATCACATAAATTATATAAAGCATATAAATTATATAAATCATTTAAATGCCAAAATAACCCCAATACGTTCGTTACCAAAATAATTAAATTATACACTCATATATATAAAAAAATCTAAACTTACGAAAAATATTTAAAAAATCCTCTTTCAATAGTCAAAAAAAAAACACTTCACAATAAAAGTCACTGTATCTAACGCAAAATTTAAACAAATAAAAAATTAACAAACTGTCATTCGCTTTTGACGTTAGATGCGCACGCGTGGTTGCGGTCTCGAGTGTAACACTACTTTGAACACCTGTATCGCCCACCACTCGGTGGTCGAGGTGAAACAAATGAAATACTCAACTGCTTTTACTAATGATTAATTATGAAATATATTAAATATTTTTCCAATATATAGTATGTGAGATATCTATAAATATAAAGTAGGCCGACTTAAAAAAAAGATAATAATAGTTCTTAGATTTTGTATATTATTATTAATATATTATATTAATTATATAAAGCAGCAGTATCCGATTATAATAAGAACAATATTAATCAATGAAAAATAATTTTACATTGGTAAAATTTGAAATAACTCTTCAAATATTATTTCTTAGAAATGAGTAGAATATAAAGTACAAAACCACTAATTAATACAATTTATAAAAGTAAATATTATTTTATATTCATATTTAAAAAACTTTAATATACAAATATAAAAAAAAACAAAGCCCACAGACCCAAAGACTTTTCTTATAAAAGAAATATTCAATTGACCTCGTTTATCGTCAAAAGCAGCACCCACGAACTAACATATTCGTGCATCTCTACGCTTACGCTATAGAAATCATTAAATAAATTTACTTTACGGACGTTATAACTATATACATATATTAAGGAAGTTTCTACAAATATATGCACATTTTTAATATATACATATTAAATGAGCTACTGTAAGCAAAGATGATATTATTTCGATGGCACGGCCTATATTCTTTAAGAAATAGAGCTAAAAAAAATCTTCATGCTGTATCCCGCAGGGTAGGCAGAGGGAACCTAGTATTAAGGCACTCCGCACATCACTTTTCGCTGAGTTCTGGAGGCATTGTGTGTTGACTGGCGGAACTCAACGCCGCGCTTTGCCTCGACACAAGAACGAATAAATAATAGAGCTATAGTGCTTATTAGTTAAAATTCCATTGAAATATATTTTTTAAAATAAATTTTACCGAATTTTATATATGTATCAGTAATTTGGTCATTCCGTACCTCAAAAGGTATAAACGGAACCATTATGGAATCTTTTCTTTATCGACCATCTGTTTTTTGTCAAGACTACATATCGAGATTGTTAGAACCACAGAAGAAAATCAAGCTTCCAAATTAACGCAATCAAAAGATACGAGCATTTATTATATTACTTAATCTCATAACCTATAGAGTACTTCCCATCGACCTAAAGTTATTCAATTTGATACGACGTAAGAACTTACGAAACAAATAAAGGAAAAAATTAAAAAGAAGAAAATGATAGGTATGTCATGTAGAGAAAAAACTTTACCAACATATTTATAGTTATTTTTATACAAAATGAGTGCAAACTTACCACTTAACCGATTTTTTTAAGCTACTACATTATAATATAGAAAATTTATATTTCGTAATATATAATACAATATTGATGCCAGTCGTGGCGTAGTGATACAACTTGTGACTGTAAACGCGACAGATGTTCGATTTTCCCTCGAGATTTTCCCTCAAGGCAAAAGCGCGGCGTTGAGCTCCGATACCTAATACACAATACCCCCAAAAAGGATGAAAAGTTAAGATTGAAGTGTCTTAACACTAGGTTCCGTCTTCTTACTCTTCTCACTTCTTACTTAATACTACATGCGGGATAAGCCGTAAAGCTGAAAAAAAATAGGCTTCACATTGTTTCACGAGTTTTCATGAAGCTATACATAACGTTTTTTATTGTTAATATATCGCAAATTACTAAGTTTACAAGATACTGAAGTGACGTCACCACTTTCTTAGCATAACAGCATGATTCGCAAAACTCATGCATACATACATACCAGTAGGTGCAGCGATTGTACATTCCTAGAGAATAATTGCAGTTCCACGGAGTGAAACTAAGATGTTGTTAACATTCACAATTAAATAGTGAGTGAAATTATTATTTACAATTATTTAATAGTATTTTATTTTCTTCTAGAATTAAAAAAATAGAAAGTAAAGAAAATTAATGTTGTGCTATAAGTTCTTAAAAATAACTCTATATAAAAGATTTAAACGAGCGCAAACAAGAACTCTTTGGCTGGAACGTGGAAATATAAGGAATTAGTTTTTCTATTTTTCCTGGACATAAGTAGATCCAAGTAACAGTATCATCATACGGAATTAATTAATATATTTAATATTAAATGAAACTAATTTAACCGTAAATTTATTTAAGATTTTTATATTTAACATTTCTACCCGTGACCACGGACTACTGTAAAGTGTTCGAAACGTCGGGTTTCCAAAATGTAAAAATCTTAATACGCGATTAATCCGGTTATATTAGTTTCATTTAATATGTGTAATAATCGTGAAAATCAAAGAACTTATTAATATATTTAATTTAGTATATATAACACTGTCAGATGGTGTGTATGGTAAATTTGGTGATTTGATCACACTGATAATGTTGTAAAAATAAATTACTTAAATTTTGATTTAAAGGTAACCAAGATCAGCTTTTTGTTCTAAAATAAATTTAAAATCATTTCATTTTACAATTACTTCAATTATATTACAATTAATATACACAATTACATTTTTTCATCATATGTTTTTCAAATTCACGCTGTATTCCGCATATGGCAGGGAAGGTAGAGAGAACCACGGAAAGACACTCCGCACTCTGCACAATTTTTCTGACGATTGTGTGTTGAATGGCGGACCTCGACGCCGCGAGGGAAGAAATGAAAATATTGATAAAAGGTCATTCAGGCATAACGCCTAAATTACAAGCCTAATAATATAAAAATTACTGGAGCACATAAATGTCGCTATATTAAAAAAGAGTCACTAAATATATAAATTACCAATGAATATATAAATTACAATTATTTGCGCTAAATATTATGAGGTCAGTCGTGGCGCAGTGGCACAAAGTGAGACTATAAAATAGATCGAGTCGATCGAAATATTAAATATTTAATTTCTTTGACTGGGAATCGAACCCAACTGGCCTTAAAATTAATGATTATCAATATTTTATAAAAACCCCTTCTATTCATAAAATAACGTAATTCATTCAACAAAATGATATATGTATTATGAATGTATAAATATTAAGTGTCCATTCGCTGTTAGTCAGAACTAACGGTACGCCCTTATTGAGTTGACCGTATTCTTATATCTATTGAGTATCAAATAAAAATGCTTTACGTATCGCTTTGTATAGGCAGTAATATTATTAGAATATTAGTAAAAGGTTGTAATTTTCTCTTACATTCTTTTAAGTGTAAACAAATATAAATAGTTGAAAAAAATCCTTAGTATTCTTTTAATTTCTCGCTGTATCTCGCATATAGCAGAGAAAAATTAGTAGTAAGACACTACGTTCTTCACTTACGAAATTCCAACATGGCGTGTTAAATTGCGGAACCTAATGCCACATTTGGTTCATCAAAGTAGATCAAAATTAAAATGATCAGGAGGACTATATAAATTTCACTTACAATCGAAGAGAACTTTTTTTATCTTTGATTTGCCAAGTGACATTGCAAAAAGAACTTAATACTCCGTTCTAGATTTTTCTCTTGCATTCAGGATATTGTATGTTTAGTAGTGGAACCAAAACTAATTTTGTCATTTTTTTTTTTTTTTTATGGAAAAGACACGGCAAACGAGCGTGCGGGTCACCTGATGGTAAGTGACTACCGCCGCCCACGACTCCGTGCAACCCCAGAGGAGCTACAGGTGCGTTGCCGGCCTTTAAGATGGGTTGGGCGCCGGGGCCCGGCATTACCTGATGCGAAACGCAGTGGCATAAAGCCACTACTTCACGCCGGTTTTAAATGCCGGGGGTGGTAATGATCCGGTCGAGTCTGCCCATGCGTGTTGCCATTGCTGGCGACGTGACTCTACCACACGCACTTTAGTCGCCTCTTACGACACCACCAGTACCAGGATGATCCTATTCTAGGCCGGGATCACACGGCACAAAACTGTCATACTAGTGACAATCAAATTAACTTATAGTAGGAGAGCCGACGATGCTCGGGATTTGCTCGAGCGTCATAGAGTAGGTATTTATTGGGTTGCGAAGCTTAGATAGCTAAAAGAAAAAAAAAATATAATTTATATATTTGATAGGTGGGAGAGCGGCTACATATTTTCAAAAATGTAAAAAGACTGTTGCGTATACATTACTCGAACGTGTCCGATTTTTTAAGAGGGTGTTAAAGTGAACCTGAAAAAATCTCTTATACAATAATCTAACGAGTTGGATGTAACGCAATCTCGCTGAAATTGTTAAAATGCAAAAAAAATCGTCATTTTGGAATACTCAAGCACGTCAGATTAAGGGATATATGGTTCATATTCATGTCCTGGACGTGCTATCTCATAATCTGTTGATTATCTGAAGGACTAGCCTAATATAAATAATAAAAACAATATAAGCATTATTTATTTTTAATCATTGATCGTATTCAATTTAAAAGCTCAAAAAATTGCATGTAAATATAAGAATGTATAATAATATTCAACTTCAAACAAGTTGAATATCTGCATTTATAAGAAAATAAATATATTTTTTCAGAGCATTTTCATTATCACGGAAAAGAGGAATATAGGAAATCCGTACCTGCATTAAGTTTTATCTATCACTTTTTATTACTAGAAGAAGAAGAAGAAGTAGAAGAGATTGTAGAATTCGTCAGGTTATATATTTTTCATAATCCTTCAATTATTTGAAGGGTCAAATAAAAAAAATTGCCACGCACGAGAATGTCGAGATAGCTTTCTTCTTTACGTCACTCTCAAATTGGCAGATTAGTAGAATATACATAATTTATATATTCATAAAAATCTGTGGTGCTATACCACAAATGTTTAATTAAAAATTTTATCTTATATATAAAATTATTATATATAATATTATTATATATAATATTAATTTTATATATAAAACTATTTTATAAATCACACATGGTGGATTAAAATTTTTAATTTTTTAACATTTTTTCTTAAAAAGCGAAAGCTTTGAGAGTTTGAATCAAGACTAATTGTCGGTTATTAAAAAAACTAAAAAGACTCTATTCATATATATTGCTTAAACTTATTCATATATGCTAAGCAAAACAATGCTGTAGAATTCTGAAAATAATACAATTCCGAACTCGTACCTGTCGCATTCAATTTCATATTATACAAAAGCATGGAATTTCCTAAGTACAAAGGACAGAAACTGAAACAAAGCAACACTACAGTAGTAACACAGCATACGAATAGGCCTTGTTGTATATTTATAAATTGCGTTCTTCATATAAAACTTCCATCGATCTTTAAGTTTTACATTTTTTAAAGAAAAATTAATATTATGTATACTTAAGTTAAAATCACAAAGCACTAAGGGTATAGCTTTCTTCTTTACGTCACTCTCAAATTGGCAGATTAGTAGAATATACATAATTTAGCATATAACTAACTCACTCTACCTTAATCTCACGCGTTTGAGAATTTCAGATGATATTTTTTTTACTAAATTCCTTTACCCCAGATGGCTGGCTTCTAGCAAATATGGAGCGCATATTTTCTAGAAGTACTTAACGGAGTACAAGGAATCCCCCAGTATATTAATTTGCCGCGCTTTAGTAAGTACTGAAGTCCTCGCTCGGACTCCCCTACCATAAATACAATAATGCCATTAAAAATCGAACGAGCTTACAGCTTCCGCGTTTACGGTCAGAGGCTGTAAGCCACTGCGCCACAATGGCGTCGCTTATATGGCTAAGTGCGTATGATTCCACATAAATATTTTTTATTGATTATATTAACATTGAAATCATACAATCTGTATAAAATAGACATGTAACCATATTATTCAATCTAATCGATTTTTTGAACTCTTGCGCCATTTACCAGAAGTTGTAAGATTTTAACATTTACTCGTCAATAACGTTACGTTTACGCATCTACACGTTGAAACTTAGTATGTTTTCACTTATAACCTAAATCTACAGGCTTTAGACGTAAATTGTGGTGATGAGTTATTAACTATACTAAAAAAGTGTAGTCTTAATAATTGTGTAATTTTTTTTTGTCGTTGTTACGTGACATCGGCAACGTAATCCGTGTGCAATTTTTTTTAATAACTTATTTTTTATACTGTAATAAAGTGTCATAAGTAACATTATTGGCATAGAATATAATATATATTTTGTTTGTTACTTTTTAGTTTAAACCTGTATCTTGTATAAAGTGGTGCGAAATATGTATAACAAAATAACGAAAAAAATATGACTAATTTAAATAACATAACTTAAAATTTGTTTCTGTGATGCTGTAAGATAACCATAGTGGGAAAAGTAAAATAATTTAATTAATGTTTAATCACTTTCTCAAATAATGATAGATATAACTGGAAACGATAGTGTTTACATTCATATACTTCGCTACTATCCACGATGACCATTATATTGTTGTAAAAAATATTGTTGAATAATATGATTCTATAAGTTAAGTGTATAACTAATAAGTACGTAAGTAAAACAGCAACAAATTGTTATTATTTATAGCTATATTACAAGTAATTCATATTAACGAGGTTGCTAGGCCACTAGCCCACAGTTTTCGTCCAGTACTTTCACTGCCAAGCCATTACGTCTCGATGATACGCGTGCTTGGACACGCGATCTTCTCGTTTAGATGAGTGATAGAATGAGCCATGGAGCTATAGCACGACTATATACATGAAATACAACAATATAATTGTGGTGAAATTTCAAGAAATTTCTATCAGTTTAGTTTTGTGTTTCAAAATCAGTTTGTGGTTACTAAACTTAACAAGCTTTGTCCCTAGCGGGGTATTCAGAGACAACGGAATGACAAGCGCCACGATGGTACCTATTCATTATAATATAATAATCAATTAAATATTGAATTATTTTTAGTTTGAAATCAATTTCTCACACAGTCTTTAATTAAATTTACATAGATATATAATCCCTTTTCACCATCTCCGATACATAACATTAGAAAAATTCTCATAAATTACTGAATACAAAACGAGCGGCACTTTCTTACAATTAGTGTAATTACAACAACATGATTATATCATAAAATTCATAGACAAGAGTACTATCGTATAGGTATGCGTTTTTGTTAACTCCGACTTTCACATTACTAAGCCTTTTTAAAAAGAATCTTTATATAGTTAGCGGTAGTATTATGTTAAAATAAAATAAAGTCGAAATTATATAAGACTGTAACTACTTGCATATATATTTTGTTAATTATTATATCATTACACAATACACAGTAGAATTTAATTAATATGTTAATCAGCGTACTTAACATACATACATACCTACAGATCAGTATATAAAATAATGATATTATGATAATGTATAAAAATATTCATTTCCTTTTAGCTTCACTCATCTTTCGTCTCAGACGGGGGATGAAGAAAGTGTGATAAATCACAGACTTCCTTTCGTTTCCGTTCCCTTTAAGTTAAACTTTCTAGACATTTTATTTCGTTATTAAATTAGAAACGATGCCTGTTGACCGACGCCATATTTTGTAACACGAAAGAGGAAACGGAAATATAGTTAAATGTCAGTAACCTCCAGAGTTGTAATTCAACCTAAAGACCTCTCGCACAATTAAAGAACCATACTATACTAGACCTCACGCCCAATCAAATGTCAAAAAAAAAAAAATCTGTGGTGCTATACCACAAATGTTTAATTAAAAATTTTATCTTATATATAAAATTATTATATTTAATATTATTATATATGATATTAATTTTATATATTAAAAATATTTTATAAATCACACATGGTGGATTAAAATTTTTAATTTTTCAACATTTTTTCTTAAAAAGCGAAAGCTTTGAGAGTTTGAATCAAGACTAATTGTCAGTTATTAAAAAAACTAAAAAGATTCTATTTATATATATTGCTTAAACTTATTCATATATGCTAAGCAAAACAATGCTGTAGAATTCTGAAAATAAAACAATTCCGAACTCGTACCTGTCGCATTCAATTTCATATTATACAAAAGCATGGAAATTCATAAGTACAAAGGACAGAAACTGAAACAAAGCAACACTACAGTAGTAACACAGCATACGAATAGGCCTTGTTGTATATTTATAAATTGCGTTCTTCATATAAAACTTCCATCGATGTTTAAGTTTTACATGTTTTAAAGAAAAATTAATATTATGTATACTTAAGTTAAAATCACAAAGCACTAAGGTTACTTTTAAGTTCCATTTTATTATATGCATAAATTCAAATAAGGCCAGGTATAAAATCCCACAAATAGATATACTAAATAATGATGAAATCGATGATATAATTAGTTGTGATGATTTCTCAGATTCTTGGCTATCCAATTTCTTAGGAGAGATCCCAATTTGCATATTATATCGAGTCGATTTGTTTTCCAAATAAACAATTTTTAACTTATTTTATTAGGGATAGAAGTAGGTGGTTAATTGCGTTAATCAGAGGCACGCATAGGGCGAATTTAATTAATGCCTGCGGTCAGCCGTGTTTCGTTTTTCAGTCTGGTCCACTTTATTTTTTACTAAAATGTTAGTTTATTTAAGGTTAATCTATTTTATGTTTAGCAAGCTCGATTCCACGCACGAAGTTTAGGTGATTTTGTACAATTTTAGATTTTGCCTCTAAGCGTATACATGGTAGCTAAAAATAGGTAGGCCTAATACATCGTGGTGCAGTGGTTGCAGACACGATGTTTGTGGATACCATCTTCACCCGGAGCAATGAATTATTTTCTACAGTCCAGCAAGATAAACGCGGCGTTGATTTTCGCCTTATGACTTATTTGCATAATCGTGGGTTCAAATCTCGTTCTAGGTATATTAATAATATAGATTTCAACAACCCTGCTAGAACAAATGCAACTTTACATTATATTAACCGTCGTTCCTCAACATTCACCGTTTCTAACGTTCTGTTGTAAAATAAATATTGTACGTTGAGTGACGGAAACCAAACTTCTATGAATGAGTAACTCAACCAGTCAGTTAACTAACTACTTATATTTAAGATAAATATTTAAAACTCATCTAAAATCCAAATTCAAGTAAGAAATAATAAAAAGTATTTAAATGAACTCTAACTTATATACTTTTATTGTCAAACAAAAAGATGACTAAACAATTTGCTAGAACGAGGAAATCGAGACCAATTAGGATTTTTCGTAACTGCCTTGACCTCCGCTTTGGCACGACCTGCAAATGCTTGCTAACAGGATTTTGATTGATGTAAGGAAGATCTATGTTTTTACTCGACTGTATAAGTAGAAGCGTTTTTGTGAAACATATTGTAGGTATATAAGTCCACTTCTTTGGCACACCTAACAGCCCAAAGGCTGTACGGTATTTGATTTATAAAGTGTCGTTCAGTTCGTCATAACTTATGTAGCTGTTGGGAATAGTGACATAGATTATAAAAGTTTTCAAAATGACGCCTGTGATGAATTTCAATGAATGAAAAATGGGGATGGATATTACAGGGAAAATACCTTTTCAATAATAAAACTAAAAAGTTTAAAATAAAATTATTATTATAAAAACAAATCTATGTTTCTCACCGTATGGAAAATATACCTGTAAATTACTTCGTCGGTGTATCTGGAAATATAGATTTTTGATCATGTATGTACTATACATACATGTATGCGAAATGGTCTTAATTCTGCTTGGAAAATGAGGAGTTTAAATTTAAAATATATTTGTTTCTCAGTCTCATTAAACAAAGTGCAGCTGTATTCCAACAAAACATATAAATAGTTGCAGTTACAATACAACAAACACGTGAAGAATAGACAGTGTGCCCTTGGATACTACCAAATATTAAATAAAGATTATAAATATTCGAACATAAATTTAGAAATAATAATTTATTAGCTTTTTTTACACGATAACATATAGCAATAGAAACATATAGCAACTTAAGCCGTCCTTCAAAGCCCCACAAACCTACACAAAGATTCACAATAGAATATATTTACCGAGTGTGTCAAGGTCGAATATTGCCTAGCATCTCATTCCTTGCCAAATTATTATTAAGTCATTGCATCAACGGTATGACAAATACCCTTTTAATTTAATTTTAAGATAAAATTTTATTTATATGTCGCATATAGCGGAGTATAAGCATAGGGAATCTAATCTTGAAACATTGTGTTCCCCAATTTTCAAATTATTTTTCAAGATATTGCATGTTGAGTGGCAAAAGTCAACAGCCCACTTTGCCTTGTTACGAAAGCTAGAAAATGAAAATAAATTTATTTCTCTCTAATTTAATTTATATAATTAATATTTTTCCTTTACTATATATTAACTATATTAACGCCATTTTGTTACAAAATTTTTAATGTTACATCATATTTATGTTACCATATTATTATTATTATTCTAGTTGCAGTTCTAATTATTTATGAAAGTGTATCATATCTCTAGAGGTTCGTATAATGTGCTTTACAAATTCCATCAATGCTCACTTATTATGCCACTGCATTATATTTTGCTTTTAATTAAATTTCTGGTATTTAATGTAATTTTTTTGCTTTTTTTTTTGTATTAGTATTTTTTTTAAAAAAGCCATTATTAGCAGTATGATATCCCGTTAGTTGTTTCAACGTAATCAAACCTTGCGGTTAAGTCATATAATCCCATAGTTATTTCCGGTTAATCACGGGTGCAAAATCACAGGTAACAGTGAATATAATCATTCTCCTAAATTGAGATCGGATTTTCGATCATCAACTGGGTACTGTAGGTACTGTACCACTGCACTGATGTGAGATCATTCGTTATTTAATACATTTTAAAGGAATATTTTCATTTACATATAACGAAGGATACAAAGCAACAAATTTAAAATATAAAAAAATGAAGAGGCATGTCATTTGTAAGTGGCAATATACACCCACTTATCAACTTCGCTTAAGCCATTTAAATATTTTTTACAATAAAAACACATTTTTTCTTTTAAATTCACTATTTTAAGAAAAAAGAAATTAACTTATCACCAATCTTATCAATTACAATCAGTGACATCTAATTATCTAATTAGCCATTGAAGGTTTGTAGAAACCTATATTGGTCAGCATTGGCTCCCACTGTACTGTACAACGCGACGCCCACGAACAAAACAGAATTCATTAATTGAACATTTACAAGTTCGTTTGTTGTGAATAAATTCACTTTCATTAGACAAATAAGTAGTGGTGCGTATTTTGTTTTCGCTTTTTCACTTAAATTGTTGAGCGATGTTAATCTTGATTTATATCTTCGTACCGTAATCTGATGCTTAAAGATGTACACTGTATAAGTAAAACTAAGCTTTTTTAATTATAGAACTAAGAGTAAGTGAATTATTATAAGCATTTTTATATTTTAGTGCAAGATGGACGTAGTGAAGTTTTTTTATGGAAAAGACACGGCAAACGAGCGTTCGGGTCACCTAATGGTAAGTAATTGCCACCGCCCACGGCCCCGTGCAACCCCAGAGGAGTTGCCGGCCTTTAAGCTGGTTTGGGCTCCAGAGCCCGGCATTACCTGATGTGAAACGCATCTATCTACGCATCATTCTAGGCCGGGATCACACGGCGCGACAGTGCAAGAAAGCTACGTCTGTTCAATTTCTACTCGAAAAAAGTTTTTATTACAGTGTCTTTTATCCAATGCATACAATATTTCTTATTCAGGCGGAAACTTTAAATCTTAACTTTTTAACATTAGTTAATTAATGGTTACATAAATACTAGCTTTTTTTATCAATACTAGCGGCAGAATCCTATATGAAACTAAAAATAACAACAAAAAAATAGCACACATATAGAACAGAATAGAATAAAAAAATAGATTATATGTTCCAAATATCTTATTTAATATTAATTAAATTTATGCCTTAGTCAATTAAATATGGGCATATATAAATTATTGAAAAAAAATTATAATGTGATGACATAGTTGATGAGTCATCGTAATTTTAACTTTACTATAAATTAATTAGATACTGATAAATTTATGATAGCATCGACCGAACATCAGGTGACGTAAGCCTTGATAGCCTTACGTGATTTCATCAATATATACAAAAAGTAAAGTACTTCCATATTTTACAATACCTAAAAATCGTGATAATATTTTCGATTGTTCTTTTAAGCAAAAATGACTGACATCTCGCGTTGTTTTTGTACTAATAACTTAAACTTAAAAATACTAATGACGAGTAAAAAATAATCATTAAAAGGAGAAGTAAGTAACTGTAATCTAAGAACTTAGCATTAGAAAAGCTCTAAGAACTAAGAGCTCTAAGAAAAATCTAAGAACTTAACATTAGAATAGCTATATAGAAATATTTGTAGAAAACCCATAATACTTTTTGCAAGAGAAAGATATACATTCTATTATTATAATTTTAATATTTTTTTCATAGTCATTCACATTCTTTCTCAACTTTCTTTTTTTTTTCTCTATCTTTTCAACAAACGGTACTAAGCTGACGCTACCTAAGGAAACATTAAACACAATAATTACAAATAAAATAATCAGTTTATCCTTATACATTATATTCACTATATATACATATATTAAAGTAAAGTCGGTTTTAAAAGCTAGCCAAACCTTGATTCGATGTCAATGGTCAATTTAGATCCAACGATTGAAAATTATCTAATAAATTATATAGAGGTGACAAGGTCGAAATATGCTTATATTTATTATTCGATGTAAGTTACGTTTGATAATGTTTTAAAATTGCCGATATAATATATTTTTATAAACTAAATCCGGGTATCTAATTACGTTATATTACTACATATTTCTTGTTATGACAAAGAATTCTAATAAATAAATAACTCAAAAATTGTAAATTTTATACAGTGTATGTATATAAAGTACCTACTTGTTATTACATCAATTACATTTTTAATTTGTCTCAAATTCGGGCGAATGGAAAGGAGTGGAGTCTGCCTCCCCTAATTTGCGGGATAAAACAAGAAGCTATAATTTTTTTCCCTCAATTGATATATCGACTAAAGCCCAAATCTCGATATATCGAGATTTTCGTATTGCAGGACCCCGCATCAATTTCAAGTCTCGTGCGTTGCGGGATTGAGGATATGGAGTCTGCATTATACTCACCAAGTCACCTACCCATACTTTACCCGTCACCATCATAGTCCAGGGAATAAAGACGCATACTGGGGACCTGGACGCAGACCTATAATACATACTGGAGGACAATAACGTTAAAAGAATGAGGACTCCAGAATTACAGATGAAACTACTAGAGTCACTGTCTAGGTGCGGAGTATGGCATTGAAGATTGTAAAGATCAGAGCAGTGTTAAGTAAGTTTACCCAAGTTTAAAAAAAAGGCCCCTTTAGAAATATATAATAATAATGCTCACCTTCTCATTCTGAGTTAAATTTTTAATAGTGGAAAAAAATCTAAATAAAAGACATTTTTTGTAATAAAATATTATAATATCAAGATTTAAAAACAACAATGAATAATAAACTTGTATGAATAAACTTTAAAAACTACAATTAACAATAAAAACTCTAAATTGTAATTTTCATAATATATTTTACAATACATAACACAAACACACATCGTAACAAAGTCAAATATAACGTAACTTTTGTATAACGGTCGGTCGGTCGTGGTGCACCTACAACCGTGTTGTGCGGTGCTTGTGGTAGTAAGTATTGAACCCACTCGAAGAAAATGAAATATTTAATATTTTCATTTCATCGCTCTGGTAACGAGGCAATGCGCGGCGTTGAGTTCCGTCAATCGAGCGAAGTACTAAATTTAATTAGAAAACTAAATCTGCAATAATAAGGCTACTCCAGCTAACGTCCATTTCGACGGTTTATCTTTAGTTTTCAAGTTAAAAGTCCATACGTAGGTGGGGCCGCGGGTCCTCGTCTTGTATACCGGGCACTCGTACATATTACGCATGTCTTGTTTATCTTGAGTTATAGCCTGAAAAAAGTATTACTTGATTAGGCATATAATAGGAATAATTAATATTTAACTATATATATTTATTAATTACATAATAGTTGTATGTTGTTAAATAAATCAGCTTCACGCTGTATCCCGCAGACAGCAGGGTAGTAAGAGAGGCCCTAGTGTTAAGACATTCCGTTCTTCACTTTTGTATGCTGTTTGTTTAATGAAAAAGCATTAGGATTTACTTAATTAAATTCGGAACAGGGAGTATAAGCCTCCAGAACTCGGTGGAAAGTGGGGAAAGAAGTGTATTAACACTAGTTTCCCTTTGCCTACCCTGCTGTGTGCGGGATTCAGCGTGAAGCTGATTTATTTTTGATTACATATTTCTAAATATTTCTTTCTCTATGAAAACTCACCCTAACATTAATAACAGGCATAGGCGGAAACAGATCTTTGAGCCGCGAGTCCATTATGATGCCAGCGTGTACATCCCACCGCGCGCCCTCCATCAGCAGACCGTGGACGTAGGCGCCGTCGCGAGGAGCTGAACGAGAATCTGCTATACTGGAGTACAAGAATAGCTATATAGAATGTTTGTCAAAAACGTAACGAAAACTTGTAATTTATACAATTTACATAAAATAGCTGACATTGGTATTAAAAATTATATCGTAACTTAACGTAATTTCAAATCGATAGAATATTCTATTATTTTTGTCACTATGAAGAAAGGCCAATGTGGTCTTCTTTCTGCTTAAAGCAATTAGCAAAGAATTTTATAGTATGAGTATTTAGACTTTACAATTTAACGTTTGCAGGACGCAGAATTCAGAAGAAAACAAATGAATTCGTAAATTTCAAAAGTAAAATATCATTCTAAAATGACAGAATAAAAAGAATCTCACGTGAAATCCTCCTTCATTTTCTTAGTGACGTCGCACTGTAGGCACATCTTGTCGAGGGGCAGCTCGTAGCGGCGCGCCGTGCTCTGCATTATGGCTGTGAGAAGACTTTGCGGGTTGAAGAAGCCACCCAACCACACGGATGTTGGTAACTGTTTTATGTAGAAAAGCAGAATTTGTGATAATAAATAAATTATGACCGTAAAAAACTGAACCACGCCTTTAAGGCAGACAATCATGTTATTTTGATTTTAAACCTTTTTTTTACTTGGTGCATGGAATTATGCTCATCAAATCCTTTTGCGAATCATTTTATGACATATAAAGTGGTTTGTATAAAAATATATAATCAAAGTAGATTACAAACTTACAAGATTTAACCTACACTCATATGGCAAATACAATAAAAAATGTTTTTGTTTTATTGGTGACTTCAAGTACTTAATTGGTCGAAAATACTATTATTTTTATTTTTATCAAATTTAAGAAGTTCTATTGCAGTATTTTTATTATTTTGTTATTTAATTCACTTAAGTGATGAAATATAAATTCTTACCACAAAGTCCGTAGCCCACGTTTCTAATTCCCGCAGTCTTAAAAGCAAATCTACGAACCACGCGGACAGTCCAAGGAGAGATGGATACGCTCTATTTGCCCAAATGGCGGGTACCTAATGAAAAAAATATATGGTGAAGATGTTAAAAAATATATGTGGAAAATGTAAATTGTAACAAAAACCTGTAAGTATATTATAAAAGACTATTGGCATCATTTTATTGTCAACATCACAATACATATGATTGTTGTGATTCTGATGAAAATATTAAGATACAATAAAGTAAATATATATTTAGGTTATAATATTTGGGTTCAATAAATTAAAAAAGAGTGTCCTCACTTGGTCCAAGAATAACGCGTTCTCCAGTTCCTCCATATCCGATGTGATAGTCAATTCGCCCTGTAAGACAACTTGTATTCATATTTAATAGAATAGGTCTGTACGCCTCCTGGCTCTAAACTGGTTCAAATGTATTATGTTCAGACAACCGAAGAAATATATAGCAAAATGTAAAGTTAGCTTATAAACTTCAGAACAATAAAATCACTTTGTTTTTGAAATAGAAAATATTACTTGTCAAGTAGCAGAACTTAATGCTGCGCTTTAATTTTGCTAGAGCATTTTATTTACCCAAGTCGGGATCCAAACAAAACGAAAATGCTATATACAGATAAAAAAGCTAGCCTAGCTAGCCTTAATGTTGGATATTTAGATAATAAATTTTGTCGACCGAATGTCTGTATAGAATTATCATTTTAAATAAAAATAAAAAAAATATACAAATGCAAAAAAACCTTAAGACCCAAGTCCAATTCCCGCAAAGACCGTTTCATCTCTCCAGTGAGATAGTTCATTCGCTCGCACTCTTGGAACGCGACTATAACGTAGGGCGTTCTCTCCTCCACTTTACCCATTATTTCCACCATATTAAATTCTTCTGGTAATTTTTCCATGACTTCGTCTAACATTTGTTTTACCTATGTTTAACAAAACCAAGAAAGGATATATTTTAGTAATAATCAAGAACCTAGTTCTCTTTACCATTCAATAAAAAAACGAAATAAACTAATTACAGATAATAAATTCAAAAGTACATTACCTTATCTTCTCTAGTAACAGTAGAGGCACCGGACGCTTGAGCGTCTCTTGGTTGCATTTCAAATATAGTCCTAAACAGATTTTCTGACGTAGTCGTAAGGAAGCCTATTTCAGCGTTTGGATGCAATCCGTATAAATATGGAGACTCTTGAGGCATAGCGTCTTCTATGTATTGGTGGTAGCCAATGTAGTCGGTGTTGGGAGGTGCAGGGAAACCAGGGGCTAGTTGCAGTTCACCGTCCACCTAATGGTTATTTTTGTTTTTATTAACAAATATAATAAATTTTAATATTATTTTAGTATGATAAAAACATAATTAGCACATTTTTGGTTTTGTAATATTTTTATTTTATGCTCAAATATTTTGCGATCGTATGCACTATTATAGTTTCATATGACATGAACTAAAAAATAATATTGTATAGTTTTTTTTCTGCAATATATGTACCTATAGCATTGTAACACAATGATTCCAAATAAAAACCAACAAATTTTACCAGGTCAGGTTGCATGAGCTCTTCAAGATACGCGTTACAAAGCCGTCTATCCCAATCATCAGTTATATGTCCGCCATACATGATTTCACCGAAAAGGTAGCGTAGGTCTTCCCAAGGCACTTTAGAATTGGCCTCTAAATAATTGTAGAGTACGAACACACTTATAGTTAAATCACCTGTAATTTTGCAAAAAATAAGGCAGAATAAATGAAATTCCTTATTATTATGTTCTTATTATGATTTTTATATGTTATCACATCTAACAGTTTTTAAATACAAGCACACATTACTAAGTTAGTTTATGGTGCCTGTATTGAGATTTGATGTTTTAATGGAACATTATTATACTATCACATCAAACCTACTATATAGTAGATAGTAGACAGAAATGGTAAAAATATATAAAAATAAAAATAAAATTTTCTATTACATAGGTAATTTATTAGAAAAATAATTTATAATGAATAAGCAAATTTACTTTGAATGCAAGATTAATTACTTAATAAATAATAATAATAATTTTAAAATATTAAAAAGGAACTTATTACAATCTTACCAACATTAAATGGGTATATTTTATTCCATCCCTGAGGACCAAACTTCCTCCGCTCGGCCACAACTGCGTGGAAATAGCATAGCGCGAATAGAATTGCTTTAAACTCCGCCTCCTTTCCGCACATTTCTAGTGTTTCTTGATTAAAGTTGTCCAGAGCTTTATGTAAGTTTGCCTAGAAGAGAACGAAATTTATTTTTTTTACAATTCACTTACACAAACCACTTAGATACAAATATATTTGTAAGTTTTTAGAACATAATCCATAACATATTTCTACACATAAAGGAATCTAATATTAAGACAAAGTTTGTGTTACAATAATACGAGAATGAGAAAATAAAAATAATTCACACGAGTGGTAATAGTGATTTAGTGGGCGTTTCATTTACAGTTAGTTTGCAGTGCCGTGTCGTGTTCTTAGTGCATATGTGTATAAAATTTTATAATTCCAATTTATTCATAATTGCGTTATAAAGCTTTATGATTTATGAGAGATATATTTATAAGTATATTCTGTTCTTAATATCCTAAATATAATTTAAAATTTAAATATTTGATAGTCAAGGAAAGTGACATTCCCTTTATATCTATAAATTACCTGCATCCCAGTGGGGGGCTCATTAGTTATCTTGATGCTAGACTCCAATATGCCCTGCGGTATGATGTGCGCTGCGGGCGTCGCCGCGGGTTCCGCCGACATGAAAAGTCTGAATTCTTCATGACACCCTAATGCAAAGCTTTCCATTTTCTTCTCTAGGCTTGGTAGCCATTTTTTTACTAAATGGATGTTCTGAATGAAATAAATAGTAGTGTATGATGCAGACTATTATAAAATACTCATTGATTTATTATATCTATGAATAGTAATGGTTTACATCTTATTTTAATAATGTTGATACTGGTTACAAATAATTGAAAAAAACTAATGGAAAAGACACGGCAAACGAGCGTTTAGGTCACCTAAGGCGTAAGTGATTACCGCCGCCCACGGCCCCGTGCAACACCAGAAGTGCGTTGCCGGTCTTTAAGGTGGGTTGGGCGCAGAGGCCCGGCATTATCTGATGCGAAACGCAGTGGCATAAAGCCACTACTTCACGCCGGTTTTAAATGCCGGGGGTGGTACTGATCCGGTCGAGTCTGCCCATGCGTGTTGCCATTGCTGGCGACGTGACTCTACCACACATACTTTAGTCGCCTCTTACGACACCACCAGTACCAGGATGATCCTATTCTAGGCCGGGATCACACGGCACAAAGCAAAACAAATATCTAAACAAATACCTGCAAAACAACCCAATGTCCTTCCTTCAACGCTTCATCCATAGCCTGTTCAGCTACCACTTCCTGCCCTTGGCCTAATGATACATTGTGAAAGTTACCACAATCTGCTGTATACCTCATAACTTTGCCCAAAGCCTCCACGTCCTTTAAGGGATTTACTCCAGGAGACAATATGAAGAAAATGGGAGTAGTGGGACTGGTCTCTTCGAAGGACTTGCTAAACTCGACAGTTCTGTTTTCAACGTATTTGGAGCCCATTTTTTCTTCTATGTATGTTCTGTAATTATAGATGATATTTAAAAAAATATAGTATACGTATAATTGGCGAAATATACTAATATACATTTTCTTAATAAGTAAATTTAAATTATTTTTTATTTATCTGTTTAATCTTGGATAACTTTAAGCAGACTAAATATTGACAGACATGTCAACAACTGAATGTGAACAATTAAAAATGAACACTCACGCTACAGCATACGTCATTCTGTCGGGACGTAGCGCACGTAACATACAAAGCCGCTGTAGAGCTGTTTTATTTTTCCACTCCTAAGGTGAAGTCATTAAAATTAATTTTAAAATATCGTTTTATTGAAGCATAGAAATTGTTACACACATATTTTTCAGGTGATTTTTTTTTAAATATTTTGAATCTTAGTGTAAATTTAATAAAAAAAATATTTCTTGTATTTTGTGATACCTGCGGAAACTTCTCACGTTCAGGACATTCCATTTCAACAATTTTCTTCCATCGCTTCGGCGATGTTTCTATATCTCTGTCCAAATTTCTAAACTCATCTTTGCTCGCTAAAGAGCAAATACCTCCCCAACTTTGATTTGATAGAAAATCTACTGGACTCGTCACATGAGGTTTTATTGGAAAGCGAAGGAAGAAGTCTAATTCTGCTGGTGATACTTCTTCACTCATAAGAAGAATCTGATGAAATCAAAGAAATGTTTTACAATTGAAATTGAATTGAAATTATGAAGTAAAAAAAAGTTATCATTTTCAAAATTTCTCAAAAAAAAGTAGAGGAATTAAAGTACTTCTTAAAGTTTCTTACCTGAAAAGTCATCTGAGATGCAAAAATGAGTTTATCACATTCGAATAGACCCCGTGAAGTGTATTGAAATACTGAATACGTTATACAATCAATTAAGTTCTTAATTCGTTGTGAAACTTCCTCGCAAGGTTCTGCTTTTGATATTGCTTTTTGAAACACTACGCTAAAGGCCTAAGAAGAAAAGGGAGAAATCATTTATAGAGATCGTCTCATTGTCATTTAAAAAACTTTTATTGTGACTGTTAATATGTAACATTTTTATTTATTCTGTTAGCAAAAAAATACGCAAAAAAATCTTAAGCTTTAAAATATGATATTCAAATCCCCTAATACAAAATCTCAAAATAAGTGAGAATATAAAAAAATAGTAAAAGAATAAGTATTTGTACTTATATGTAGTAAAATGTTCAAAATAAAACACTGTGTTACACTCACTATTAGAAAATATAAAGTTTATCGAAAATAAAAAAGAAGCGAACTTAATTTGATAATTACATTTCTTATAAAAAAAAATATAATCAACATCTTATAATAATATAATACCTTGAGCGAGAACTGGTAAATAGGATTAATAGTATTAAGATCGTTGAGTATAAAATATAACAGGGAAGCCCTCGCCGCCGCCGGCCGGTAGAACTCGCGAGCTTGGTCTATTTGGTGCGACGTTACTTTTGCTTCTGCTACCTAAAAAATATCATAAATTATGATTTATTGTTGTTTTCATCAACGCAAAACTTAAAATCTTTTAAAACTAAAACTAAGATGTTTTAAGTTTCACTAGTCGTTTGTGACCATAATAAGTTCAATATTTAAAGAACGTCATTTTTTAAATTATTGATGCTCATTGGGACTATATGTGACTGTAACTCTGACGGTTGTGGATTCCATTCCGGTAAATGAGTGTATTTAAGATTATTATATTATTATATTTTTCCATGATAAATATAAATAATTATTTATAATTTGTTGCAACATTTAGCCTATTAAAAAAGGCTTTTAACTTCCAAGGGTAAATTGCATACTTGTATGTAAATTTTTCCATGTGGAATAAAGCTTGGGCGAAAAACTTGATATGTAAGGCAATCATTCATAAATGAGAAAGATTAGCTTATATTATTATCTAGATAATAAATAAAAAGTCATTTATAATTATGTTCAAAATTAAGACCTTTAAACTTTACTAACAAGGGAAATTGCAAAATTACTTCAAGGTAAAAAAATAGATCATTGAATACAATGGCGTGCGCTTCTTACTAATGACTTAAAAGGCATCTCTTAATAAAAGAATAGGTTAAGGCTTACGAGTAAATAGCATTATATATGACAAAACTAACCTACTGTTAAGATAATTGTTATTATAAATATAAAATATTTTTTATACTAAATCTTGAATATTATTTTATTAATATTAAGCCAAATTAAATAAATAAAAACATACCTTTTTCTCAATATCAGCAGCAGTTTTCTTAGTGATTTCCAAATTTTCAATAAGAGCTGTATCACCTAATATATTACCACCAGCCGACGACAGTCTCGATAACAAATCATCTTCGAGTTTCTTTAGTTGTATTTTAAATTCATTTTGTTGTTTAGTCAATTCTGCTTTCAATTCTTCTAAATCAGGTCTTTCTGCTTTAACTACTTCTGCCAAAAGCTGATCTTCTAAACCATCTCGAGTGACGGTGAAATTAACTAAAGTTGTTTGAGCTTGCATTTCTGGCTTATAATGTGGATTTGCCAATTTAGTATGAAGTATTAACTTGAAATTAGGACTGTATTCCACTTCTTTATCACCGATTTTGATAGCTCTGTTTTAGATAAAATATTTATAAGTTTATTTAGCAAGTGTATATATTTATCATTTTGCAATTTCAATTTTTCTAATAAAATAATCTCTTAAAAGCTACTTGAGGCCAGCTGTGGCACAAAGTATGACTGTATAACTGACTGGTTGTGGGTTCGATCCTCACTCAACTAGATAAAATTTATTAAAAAATTATTTCCACTTTCTTTGCTCTGGTGTCGAGGCAAACTGCGTCGTTGAGTTCTACCTCGCAACACGCCAAGTCAAAATTGCGTAGAAAGTGAGGAACGGAGTGTCTTAACACTAGGTTCCCTCTGCCTACTCTGCTGTGTGCGGGATACAACGTGAAGCTGATTTATTTATTTTTTATTCTAAAAGCTACTTTTAAAAGTGAAATATTTAACAATGATATTATATTAACTTTAGATAGGAAACATAGACATATTATAATATTTGCAAAATAATCCTGGTTCACGCAGTAAAATATATTACTGCATACTAAATATTACATCACTACTTACTTACATATTATTCCTTATTTAATAAAATTTCACTAACCTTCCTTTCTTTATCAAATTTCGACCAAGTAATGGATCTAATACAGGATCTACAGTCTCTCCTATATTTTCTAGCAGCACTGTTTCCCCCTTTATTATAGCTTTTTCTATAGTATCTAAGTAACCTTTTTGTCCGAGACGAATAACTCGTAAGATATCTCCATATTTTTGTTTTATCCATTTAACGCCTTGAAGCTACAACGTATATTGAAATTGAAACAACGAAGAACAGAGTAATTTCTCCGATTCTTTACTCAAAGCAAGAAGTAACATTACAATTAATATAATATAAGTTACCTGTGGATCAATCATAAGCGGCCATCTATCAGAGTTAGACAATATCGTTGCATTTTCAGTGCTCATACGATCCGAGGGCAATCCTTCATTATGCCACATCGCTATGGTCGTGTCATCCGTTAACATTGTTAACGGATCTAGGCCTTCTGTTATCGGAATTGGCGGCTGGAACAGATAAGAAAAATATCTAAGCTTAAAACATTAAATTTTTGTGATTTAATGATATAAAACTTTTCCGTTACTGAGTGATTGATAGGCAAAGTTCAGACGAAAGTGCTACTCACAATAAACTAACTAACTTAAATTTATTGTGTAGGTTTATTAAGGAGTACTGGGAGAGTATTTTATTGTTTGTTCCGTTTAATGTTTAATATGTATAAATCAGCTTCACATTGTATCCCGCACACAGCAGGGTAGGCAAAGGGAACCTAGAGTGTTAAGACACTTCAGTTCCCCACTTTCTGCCGAATTCTGGAGACATTGCGTATTGAGTGGCAGAACTCAACGACTCGCTTTGCGTCGACACCAGAGCGAAGAAATGGAGATATATATTTAAGTAAATATTTCATCTCCTCGAGTGGGCTTCGAATACACAACCAGTCGGTTTTACAGTAACGCGTATATATATATTTTAGCTTCTCGCTTTACATGTAGCAAGATAGGCAGAGGGAGCCTAGTGTTATGACACTCGCGGACGCTCTTCTCTTTCCAAATGCATTGCGTGTTAAGTGGCGAATCTCAAAGCACTTTAACCTCAAATATTTCATTTCCTCGAGTGAGAATCGATCCTACAACCTTCGCTTACGGTCACACGTCCCTGAGCCACGATAGGCCTCATATGCATATAATTATTATTTACAATTATTCATTGAAAAGAGGTCTTTTATCAATTCTAAAAAAATTACATACCTCTAAAGTTTTAAGGAAAATCAGCCAGTTCTTATGTAACAAGTCCAATCTGTATAATTTAGTGAAACATCCAACGTATGATATGAAAGCACATACGAGCAACACATCGCCGGGTAACGTCGTACTTTGTTGCATGAAGCTGAAAATTTAACTCTCAATAATTTATTATTATTATCTATTATTAGCATTTTTTTTTCAGGCACGCCACACGGAATGTGACTGTTAAATCGACTGGTTGTGGTTCGATCCCCACTCGAGGGGATAAAATATTCACTTAAATTTATATTTTCATTTCATCGCTTTGATGTCAAGGCAAAGAGCGTCATTGAGCTCCGCTACTCAACACGCTTTACCTCCAGAACTGGGCGGAAAGTGGGAAACGGAGTATCTTAACACTAGGTTCCCTCTGCCTACCATGCTGTGTGCGGGATACAAAGCTGATTTAATTTAATTTTTAATTTTTTTATAACAGAAAATATAAAGTGAATCCCCTATCTAGCAGAAATTCGAACAACAATATACACGTAACAATGCAATTATTAATTGCATTATATAATTAGATATGCTGTTAACTACGCCACAAATTTCACGAAAACATTAAATATATACTATGTATATTAAAGCTACTAACATAGAGACCGCCTCAGCCCATCTAACGTTTTCGCTCGCTAATCCATTCACCAATCGATTGGCTAACTGAATAGTTCTATTGGTAGCGTCAGCCTCTTGTTGACACTTTAGTTTTTCAGTTGTCGCCTTTTCAAAGTCCGCAGTCAGCGTTGCTAGCTGCTCTTCTAGAGACTAAAATATGTATATTAATTTCAAATTATATAACTTGACTAATTTCTTTTCTTTTTAAATATTTAAAAGTATGTTTTTGAAAAATAAAAAAGTCTTGTATTAAGACCGTTTTCTACTAGTGAAACAAGTATTATTAAATTTCGTTTAAATAAATATTCTTTATTTTAAACTTCTAGGTCCATATATCTTCTTTTGTCTTATAAAAAAAGATATTTTTTATAAGAATAAATAAGATATATTTTATTTTATATTTCACCTAGCACCATAGCAGCATGAAATCAAAAATATCGAATCACTGCATAGCAGTGCAGTGTGACTGGAAATTTTTTTGGTTGGCCTTCATAGTTTTATTTTTTTATGACACCAAACAGCTAAGAAAGCTCCTTAAAAGATATAATACAAAGAAAATAAACTTACAGCAACTTTAGACTTAATAGCCTTAAGCTTTTCCGTAGCGGCCGCCAGTTCCGCGTTGGCGGCCGCCAAAGCTTTCCGCTTAGGCTCTACATCGCAAAACACTTCGTAGAACTTTATTATATTTATCACCCACGCACACAAACCTGCTGCAGCTGCTGATTTTGATCTTACGAATTCTTAAAAGTATAAAAAAAAATCATTAAAAACACTGTCTTTTAAGGCTGCTAGCATATATTTATTTATTACGGTCACGTATCTTCTCTGTCTGTAAAGTAATGGAATATGGACAATGCTCCGAATAAAAGTGAACTCACAAAATTAATAACATTTTGAATATAAATGTTAAAATATTTTAGCTATATTTTGAAATTTTCTTACCCGGTTCAAATTCTGAATCTTTGAGATACGGCTGTATAGCCTTGATAACATCAGGGTGAATGTTTTCTTTATCATAATTAATCAGTGATTCTAGAAACATATCTACTTTGGCCATCATCATCTAAAAGAAATAATTTTAAATATACACAGTTGTTACATTCAAAAGTAAAAAATGTTATCGCATAAGAATGTTTTAAAAAATATAATAAAACAAATACTTTAGCCGATTTCCAACTCCTATCCTTCGGTATCTTGCCGCCTGGTGCCAATAACACCATGACGGCCGCTGTCACATTAGTCACTGCTCCGGGAGGCGATCCAAAAGATTTTAGCTCAGTTAAATTAGCTTTATTCAACGTGTTTAAAGCTTCCTGAGCGGCAACTAAAGCTGGTTCGGCTTTTATTAAATCTTCTTCACAATCTTTTTGCTTTTTTAATACTTCTTCTGCTATTACCGCCACTTTTTCTTCCTCCTCATCGGCTATTAAATTTTGAATTTGTATAAAAATAGATTTTTATTTATTTACTAATGAGCTGGGGGATTCGCCTGCTAGAGCTACGTAATTATTTATTTACTATTCTGAATTACTTTCGTGTTATAATAACATTATCAATTTATTGATCCATATATTGGAACTAAAAGTTTCACTGAATTCAATTATGAAAGCAATTTGAACTGATTTAAATTGAACAAACACTAAATGTTAAAGAACGTTTGCCTAAATACAATAGTGAAAATGTTGGGATTCTGAGATTAACTTGAACAAATGCACTGACAAATAGACAAAAAAAATTCAATTATTATTTTGGGTTCTATTACATTGCTATTACAATGCCTGTTATATTGGATTTTCTCATATATTTTTCATGTACAGAAAGAGATCAATTAAAACTTTATTACATATAGTAATAAAATTTTAACTCTTTGTGATAATTTATCTAGTATCAATACAAATGTAACAAAAAAATTTATAATTAATTAATAATCACTTATTTTGTGAGGTTTTTAATGTGGTTAGAAATATTCTAAGGTACTATAATTTTTTTCAGCTTTACGCTATATCGTAGTTTATGTAACGGGGTAATAAGAGACAGCCTAGTTTTAAGGTACTTCTCTTCCCACTTTCTGCTGAATTCTGGAGGGATAGTGTGTCGGGTGTCGTAACTCAACACCGCGCTTTAAGAAAAATGAAAATATTATATATTTATTTTATATTGGTATAATTATTTGGTATTGGTATAAGATCAAACGCTTGTGCCCCTGCTCCACGACAGACACGACGACTCTCTAAACAATATATATTCAATAATAATGTAATAAAATAATTCGATACTTCGCGAACAACAATATGAAATGACAAGTTTACTCTGAAAGGCTTACCTAAAGCCTTTTCACTTTGTACTTTTGCGGTCTCAACGCCGACCATTTCAATGAGCTTGTCGGCCGCTTCATTCTTCTGCTGTAGCTCTATCTCTTGTATGGCTAACTTAGCTTTAAGCTCGTCTACTTGAGATGCAGTTCCTCGCAACTTTTCTAACCCGTTTTCCAACCTAAAAATGATAAAAAGAAATATAAAGATATCACTAGGTAAGCGTCTATCCATAACAAATGTTTTCTTAACCATGTTTACCTCAATAATATAAAAAAAAATCATCGATGTTACTGACTAACCTAATTCATTATTTTGTAACCATACATTTGAAATTAAATATATTAATAAGACCAATATTAATATTGCGGTGCAGTAGGGATAATATCTATCAATATACTTGGTACTTTTGCGATCGAAACCTCAAGTCGGAATATTACAAAAAAAAAATTCGCTCATGTAAAACATTGGAATCTTCAGAACGCAGTCTAGAAATTTACAAGAACAGAGTATTTTAATACTAAGAACTGTACCCGCCCTTATTACTATATGCTCGAGATGTGTAAAGC
Source organism: Heliconius sara (assembly GCA_917862395.2). NCBI lineage: Eukaryota > Metazoa > Arthropoda > Insecta > Lepidoptera > Nymphalidae > Heliconius > Heliconius sara. The sequence continues at coordinate 11,446,090 of OU860789.1, read as the reverse complement.
TAACTAAAATTATATATTACCTCACTATTTTAGCGCGTAGCTCATCAGTTTTTTGATTAACCAATTTAGCGTACAAACTAATTTGTTCCAAATAACTTTTTGGTGTTGTATAGTTATAACGCCTTTCGTTCGCCAAATACGCTTTCGATATAGTGTTCACTGATGTATGTACGTACGCCATGAATCGTGATACTGAATCTCGAAGAGTTATCTAAATTAGTTTAAAAAATATTTAAAAATGGCTACAATTACTTATATTATATCCTAAGTAATAACCTGAACGTGTACTACGTTACTAAATAAAAAACTAAAAGCTTGAAACTTTATGGATTGACTTTTCCATTTTTAACCCAACCCAATCCGAAACTGTCCAAACGCCAATTATGTTATGCGTTATATCGATCTTAGTCAAAAGCTTAAAACAGTTGCCATAATTAATGTCTTAAGAAAATATTTTAGTTTCTAATGTCTTAACAAAATACATAGCGAATTATTCTCTATACAAATAAATATCAAATTCATTCCAATACATTAACTCATTATTTTAAGAATCATACATACAGGCAAAACATGTAATTCTTCCAAGAATCTCATAGAGACTGAAACCAAGGCCTCTTGTGGCCATTCGTGAAACCAATTTATAGACGTACAATTGATTAAAGCTGGAAACTTTCTTGATCTCACTCGCAAAGTAGAACCAACGGGAGAGAAACACAGTACAACTTTTAATTGTTTACGAACGCGATCTATGAAGAATTTCCAACATATTTCTCTTGTGTCTGGGAGACCTGCTCCTTTTACCTAAAAAATATATTGCATTTAGGGTTGCTTAGTAGTATTTTTGTCATTACCACTATAAATGAAACCACATTTTCAACTACTCTATAAAAATCTAATATAATAAAAAAAATAGATCTTTCCATAAATACTTTTTTTTCGTAAAATTAAACGCCATTTGTTAAGAATGACGCAACACAGACACAAACCTATCAAAGCGATAACGCCACACACGCCTCGATGTTGAATCGTATAAAGTAGAACGAGAAATATCCCTTTCTCGTTCTGGTATGTTTTTTTCAGAATGAAAAGTGGCAGTTCAACAACGTTTGGTAGTATTTTTATAGTAGTGTGCGTTAACGATATTAGTATCTATCCGCAACTGCGTCACGCGAAATACAGTATGGATAAATATCGTGAAATGAAAAAAAAATCATACGTCTAAACTGTTGAAGCATCTTGATTAATTTCTCTAGGTATGGGTTTGAAATACTTTATTCTATATGTTGCTCCCATAAAAGGAACGCCGACGCTAATAAATAGCATTAAGTTGTATATAATAAGAGTGAATAAAATAATTATAAACGCTGGATTCTGGATCTGATATGTTGGTTCGGCCGTAATATCTAGTATTTAATTGAAAAAGAAAATATTGAATTAACAGCTTAAAACAGGGACTTTGATACTCAGAAATGTGAAATCGGTATGTATATAACATTACATTTACGTTGTATATTTAAATTTCAAAATATCTTTAATTCATTTTAAAAATTATAAAAACTTCCATAACTGTCAAATAAAAAAGGGTTATTTCTTAAATAAAAATTAATAAAATATCGAGTACCTCATTTCTAACTCCGGCTATAATATTTTCTATATCATCGTCGGGGAATAAATCTCCGACCTCACCAGATGCTAGTAGGTCGTTAATTAAAACGAGGAATTGTTCATTTGCAACTTGAGCATCTGTCATCAGGAACATAATGCCGACATTCTTTAGACCAGTCTTGATGTATAGTCCAGAAAGTTCATGCTAAAATAAAAATATATAATACATCTGTCTGAGGGCATCGTAGATAGCTTACGAACGATGAACGATTTTGATTTTTATGTGTTTGAAAGGTGACCTAACTGATAGTGTTTTTTCTGTTTTCTGTTATTTTAGTAACTTTTTTTTACCTTTAAGTCAGATACTCCATATCCTTTCTTCAATTGTATTTGAGATACTTCTAAACTAGAAATGAATGCAGCTAGTCTAGACAACGATTGTTTTCCCGATCCACCAACACCTACTAATAACGCACTGCCTCTTGGACTTTCTAGAATACGACTTATTCTGAAAATATTATATTTCTATATATCGGCTTCGTACATAGAATAACATATTATTTTAACTACTTATTAACTTAGTATAAGTGTTTTTCAAAATAAAAGGTTTTATTATCCCAAAATCATACTGTAACAGTGTTAAAAAAACACCAGAAATGACATTATTTAATTTTATATACGTTTTTCAAATCGTCATGATATATCCATCTTCTGTCGGCGTAGGAGCAGAAGCGTGTGAAGTATGCGTGAATATTTTCATTCCTTCACTCTGGTTTCGGGGCAAAATGCGACGTTGAGTTCCGCCACTCAACATGCAACATGCCACGAGAATACAGTGGAAAGTGGGGAGCGGAGTGTCTTAACACTAGGCTGCCTCTGCCTACCCTGCTACATGCGGAATACAGGTTGAAGATGTATATGTTTAATATATGTATGTATATTTATTACTGTCTATGTATATATATTGCTATATAAATATGTACACACCTGCATATATGCATCATAGCATCTTCAAACAGTACCAAATTCATTGCCGCAATAAGATCATTGTAACTAGAGAGAGCCTCGGTTAACAGCTTATTGAGTTGTTCCCAGTTTGCTACTGGCATGTATTTAGGTTCACCAATACCGCCAGCAAAATGACAATAAATGTTTGGACGTTCAAAAACAGCGCCTTCGTCTATATCCTTAAATTAAGTACAAAAATTATTTCATCGTCGACACTGTAGTTTCGTTTTACCCTTAGACAATAGAAAAGCTTTGGATCCTCCATTTGAATCCATCCTTGGAGGTTGAAAAGGTGGCAAAATGTTAGTCGATCTTTATCTAACTTTAGAATGAGATTATTTATGATTATACAAAAATGAAATGGCAAAAAGTAATTGTTGTAAAAATACTACTTAATTTACCTCAAAGTTTTTCTTACACAGATCAACTTGCATTTTAAGGAAAGCATCGATATCCTTGTCTTCAGTCAGCTTGTCGCCGTACACTCTATGTGTCTCGTGAAGCCAAAGACGTATCAAATCAGAGGGATACACTAAACATTCATTTGTACTGAATAGGAAACCCTGAAAAAATACATAAATTTTATAACTTTTAATGGAAACAATACCATATAGAAAAGATAAAGTAGCATTTTTTCTTTGTATTTTCAAAAAGTAAGTAAGAATTTTACTACGTAAGGTCCTTAACTGAAAATGAAATGGTAGATTTTAATTCCGTATAAAAACCAGAACATTTCCATCCATCCATATATATATTTACCTGGAAAACATTAGACAGGTCTCTCAAGTTAAAAATATAGTGGAATTTGATGGCGGTCGGCAAAAATACTTGTGAAACTTTGTTGTGTAGAGCTATCGTAGCCGCTACGACATTTTCTGTAAGAATTATAACAAGCTTCATTTTAAAAATAGTATAATAAATATATTTAGGGACAGCACTTGTCTACAAGATATAATTTACATGAAATGTAAAACAATAAAAGAATGTTTGAGGCCGTCTTGGCGCAGAATTACCAATCGGGGCATTGAACACTAACAGGTTCCCAGGTTCCCTGTGCCTACTATTCCAAGTGCAGGATACAGCGTGAGGATACAAATGGAATGTTTATTTTTTTCTTGATTTTTTTTCTTTTTCTTAATTAGGGTCATATTGGAGAGCAAAGGGTAATGTCTTATTGGCCCTATTGTCTATCACGATCACAATGTAAAAAATAAAAAACTTACTTGAAATCTTAGCAATTTGTGCACCAATTCTTAGTTCTGGATTCACCAAATGCTGACTCAAAATCGAGTGATAAATATTATTTAAAGCTTCGGTATTCGGGAAACTTATTGCAAACACGCAGAAATGTCGTTGCAGCCTTGGATTTATAGTGAAACTGCCGGATGTAGGGTTCATACATGATACATATTGAGTATTATGAATGTCCTTAAGAGTTAACTTCGTTCGATCGTACCAATGATTATAATCTAAATGTTGGCGAATTATCGTATGGGGCTGGACAGTTCCATAAGGATCTACTTCTGGCATATTCATGTCATCTATGAAATATATAAGAGTTTTGTTCCCAGGAGGTCCATAGTTTCTACCAGCCTTCTTTTCTAACGGTTTTTCTAGAATCTTCTGTAGCATTTCTGATGTTGTGTAAAAGTTGAATGGAATCGACTGAATAGCATAGTTTTCTGAAAGGCTAAAATCAATAACAATTTAAAATTGATCAAAAAAGTTGGTTTAATGTTAAAATATTTATAAAATATTTATAAAACCTTTGAAGTTTTTCATTTACAAGAACGGTTTTCCCACACCCCGCACTTCCCACTAACATAACTGGATGCTTATTTTTCATTAGTAAGTCCAAAAAAAACCGAACTCTAATTGTTTCAGCAGTCGGTACTAGCACAGCCTAAAACACAAAATAATATAACTTTTATGAAAAAATATTTTCTTAGGATTGATATACTATATTAATACGTGTTATTTACTTGTAGTGGTATGTCGCTGTCTAATTCGAATTTTGTAATCTTTTCAGTCCAGGGAGTAAACTGCTTGGTTTCAGGGTCAATGTAGTAATCAAATACTGTACCACCCGTAGGAAATTTAACGTATTTGAATTCATTGACCCACCATTTTGAAAATTCTAAAAGAAATATGTTTGATGTAATTTAATAAGACCTAAGGTATTTGCAAAGAATACAATTCCGAGGCCAGTCGTGGCGTAGGGGCACAAAGTGTGACTGTAAAATAGACTAAAACGGTTGTGGGTTCGATCCCCACTCGAGGAAATGAAATATTTATTTACTTTTATATTTTCATTTATTCACTCTGGTGTCGAGGCAAAGCAAGGCGTTAAGTTCCGCCACTTAACATGTAATGCCTCCAGAACTCGGCGGAAAGTGGGGAACTGCCTACCCTGCTGTGTGCGGGATACAGCGTAAAGCTGAAAAAACAAATATAGATTATAAAAGAAATATTAATCAAATGAAATAAAAGTTATTACAATGTTGTCATGTAAATTATTCAATATATTTATTGATCTATTTAAAATTAAATAAACTTACCAATTCTATAATCCACATTAGTATCTTGAAACATAGCAGAACCGAATGCCCAAACGCAAGCGAAAACGAAGAAAATATCATGCCAATCCTTAGGACAATCAGGAGGTGTATTCTCAGGTACTAATAAACAACTGAGCAAATGGCAAAGCATTTGTATATGTGCCATATCGGCTATTGGAGTTATTTTCTTAAATCGATTCCTTATATTTTCTAAACATGGAGGAATGTATTTGTCGAAGAGAATGACTAAATTTGATTTTTCTGCTGGAATTTTTCGAGTTTCAACCCAACTTGTTACATAACTGAAATTGATAGGTGTTGTTAGTATTGTACCAAAGTGAATAGATAATTATATAAATGCATGGTACTTACGGATTCCAACCTAAGTCTTGAGGATTAATATACAAAATTCCAGCTCTAGACACAGTCGCCGGTGTAGCTGTACGCAAATTAGAAATCTCAAACATCAATCTCATACTTGGTGTGAGTGCTATTCTTTCATTGCTGGCTAAAGTTAATATTTTATTGTCATCCATTACCGTATTCAAAGATTCAATCCACATTGGATCTATATCACCGTCTAAAAGTATCCATTTTGGATTTTCACCAACTATATTAGCCTGATCTCTCATGATGACTGAAAATAAACCATCTTTCCATTCTCTTGTGGCAGGATTGATGATACCAAACAGTTCATCGTTAGTAACAGCTTTAGGATTTAAATCGTTATATATCGGTTTCTTTTTTAAATTTTGGTAAGTCTTAAAAAGTGTTTTCCAAACTTGAGTTTTTCCTGTTCCGGCATTACCTACGATAAATACAGAATGACGAACTTCGAGTAACTCCTCTAATTGTACAACTTTCAATATAAAATTATCTTCAGGCTGTAACAACAGATCCATAGCAGCTTGTTTGACAGTTCTTTCGAATTCTAAATCTCGTTTTCTTGGTACTTCTAAGGCAGGAAATAAATCACCAATTAAGCCCATAAAAACGGGCATATCGTCTGTTACAATTTTAGGTATATTGAAGTCACGTAAAGTCCTCATTAAGACTTCCTCTTCAGGTCTACCGGGATCTCCTCTCTAGAGAAAATGTAAGTTATTTTCTATTATGAAATAACGAAACGAATATTCCATCTATTATATTTATTATTCACGCACCTTTAAGGAACCAGCTACTACCAAAACAGATTTAATAGCTCTCAAACCCCAATCGTAATGGTCTTGTTTAGACAGTAATTCTTTACACAAAGTATATAAAGTGATAAATTTTCTGGCTAATATTTTCGCATCTTGAAACCCTTCTGCTACTAACATAATTTCACAAATTAACTCGAAATCTGGTACGACCATAGCGCAAGGCCTAAATAGAGCTTTCAAATTTTCTGGTAATTCTGTTCTTCCCGCGTAACCAGGATTCATTGTAATAAATATTCCAACTGTCGGAACTAGTACAATAGTCTCGCCCATAAAATTAAATTTCTCTTTCTTATCCCTGTAAAACAATATTTGTTACTTTACTAAATAAAAACTGTGTCTTATTATAGTAAATTTATATCTAACCTTATAGCGTCTTGTACTGATTTAACTTGAACAGCCACTACGGAAAGTACTTCAACAGATATTCTGTTAAATTCGTCAAAACATCCCCAAGCACCAGTTTGGGCTAAACCTTTGTAAATATTTCCACAGGACTAAAAAAATGCATTCTTTAAAAATAGCTTGCACTCACAAGGTTATTTACCTTCGATACGTTAAATGTAATATTTGTTAGCTACATGTAAAAAAAACATTAAAACTAAATATATAAACTGTATATGTAGGTTTATGAAAAGTACCTGATAATCCATTTGTTCAGAACAATTAAATACGTAAACCATTATACCCAAAGCTCTTCCCAAATCTTTAGTTGTTTCCGTTTTCCCTGTACCAGCGGGTCCCGCGGGTCCGCCTCCCATTATCAAATGTAACGACTAAAAATATAATTAAGAAGTGAATTAAGTTATAAAGTGATTTCTTGAACTACAAGAAATCACTTTATAATTATAATAAAGTATATTTAATACACAAGATACTACATTATATCAAATATATTAATTATGCTTGATACGTAAAGTTATTGACAGAAATATTGATAAAAATCACTCTTGTAACTTGTTACCTGAGTTAAAGTAATATAACATCGATCAGTCAGTGGTGTTATTACCAATCTTGGCGTGTTTCCCAAATACTCGTAGCTATATCTAAATTGAGCGTCGCAGATATTTGCAAAACAGTGCATTTCTTTTTCATCCCATCTATAACATATAAATCATACAATTCATATGTCTACAAAAATAATTGAGGCCAGTAGTGGTACAGTAGCACACGCGTATGACTGTAAACGCGACAGGTTGTGGGTTCGATTTTCACTCGAGGAAATGAAATATTTATTATTTTAATTTCTTCGCTCTGGTGTCGAGGCAGAAGAGTTTCGCCACTGAACTCGCAATGCCTTCAAAATGAGGCAGAAAGTACATAGTGGGGTGTTTTAACCCTAAGCTCCCTCTGCCTACCCTGTTCCACGCGGGATACAAGGTGAAGCTAAAAATAGAATTTTACAGATAGAATGGGAGCTACAAATTTTTACACTGCTTAGCGATAACATGACGGCATTTACAAAAAAATAAACAATTTAATTATATTCATAAAAATATTTTAAAAAATGCAAAAGATAATGATGATTGAAATTAAAGTAAATATGAAAAAGTGCCTAAATGAAATAACCTTTATATATAATTACAGTTACGTGCAGATAATACAGTTAGGTTTTCAAAACCTGTGTCTAAGTTGAGATTGCCATTGGAATGCCGATCCAGCTTCTACTTTGCCTTGAATTAATTTGCTTACAACGTCTCTCGAATGCACATCGATAGTGCAAATAGTCATGATTTTTTGACGATCTTGCTTACTGAGTTCACCAATTAGCAAAGTAATTAGTGTACTAAGTTGAGACAGTTGTTTTTTATAATAATCTTTTAAAGCATTGTCATATCCTTCTTCAAGTCTGCCAAAGGCAATATTTACTTCTGATGTCCACCAAATTTGTGAACAACACAAAGAAACTTGTGCCATAAAATCAAAAAGCCATTGTTCTCGTGACTTTTCTTCATAAGATACGATAGCTTCTCCAAAGTACTGACGAATTGTAGACCGCATGATATCCTGTAATCGATTTAACCATATTTCTACCTGAAAATATGATTAAATCGATTACAAAATATTACGGGGCAATTGGCATACAAAAAAATTAAAAAACAAAATTCATAAAAAAACGTTTTCTGATAACTATTTACTTACGGCGCCGGTACAATCGCATTGATTATGAAAAGGAACAAGTTCACCGTCTTTGGCTATCATCCCAGAAGCCATTTTTTCACCTGCTTTGTCACTCTCAATAAATTTAAGTTTTGCAATAGAATCAAATAACTTTGTAAGATGTCTACAAAACAGTCCAAGAATATAAGTTTACATATCTTATTACTATATTCATAAAATATATATATATTCCTACTGACCGTATCACTAGGTCCGCTTGATTGCCATTTGATAATATATCCAACAAATCAGCTGAAGATACAAAATAAAATCTAGGGAATGCCAATCGTTTAGTTTCTAAATACTCAGCTAGGGCTTTTTCACATATAATCAAGTCCTTTTGCAAACTGTCTAAGATTGCGACTAAACCTTCTTTATTAGTACCTTCTACCACATTTGGTGTCCTTGACATGTCTTTTGATAAAATCTACAATGATGAAAGAAATAACAAGATTATAACATTTCCATAAAATAATATTTTACTTTAAATTCAGCATCGAATTCATAAATCTATACTCTACTTTAAATTCAGCATCGATTCTATCAAAACGTGTAGAATCATCAGGTAATTGTTTTCTTATATCTTCAGAACTCATAAATATACTTTCCAAATGTGTCCAAGTTCTTTGGACTTCAAACCAAACTGTTATTACTTGGTCCGCCACTGATAATTTTTGCTGCCAACACGACACTTCTTCTAAGAAATGTGCAACAAATTTCGAAGTTATCAAGTTTTGTAGTTGTACCTATGAAATATACATTAAAACAAAGATAATTTTATATATTTTTATATTATATTTTACTATTTCTCAATGAAATATTTGTAAGGTACCAAATCACATTCCCACAATAGTAATAATTAAAAGAAATTAACATTTCATACCTGATTTTCTTCAAGAGTCTCAATAAGTTCTTCGCTAGCTCTCAATAATATGCAACCCGTCCTTGTATGCATTTCTTGCTCAAATTCCATTCCACTCCAAGTTGTGTGTAAATCTTTCAAAATTTTCTCCATTGACATTTCTTTTACTGCTTTGTCTACAATATTCTTAACTTCTTCTTCAAATTCATGAAGATTTAATGCTAATAAGTCAGCTAACGTTGTATTTGCATCCATTACAATTCTCACCTATATTAGTTAATTTAAAAACATATATGCTTACTAATAAAAAAAATATTGATGTACTTAGTAACTTTAAGTACATGTATATAGCAAGTGCACTTGCAAATAGATTGCATAAGCAAAAAAATTGACAAATTTTCATAAATAGTGCGAATGTTATTATAAGGTTTACCTTACGTTAATATTTTATATTATTTATTTAGATATATTGTTATATATAAATTTAAATTATAATTTACATGCATATTTTAATGCAATAACAATGTTATGCTATTTTTTATATTTGTCACATCATTTATCATACTTACAGTGAGTTCAGGTGGCAATGCAGCTAAGCTCTGTGGATCACAAACGTATTTACACCTTGAAATAGCAAACCACATTTTTTTTTCTTATAAATATTTACAATTTACATTTAGGTGTACTTTTAGGCTTTTAACGAGCAAATTAAATAACACCGATACACGAATGTGAACATGCATGCGACATGTTGAATAAAATTATAACCAATGAAAGTTCATACCAATTTGTGCAAATCACATTAGCATTATACATACGCTTTTATGTACAATTCGTATTTAATATATTGGCATAATTTTAGTGTTTATTATTTACATGTTTTTTTATTATTTAAATGCTAGTAAGCTGTTTCTATTGTGCTACCTTAGTAGTTCTCATAAGTTGGTCCCAATGTCTTTCTCTTATAGCAGGATTTTGTAATTCAGCTACTGCTCTGAGAGATGTTAACATATTTTTTACTGTAGCTTCCAAGTTTATGTAAGTGTCCCAACTAAAACAAAAATGTGCAACCTGATAACGAACGAATAACTGATGTATAGTTCAGGCAGAAAATCATCCTTTAGACCTGATAAAAGCTAAATAATCGTTTTTACTTCATTTATATACAGTACCTTCTCATTTCTTTGTCCAACAATCTTATTTCTTTCGCAAATTTCTTGCACTCTATATCCATATTTTCAACATCAATTTTACGCCATGGTGTTGTTTTCCAATCTTCTATGCTAGTTCTTACAATATAAACGTAATCCCATAGTTGCTGTACAAAAGTTTTAACAATTTTATATAAATGATTAATATCAGCAAAAAAAATATTTTACCTGTAAATTACTTCATTTCGTTTATTTTTTTATTTATTAATAGCCTTACCTTTAGCATTCTCAGTTCTTTCCTGCATTGTTTTAATAATTTAAACTCAGGAACGTTCACTTCAAACAGTGAGCCAGATTCTTGTATGCTTTTCATCTCGTCTTCCAAATGAAGCATCTCTTTATCTACTCGTGACATTACTAAGTAAGGATCGTCGCATTCGTATTTAAAGAACTGTTTAAAACATTAAACTATATTTGTATTAATTACAACATCGTGTGTCTATGAATGTACGCTTAAAAATATTTCTATTGTGTCTCGATGATATGTAATATTTTCTATTCCGGGCTTTTTTAAATTAGCTTAATACATTATAGGTTCCGCTTTTTCTCTTTCTTAAAATTCATAGTAATACTAAAGATAAAAAAAATGCGTACACCCAAAAAATACACTTTAACACAATAACTAGGTACTATATTTATAAATTATAATAACGCAGTAATTTATGTATAGTTTTTGTGTAATTTGGCTATAATAAAATTAATTGAGACCAGTAGTGGCGCAGAGGCACAAAGTGTGACTGTAAAACGGACTGGTTGTGGGTCGAGATAAAGCGCGGCGTTGAGTTCTGCCACTCAACATACAATGCCTCCAGAATTCGGCAGAAATTGGGGAACGGAGTGTCTTAACACTAGTTTTCCTCTACCTACCCGTCTGTGTGCGGGATACAGCGTGAAGCTGATTTATTTATTTATTTATAAAATAAGTTTAAGTGAGCGAAGCCGCATTTCGGTCGCTAGTTATTCAAAGTACAATAAACAAATATATTATATTTTTTTTTAGATTCACCCTTTATCCCACACATAATAGGATAGGCAGAGGAAACCTAGAAACCTAGTGTAAAGACACTCTGTTCCCATTAAAGCATTTCCGTTTCCTACTTTCCAAATTATCGTGGCATTGCGTGTTGATTGATGGAACTAAACGCCGCGCTTGGCTTCGTTTCAAGAGCGAGAAAATGTGAATAATAAATATTTCATTTATTCGAGTGAGAATCGAACCCACAACTCATGTTTACAGTCGTACGCTTGTAGCCTTCCGTCATGACGTCCTGTATATTATTGATACTTACATCATATTTCTTAAAGACTTCTCTATAATAGGTGACATGTGAATCAAAAGTCGTAATCTTTTTTCTAATACCAGCTACTTCAGCCGCTTGTAGAGGTGCCACTTGTTGTTTGATTGTTATAGCTAATTTTTTAGTTGCTTGCCATTGTTCTGGTAATTCCTTAAAATAAATATGTATGTACTTTGATTTTTTTACTTTTTATAATCAACTTTATTCACTTTAGCGCAATTACGAAGTGTCTGTCTATGGATATACGATAGTTATGAATTCAATCCACTAAAATTCATCGGTAAAATTTATAATAATAAGTTTATTATTTTGTATTTCTCTGTTAGATTATACAAAACAATACCACCTAACACAAAACATCAAAAAGTGAATATAGAAGTAGAGTGACTCATTAAATACCCTATCTTGCAAAGCGTGAGAGATTTAGAAAAGACAATATTATATATGTATGCAGATACATACTTGTAAAAGTACGTTGACCTCTTCAGGTATATCCATGTCATAAAATTTAAGCAGTTCTATAGTTTCCGTTAGCGGTTGAAACATATCATCTGTTGTTAAAGCACGGTCTTTGACATGCATTAAGTAACCCATTACTGAAACTAGAGCTTCGTAATCGCCTTCAGGGACGGGTTGCAGAAGACCTTATTAAAACAATATATATATATATATATATATATATATATATATATATATATATATATATATATATATATATATATATATATATATATAATTATAATATTATTATGTCTATCAAAGTATACCTTCATCAGCTTTGCGAATAAAATTTCCTAAATCACTTAAACTTGATGTAACGTTTTCGACTAAATGCTCTTTGTACATATTTCCCCACTTACGTACCGTATTTAAAAGCGCTTGTCGAAATGGTCTTATGTCAACCTATAAAAATCATTTTTTATCATTAACGTAATCATCAGAGAGCCGACATTTGCCGGACCTTTGTCATTTTATAAAGCCTGAAAGTTTCTGTGCGCCTACACTAAACAGTAGTGAGTACTATCAGGAAGGTGATGGTTGCTTTGGCAGTTATTGTGTAACTGAGATGATGTGAGAAGTTATACTTAACTTTCGTTAAATTATAAAGCTCATTTTTTTATATTTTCTCGGAAACAATATAAAAAATGGCGTTGTCTATTGCCAGACACTTAGCGTGGTCTTAACCTCCTACCAGACGCTCATATACTCTAATTACACGTCGTATTACGTATACGAATCTAATATACCATAATAAATATGGAATTAATTGAAATATTATTTGCTTCTAAGACGTTCGTAGACTTAGTTCGTAGACGTTCGTAGACGTAGCTTATAGGATTTGAGGGTGTCTGGCAGGGGGAGGATAACCATGCTAAGTTAATGGCAATAGACAACATTTCTAATATTATTCTCAAGAAAATATTACAAACATGAGCTTTATAATTTAACGAAAGTTATATACTATTTTTTGCTTCTCACTTATCTATTAACTGCCAAAGTTAGTTACTTTCCACCATTCAAGATCCATATTCCTTAACTGTACTTACCGGTATTGGGTGTAGGTACATAAAAACTTTCAGGCTTAATAAAACAAGGAAGGTCTGACCCTACTATTATACTATTGGACCTACTATTATACTATAAATATGTACAAGAGATTTAAGCTTATTTCGGTTTTTTTGATTTTACCTGAAACCACGAATTAAATACTTTATAAGAATCCATATCTTCTATATCTAGAAATAAATTTTCATAATGATCGATTTGTTCTCTGAAAGCCTCCATTTTAGGCGGACAAGGTACAGGTGGTACTACATCTTTATCATCGGAACCAATTCGATCGATTTCATCTGGTGTTAATATTCGACCATAAGTCAAAAATATTTCCATTATAGCATCCCTTTCTTCTAGCCATAAATAAGAATAATTTTCGAAAGTCTTACAAAAGTCGTTTGCTTCTTCGATAACCTTAAAAAATATATTTTTATAAATATAAATCAAAACGCACAAGAATGTGACTATAATGTGACGGTTGTGGGTTCGAACCCCACTCGAGGGAATGAATGATTATTTAATAATATTTTCATTTCTTCGCTTTGCCACCAAATCAAAAAGCCCAGACCAAAAATTAGAAGAAAGTAGAACGGGAACGTCTTAAAACTAAGTTCACTCTGCCTACCCTGCTGTGGGCGTGAATTGATTTTTTTATTTTAAATCACTTTTACTGAATTTACAAATATTTACTCTCTCAATTCCATTTAAAATTTCATCCTTCATTTCCACGACATCATTCTGAGTTATAATTTCAATTTCATATGAGTCCTCCTTTTTCGGATCTATTCTGGATATCAACGTTGACATTTTCAAAATATCCTCAATTAAGTTATTTATCATGGGTGTAAAGCCTTTCTCTTCGTTAGGGTCGAGGCTTGGACAAAAAACCATATCTGGTTCTAAAAGCTCTAATTGTGCCTCAAACAATGGTGCCAGTTTGTTTTTGGGATTCATGTGTTCAGATATGTATCCTAAGCTAAAAAAGTTTCCAGATATGTAAAAAGTCTGACAAAAATTAATAATAATTCTCAATTTTTAAAAAATTATATAATTAAAAAAATACCTGCAGGCTATAGACTTAAACAATGTTTCTTCAATTAGTCCATCAATGAACGAAACATATGATAACCATATTTCGCTTTCTTGATTATTCTGCATATTAAAAAGCTCCATATTCTCTCTCAACAACACATTTATACGATTAGCGGTTTCTTGAATATCTGTATAGCGTTTGTTTGTACGTTCTTGACAGTCATCAAGATTTAGTAGCGTGTCCTAATAACATAACATAACATAGGATTTCCACGTAACTTTAATAAAAGAAAACAAAAGTTGAATGAGAAATACCTTCTTGCCTTCTTTTCTTTCAAATAATGGCTGCGATGCCCATGTAGTCATTATAGTTTTCATTTCTTTTAAATTATCTTGTATCTTAGACATTCGCATAAATAGACTACCAACTAACTTATTAAGTTCTTCTAGATAATTCCATAAATCTGTTAAGTTATAGGAGTATAAATATATAGCTAAGGCGTAGGTCACTATGCATCTATTTAAATTAAATAATAGTAAAAATAAGTTTATCAGTATGCCCAGTCCGAATTTAAACATCTTGCAATGAATAACGATAAAATTTTGCCCTGTCGTGCCGTGGTGATTCCTATCACTTCATATAAAATAAAAAAAATTAAACATGTAAATTTGATAATAGAAAAAAGTTTCACCTTTAGAATTCCAATTGAGTTCGTTTTGTGCCATTTCAATTCTTTCATCAATCGCTTTGATTTCATCTTCTACTAAATCAAATTCAACTTTTTGGCTGTTCTTTCGTATTTGATTATACCAATCGATCGTATTATTTAGGTTTATTCTATACTGCCGATATATCTCTTGTTTTTCAAATAATTCTAGACTTTCGGCTGGTAAATCTTTTTGAAAGTCTGGGTTGTTTCTTAAATGATGAACTTCTTTCATTACTTCTAATAACTATAGAAGTAAAATATCATTAAAATGAATATATATATATATATATATATATATATATATATATATATATATATATATATATATATATATATATATATATTTATATTTATATTTAAATAGACTCACCGTCGGACTAAAATTTAAGACTAAGTCAGATCCTTGTCGTGCTAATATTGTATTTTTAGATTTGCTCTCAATAATCTTAGGTACGTTAATAGCCCAATCGTCAAAATATTTCCTCTTAAAATCATTTATATCGCTAATAAGCTTTTCGTATCGAGTGAATATTTTTTTCGACTCTTCGGTATCTTTTATCCTAGGCAATAATATATAAACATTTATCTGTGCTACTTGTAAATTTGCTAGTGTAATTAATACTAAAATATTCTAAGAAAAAATGCATTTACAATATGGCCGATAATGGCTCGTGAACAAACAACATTTATCTCAAAGCGTAAAAACCTCTTCTATTAGAACTAATTGTAAGACTTATTTCATATAGTTCAAATTAAATTTACCAATCCCACAATTTTCAGATGATAGTCAGTCAAATAGTCAGCTTTCGCAATTTGCCCCACCCAAGTGCGTAACGGGTGCGGCAAATTGCGAAAGCGGACTAAAGACTGATTAGTTCTTGAAGATCAGCTGTTTAGATCTGAAAATGTTATTCAAATCTATACAAAACATTACAATCATTTTTATTGATAATTAAATATTTTTTATTTAATAAGAAAATTGAGACATTAATATTATATAGCGGTGTCCTGGCATAACAGTCGGTAGCAAATTACGATGGCGTTTATTTACATGTAATGTATTGTATGTTATTAATATTTCCGTTTATCTATTTCAGTTACTTAAATTTATATTGTGTTAATATAATATGTACACCGCGTGTTTGTAGGCAAATATCAGTTTTCGTTTTATTGGTTTTATTGGATTTAATACAATGGTTATACGGTCTAAAATGAACGTATTATTTATCTTACTAAAAAATTAAAAAGCAAATTTACAGAATTAGAGTTTACAGACGTGAAAAATCCAAAATACAACTATACATATATTCAAGAATAATTTAAAATATTATATGTTAATAAATGATTGAAAACATGTTCGAAATATATTAATAACTTACGGGTGTTGTAAATTTCTAAAACAAGAAACTGGCTTAGTTATTCTTGCAACAAGAGTCGTCATGTATAGAAGTCCTCCAGCAATCGGTGGAAAAAATGCGTCTATCTCCATATGACCATATTTGTTTTGCCGATGATATTGTTCTTTAAAAAGCTCCTAAATAGTAATATATAACTCGTATTTTAAGACCATCTAACTAAATTGATCACCGAAAAATTTGATAAAAATTATATTAAACTTACTTCACAAGTAATAATTTCTTCTTCAAGCATAACAATTATTTCAACATATTTTGCTGTAAACTCGTTTTTAATAAGTGGTCGATCTAGAACTGAACCAACAATATCGACTAGCTAAAAACATAGAACTCGAATTAAACATGTTTGTTATAATTAACAATATGTCCAATTTTAAAACTTAAATTTACCTTAAATATACCTTCAAGAGTAGAACAATTATCAAAAGACTCTACTAATACTGTGGATAGTTTTAAATCTAAGTCGATAATATTTTCTTGAAAGGCTTTAAAATCTTCATTAAAAGTTTCATCGTCAGGATCCAAAACATCATACGATTTTGACGCAAAGCTATGAAAATATCCATCAAATTCCGCCGAAATATCTCTTATCTGTCCTCCAAGTACACGTCCCTTCATTCCACCGATTTCAATTTTTTCTAATTTTTGAAATTCAAGTACCGTTTTGAAAAACCACTGTATGGTGTTCAGTCTATCGAGGAACCTATTCATCCTTTCGAACACTACATTCGGATGAAACGTCCAAGGAATAACAATTCTATCAACAAAGTAGCTCGGTAGTCGCTCCTTAAAATATTCAAAGGTATTTCGAAAACTTTTCAAAATATCAATAGTAAACTGAATACGTTGACGGGCTTCATCTATGTCGCTGTGAAATAAAGTACTTGGGTCTAAACATTTCTTTGCCTAAAAACAAATAGTAACATTTTATTCTCCGGTATAACTTTTCAGAAAGCGTTTATTACTTGCAACTATTACTTGTTTGTAAACCTACCTGGTAAATAAGTAAGTTACAAATTTGCTTTATTAAAACCATCAGTTTAGAAGAGCTGCAATAATACTTGGAATCTCTCCAAACCATACAAATCACATGAAATAACGGGCGAAAGAGAGTTTGGCATTCAGTGAAATCTGTATCTTCTAAGGCTTGAAAATGTTTCTCTAGTGTCCTTAGATATAAGTCGATTTCACGAGCTTCAGCTAAAGCTAAACGGTATTAATAAAATGTTTATTTAATAATGAATTTATTTATATAATAATTACATTTTTAATTTAAAATTAATTTATACTATCTATATTATTACCTGATACTATATTTTTAAAAAGGCGACTAAAACAAGGGTAATATGCGGAAGTTGTTTTCTCTAGTATAACAGCCATACATCGGACCCTGTCAGTGCGCAGCTGATCATAAATGTAATTCAAGTTACTTAAGCGAGATTTCCAAAACGCAAGTTCTGTAAAGTTATGTAAAATATTTGTAAATAATATAATTACATAATAATATTTTCTGTTAGCTAAATATGATTTAAAATTTAACTACAATTAAGTTTTTCTATACAATGATTGCATTTACAATAACTGAAGTATCTAACCAACGCTAGGTAAGGATTCTGTCCATTTTCAAAGGCCTGCGCGGAGTCTTCCATCATGACATCATTGATCTGTTGCGCCCATTTGATGACGACTCCTTCAATAGCACTCTTCAAATATAAGTCAACTTCCTCTCCTTGTAAAAGTCCTTTTTCTGCTTCATAAACTAATTCGACTCCTACAGGCATTGGTAGGACTGTCTGTCCATTTACTTTTCCCTTTACCTAGATATTTTTTTTTTCATTTAATTGAAATATCAATATAATATAAATAAGAATAGAAGCTAAAATTTTACCTCATATACAGTACTTTTTAAATTATGAATTTGTTTTAAAATGTCTTGAGACACGACAAGTGGCCATCCTTCATGATTAAGAGGATTAGAAAGTAGAGGTACGAATACTTCATCAACTAATGCAGCCAGTTCATCTATCAATCTTGGTGCTAGGTCCCCTGGGTCAATGATCATTTAAATTAAAAGAAATAATATGCTACATTTGGCTTTTATAAAAATATAGCTAATAATGCCTTATATTATATTCAAAAAAAGTTGAAAGTAGAGAAATACTTACCAAAAATAACCATTTCAGCACATTTTTCCTTAGGTACTACATCTGGTTTCTTCTTGACAAAGTAAACGGCTTTATTTTTCAAATAGCAAGGAAATGATACAACAGGAACCAATTGGGCCGCGTGAGTTAATACTACTACAAGCAAAATCGGGTAAGGCTTGTCTAAAAAATCTCTCAACGTTGTTCTGTGCTCTTCAATACTTAGTACTCGCATCCATTTCTCGGGTTTCAATTTTAAGGACTTTACAACGTAAGAACCTATAAAGTCGTAACGAGGATCTTGGTTACTTGTAGATGGACCTGGCTGATCCATTTTTTAAATTATGTTTAATATCGTATTATAACATTGTTGAAACAAAAATTGGGTATTTTTACAATCAACAACCAGTTCGCTGGTCGCGGTCTCAGTGAAGTGGTTGAATGCAAAAGCAGAGCCTGGCAAATGGCAAGTCACGCAAGTCCCATGTTAGGCCATTATGGAACGATGTCTCCTTTGTAACGAGCTATTTTCCTACGAAAATAGATTACAAGGTACCGTTGACAAAATATGTGCGCAATGAATAATTTATAA
Source organism: Heliconius sara (assembly GCA_917862395.2). NCBI lineage: Eukaryota > Metazoa > Arthropoda > Insecta > Lepidoptera > Nymphalidae > Heliconius > Heliconius sara. Next base: position 11,426,742 of record OU860789.1, on the reverse strand, counting down.
GTAAATAAAAAGAAAAATGATAGAATCTTAATAACTAAATAGACTACTATATTTAGAGCTCAAAGAAATAAAATTGTCATTGATTACTATTATTTATTTTTATTGAAAATATTAAAATATATTAAATTATAAAATAATGATATTTTAAACTTGATTATAAAAGTAACCTGTCTTTTATAATATTAGTGATATATTTAATTTCCCAATGAAGTGAACTTCATTTTTGTAGTAATATTTCACATCAACGTACAAAGAATTGATAAAAAAGTATCATAATGCAATTACAATGCTAGCTTCCAACAGTACTGCGTTTTACTTTTACGTTTGTACAATTTGAAGGCGCGTACCAGGCACGTGGGGCGCCGCCCCGCCGCCCGCCAGATGACACTCGCGACGTCGCGAATAAGGTCAACTGTCGTTATTGAAGATTTATGCACTATATAGGGCTATTTTCTATGGCTTCGATGTATTTTTTTTACATGTTGTTTTGTTTATGTATGTCATATATTAGGTAATTTTTACTTGTATCATATGTTTATAATTTCATTGACATGCACAGTATTATATTTAATAATTTTATTATTACATCAACTGAAATCTGCGTTTTACAGGCATTATTTGCTGCTTAAAAGGAGATCTCTGCAACAATTATTTTTGTGTAAAATCTGTTGAACAAATAAACTATTTTTATTTATGCTTTTGAAAATCCGCTATCATCTTCAATTTTTTTTATATCTTTAAGGTCGTGCAGTCTAGGTCCAATATAATTACTGATACTTGACTGACAGATAATATAAAAGCATATTTCTTTGCACATTGGAACCAGATTATCGGCACAATGGAAATGCACCTCTAAATAAATGTCAATTCATATAGTAACTAAAAGGAAAACTAAGGTCGCTTTATATGGGTTTCATAAAATCTATATATTTAACAAAACATGTGCCTTAAACAAATGTGTAAAGATACAATTATCGATTATATTAAGCAATAATTATCGAGTAGAATCGAGTAGAAGGTAAACTTAATGGAAAAGTCTTAACACTAGGTTCCCTCTCTTACCCTCCTATATATACTGTGTTATATATATATATATATATATATATATATATATATATATATATATATATATATATATATATATATATATATATAAAAAATAATATAAATGCCTCAAAAATTCAGCGTACCTAAATTGGGGAACGCAGTGTCTAAACACTAGATTTTCTTTGCCTACCCTGTTGTATGCGGGATACAGTATGAACCTGATTTGATTTTAAATTGTAATTATAATTTCCTACAAAGAACATTTTAAGCCACGACCTTCTCAAAATAACTCCAATATTTTCCACGATATCGTCAGAAATATATTCTTACAATATTGACGTTTCGGAGTCAGACAAAATGATGTATCACTTAATGTAATTGAATTCATGTCATATTTTTGAAGTAGGTAGGGTAGGTACATTAGTGATTTGATCTAATAAAAAATGTAAATGGTATCTGTGACAGCAGCCTGCTACCAAATCGGAAACTGTTGAGGAATAATTTACGCGTCAATAGTATTGTTACGAACGCTGAGCACACCAGCTATTATTCATCATCTAAAAATTTTCATTACAATAATAGGTACTTTTTACGTTGTCTCTGCAGACGCTTCTATATACAATTTAGAGCACTAGAAGTATACTAGTGTAAATGCATGATGGAATGTAGGTATTAACCTGGTGCACTTAAAAGATATTAGCGCAATCGGTGCCTGCTATAAATTTATAGCTACTTTGTTGTGTTTCATAACTTTTCAGGCTAGCCTTTACCGTGATTGCAATTCTGGGTTTCCTCTCCTGCCTTTAACATTTAGACAACCCTCTAACATCGTCTAAATGAAGATCAATCGGTAATCAATCAACCGCTACTCCTTTTTTCTACGTTCTCTCGTCTTTATATATAGATAACATCTTAAATTATTTACCGTGCCTTTATCATTTATTAGCACATTTGGTTTAGGTGCTGCTGGATATGCACTCATATGGTTCACCAAGTCTGTATCTACTGTTCACATCACTAACAATTTTCAAGGTGTATTATCCAATATTTTACTGCACGTATTATACGTGCATAATTTGAATTCGAATTGATAATAAATTATTTATGATTATTTCTTTAAGCAAGTATACCAGTGCGAACTAAAGAAACCCAATTCGCTAAATATGGATGGTGATATAGATTTTTTAAGAGCCCTTTGAGATTTTTTTGCAAATATGTAATTTTTAAATGCATTTTATTTTCTAAACTATACTTACAGTAAACACAGTTTGTGTTAATAATACATTCATTCCTTTTTATTAATTCGCATTTTTCTACTACATTATGTCACTCCTTAAATTCCTCTATTCTATTCTTATTAAGTTAACATTTTATTAAATTACATCTACTTACTAATGCTTGCTATATATCTAGAAACACAAATCCACCTTCTATTATTTACTATGTAAAACATAATTATTAAAGAGGGAAAAATAAATAGGTAAGTAAATATTTTAATAAAACAACAATATAATTAGTAAATAAAACAAAATATTTTATTATACATTTATTGATAATGACAGCGATGGTTGACTCGAATCCGCTACTTCTGTACTTGGCAAAAATATTTCCACTAGAAGTGAACTATTTTTGTATTTAAATATTAAAATCTCTTTATTAATATAATTAATGTTTACAATAATGAAGATGCAACCATCTAAGCTACCACGTAGCCACCTACACTAACCGCTTATCACATACAAACAAATAGAAATTACATTTGATTTGTGATCTATTAATTATTTAATTTACACATAAAAAACGGCAAAATAAACAAACTAGTCTTAGAATACAAATCATAATGAAACGATAAAGTTAAAAGCTCGTATAAGAATTGACTGCAATAAATACGAAATACTAAGTGAAATATGAAATAATAATAATAATTAATAATAATATGAACAAAATAATTTCATTTACCTAAAAACTATTATTTAAAACAAAAGCACAGCACATGGTCAGCTTAATTTCTAAAAAAAAAATATATTTATATTAGGACCTACGACGCTTCAAGACTATTAGCCTAACTTAGGAGCCCTAGTGCACTCTCCGTTCCGCCATCTTTGTCTCTTCGTTACGTACCGATCGCGTGGTCTAAACTACTGGACATAAGCACATCGAGAGTTTCAAAGACACATCCTACGATATATGAAAACACTTTAAATATTTTTTTCCATTTGGATTTTATAAACGTCGACTACACATTGAGCTGTCCTAGTCGAGAACAGGTTTGCTGCTCCAATCGATTTTATTTGTATGCGTTATCATCCAATAGTCAAATTAATATAATGTGTTAGTTACAAGTCATTTTTTTTCAAATTTGAAAATCGATAAATTCATTTATCGACTTTCGAAGTTTATATCGATTGTAGCGAACAACAACTCCTCTCACATACACACTGACCTACGCATCAAATTCATTTAAGAAAAAATGCAAAAATTTGAGAAAAACAAATTCCGTCTATAAAAAATGTAACTTAAAACTTACTTAGGTTCAGTAGAACGATAAATGTATGCAATGGAATGTTTAAGTACGACAGTCTAGCAAGCTTGCTATGGGCTGGATCTGACGGAGCGTCGGATCCACCGAGTGTATAGTCAAAAACTGCTGAATATTTGATAAATTTAATATTTTAATATAACCTTACATTATTAATATTAATATACAACATAGTGTACAGGAATGGAGGCAAGTGGCGGGCTACGACGCTGAGTGGACTCACGGTGCTATCTATATATGTACTTACGATTACTCTAAGAGGATGGAATATACATTAGGTGAGCTACACTACGCCTGGACGCGTCGTCACGGAAAATGTACACATCACCGCTTATTGTTCGAAAGTGGATGGAGATATAATTTGAGGACAAAAATTTGATTATGATTTTAATATACATCTCACCAAAAACGACTACAAACACTTATTTTACATTACATTTTCAAAATACCTACACAACCTAGTCGATATAAGGGGCGCGGGCGCGCAACAGGTTCTCACTGCTTTTGGCCATATTTAGTCCGTCGTATGGCTGTCGGTGTACTTAGTACAAGTCTTTAAAAGGACGAAGATGTAGCATTGGACGATTTATTATTTATTTCGAAAATTATTAGGGCGAAAACGCTAGTTTAGTGACGTAGAAAAATAAATTCACGATCTCTAGTTCCGGTGGCAAGAAACTATCACAAGCTGGCAACCGCGCCAAGTCCTGAGCAATCTGGGGGGGCAAAAATGCACTTAAATATAAATATAATTAAGTGGATACTAAGAGGCCATAGTTCTTAATTTATATAATAACGCCGGGAAATATCAAAATGCTCATAGGAACTCAATTTACTAAAATCGATGTCGGTCACAACATCGCGTGTCTAAAAGTCAATACGATTTGCTATTTTTTTTTTATTTTAACCCGATGTTTATGGCAGTTAGACTGGTCCTGATTTTGGCCAACTTCTAGAAGACTAAAATTTTCGTTGCGATACACGTAGCAAAGATACCACTCGACCTACTAGAAAAAAGCATTGTGAATAAGCTAATATATAAATTTACATACAGTAAAATCTACACCACAAACTATACAGTAAAAAAATCTATACAAATAATCCATCAAATTACCGATCACAAACTCATTGACGTCTAAATTAAATAACGGACAACACACACGAAAATTGAAATATTTACAATAAAAACGTAATTAAAATAATGTGATTGAAAAAATATTTACAAATTCAATGGCGAATTCATGAGAAAAATACTAATAATAATACAAATGTCACTATCATCGGTCTAAGATCGTTCGGAAACGAAAACTCCATCGTCGATTCGTTAATCGAGTTAACGTTCGGGAGGAGTATCGAGTTTCCCCAAAACACTCGCAACGATATAAATAAAGTATATTGCTTCGTCAAATGGGTAAAACATGATAAAATATGATAAATTATAAGCACCATACGCGTTACAGGATCGCAACTTAAAACGAACGTGAATGGACGTGGCTGAGGCCGCCGCGGTCTACTTGGCGCGGCTCTTGGTGCCCACCGCGTTTATGCTGTCCCCGCGGCTCCTGGATCTGTGCAGGTTGTGTAGCCCTTCACCTGTTAAAGTATAAATATCATTGTCAAAAATACGGTACAAACAACTAAATATGGCGCAACCAACGATTTGATTCTGTTAAAGATGATTCTGTTAAAGAACATAAACATAAAAAATCCAATATATTTGCAAGTTATATCTCAAAGGATTCGTATGAATGTAGTAAATGTTGAACATTACAAATGTCACTTTCAAAAAATATATATAATTGTACTACTATACTGTTAATATTGCACAAATATACTGTTAATATATTGGTGCAATATTAACAGTATAATACTGCAGTCAAAGGTTGTTACAAAATTTAACATACACTAACATACACTGTAGTAGTGTATAAAATTCAATATGTAATCACTCGCTAGTGTATTATTTTTGTCTTATAAATAATAGTGTTCTTTTTTGCCTCTTTGTCTGTGTGTTTGTGCACGCAACTTTGTCTGTGTGTTTGTGCAACTTCATCAACGGTTTAATTAATTTAGTGATCCTAGGAAAGTTTAAGTTTTTGAGTAAATGGTCAAAATGTGTCCCATAGAGAGCTCTGTTTTGAAATTCACGCGTACAGATTGAACTTTGACTAACCTACCTAACCTAACCCAGCGCGTGCGGACAAAACAGAAAATTTGCTAAAATTCTGTTCCACCCGCCGTGCATAGCATGTGGCGGATACTATATAATTTTTACAATATAATTTTTGTATTGTATTTTGGTAAACTTTCCTTTCTGCGTTTTATTTAAATCAGTTTATAAATATAATAAAAAAAATATATAAAAAAAAGTTCAATCATTTTCATCGGTAAAATTGCTACGAAGTATATTTAACATTTTTAAAGTGTTTCCACACTTAAAAATGAAAAATATTTATTAAGAAAACGTATAAAAATTTGAACGTAGCGGGACTCGAACCCGCGCCTCTAGGACACCCTCTAGGAGCTCTGACCGCTAAGCCATACATTTTCATCAAGCCACTTCGAAATTCTTATACGCTCGTTATAACTTATTTACGTTGTTAGCATCTTACCAAAATATAATTCTGAGTAATGATTTAATTAAATCAATGTTTGGGTAGCGGAAATGGTTAAAAAGTATAAGACAAGTTGCGCACCCTTGCTGGCGGCGCGCCGCAGCTCGCCGTCGCGGAAGGCGCGCGCGGAGCGGCCGCGCCGGTCGGGCGCCAGCTTGTCGGCGCGCACGAAGATGCCGTGGCGCGGCCGGCACGCGAAGTAGCGCGTGCCGCCCACGGAGCCGTCGTTTTTACCTGCCACGACAACGCACCCGTTACTCCTCTTGCGCGTAAATGTATGTAGACGGTTAAAAAATACATGTAAATGTACAAAACAAAGCGAACATATCCTAAATAACATTTATTTTATACCTGTAAATAAGCAAATAAATTTTATTACCTTCAGGTAAACAGAGAGTGTCGAGATACTCCGTTCTCCACTTTGTGTACAAATTCAAGACACTTTGTGGTAAAAGACAGAACTCAATGCTGCACTATATCTGACCAGAGCGGGGTAATAAGGATAAATTGTAACTCAATCTCTTTCACAAGGACTGAACCCAAAATGGGTGTTGTTTTACCGGTTTACAAAAAATCAATTCGATTGTATACTCGTATATCGACACCGCGTGCGACTGTAATGGTATCAAGTATCCCTATAGGCAGTGAGTACCCGTGGGCGCGTCGAGCTCCACGCCGACCCACGCGCCGTGCGCGAAGTGCGTGGGCCCCACGTACGCCACCACGCCCGTGCTGCTGCTCAGGCGCAGCTGCACGCTCTCGCCCAGCGACAGCCACTCCGGCAGCGCGCAGCCGCTGGCCGCCGGGCGACCGTCGTGCGATTCTTCTGAGGGAATTTACGATGTTTATTTTTTTAGTATAAATACATAGTTATAATAAAATTTTAAAAAGTTTATTATTTATTACCATAGCGTTTGGCGCTCCGTTCTCTCTGACTACCCCGCTAGAGATACACCGTCGAGCTAAGCTACGTATTATTATTTATTCTCTGGAATTTCTTTTAAACAAGGAAAACTCTATATGAAATAGTTCACGTCTTTAAACATGTTAAAGCTCCAAAAAACAGTTCTGCTGTCAGTAACATTTATAATTTCTCTCAGACCTCAGGACCTAGCATTTTTTTAAATAATTTAAAACAAGACTTTCACACATAAAAGTACATGTTTCTCTTAATATAATAAAAAGACCAATAACAACAAAATATACAAAAGGACCAACCATCCCCGCTCCGGTCGGCGGTGGCGGGGTCGTGCGCAGACTTGGGCCGCGCGGCCGGATAGGACGCGCGCGACGCGTTCCGCGCCGAGGCGCCCGCACGGCGCCGTACCACCTGGACAAATGTACTATAATAAATACCAGTTACATAGAAGGAGAGGCCGCCGTAATGCAGCTCTTTCATGGCTTTGCAATACCATATCTCTGAAATTTGACAGAAAGTGGAAACCAATTATCTTATCACTAGGTTCCTTCTGCCTACACTGCTTCATGTTTGATACAGCGTAAAGCAGTAAAAAATACAGAAAAATATAGAAACATAAAATGTTTTTCTACTCTGAATAAGATTTTATGTCATCCAAAATCTCTATTTTCCCTTAATTATTGACAAAGCTAACCTTCCCGGCCGGCAGCGGCGTGTGGGCGAGCGGCTCGGGCCCGGGCGAGTCGCTCTCCCCCACGGAGGACGCCTCGCGGCTGCGCGCCTCGTGACTCGACTGCTCGGAGCTCACCGACTCTACGTCTGCTTCACCTGGACGCAAATACAATCAAATCATTTAGTAGTAGTAAAAGGTTGAGATTATTACTAATTTTAGTAACTTAAAACTATTTTAAAAAATTGTAAAATTCAGGATTTTTCAGCGATACATCGCACATTTTATGAAATAATAAATTAAAATATAGTTTTGGTTCATTTTTTCCTTTAATTATAATATAAAATATGAATATTATAATTGAAGTAAAAACTACCTAGTTATCTACCTAGTTATCTATACCTCTGTTCCTACTTTTCTAATTATTTTGACGACATTTTAAATTATGCTATGTGAGATAAAAAAATATAATTATGATAATCCAAATCTAGAACAAAATAAGCTAACAAAGTTAATATTAGAATATTTTACTTACTAAATGAGGTCTCATGGGCGTTTTCACCATTCACTTGTCCATTATCTTTATTTATTTGACTAGACGATACCGCGGTTTCTATCGGAATAGCTCCAAGAGGGTCTACCATGGGTGCTTCCTTCTTAGATATCTCTTCACAATCCCTTAAGAAAGGATTAATTCTATTCCGAGATCCTGGCGTCAAAACTGGAGTTTTGGCTTTCTCAAAAGTCGCCTCTTCCAGTTCATTCTTTGATTCAACAATTTCATTCTTCAGTTCACTTATGTCATTTCTAAGTTCAGTTATTTCGTTCCTAAGACCCGCCATGGAGGTTTTTGTCCGGTTAAGTTGCGTGTAGTCCATTGTCTTGTCAAAATCCGGTGTGTCGTCAACTGACATACTTCGGATTGAGAGAGTATCGTCGTTAGTGAGATTTGTCGATGATACTGCTTGGGAACCTAAAAATATTAAGGATTTATAATAAAAAATATATATATTAGTAGAGGTAACTGTAGTTTTCATTACCTATAAACACGTACAATTAAGAAAACAAAGAATTTATAGTTATTATAACATACCATATCCACTGGAGGATATTGAAGGTGAATTTTTATTGGGCACCCTTTCACACGCGAGTTCGTGTAATGAATCAAGCGTCTTCGAAGTAGGCAAGAATCCACGCGATGTGGCCCGGGAACGAGTGCGCTGGAAAACATTAATACATATTTATCATTAGACTTAAACCTTTTTTCTGTTCAAACATTTTTGCGGTTCTTCCATCTTTTTGGGCAGAATACACTCGATAATGTTAAATATTTTAAAATTAGTGATTGTAATAGGGGCAGATCGTTTGGGAAGTTAGTTAAAAGTTACTATTAAAAGATGGCTTACATGTGAACGTGGCGTAGTAAGTTCATCAGTGGGTGCAGATTCGGGTTCAGAGTGAGAGTCGTCATCGTTCTTACGTCCCGGTTCCTCATGCAATGTGGTCATACGCAGACCCAATTTACCACTGGCTGGAGACGCTATAAACACACAAATTTCTATTATTTTCTATATCCTAATATATTATCTAAGATTTTCTAGCAAAAAATCCTACAATGTAGATTACGAAAATATATGTTTAAAAGTAACAAAGCATTAAAGTTATAAAACTTAGCTAAAACTAAGATTTACTTAGTGAAACCAAATGAGAGCCTACCGCAAATAATCACACTAATAAAACGAATCAATATTAACAATGTAAATAACAAAAATTATGCATAACTTATACAATTACGATTACGAGATAATACGAGAGCAGATGATTACAAATTTTGGTAATTGCCAATTTCATGCTCACTTGTGAATGATTTCATGCCAATGGTTAACGAGTCCTTAAGAGCAAAATAAAATAAAACACGACGTTACGTTGAAAAATAAAATAGAATAATCCATCTATGTATTTTTTCTTAGATATTTTGTAGACATAAGTAATAAATGAAGTATATAAAAGAACAAAATCCAAAAAATATTGTATGATATAACCAAATAAAAAATTTCGAAACAAGCCACTCTAATGATTCTACGACTTAATATCTGGACGTACACTTGTTTGGCGTCTGCAGTCTCAGTGAGTTCAGGTTCAAATTCAAGTTAAGGAACGTTGGTCGAGCTGCAATAGAAACGTTAAAATTCTTATCAATTAGCGAACCTACATTCATGTCTTTCTTACACAATGCTTGTTTGAACTAACTTAGGATTTACTTTCAAATATTAAGTATAGTTACTATTTATACAAACCTTGCTACAAGCAAAAAACGTTCATTTGGGAACTCGATTGTAAAGGAAGTAAATAGCATAAGTATGATTCGAATGTTACATACTCGTATTCATATACTGTTTCAAAAAAAAGAAACATTTTTTTTTAAATAGAACATCAGTCAATCTTTATAAAACATTTATAGGTATAATCTGTCTTAATTCAAAACACATTTTTTTTTGTCTAGGTTTCTCACACTATCTATGTAATCCATGCTTCGTTTACATAATTTCTATCCACATTTTATAATAATTGTATGAAATACGTGTCGCTACATTTGACATGCACCTAACACGTAGTTACGTACCTAACACATTCACAAACCTACAACCAATTTCTTATTTCTAGGACTACTTACTCTATCTACTTACACAGATAAAAAAACTGCCCTTCAAGTTTTTGTACTATCTCGAAAAATTCATTATATTTCTAAATAAATTTTCAATTGAATTACAATATTATACTGTTTGGCTGTTTTTATACGATTACTTTTAAATATATCATAATTTTAAATAGATCACGATCCTACTACAAGGTGATCTAAGTTGAAAGCACTTCGCCGCAGTTGTCAGCAAATAAAAGTGAGTGGGGAAAGGAGGAAAGTAAATACATGTCATGCTTGCCCCATGCAAATCAAAGATACACGCAAACAAATAAAGGTTAACACAATAACACAAGCCAGCTGGGTGCTCGAAGCTCGAAAGATTTAACGTACAACAGCCTTAGCATTACTTTCTATCTTAATTTAGTACCCCCAGTGTCTTTATTTCTTTAAATTCTTCATGTATTATGTCACTATTAAAAACACATTTTTAAACCAATTGAACAGCCAATTTTTGAACAAACGATTCCAATTGTGTAATTTTACAGCACTAATTTATTATTTCCAATGTTGCACAAAACATACGTCTAACAATTTTGCCATACAGTTGCCATTCCGAATCATTGTCATTTTACCTGATAAAAACGAGCCTGACGGGAGCAAGGAACCAAGATACAAAAAAAAACAATGTTAGTTAAAGCTGGGTTTAAAATTTTGTTGCATGAATTCGGAAGTATTATTTGAAAAAATATTTGTCAGTTGAGATAACTACGTCAAAAATTTATTCAAATAATTACTCTGTAAAGATTGAAATGGCACATCTTTATCGATTTAATTAATTTTACAATATCGATAAAGAAGTTACTAGAAGAAATGAAAATAGAGAAGACGAGTGAGTGTATGGAGCATAGCATTGCCACGAAGCAAGTGGAATAAAACGTAAATAATGGTGAAGTTATGAAATAATTGTATGTGGTATTGTGGAAACACTTTGATAAACGTGACGGTGTCGTTTATAGGAGTATGTAGGCTATGTTCGAACCATTTTGTATTTAATAACGGATCAAACTACGCGTACTAATTTATAAATTTAGTCTAACTTTTTCTTTTGCTTCTAAGCTAAGTTCCCTTACCAACTATAATATCATCGTGCATTTGTATTGTCTGTAGACAAACGCTACGAAAGGTTAGTTCCTATTCTACATGGTGCACTAGACGCATCCGAGCTATATACTGTATACACATATATAAAATGAACAAATTATATGTTACATAATAATATATATAGGGTGATATTTGATAAGATGCATATAATATAATAGCAGGAATAAGAAGTTAGTGTGACATAGAAAGTGGCAGTAAGATTTGCATGAGTAAGATTTGAAATCTCGTACAATTATACGACCTTTGCTTAAATTGTACTTTTAACACTGAAAAAAAAAATATTATTTCACATTATCCAATACATGTGTATAATAAGTGTCAGTATAATAAATAATAACTCACCAAGACCAAAAGGTTTAGTAGGCGTGGCGATATCAGGATCGTTGTGCGCGGGCGCGGCGTACGAGTGCCTGTGCGTGGGGCGGCGGGGCGCCTCGTCCGCGAGGTCGGCCACGCTGCCGGAGCGCCCCCCGCCCAGCCCCGACAGCGACTCGAACGAGGAGTCCAGACGCATGATCTGCGTTACGATTAGGTTAATATAATAATACCATTTGATAGGTAGCAGAAACAAATGAGGCATAACGTCTACATTACTACGTTTTAATTTACATTAAAATACGTAACCTGATAATTTACTACTTTAATAATAAGAAAACCATTTTTATATTTAAGTTTCCATGACCATATTTGCATGTATTTACAATATAGAAGATGGTGTTTCTTTTGCAGATTTTTTCGTGAATATATACTCTTAAACGTATCGGTAGTATAGTAAAAGACAGAATACCAATTTCCACTTAATTGCAATGTTTGTGCTTTTTAAGAAATCAAGACTAATTGTTTATTTAGAGAAAAGTGTATTATTATTTTAATAATAGTAGACATTACCAAAATTAATGAAAAACAGATATATCTCGCAGTAATAAAATATATTGCCAAAGCCACAAACACAATAAACCTATTGTAGAATGTATCGACTACGCGACCTCTACACCTATAAGTTATTACGACTAATAATGAAGCATTCCACCTATAAATGAGCACGGATGACATACTAAACAGTGATTTATATAGATAATTATTGAAATGTATGTCTCCGCCAAGTTATATAAGGAAAGAAAAATCGAATATCGATCTGATGAAATCGATATCCGTTCTGATAACAAATCAACAAAATAACGATAACATTTCAATAATTACTAAAAATAATACAGTGATAAATAAATATAATAAAGATAAAATCTAGAAATAAAAAAATAAAGGCAACATAGTATAGCGGTAGGGCCATGCGACTCACGTTCGTCCCGTTCTTGGCCGCGGTCTCGAGCGCCTGTGACAGCTGCCCACACAACATATATTAGAGCTTGTATACGAGCGAGTTTATTTACTTTGAAATGTTATTTTATAAAAATATATTTGTTTACGCTTGATTGTTGTAATTTCTTATAATACTACTTTTAACGGTGACTTCCATATTTAAAATACAGAAAAAAAAACAAATACAAATAAAAGCGCTAAAAGTAGTAGTTATTTAAACATAAAGTACTAATGAGAAAATAGTAACAAAAAAACCATTTCATCTTAATACCAATGAAACTTGTGTCCATACCAATAAAAATTTTCCTTTATACAAATTTTATATTATGAATTGTATAATATTTAATATTTTTTGATAAATCAACTCGCTGGTTAATACAAACCCTTTTTCTATCTTGTAGTTGCGGTACATTTAATGAATTGTGTCTTGAGTGTTTAAATAAATGAAAAAAATACGAGTGTCGTACATAAAATGAAATTAAGAAAGTAAATATAATAAAAAAATTGTCTAAGTCTAATATCATTTTTATAATATTCAGTGTACCTGAATGATCTTGGAATCTCACTTTCTTCATAGTGAATAATGTACTCGTATAAACTAAAATCTTCATAGCTACTATATTTGATATAATAAATATATAAAAAATAATAAAAAAAACGTTGTTAAACATATAAAGCAACCATAAAATTAATCTTTAAATATATATTATAAATCCCCATTCTTCATGTTAATTTTGTTAGTGACAAACAGTCGAGCACAAGCGTTTAGTAACAGTAGTGTAAGCCCGCTCGTACTATCACGTGTGAAGCGCGACATCGACAGGCGTGGTGGTGGTGGTGGTACGCGAGTACACAAGTACAACTGCACACGCACATTGCAGTACACATATACAATAGTACCGGAGTATTAGGGGACGTTTATATATTAAGTAATGCAATTTTATAATATATTTATTTAACCTCACTACGAAAGCGCGTAATAGTGGTGGATATTTTCCAGTATAGTCCCATCCTCCCCCGCCACTCTTTTCTAAGCCTTATGATGTTGTCAATACTGACATTTATATACTATTTGAAAAAACAATACAGTCAAGAAATTCCCCGTAAAACAAAACGAAAATAAAAAAAAACCGTAATTTACATATATTTTGTAAAAAACGTAACGAAATATTGCACGTTACGTTATTTAAAAATATATTACGTCGTTTCGCACCTTCCGTCAAACCTTCCAACCGAATCGAAACATTTACCCTCTCCCAAATTGCGTTACGTAATGATTGAACGTCCCCGTTATACTGTACCTCATACATAAGTACCTCAGTACATGCGTACAATAATACTACAGGTACTACCGTCCTGCACAGCGGTACACGCGTACAAATAGTACACGAACACAAAACCCGGGTACAAGAGTGGTACATGTAAAAAACGAGATATTTTTGAAAGCGGACGCATATAAGGGTATGTTCTCACCACGCCACGCGAGTCATCCTGCGCTTGCAACGTGGATACCAAACGTACGACATATTGTGTTGCGTTGCATATAGTTTGTATCGCGTCGCGTCGTGAGAAACTTCCCTGAAAACCACAAGTACTTGGTGTCACTACACCGGGGGTGTTCAGCTCCAGACGTCTAAATCAAAGCTGTGATCTCGTGAGCAAAATAATATTATTGTTTCATGTCGATGTCAGCCGAACCGACGAACAAAAGTATTTATCCTGTAGTACAGTACGGCCGATGTGCTGTGGCCGCCTCGAACTTAGGTTTTCAGAACTTTAGCACATTGTTGATTCGGGAAGAAAATTATTAAAAATAAGTAAAAACCTATAATCCAATCTAAGCAACCATACAGCATATAGCTAATGTCAGAGCGGCCACGGCCCGTCAACCGTACTGTAGGTATAATACTATGCTCATAGGTTATGCGTGTAATAACAAACAATAGTAGTATTTCAACGTGAAATATATACCTTAATGCAATACAATACGGTGGAATATACGTTACCTGTGAAAAGTTTGGTACTGAAGCAGTCTTCCGCATAGTGATAGGTTGACCACGGGCTTGCTCCAGTTCTTTGACTGCAACGCTTTGTCGCAAACGATCCAGTGTTAGTATGCTTTCTACTGCGCTTACACCTCGAGTGTATTTTTCTGGGGAAAAAAAATATTCATAACATCAGCATTATTCATAATTCATATAATATGCTATACAAATTTTGTAAATATTTGAATAGAAACGATAATCCGACTATGGATACGGAATGAAATATTTTCATTTCCTTGCACTGGTGAAGACAAAACGCGACCCCGTATTCCACTACTCAACACGCAGTGTATCAAACTAGGTTTTCTCTGCCTGCACTGCTATATGCGGGGTGCAGTGTAAATATCAAAAACGTTCATAGTAGAATTATGAGATAAAACGCGGCGTTGGTTCTGCCACTTAATACTCAATGCCTCGAGACTTCGGTGGAGTGGAGTGTCTTAAGACCAGATTCCCAACTTCGATCTAAAAAATGTATACCAATATAAGTCTCGCCATCAGCCGCACTGGCCTCCTCTCCCGTAGCCGCTATTTGTGCTAAACTTTCCCTCTCTTCCAACTCTTCGGAAGCCTTGGGTATGTTAGACACCACTTCGTATGTCACACCTGTTTGTGTTAGCTGATCGACTCTGTAAATATGAAACAGGTAGCAATTGTAGTAATAAATACCGTTTTACTTTTTTTTGTTGTTATGGAATATAAAACTAATCACCTAATTAATTAAAACTCTTATCTATTTAAATATCCGAAAACATAAGAACCAAATTGTTTTAGATATTATGATGATTGATTGTCATAATTTATTCTTAAATACTTTTAGACTGAATGAATAATGTTATGCAATATAGCATTAACACTAAATATTTTAGGAGCACTTCAAATGTCACATTAATATAAATATTAGGGCCTTACATACGAAATTGGTGCTTGGTATGACAGCATATAGTATTATATATTTATTTCATCAAAATATGAACCATTTTTATCTATGCGCTTTTGGTAACTCATAAGTAGTTAATTGATCCCTTTAAAATATTATCATGAAATCTTTGACTCTGTTTGGACTGCCTCATCAAAGTTATTTTTTTTCCCTTTCATGAAGTTATTAAAATTAGGAAAAAAATGGTATTAGGAAAAAAATGGTTCGCTTAATTCAGGATTTGGCTGACTTGCCAGTGTCCAGCACTGATGCCACGTTGGAAATCGTACTAATAAATAACGCGATATCTCTAGTTTCCTATTTAGTAAACTGAGTGACGCAAACAGAAACAAGTTTACGACGGTTAACGAAACACAAATACATGTGTAAATAAATAGCTGTATAAATATTAATATGGATTTTTTAACCAAAGAGGAGAAATTTATGATAAAAGTGGCCAGTACGACAAAACGCCAACTTCATATGTAAGGACTTAAATATATGATTTTCAATAATACTACATAGCATATCCATTCACAAACTTATACCATTTTTTATATTACAGTAATTTACATAATAACATAACAGCCATAATACATAAGCACTAACCGAACAATCTTTTTCCGTATACGGTCAGTGAGACTCTGGCGCTTGTATATATTGAGAGCAAGTCGTTTCCGCAGTATGAGATCCATTGGCGCGGGGTGTGACAGACGCACTGTCGTCTTTAGTATGAGGTAGACACGCTCATTTGCTGAAATAAATATAAAATAATCATAAAAGATTACAGAATATTAGGGCATTGTGACCTGTAAATGTGGATAAAAACAAAATATTCATAGCAAAATAATTTTAGAAACTAGAAAAAAAATACGGACTACGCATCTGTATTTGCAGTGTTTAGTTAAAATATATTAATCAAAAAAGACCTATAAACATGAGGTTGAGTTGGTTCCTATTCGTGAGAATTTTTTTTTCGCTGTAGTAATACAGAATGTGGCTTTGAATTTCGTTATACAGAACGCATTGTCTAAAATTCAGGCAAAAAGTAGAGGACGAACGTCTTAACTACGGATGTCTTAACTCTAGGTACAATCTGCCTATCTTACTATACAATGCTGAATAATAAATATATAAGTATATATAATACATGTTTCCAAGTATTTCTTTTTGTTTTGCAAATAGTCAATTTGTATACAGAGTAACATACATTATTAAAACTGTTTGTTTAATTGATTATATTGTTTTTACTTTAATATATAAAGAACAATATTTTACATTAATATTGCAAATATTGAATTTAATTGAAACCACCCAACTTATAATATACAAATACCTACCCTCAGTGATCCTATTGAGATATTGCGAGTCGTGTATGGAGGAGTCCCAAGAAGCAACCGCCGACACATCTTTAACGTCGTGATGCAATATCTGCAGTTCATAAAATTTGTTTCCGTGTTCTTTTGGTAAGATGGAGTTGAGACCAGCCACTGTTACTTCTTCACCTGACGAGTGCGTTGTTAGGTCGTCCGCTGTTGATGTAAATATAAATAGTAAAATATTAAAAAGAAATATTTCAAGAAGTTAGGAAAATAAAAAAAAAATAGTAAAAACAACGAACTATATCTAAAGCACCAATTGCGTTGCGTAAATTCATTGATTCAACCTATCACAATAATATTTATTTAATAACAAACTATAAATTTTGTCACTTATAAAAACAATGTATTAAACATATCAAGCAAGAAAACATATAAATACAGTACTGAATAAAAATATATTAGTTTCAATTGAATGTTTAAAGCAACTTTGACTAGCTTTCCAAATGGGTTCCGTCCCTCCTAACCCTGGTTTGTAGTTAATTTAGAAATAGTTAGGGAAAGATACAAGACCGCTTAGTGATTATATAAAATAATAAAAAAATAACAAACCATTTAAATCCAAGAACAGTACAGGTATATGTTGCTCCATGCCAGGCGGAGGGTTCCATGCCGCGGGAGCTCCTGGTATAGGACTGCCGGGACTAGGGACCAGCACCTGTTTAATTTTATTATAAATTTACAAAAATACGATCAAAATAACATATCGGTGTCTAAAATAAAAAAAAACATTATCGTTGCATATTATTTTTTAGTTGCATATAACATTATCGTTGCAAACGTGATTTTTAACAATAAATACTAGTAGTCCCCGGCTCTGTTCACGCGGACCTTTAAATAGATTCCATTAATCGCAAGCAACTATTATTATGGTCTCGGCCTTATCTTTGCTCGAACATGTTTACGAGTTGTTAGACTGCTTCTTTTAAATATTAACTTAAGTTACTATACAAATGTAATAATAAACTACCCACCAAAGCTAATAATTAATTACTAATTGTTGTAATTTTTGTCTTGGATTGTTTTTAGTGTTGTTTTATGTTTATACTAATCAAAAATATATTGATAAGCTACGCTGGACGGCAATAAGATATTGTAATACATATATATTTTCTCAGTAAGTGAATTGTAAATTCTATATGAGAATAAATGAATTCTGAAACCGTATTAATTCATTTCACAAGGATCTAACATACGACAAAAATAGAGCTATATAAAGACAAAAAAACTAAATATATAAATAACTAACCGCATTCCTCTCCTCAGTAAGCGACACCCACTGCTCCACAAGGGACTGCTCGCGCTCCATGTCGCGCTCGTTCTTTATCGACGGCGACATGTTCACCAATTTCTGAAAACGAACAATCAATATTAACTATTCATGAAAAAAATATGTGCTTACATGTAATACTGATGTATGTTACATCATATATTTACGTTCATAATGGCATCATAACGTACAACATAAAGCAATTCGCAACTGGAAAGTTGTATTAATAAAGTTTCTAAATGCAATAGTCCACAATTCAATATACATATAATAAACTTTTTTTTTTTTATGGAAAAGACACGGCAAACGAGCGTGCGGGTCATACGGGGGTGCGGGCGTGATGGCAAGTGACTACCGCCGCCCACGGCCCCGTGCAACCCCAGAGGAGCTACAGGTGCGTTGCCGGCCTTTAAGATGAGTTGGGCGCCGGGGCCCGGCATTACCTGATACGAAACGCAGTGGCATAAAGCCACTACATCACGCCGGTTTTAAATGCCGGGGGTGGTAATGATCCGGTCGAGTCTGCCCATGCGTGTTGCCATCGCTGGCGACGTGACTCTACCACACGTACTTTAGTCGCCTCTTACGACACCACCAGTACCAGGATCATCCTATTCTAAGCCGGGATCACACGGCACAAAAATAAACATTATTGTCATATAATAAAAAAATCTGGAATTTACAAAATATGTCAGATTATTAATTTCATAAAAATATAAATTTAATAAAAAATATAATTTAATAAAATAAAAAAAAAATCATAAAAATATAAATTTAAGTTTATTAAATTTATATTTTTATGAAATTAATAATCTGACATATTTTGTAAATTCCAGATTTTTTTATTATATGACAATAATCTATACTAATATAATAAAGAGGAAATTTGTTTGTTTGCTTTTTTAAACGCTAAGATATCTGGACCTATAAATACTTATTTAGAAAACGTATAAAAATTTGAACGTAGCGGGACTCGAACCCGCGCCTCCTGGAAACCGAGTTCGAGTCCCGCTACGTTCAAATTTTTATACGTTTTCTAAATAAGTATTTATATTTCCTAAGTATGGATTAACACTTTAAAAATGTTTAAAAATATCTGGACCTACTGGACGGATTTACATTTTTTTGTTTTATATGAAAGCTACAGCCCTCAGGAGTTCTATGGGCAAAATAACATTAATTTAACGGTTTAATTCTTAGTTAGCCTTAAATAATAAAAGGGCAATATTTAGGAACTCCATTGTATTTTTTAACCGCGTGCACAGCAGAAATTGTTAAATATATGTACAAAAAACATTCAATTTAATTAGTTCTAAAATAAAGTCCGCGACACGTGATATTTCACCCATTTTTCTTTGACAAAAGTATTGAAAGTTATGAGCGAAAGTTATTCCATCAAGGAAATTTTATAAGGATAAGTTTTGGCTTTTATGTCAAGTCAATTTGAGTGTATACTTTTAGAGAAAATGTAAAATAATTAAACCCTCTGTTTGCGGCCCCAGGGCAAACAAGGCTCTAGTCCCGCAGGGGGCGCCCTTGTCGCTGATGACATCCTCTCAAGCAGCCATGTAATGCTTGCATTTTCACAGAATTATGAAAAAATATTGAATGTAAAAATTATAGGCGGTATGCGGATGAACCCGCGAGGAGTCCTAGAATACGTATAAAAATTAAACCCATTCGCACCTGCAGTTGCACATGCAAGTGTTGTCTACGCCGGGCGAGTGCGTCACTCCAGCGTTCCCGAAGCATCGCCAAATCTTCTTCTTGGTATGAATCTAGTGGCTTTTGTAGCCTCGATCTATGAAAAATAAAATATATGTTATTTTAATCTACGCGGTTTTGCTAAGTAAAACGTACAAACATAAAAAAATGCAGGTTCTATTTATAAAGTACGTCACAAGATAATGTGTAAGTGCATTGAGGAGGACCAAATAAAATTTTGTGTCAAAAGCTGTGGAGAAGGCGCCTAAAATTTTGGGTCATCACATTTTAAAATAAAATTTAAAAGCATCAGTATGTTAGGCATAGATCACCACTCCGTAAGAAGCGTGTTATAATTATGGACGGAATGCAAGATCAACGTGAATTGAAAGATATAAGAATTAGAAACAAGATGAGCCGCACCTGACACTAACGGAGCCCAGTTCGACGCTGACGATGTGCTGGCAGATGATGGGCAGCGTGCCCGAGTTGGCGGCGGGGCGCACGCGCACGCCCACGCGCCGCTGCTGGCCCTGGCGCAGCTGGTGCACGCCGCCCGTCACGATGTCCGCGCGCGGCGCCACCTGCGCGGCGCACCACAGTTAGCCCACAGCAGTGCTGCTACCACAAGTCACTTACATAACATGTAAAAACAAACCTCAACGGGTGCATATTCGCCCTGATCGTTCAACTCGTGTATTTCAACCCAGAGCTCTATCTTCCGCGTGAGCTCTGCCCACCGGTCCGCGAGCGACCGCGCTTTAGCCAACTGCTGCTGTTCCACTTCCCAGTTACCACATGTCCGACTGAAGCCTGCTGACCTGTGGCCCCAAACTTCTATAGATAGGGCGCCCTCTGCCGGAAAATAGGGAAAAATATTATCAACATATAGGACAATAATTATTTTCCCGTCCTCTGCCACTCGCACTCTCATAAAAGTTTAAATGTTATTTTTATGACATACACTACTGCTATTTGAATGTGAAGAAAATAATTATTGTGATTTCCTATACCGCCCTTAACATGTAACATTATAAAATTATATATTGTATTTCGTTTTTCAAGTTTCTTTAATTCATTTATGGTTTGTTTTGACAGTTTTTGTTGATTTTCTTCTCCAGTGAACAAAACTCAAAAGTTCAGACCTAACTTTCAGAACCTAACTACCAATGACAAAGAGATCAGAGCAGGCGCACTGTCATGGATTGCGACTACAACTCCCCATCACATAGTGTATATTGAAAGACTCAACTCACCTGCACAATGCTCGATGAACTCCTCAGTCAACGCGATGGTGAAGTCCCGTTTGTGGTCGAACCTAAACGTCATCAGCTGATGCCTGGGCGACAGCGGCGTGGGCGGGGCGGCGGCGGGCGCGGGCGCGGGCGGCGTGTCCGCGCTCACGTGGGGCGCCACCACCACCGGCTCGCCGCCGCCCCACAGCGTGTATTGACAGAACACGAAGTTGGACAGCGAGGGGGGTAGCCCGCTGGCTTGTTTTATTACTACTCGGATTGTTACCTAGGAAATGATAAATAATAAATAAGCGAAAAATACTTTAACCGAGCGCATTAAAAATTCTGACAGGGAGGACATTGGGTGAACTGTGAATTATCACTCTAATGATGGAAAATTATATAAATAAGGCAGATTAAGTTAGGTTTATACAGATTACTGTTCTTCTTACATTGAAGACGGAAGTCTTAGATATATTTTAGTTTTAGATTAAATTTTATATATATATATATTTTTAATTTAAATAAATTACTATGTAATTAAGTAATTTATCTAAACCTTTAATCGCAGCAATCACTACTCAAGCTACTAAGCTTCATGTATTTTTAAGCAAAACTCAGATATAAATATCAAAACAGATACTATATATCCACTTAATTTTTTTTTCTAAAAATATTTATTCTATTACAAATCGTCTTACAAATAAATGAATATTTATTACTACGACAATGTGCCAAGTATTAAGTAGATTAATTATCAATATCGTTATATACATCAAAGATAATACGAAAATTACAATCATATATAATATTATATTTACTATACAAAAAATACCGATCTAGTAAGAGTACTATAGCGGTCTTTATCACATCAAAACATTTCCTTAAAATACTCATTACATATTGAATTTCGAAGAGAACAGCTGATACATGCAAATTTGGCACCAAGAGTAGCATGTTTTTATTGTAGGAGAATTCGTAATGTACCTTACATAAAACAGCTCGTACTTTTTTTGGATTAAGTTTAATTGTAATTACTATTTTTAATTAATAATTTAAACAGTTTTTTTTCGGTCTTCCTTCTGTAGCTACCGAAATTGCACAAATTTAAATATATAAAAAAGGAATCAACAACAAGTACTGACTTGCTGCGTAGCGGTGTCTCCAGGGTCGTCGTCCTCGCGCATGTCGCCCGAGCTGTCCGACGCCGCCTCGCAAATGCGGTCCTGTGGAAACTGGCCCGTTACGCGACTTATTTCAACCTGAAAATTACAACATTATTAGTAATTAATTACTTTGAATTAAAAAAATATGTATTATTGTCTTAATTTATTATAATCTCTGATTTTACTTATCAATAAAATTGTTATATATATTTGGATTTGTAGTAAGTAATAAAAATAACTTCTAAACATTTATGTATCCTTCTTATACTATAAGTAATAAAAAAATGTATCCTTCTTATACTATAAGTATTAAAAAATGAAAATAAACAAATTAACAAATACAAACCTGTAACCTTCCAGCAACCTCTCCCTGCTGACTTATAATGGGCGTGTGATAATCCAACGTGACATCATGAAACAACGCCTCTAAGAATATGTTCGCAACCCCAATCAAATTGTGATTCTCTTGCGACTCGTA
Source organism: Heliconius sara (assembly GCA_917862395.2). Lineage (NCBI taxonomy): Eukaryota > Metazoa > Arthropoda > Insecta > Lepidoptera > Nymphalidae > Heliconius > Heliconius sara. The sequence goes on along the minus strand of OU860789.1, from coordinate 11,403,637 downwards.
GAACGGATCCAGTGCTTTATCACTTTGCTCCTAAAAAAATGTTTATAATTAATTATATACTTTTAGTATTATATTCAGGTTAATATTTTAAAAAACGAATAAATAAATGACAATATTTAACTTGTATTTTCAAATAAAAAATATTATATAAATAATAAAAATAAAAGGTGCAAATACAACGTTTGAGCTCTACGCATAATTATTTTTTAAATAAATATATGCGTCTATCGTCGATGCGCGTGCAAGACCGCGAGCACTTACACTATGGGCACTTTGTTTATAATATGGGATCAGCATCTAAATTTCAGGATTAAGCTTTTAGTTTTACTAATATATAAATACACGATCTCACATTCTCTCTGTCTACTTATAAAGTAAAGGCACTTTATCAATCAAACATGTTTTTTTTCTCCTAAGCAATGGGGAAAATCATTAGCTAATGATCGAGTTTATAATCCATGGCGCCATTCGGATTATACCTTAGTGCCTTTATATCAACAACACAATGAACACCTGCAGCTCGCTTTCAGGTCTTATCGATTTATAAATCATATAGTCTTTGTGCCTAAAGGCATTGAAAATTGTAGAGTCAGGTATAATAATTCCATAAAGAAGATTCTGGACTCTTTCAACATTACGTTATTTCTATTCTTTTTGTTTAACCATTTGTATTTTTTAATCAGTAAATATCCAACTAAATTAAATAAGACAATCAAACTTTACCAAAAATAGGATTTTACTATGTTACTCTACGAACTTTTCAGCCCAACTGATATGCCTATGACTAAATTTACTGACTAACACTCGACCGCTCCCTGAGGTATATATCAAAGTATCAAAAATATCAAATTAATAGAGAATTAGATGTAGTTACATTTTTCTTGCATGAAAACGTTACCAAAATATATTTACTAACAAATAAAACATACATATCACGGTATATCATGGAAGTTACCTATAGATTTCTACACATCACCCGTCGATCACGCCACAATTATCGTGCGTCATTATTTCGTTTTCATTCTACCCTACAACTTAAATGGTAACGATCATATCCCAGTACTGCTTTATGCTTCACATCACTTAAAGAGTGTAGATAATATTAGTAATATCTTCCATCCACTTCTGATGTTGGCCCGATACGTCTAGCCTACCCTGAATTTCCTCTTATTATTTAGTAATCCATTCTATTATATTATATTATATTCCTACACATTGAGGCCGGTCGTGGCGCAGCGGCGCAAAGTGTGACTGTAAAACCGACTGGTTGTGGGTTCGATCCCCACTCGATGAGATGAAATATTTACTTAAATTTATATTTCCATTTCTTCGCTCTGGTGTCGAGGCAAAGCGCGGCGTTGAGATCTGCCACTCAACACGCAATGCCTTCAGAATTCGGCAGAAAGTGGGGAACGGAGTGTCTTAACACTAGGTTCCCTCTGCCTACCCTGCTGTGTGCGGGATACAGCGTGAAGCTGATTTAATTTTTGATTTTTAATTCCTACACATACATACTTATTTTACTTGGCAAATAATTATTTTTGAGAACATACATTAATTATAATGAATTTCTTTGACGATTAAGTAAACACGACGACTTGGTTCTAATCTCAGATCTACTACTGTCCTGCGGTATTGTTTTGGTGGCAAAAAAGATGTTTTGTGTAATAATTAAAGAATTCCGATTTTGTGAGATCTGGTATAAGCCAATAGGTGGCCAATCAATAGACGTGCAACGACGATATGGTTCTATTATAAAAAAATATCTTTAAAAAATAAATAAAATGCGATTATATTAATACAAGTGAATATCCATGAAGATATAAATTAAACTAAAAAATAAGCATTTTAAACTATTCTATAGGTTAATTGCGAAAAGTGCTATTACATATTAATAAAATAATATAACAACTAATAATATTATATGATTTGGCATATAATATTGTTAATTATTACATTGTTATGAAATAACTATATATAAAACGCACCGTTGGTGTTTCAGGATCAATCGGTACTGCGTCCTGGAAATAAAGGCGCAATATGTTGGTGCGTTAGTTAGTCACTATACTTTGTAAATATTACTCTTTGTATGCATATTTTTTGTAAATGTTAATAATTGCATTATAATTAACGGTGCATATATTAGTACAACATATTTCATGAAGCAATCCCTTTACTTATTTTAAATGAAGCATAAGCAACTAATCTAATAAGTTTAAGCTTTTACAATATTCAAATAGCAAATTGTAAAAAACATTGCTTCTATTATTTAAAGTTCTGAACTTAAATTATATGTTGTAGAAGAATAAATGCATACAACGTCGCGCACTCACCGCGTGCGCGGGCGCGCCGGCGCGCTGGCGCCGCCGCCACTCGTCGTACATGTCGCGCATGTCCACCAGCTTGTTCTCCAGCTTCTCCATGGACCACACCTGCGCGCCGCGCGTGGCGCGCTTCACCATGATGGCGGGCTCGGACACGAACGCGCCGCGCTGTCGTGTAAGGAAAGGTCGTCGATGAACACATAGAACCTAGGAGCTTAGTGTTAACACACTCCGTTCCCCATAGGGGAATCAAATATTTAATATTTTTATCTCCCCACTGGCAACGAAACAAAGCACAACGTTGAGTTCCACTCTCTTGAGGAATGAAATTATTATTAAGGCATTATGTACGGGATACAGCATTAAGCAAAAACTATACTATATAATTTAAATTAGATTATATTCCCATAAAAAATATTTCGGGATATTATAAAATGTAAATCGTAAAAAAAAGATCGTTAATCGATATGATCGCCCAAACAACACGAACTTACCTTCCTATTTGGACTCAGATTCTGCGGCGGTATCTGCAGCGTCACACTAAATCTCGTATTCCTGCGCATTTCCTCCGCTAAGAAATTAGCTTCCTGCACTAAGGCATTAGCTCGCAGGATATCCGCTTTAAGGCGTCCTAAAGATCGTTTGAATGTATCGTCACGTTCTGCCGCCCAACGTTCAACTCTGGCGGCGGTTGTCGGCGTACATGCTGTCATTTTCCCTGAAATTAGATAGTTTTTATAAAGCTCCTAGTTGTGATGGAGGTAGAACTTAATAAAATACAAAATGGGAAAAGATCAACGAACTAAATTGAAATAAAAAATGTTGCTTATTCTGTTAATTATAAACAATAACTTATGTTACACAAATACGAGCATTGAGCATATTTAAATTATTATATTTGAGATTCATGAAGCAAATAGTGAGTGTCCTAACGCGATAATCAAAGGTTCAAACACCACTTGAAATATTAAAACATAGGCGTTTATCTGATCTGTAAACAAAACGGACAAATAATCCCAGTAACTTTTAAAAATCGTCCATTACATACACATTAATTATTTTAATCTACATTAGTCTATAGTAAAATTAGTTTTACGCTGTTACACACTCATGACAAAAAATTCGGCAGAAAGTGAGGAACGCTCACTTTCTGTCGAATTTTTCGTCAGTTATGTACCGATATAAAAGTTTTGGTTGAGGCTGTAGTGGCACAATGTCACATTGTCTGACTGCAAACCCGATGTTTGTGGGTTCGATCCTTATACGGAGCAAGGCTTTGAGCTCCACCTCTCAAGACGCAATATCTCAAAATTAGGCGGAAAGTGGGGAACATACACTATGTTCCTTCTACCAATCCTGTTATATATAAAAAATCTTAATGCTTATAGAAATAAATCACCTAATTTCAACGGGTCGTAAGCATAAGGCGCGTACGGCGTCGACGGTGATAATATATTTCGGAGCTGTTGGAACTGCCTCTCGTATTCTTGTCTTTGTTTTTCCAAGGCCACTGAAAATATAAAACGATATTAATATTGGTTTCCTATTATATTTAATATATGATATTTCAAATTTGTGTGACATTAATATCCTCAAATTATTCTAAGTATATCACTTATATTTACAAAATGAAAATGTAATATATATTTTTTTATATTTTGTTTACACATATGTTTTAATGTATAGATTATAGAAGACTATTTATAGAATATTAGACTATTTATAGATTATAGAAGATTATAGATTATACTATTGGGAACCATAGTAAATTACAATGATTATAATCCGATAGTTAAAGTGCACAATATGGGGCATTTCAGACAATATTTTTCAGGCACATTTTTTTGGTTTAATTTAAAAAAGAATAATTATAGTTTGACGCTTCTTAAAACACCATCAACATCATCAAAATTAATAAGCAGTCAGTATGGAAGAAAGAAAAATATTTAGAAACATTATTATCTATCTGTTCAAGCACTCTCTTAACTCAATCCTAACTATACAATACCAAATATACTTCTTTACTTAATGTGTGAACACGTAGACTTAATTATTTGTAGTAATTTACCTTGTTTATCTTCCTCGTGTTGCTTCTCAAGTCGCGAGATGGCAGTCTGTATGGGGTCGTTGCTGAGCTCGTTGAGCATTATCTCGTCGCGCGCAAAGTTGTAGTCTATGGGCTGCGCCGGGGTTTGTGGCTCCGATGCGGCCGCCGCTGTGGATTTACAATATACTATATCAATTAAACATAAAACGAATTTCATTTTATACATTTGATCTATGAATAAATAAAATTATTTATGTGCTTTTTTAAAGTGTATTTTTATCTTTGTTATTTATATAAAAACATATTCATAGCTACGGCTCTATTTTTGTCACTATATTAACGTACACCACTGTTTTATATATTTATAGAACATACAACGCAACGCAACGACACAGTAATGTTTTTATGTATATGTTTATTTAAAAAACAGTATGAATTAATAAGATTTTTATTTTTTACGGTTATTATACATTTGAAATGAAACCGTATAAATCGCGTATTGTTCGCATTTTACATTTTTGGAAACCGGACGTTTCGAACACTTTACAGTAATCCGTGGTCTCGGGTCGCGGGTGCGCGCGCTCACCGGTCTCCTTGGGGCAGTTGACCCTGAAGAAGTGGTGGTTGCCCCACAGGATGCGGTCGGCGTGCCCGAGGCGCACGGCGGCGGCCACGGGCGCGCCGTTGACGAAGGCGCGCGCGCCCTGCAGCGGCTGCATGCGCAGCGCGCCGCCCTCCACCACCAGCAGGCAGTGCTGCGGCTGGATGCCCAGCCCCGACAGCTGGATGTCCGCCTCGCTGTCGGCCCCGACCAGGGTTCTCTCCTGTGCAGTCAAGTTCACAATGGAGAAAGTTTGTTGGAACTAGACACTAGACGGAGGAGGTGAAACTTAAAATTTAGAATGTAATTAAACTTTCACTACATATATTGTTTTCAGCTTTATATTAGTACCCAATAAGCAGAGATATCCTAGTGTTAAGACACTTCGTATGCCACTTTCTGTCGTACTTTCTACACATTGTGTATAGAGTGGCGGAAATTAACGCCGCACGTAGTCTATTAGTGCATATCAATGGAATAATAAATAATAAAATAATTTCCCGAGGGGATCGAATCCACAATCATCGTATTCAGTTATTTGCCGTCCCATTAAACCATTACAGCCCCTCAGTTACAGTAGCAAATAACACAAATAATAATGACTCATATTACGAAAAAATCAAGTAACATTCAAGAAGAAAAATTCAAGCAAGAATATGTTTGATAATCCTTATGTACCTTTAAATAATACACAAGCAGCTCATTGAGTGAGGGATCCGCGTTGAGATTTACAAGGTAATATTTGTTCTTCTCAACTTTAATGCCGCTCGCTTGCACGCTAATGCCCATCTTTTCGAGAGCATGTTGCCTTTCGCTTTGTATTCGACCTGTAACAACATAACTCTAATATCATAACGTATTTCAAATTGAAATTTAAATTAACATTATTTTTAAGCGATTATATTTTTGGAGGACCTGGGGTGGGAAGATTAACATAACTAAAATGATTATAAGATCAAGCTTGTTATAAGATCAAGTTTAATAAATATTAAAAGAACAAGTGTACATGTATAATTGTATACATTGGTACAAAAAATACTTAACTAAAATCTATATCTATAATAATCAAAATACAATTAATGAAAAATAAAACATCTGGAATGGAACTTCAACCCAGAATACTATAATAAAAACAGTTGACCTTAATTATTCCAGAAAACTTATACGAAAAGTAAACAGTAGTAGTTATATAATTTAATGAAAACTATATAAACTTTGCCTCGCTATCTCACGGGAGCTGCACTTTGTCCGGTATTAGAGTCCTTGACCTGAGCTAAACGTAAAAATCCTGCAAGCTTAAATTAAATATCACATAATACTTTTATATCAACATTTTTGTACACCTTTTGGCCTGTATTCTTTGTTTTTGCATAATTAAGCATAGATTAGGTTTAACTTTATTTAAATACTAACCAGTTTCGACGAGTTTTTCTTCCCAAGTGCGGGACATTTCCTTCATCAGGTGCTCACTTTGTGCCAATTGCTCGTGCACGTCTTCGCCAACAGGAGATCCCTTTAGAAAATAATGATAGTAATTAAAATTGTGAGAATCGCGTTACAGCCGATCCCATGACTGTTCAATAAGGTTTTACCCAACCAAACGATGTTGCTTTAAAGAAGAATTCTACATTAAAAATTATTTATAAATCGTACTGTATGGTGATATACATTATACATGTAGATTTTAAAAAGTATATGCTTTAAAGAAACTAATAAACACGCTTTTCAACGCCAAGTAATACAAGTGCTATAATTGTGCTAGGAGCTATAAATTTTATGAACCTAAACTCGAATGGTTTAATAACCTCTGAAGAATTGCATCCGTCATGGCCTGGCTGCATCATTACACCAACTTGTTTATTGCACCTACCTACCTATAGCCGCCAACTTTCATGACAATACAATTATTGTAATTGGTTCAAATTCCGAATCTTATATTTTATTACCTACATAGTTTTTTACAACTCGAGTTTAAAAAAATGTCGTTAACAATAATGCCTAGTTTCTTAAATTCTTTAAAATATTTTCATATTCCATATTAAATGTGAGAAAGTAGATAAGTCATTATATTATTTTTCAAAAAGAGAAAATGCAGCGTTCCTACATGTTGGTGTGTATTAATCGATATGGTAGTTGTGGCCTTGTAGGTTGTAAAAAGGTAAGCGAATTGATTATACCTATCTAAGTATTATACGTAGATTCTTATATTACACGTGCAAAATCTCGTGATCATAGAACCAAGATTATTGTGCAACAGTACAGAAAAAAAATCGCATTATAAGGATTTGTAGAAATAAATTGATCGTTATGTTTTTATAATTATACAAGGTATATACATGTTTTTTAGCCTCACGCTGTAAATGCACATAGCAGGGTAAGCAAGGGATATAGGGTCCTAGTGTTAAGACACTCTGTTTTCATTACGACTCTTGCGTTTGCTAATTTCCGCCAAATTCTGGATACATTGCGGGTAGAGTGGCTCAGCTCAAATGCCATGTTTTGCCTCGTTACAAGCGCGAGGAAATGAAAATATTAAATATGTAGTGTCCTCAAGTGAGATTTGAACCCAAAACCTGTCGCGTTGACAGTCGCCTACCTATTCCGAATTTTGTGGAAACAGAGAACATCTATTGCTGTACTTATAATAGCAAAAAAATCAATGCATATTTAATACTATAGTATTTAACTATGCTAATTTAATTAATTAAAAATAAAAGAGCACTCAACATTATTTATACACCCCAAGTTAATTGAAAATGTTCCAGTAAACCGTTTAAATTGCTAACAAAAACTTTTTATTATTATTATAATATCCAATTTCATTAAACGATCTCGATACGTCGATTGAAACGTATGCATATATTGAGCATCGACGACGCCCTTAATACATTTTAAGTAGATAAAGTGCCACTTATGAGTGAGTAAGCGACACTTTTATCTTATTAGTGTTTTCTCGAGCACTTTAGCCCTTGCTTTGTTACTCTTTATGCGGATAATCCTTTAGTTTAAGCAAACTTTATATTTAAAACGTTTAAAACTTGAATATAACGAAGAATATACAAAGGGTGAAACTTTTGTGTTATTTATATATTAAATATTACTGAAGAGATTTCTGCTTCTTACATTTTATGAAGCTAAGTTCATAACAATGTAGTTGTAGTCGTTTAATTAAATTTACCCTGAAATTTATAAAATTATTTAAATATCTTTTTTAAAATCTGAATCTTGGGACGCAGGGGCACAAAGTGCGACTGTAAAATCGACTAGTTGTAGGTTCGATCACCACCCAAGGAGATTAAATATTTACTTGAATTTATATTTCCATTTCTTCGCTCAGGTAGAAAGTGGGGAACGGAGTGTCTTAACACTAGGTTCCCTCTGCCTACCCTGCTGTGTATCGCTATCCTGCAAATCCACACATTATTCTAAAAAACACAAAAGAGCTACCAAAAAGCCAACAAAAAAATCTAACTATGTACTTACAGTAGCATGCTTAAGCATCTCCTTAAGAGCCTCGACCTCTTGCCGCAGTTCTCGTATGATCCTCGCGTTGGGGTCCTCGTTGACGACCGCGTGGTTCACTATTCGTTTAGCGCGGTCTGCGTAACGAAGGGTCGATAGTGTCTCTTCGTAATTATCCGCCGCTGGAGATACCGTTGCCACCTGGATATAGTAGTTTTTTTAATAATATATATATTAACTTTTTTTCCAGCTTCACGCTCTATCCCGCGTATAGCAGGTTAGGCAGTGAAAACCCAATAACAAGACATTTCTTTCTTTAATTTTCGTCTGAATTCAAAACATTGCGTTCACTCAACGAAGATAATAGTACCCATAATAATGTTCACAACTAGAAACAAACTACGCCAGAGCTTGACAAAGCAGAGACGCTTTAGGCTCAAAGGTTTTCAACCATATAATAAGCAATATATTTAATTAATTAGTAAATACTTTTAGTGTTTTAGCGACCACGTGAAAATATTTGATCTAAAATAGACGCTGCGAGCATAGAAAAATGATTTATGATAAAACAAAATGTTTATGTTTTTATTATTTTTGTTACGATAATTCCTATATCAAAGGAAAACAAAACAATCTGAGAAGCATACACGTATTATTTCAAAAATCCAAGCGAATTTTAGAATAACATCTGTTATAGGCAGGTGTTACTTTAATAAGGTGAACGTCCTAACACAGTGTCGTCTCAGCACCTGCTTTACATCAGAATTTACATCTCCAAGTATATGGGGAAAGAAATACCGACGCTGGAGAATGTCGAAATTGATAATATTCAAAATATTTTTACTGTGAAACATTTTAATCTGAGAGTTGTATTAATTAGCTCTGGGCTTCCTATTACGGTTTTTTAGATAAAGTATTACATGTAATGAAATATGAACTAAACATTGAACCTAATATCGATATCATTTCATCACTGTAGAAAACGGCAGAACAGGGTCAGATGGAAAATTAATATTACCTAACAAAAATATCGGCAAAAAATGAACAACAAAGTACTTGTTAGTACTCTCCATGCGTTATTTTTTTACCAATTATTTTCTAACCTAAAGCCAAAATGTATCATTTTATTGTCAGCAGCAAACATCAATTTATACACAATAGTGTTTCTATTTGAGTACACCTCAATGAACCTCAAACGCAAAATTTATACGTAATACAAATGTACTATTGTTAGTCGGTGGAATGTAAATAAGGCATGTAAAATTATTTACCATAACTGTTTTGCTATTGCCTCCAAGGTTGTCCTTTAGTAACCAAGTCAAAACCGAATCTCTGTAGGGTACAAATTTGTCCTTGTTGTTCTTGCCTGATGATTGATCAGCTAGCTTTGATATTACGAGACCTAAGGTTGTAAGGGACCTGAAACCAAAATAATATACATTTTATATCTATAATATTTCGTTTATGATGATTAACTACCGCAATAAATTTAAATCTTAACAAAAAACAAAACAAACTTATTACATTATTTAGGTATAAAAACCTCTTCTCATTTGAAGTCACAAAATAAAAATTACAAATTGTACACAAACTAAGAATGGCAGGGATTCAACAATAACCAAAATATCTTATATAATATTTATACAAAAATCAACAGATATCACTTACTTATTAATATTAGATCCCTCCTTAAGCCTGTCTCCTACAGCTCCAGTTTTAACTGCCCTTTCAGATCCCGCGAGATCAACAAGTGATAGCCTCGCCACTTTCTCTCCCGTGACTCCAGTGGCCGCATCGCATAATGTCTGAGTTAGTACGACGCTGAACACCGCATGTGACCGCGACGATTCACTGTTCATATTAGTGGCTGCAACTGTTCTGGATTTGTTGCCCTCTGTCATTAGATTGTCGATGTCCTGTGGAGCAATTACTTTGTTTTAAAATTATACATATTTACGTCATTTTAAGTTACGTCATTTTTTATTTTATAATATTCGTTTTGTTCTGGCTTATTATATTATGAAGAATCAAAGCAAAATCTTCACGTCAATTAATAGGTACTTTTTAAAACGCTGGCCGGAAATGTAAGGGTCAAGAATTTGATTGTAACTATTTGAAGAGGATTACTAGATAAGTTTTGCAATGCAAAATAAATGTATTTTCACAATATTTGAAAGTAATTTCTATCACGGTTTATATATTTATTCAAACGTAAAAGCCAACTTTCACACCTATTTATATACATTTTTGTGTGAGTTTCGAACAGGCCCTGAACAAGTAATTAAAGTTCTATATACATAAAAAATCATCTTCCCTTTGAATTTTCCGTAATAGGAAAGAAAAGCATAATTGTTTTGAAATAAAATACCAAACATTAATTTATAATCGCTTACATTACGTTAACTTTAGGTAACTACCAGTTAATCCACATTTAGGAAAGAAATATAAATAATTTGTATAAGTAGTATGGTGAGAACGTATGGCTTTGTCGTCAGAGCGCCTGGTCGGTTTCCAGGAGGCACGGGTTCGAGTCCCGCTACGTTCAAAATTTTATACGTTTTCAAAATAAATATTTTACATTGAAAATGTTTAAAACAGTTAATTTATTGGCACTAAAAACCAAAATAGTGCGAAAGAGTTGTCCGTACTCACAATCCCATCAACTGATTGTACAATGTAGTACTATATAGATGCTTTCCGCAATGTCAAGTGACGAACAAATTTGTAATGCCTCACAAGCCGCAACTGGACAATACATATATTTTTAGCCATAATGAATAAATAAACTTAAGCACTACAAAGCATAGATTTATTTAATACCACCCATCCCATCCCAATCTGCAGCCATCACGCATCCCACTTTTTGTGGTATTTGATATAAAGCAACCAGTGGACATTATAAGCATATAGCAGTAAGCAGACCGGGCAGGTATAATTGAATTATCTCTCCCTCTAAGTCACGACGGCGTGGCGCCTATTTTGTTATTTTGCTTATAAAAAAAAATATCTTAACAGTCTACAGTCAACAACTTCTGGTCTACAGAATCAACAAAAAAAATATTTTAACTAAGAGTAAATTATTAAAGCAAGGTATTTATTTTAATATATTGAAATTATCATCTAGTCGCCGCCACTGTCATTTTAAATCCGACTCGGTGATGTCAAAGTTGTTATTAAGATCAGGTACACGAATTTTACTAGCCAACGTAGACCATTAAGTGATTAGTTTAACACAAATATGTACGCCATAATGTATAGACGATGAGATATTTACAAGAAGAGTTATCTAGGAAATACATTTATCTTTCACTTCTACTAATCTATTAGCGCATCATCGAACACGATATAATGTTAACTTGCTATATTTACCGATGAACATATGATGTGTCTTACTTATCTATAAAATGCCATAACAAGCGTGCTACAGCAACAATATTCTACGATAGGCAGTATTGTTTGTAAGCAATTTCCTGTAAGGTAATGTGTCATATTGGGCTAGAGCAGTGACGGCTAGTTTGTTCACTATAAAGGGGCTCCTTAAGCCTACGTAAGTATTAATATTTATATTTTAATTTATAATAAAATTATAAATTTTTAAAATCTGCAGTTTTTATCAAATCATTTAAATATCGAAGAAAACAATAATCATATCATAGTGCCTCATCTACATAATATGAAAAACATTATATCACATAATTTAGATGCTTAAAGTATATAATAACATACTTGAAAAAAGGTATTGCATAAATAGAATGTTTCAAATGGAACGCTATAATAAGTATCACTCATTTGAAAATAACTTCTTTTGTATCTTGAAACTGTCATAATTATCAACGTTTTCAAAGAACAACGTCAAACCGAAAGCAATTAAACACTGCGGGCTATTTGTGACATTTAATGGAGAATGAAATAAGAGATACTGTATAATTAAAACATTTATTTGTGAGATGCTTAGAAGCTTTTACAGAAGGTATAACATTTTAGAAAAATGTTTCACATTTATTTAAATTAAAACTTAAATATATATAAAAATAAAAATATGGTTCTTATTTTTATTTTACGAGCTATCTCATTATTTTATAAAAGTAAAATAGTAACATTTGAATACACTATAAATTCAATAAAGTTCTCAAGTAATTTAGATCGATGATCTTTAGAGTCAGTAGGTGCATCGAGTTACTTGGACTCAGTTCTAATGCGAAATAAAGTTATGCTTACTTGGAGAGGCAAATAGGTATATGTAGAGGAGTTTCAACGAGGAATATCATGTTTCACTAGTGAAGATATTATACTCCTAATATTCCTCATTTATAACTCGGTCGTAACTTTTGCTGTTTAGAAAATTTACAAGATTACATATTATTGGTATATTAATTTTTATTAATTAATTAAATTTAATTTAAATTGGTCTATTTCATAAAGTTTAATATGCTAAACTTAAATTTGAATACTAGTGTTTTTCTAAATATAATTCTTGTAACAACAAAAAACAAAACAAAAAGTCTAAATTAATAAATACTACTCTCACTTTCAATTACAAAAATAATTCACATACTACATAGGTGCGGCAAAAGTATAAAACGACTTCAACCTCCTGGCGTTGTATCTAGATGAAACATAAATCAAAATCTCATTCAGACCGAAGAACAAACTGCTGGCTCATTCTTTTCTTGTTACTTATTTATAGTTTGAAAGCAGTTTTGATATACAGCCACCACAGTTTTTATCCTACACTACTTTATCTACCTGAAGTGTCACATAATTTCTTTTAGTCGACTATATTTTAATGGTTGAAGCTAAAATTATTTTAGCTTCACGCTGGATACCAAGGCAATACACATAGCAAGGTAAGCAGAGGGAACCTGGGAACCTAGTGTTAAAGAAATTAAAATATTAAATATTTTATTTCCTCGGGTCAGAATGGCACGCTTGTGCCCATGCGCTAGGACTGACCTCTGTTTGTTATGTTGTATTTAACTACTAGCACTAGATATTGTACATATTTAGCATATAGTATAAAATAGTATTAGCTTAAAAAATCATAAATAGTGACCGAACTTTAAAGATTAACGTTTAATAATTAGACTGTGTCATATAGTAAGTAAGCTAAAAACAGTAATTTTAACAAAAAATACTTGTGAGCTAAATAAGCTTGAAAGACAATATATAAAGAATTTCTTAAGTAAACATGAAATAAAAAAAACTTAAACTTAAATAAAACAGGGTTTCTTGAATGGTTCAGTGAATAAACTGAATTCGTTTAATGGAAATAGGTCAGGAGAAGTGTCCTAGACTCGACCAGCTGTATAAATCGATAGTCATAGCACTTTCACCAAGTTTGTTCATCTATTGTGTTTACTTGTTATCTGTTAGAGGAAGTTAAATCAAGGTTATGAGATATACAATTAATTTATTATCATAATCGAAAGCAGTTCAGAAAAAATGTAATAAGACACATTCCACTGCTTCATATTATTAGAAATTCATCTTAACGACTAGTAGTACTGCGTACTCTAAAATCCCAATTGATTAAATAAGTAATTTACATAAATTTCTAAGGTCCTACAAAAAATATTAATTCCTTAAGACATCCGTTCTTTTAAATTTAAGTTAAAACGTTTAAACTAAACTTATACAACCGTCCGATAAGAACACTAAAACACTTTGGAAGCTGTTTAGAAAGTTCAATCTACAATCCGTACAGGAGCCAGCAATAAAATAGAGATCGAATCTATTCTTCCATTGTAAAGTTTAAGCACCAAGATCAAGTAATGAAAACAGACGGACGCTTACTTCATTTCGATTATAATATGAATATATTTTATTATTATATTTATTATTATATATTTACTAATTCCAATGATAATTAAATAATAACACAACGAGAAAACTTTGTATATTTAAGTAGGTTCTACCCATGATGATATAGTGTTCTACACTGCAGTCAGAGTCAGTATATCACAAGGCAAATGCTTCAAGGTCAACCTGATGGATTAATTGGATAAAAATTGGCAGTGTACAAATAAGAGTACATAGCATCCAATAATTTTATACCTACTACAAACTTTTAACAAACAAGCGGCGTTGAGAGGAACGAGGCACGTTCCCTGTTAATTGGTGTCTAAGTCTCTAATAAGATATTTCATAATATTCAAATATTGTGGTGGCAATTTTCACTACGTATAAAATTTTAATCTCTATATATAATAAGACAGTAAAATATTTTGTTTCTACATTTAGAAATTTTGACTGAAATAGATAGAGGGACGCATAAGAAGAATAATAACATTTAGAAATTTTGACTGAAATAGATAGAGGGACGCATAAGAAGAATAATAGAAAGCAAAAATATATTTTTTAATTTCTTATCCGTCTGTCTGTCTGTCTGTCGATATGTATGGTCACATTCTTCTCTGAAGGTACTGAACCGATTTACTTGCTGCACCAATTGCTTTGTTTTAACTCAACTTAACAATTAAAGTTTGTTTTATCAAAATCAGTTCATTAAAAAAAAGTTATCGTCATTTAAATGAACTCAAGGTATTAGTATGCCTGCGAATGCAGCGAATGCGAATGCGAATGCGAATTTTTTGCCGTGTGATCCCGGCCTAGAATAGGATCATCCTGGTACTGGTGATGTCGTAAGAGGCGACTAAAGTACGTGTGGTAGAGTCACGTCGCCAGCAATGGCAACACGCATGGGCAGACTCGACCGGATCATTACCACCCCCTGCATTTAAAACCGGCGTGAAGTAGTGGCTTTATGCCACAGCCTTTCGCATCAGGTAATGCCGGGCCCCGGCGCCCAATCCGCCTTAAAGGCCGGCAACGCACCTGTAACACTTCTGGGGTTGCACGGGGCCGTGGGCGGCGGTAATCACTTACCATCAGGTGACCCGAGCGCTCGTTTGCCGTGTATTTTTCATAAAAAAAAAGAATGTTATATAGCAATCGCGCTGGTAAGATTCTTGGCTAAAGAATGACATTCGAAACGTCTTGGTTATATGACTGTTGATAAAAAATATATTTTTGAAGCACTGTTATACGATATTTTATACAATAAAGTAAGCAAAATTGAATTATTAATGGAGATTACCTTCATAAATCATAACAGTTAAGTTTAAGTCGTAATTAATTCAACACAGAGATAAAGAACGATTTGATCTTCAAGGAAATATCTAATACATACATAGATTTTTTGGTTCGTTCGTTCGTTTGAAACTAATCTATGTAAAAATGCCTAAAACATCCTATCTACGTGTACTCTGTAATAACTACATATTAACCAATTGTACATTTAGCTCAGTGATTCTCAACCACTGTGCCGCGGCACTTTTGTGTGCCGCCAAATTTCAAAAGTGTGCCGCCAAATTTTGCAAATATATAATGATGTTAATATTAGCTATTAAATTATATCATTTAAAAAGAAAAATATTTTTAACATGAATATATATTTAATCCACAAAAAAATAAATTATTTTATTATTTGCTTTGCAAATAAACGTTTAGTTATTATTATAGTATATATTCGTTTATTTCGTATATTTAAATTTTTTGTCATAAACTATTTATGCGGTGTGCAATTTTAAAATAATTTTTATCTTTTTCTTTGTGTGCCGCCAATTTTTGAAATCGTTAAATATGTGCCGCATAAGTCTCATCATAATTTTAAAACTCGGTTAAGTGTCAGTAAATAACAGTTAAATTATTTACTGACATTTAACCGAGTTTTAAAATTATGATGAGACTTACATAACATAGGTAAAAAGAACGTAATGTTAAAAAATATATACGCACAATTAGCTTTACGTATATTTTATAAATATCAAATATCAACATTTCAAATACAATTCAAACAATCAAAAATTCTTATAGAAATTACGATAATGAAGTAAAAAAATCATATTAGAAGTCATTATAGCTGTCAGTCAATTCCGTTTATTGTTAAATGAATAATCATGTAGTTCAAGCGGGCGAAGCCGCGAGTGGACAGCTAGTTTACAATAAAACATATTTTCAACAAGAACATGAGGCATTAATCGAAGCTTTTATAAGTAGACAAGTAATATATATAAAATATATATATTTTATACGCGACACCTGTAAATTAAGGTTTTAATTTTTTTCAGCTTCATCCTTTATCCCACTTTTTGTCCTAGTACCAGAGCGAAGAAATGAAAACATGAAATATTTAATTTCCGCCAGGGAGAGTAGAAACCACAACCTGTCACGTTTACGCAACGACTGGTCCTTTGTAAGTATTGTCAATAAAATGTTACATATGATTGATTAACAATCTACACATATATAAAGTATTAAAAAAGGTATGTTACATGAAGAAAATATCATCATTTTCACAAAAATATCTCTTAGGGAAAGAGATTGCTATTAATATAATAATAACTTTTTATAATCATAATGTTATTCTCACGCTAAGTTAATTACATTATACTTACGTGGTGAAATATCATATGCGGGTAACAGGTATAATTAAATTTAGTACAAAACTCGGACTTGTTATTAATCATATAGAAATAGCGTAAGTTGAAATCTTTATATAATCGAAATTTTATAGTTTATCGGTTATCGAGGCTAGTCGTGGTGCAGCGGCACGAATTGTGACTGCAAACCGACTGGTTGTGGGTTCGATCCCCACTCGAGATGAAATATTTACTTAAATTTATATTTCCATATCTTCGCTCTGGTCGAGGCTAAGCACGGCGTTGAATTCTGCCACTCAACACGCAATACCTCCAGAATTCGGCAGAAAGTGGGGAACGGAGTGTCTTAACACAAGGCCTGCCTACCCTGCTGTGTGCGGGATACAGCGTGAAGCTGATTTATTTGATTTATTTTTGATTTTTATAGGTAATATTCGTTTTTATTAATAGCATTTTAAAATATTAGAAAATATGAATATTATTTTATAAAATAAAAATATGACGCGATTTATATTCGATGGAGTTAAAATAAATCCGTATAAAAATAACCTGTTCAGTGGAACGTGTAACCTTATTTATTCACTTTCGTTGTAAATCTGCGGTTTTTTTACGGACGTAACTGTTTATTTGCGTACCGTTTTCCCTTTGAACAATTTCACTAGATATAGTAGAAATGTATAATTTAAGCGGGAATTCGTCGTTCAAAATAGCCTCAATGGTATAATTCATTTAATTACGAACAGATTAAATCTGATGTACAATTTGTAAAGAGACCAGTCTGCTTACGTTCATTATTAACCGGGTGAAGTGAACAAATGAATGGCTACTATCAATTTTAATGGCAATATTCATTTTACATTTAAACACTAATATAAAATGAACATTTATCTTAACATATCTTTTCATAAGCTTCAATAAGCTTACATTAAACCTAAGTTGTACCAAAAGTGAAAGCATACATTAACTCAAAACAATATTTTTTTTACATAAAAATTGCGATAGAATATGAGAAAGCAAATTAAAAATAACATATTCATGCGGTTTTTCACAGCAATGCGTCCGTCCTACCGAAAAATGAATGAGGAAGAAACGATACATCGTACTCCACGGACGTCAGTTATCCATCATAAACACATTGTGAGCAAATTTTGCAGCTAAACTGCTAGGTATACAATCTACCGAAGATAATGTATAACGTGAAAGCACACAAACGAGTACATATCTAATATTTTATTAAAACCAGGCTATTTATTAATTGTAAAAGAGGATAGAATTATTTAGAGGGTATAGACAATTAGAGTGCTAAAATTGTACTTAAAATAAAAAAAATATGTAAAGGCAAAAAAAATTGTAGAACGTAACCAACATAACAATTGTTGTAATGGATTAAGTAAGATGGCAAAAGCCATAATAAAGGCTGTTCACGTTCAAAAAGGATTTCGCACAAAATTTATTGTATAACACAAGCTGAAATTTTACGTTATAACAAAAGCATTAAGCTTTTTAGATTGTAATTAAAATAAAGATATAATTAGGATTATATATATATTATTATATATTATTATATGTAAATCACTATAGGAAAGTCTTGAGTTCACTTCCTACAGAGGAAGATTTTGACTCAAATTGAAGACTACGCTTTTGGAAGGGAAACTTGAGAATCGAGTGACGAATTACAGAGAGCACAGTTAATGAGATAATTTGACTAAGATAATTAGTACACGGCACCTGATACTGAACATACGTATACCTCAAGTCACTTCGAAATAATTGAAGGAGACAAAGCGTCGAACACGCCAAGTTAAATGAACTGCAACGATGTAAGTAAATAGAAGAAATAGTTAACAATGCTGATTTTTATATTCAAAAGCTAACTTAAATACTGTGTACAGCGCTGAATAAAATGTACGAGTATGTCTATGTTCAAATTTATCATAGAAATCACAAACATGTATTATAAAACAAATGTTCCAATAGAACCAGAAAACGAAAATTATTTCGTAATAAAAACAGCGAGAGATCGGATTAAATTAAATTAAAAGTAATAGAGCACCAAACCAAATCGTGGACAAAGTAACAACTGGTATCAAAGGCAAAATTAAACAATTTAAAAGGAAAACTGTAGGACTGAAGGGTGTTCAAAGCGAATCGACAGAAATAATGGATACCGTTAAGCCCTCGAGCCCCAACTAAGCTTAATGAAGCTGTCAGAATGGCCAATCTTCAGGAACCGACGATTTCATCTACAGTCCAATTTATGATGCCCAAAACAATATTTATTTAGTGCCCAATTCGTTAAGAATGTTACTTAAATGAAAGATTCTTTTTTAATTTTAAATTTAGATATAATATATAAATTATTGTAATAAATATAATATATAATTATTAAAATTAAAATATAATATATAATTTATTTTAATAATGCATAAATACTTTTTTTTGTGAGGCCAGTCGTGGCGCAGGGGCACAAAGTGTGACTGTTGGTTGTGGGTTCGATCCTTTCTCGAAGATATAAAATATTTATTTTATTTATATTTCCATTTCGCTCTGGTATTGAGGCAAAGCGAGGCGTTGAGTACGCAACATGCAATGCCTCCAGAATTCGGCGGAAATTGGGAACGAAGAGTCGTAACACTAGATTCCCTCTGCCTGCTCTGCTGTTTTCGGGATACAACGTGAAGCTGATTATAATTTTTGCAGTTTTTTAAGGAATCCAAGAAATAGGTAAAACAAAAATGAACTTGGTGGACTATACCACCACATTATATGGAAAAGAAGCGCAAGATTAACTGCATTACAAATTTAAATATCGAAATTCAACTCAACTCGCCCAGGGCTTAATAACCGACAGAGGATTGTTATCGAGGTCCCAGACTTCGTGACCTTTTATTTAACAAGATACAAGATTATCACGGTCCACGTAATAGCTGCCAGGGATAAATTCAAAAGGATACCGTTAGATTGTTGTCATTACATCGAATTTTATTACTGCACTATCACGGTCTTTCGTTTCTTTGTCGTTATCTTTGTTGTTTGAAAGTGTAAAGCGAGACAAATGGCTGTAGTGCGACTTTTATTACATCAACATTACATTACACGTATATATATATATATATATATATATATATATATATATATTTTATGGAAAAGACACGCCAAACGAGCGTGCGGGTCACCTGATGGCAAGTGATTACCGCCGCCCACGACTCCGTGCAACCCCAGAGGAGTTACAGGTGCGTTGCCGGCCTTTAAGATGGGTTGGGCGCCGGGGCCCGGCATTACCTGATGCGAAACGCAGTGGCATAAAGCCACTACATCACGCCGGTTTTAAATGCCGGGGGTGGTAATGATCCGGTCGAGTCTGCCCATGCGTGTTGGCATTGCTGGCGACGTGACTCTACCACAAGTACTTTAGTCGCCTCCTACGACACCACCAGTACCAGGATGCTCCTATTCTAAGCCGGGATCACACGGCAAAATATATAATGTACACTACACTAATATCATAATTACTTACATTTATTGCATACTACTGAGCATATAAAAACAAATTATTTGGTATAAAAATCAAAATCAAATCAGCTTCACGCTGTATCCCGCACACTGCAATATATATATATATATATATATATATATATATATATATATATATATATATATATATATATATATATATATATATTTTTTTTTTTTATGGAAAAGACACGCCAAACGAGCGTGCGGGTCACCTGATGGCAAGTGATTACCGCCGCCCACGACTCCGTGCAACCCCAGAGGAGTTACAGGTGCGTTGCCGGCCTTTAAGATGGGTTGGGCGCCGGGGCCCGGCATTACCTGATGCGAAACGCAGTGGCATAAAGCCACTACATCACGCCGGTTTTAAATGCCGGGGGTGGTAATGATCCGGTCGAGTCTGCCCATGCGTGTTGGCATTGCTGGCGACGTGACTCTACCACAAGTACTTTAGTCGCCTCCTACGACACCACCAGTACCAGGATGCTCCTATTCTAAGCCGGGATCACACGGCAAAATATATAATGTACACTACACTAATATCATAATTACTTACATTTATTGCATACTACTGAGCATATAAAAACAAATTATTTGGTATAAAAATCAAAATCAAATCAGCTTCACGCTGTATCCCGCACACTGCAGGGTAGGCAGAGGGAACGTAGTGAAAGACACTCCGTTCCCCACTTTCTGCCGAGTTCCGGAGGCATTGCGTGTTAAGTGGCAGTACTCAACGCCGCGCTTTACCTTGACACCAGAGCGAAGAAATGGAAATATAAATTTAAGTAAATATTTCATCTCCTCGAGTGGGGATCGAACCCACAACCAGTCGGTTTACAGTCACGCTTTGTGCCACTGCGCCACGACCGGCCTCAATTATTTGGTATACTGATCAATAACTGACATATACTAAGACGAAAGTCATAGGTTCGAATCCAAATATAAAAATCAGCTCAACATAAATTTCATACTTCTTCCATTATTATTTATTTCATTTATGTGGCGTGTATAAATATCAGCATGAATGTATATTGATTAAGATAGTTGCTCAGTGCAGACAGTCTCGCCCAGCTTATAAAAACATGAATATGCATCATATAACCACACAATTACCTGAAATGAAGTAACTGCGAGTTGTGACAGGCCGTCCACGTACGGCCCCAACACGACGTGCTCGCGGACTCGTAATGACCGCCGCGTGGTCTCCGGGTCTAGCAAATCGTGCACGCGCTCGTTGTAGATCTCCATGTACGACACCTCCACCTGGACCGATCATATTAAATCGTATTTTTTTTATTGTTTTATCGCCTTTTTTTATTTTATAATTTTTAGAACGGGCATTAGAAAATTGATTGAAGTATACACAACATGCGGCATATTTATTAACAATTCATTATAAACAATATTGTTTTATATATTATTTGACAAATATATAAATATGTTTAATAGTAAGCCATTAAAAAAGTAAAGCGGTATTAAAAAATTCTGTGAATACAAGTAAATATTTAAATATGAATAGTTAAAGCAGAAGAACTGATTAAACAAGAAGAATTCTGTATTCAACATTAAATGATAAGAGAACACAAGTATAAAAAGCCTTGCGGGATGACTTACATGCATGTACAAGTAGGTCAACATAGATTCAAAGTAAAAAAGTCGACTAAAGCGCGACTAACGAACCAATTTTGTTCAGGTATGATTCCTGTGAATTCACCAGTTTTACCAGTTTTCTTTTAGGCCTTAATCTTTGACTGCCTAGTAAAGATGCTTTATAGCTCTGATACTATATAAATTTCATTACAATTTTAAATAAAACTATTTTGACCACGGGCAGACTGACCCGTGACCACGGACTACTGCAAAGTGTTTGAAACGTCGGGTTTTCAAAATGTATAATACAAAATATACGCGATTAATACGGTTAAAATAGTTTCATTTAAAATGTGTCATAATCGTGAAAATCAAAGAACTTATTATATTAAATTTTATTATAATTATTATATTAAAATTTAATATATTAGCAAAATTAGACTACCATTTTATAAGACGTGATATTTTTTATTTATTAACAACTGTCATAGAGTTACCTTATATGTGAGTGCAGGTGGTGACTGTTGGACAGCAATTCTTTCAAACAACGCATCGCAGAGGCGCGGTATAATGCCGCCTTCATTAGGGCCGGGCGCGCCCATCATCGTGTAGGATTTTCCTGAACCTGAATATAGTACAAAAGAGTTGTAATATTCGATAGGAAATACGTATATTTAACCATTACTTTATATTAAAATCTAAATCACACTGAGAAAATGCCTAAAAATGTTTAAATTTAGGAGTTGATATCCATTTTATATAAGAATTCGAAACGCTTTTGCAGAATTCGAAACGATTCACATTAATAATAAATTAATATTAAATCAATGCATTCAATTTCATGCATATTGTATGCATATAACAACAGAATATGATGATGTTTGATCAAATACGTACGTGTATAAATCATTTGTGCCATAGGTGTAAATTGGATATCTAGTACTTTCATTGTAAATAAATATATTTATATTAAACTGACGCAATTTAAAACCGTCACACGTAATGTAACCTTTGATATTTAGTAGCCCATAATATTTTTCATGTTATACGACGTAACTAACTTTTGAGACAACATATAGAACTTAATCAGCTATAAATTAGTAACATATTAAGTTAAAGTTTCTCACACGTAGTGTAGTTAGCCAAGCATAACAAGCTTAATCCAACGCTAAGGCTCTAGTGAAACTCGAGACGAGAGTAGCGAGGCGCATTAAGAAAAGTGCTTAGTATGAAAATGTAGTTTCCAGCTCCACCAACCTCCCATACATTTTCTGCTTCAATTAACGTATATAAAAACACTCGTTTAGTGCACGCTCAAGATGTGAGCTGGGAAAATATAATAATGTAGCCGAGCTGAAAAAAATGTTCAAAACAAAAAACGCGATAAATATGACGAATACAAGTTTCAACTGCTGCGATAGCTTGTTGACATAACAGTGGAAGCAAACTCCAATTATAAAAATAAATACTACGACAATATACTGCGGAGAATAGTTTTTATAGTTAATAGCGTACGTGGATATTTTATAAGTGTTGCAAGGTTAATTATATTTACAATTATATGTTCTAATAACACTAAATGAATAGAGTTATAAAACGATGATAATTAGTTTAAGGAAATTATGCAAATACATAATCTGTGACACGAATTAATTTTGACAGATAAAAAATGGTACTAAAATGATAATAATATTCAGTATAGTAAAGATAATTAATGAATTAAGCTTCGATCCGAAATTACTAATTTTAACTATTGTGGGAGGAGGTTTTTTTTAACATTTTATATTACCTAAAAATATTAAGAAAACCTCTCACAAATCAAATTATACAAAACATACATATTTATCCGTAGAACCGTACACAAAGGTGAAAAATTATATTGGCCTTAAACTAAACCAATATAAAGCATTTAAAGATAAAAAACCTCAACTAACTCTTTGAATAAAATATTCAGACAATATAAAAGGTAGTACAGCTTACAAGGGTAGGGTTGAGGCTTGAGATATCACAAGAATCAAATTGTTGGCAGCCAGCCAAATCAACAGAGATATGAAATGTGAATATTATTATCAGTTAAGAGCAATCACCACTTATTAAGTTATATGTAAAGCCATTTTGTAAAAAAATATTACTTTTATTAGTATCGAAATTTTAAATATAAAAATTTTACTTTTAAAAGTTATCATATTTTATTATTAGGCGACAACATGTCACGGGTGGCCAAAATTACATTATAGCCAATAGCACTTGTCATTTGCATATGACTAAGTAATAATTCACATGCAAATGACATATTGCATTATGTGAATGTTTGCGCAGCGTGTATACAGGTGGCCGTAAAGTACAAGGACATTTTACATTTTACAAAGTGTAAAGAATAATCCTGGATGATATTTATTTTTATCTAAATACAAATATATTTTGTGATCAAAAAGCATAACCATACACGAGATAGGCGCTCTTTTCTGTCTTGGGTCATCTGAGAAAGACGACGGAAAGAGGTATATTAAATAATGTAGAACATTAAGAAGTCTGCCTACTCTGCCTAATACATATAATATCGGAGATGCTACAAAATATACCAAAGACAATTAATATAAGACAGTAAAACAAAATTATAGTTATATCAAAAAGAAATACATCCCATTTTATTAACCAAACAAAGACAAACTAGAAAAGCCAACACTATAACTGCTTGTACTCTGCCATATTTTAATATGCACTGTTTTAAAATGAAAAAAAAATAAAAAAAACATTGAAAGGATAAAAGTATTGTTTGTATTATTTCAGTAAAGTTTAAAATTAATTCTTGTATTAATATTATTATTATAATTATAATATTTGACAATTAACGAAGGAAACAAGAATTGATTGAGAAAAATTTATTCTTAATTGAAGAGAAGAAAGTGACGAGAAGAGTTTCAATTGACCGACAACAATATGTAAAAATTTAAATGTATCGTCAGCATTCCGACATAATTCATTCGTCGCAACTGCCTTCATCGCTGCCTTGAACCACTCTTCACAAGTGACATAAGCTGGCACCTGCATTTTAGGTCACCCGGACGCGGCACCTGCTTTCAACTCGCTTTGTTCTCGTTTCGCGATAGGTGCTTTACTTAAAAATACTTATATTCTTTAGAAATTGAAGCACTATAGAGTGCACATCGCATTTCATTGCAATATGTTACGTTACAAGATAACGATGTGTCAGTTTAATCGTTACATAAAACTATTTATTTTTAAATGAAAAATAATGTTTTATTCTATTCCATATAGCAGAGTAGGCGTGTCGATTGACGAAATCTAACGTCGCACTTTGTCGTGCCACAACAAGCAAATGTAAATAAATAATTACCGTGAGTGTGGACCAAGCCCACTATCATCACATTTATAGTCAGAGGTTTCACACACAGATTTCTAATAAAAAAGCTGAAGATATAATTCAGCTTACTACAAAAGAGCTTTAAGCTAATTATTTCAATTAAATATGAAAGCACATAATATGCTCTTTACAAGGTTATATCAATTATGTCAATCTTATCGGTTTAAATTCCATTAACATGAATATTAAAACGAACTGAAGCTACCGAAATAATATAATGTGAACACAGAGTATTATTCACAAAAATAACTGTTTGGTCAGTAAACCCTAACGCGTACGACACGTTTGACGACAATTGACAAATTTATACGTGCGTAACATTCACGAAGCGTGTCGGTATGGAGAAACGATCAGCTCGGTCATAGGTGATAAAACACTAAACATATTCAATTGAATATTTCTAGTTCATGTTAAAAATATAAATGAATATACTTGAAAAAACAAAATTCGAATTATTCAACTTACTTCAAATGTCAACTGTTTAACCACGGGCGGGGATAGTAGTCTCGGGCATGATATTAAATATTCCCTCCAGTTACGAACATTACACAAAATAGTTTTCTAAATAGTAGTATTCCACCATTTTATGCTATTTTCCTTGTAAGGGTCGATTGATATTTTGTTTTACATTTGTAAACAGTAAATATTTACGTATTCACCGGAAAACTAATAAAAGTACTTTTATTGACATAATTAAATTATATTTTCCGCCTAACTTAATAAAATAGCAAGTAATCTTTGAACCTGTCGATAAAACGAAGTAAACGTTTGTGTGACAGTAGATGTCATACTTTTCTAACAAAGGCTGCGCCCATCTCTTGTCTTAAGATAAAAAACCTTTAAAAACTTTTATCATTTTCTATGATAAAATAAACTTACTATCTCAAAAACCTAAAAGACAATAAAATTAAACGTCAAACAATAATTTTCTTTTTTAATGTTAATTGGAGCTCTGTTTCATATTATGATGAACTAAAATAGGGCTTCGTATGACGACTCTTCTAGCGGAGTATGGAGACAAATGTGCATAAATGTTTTTCTATTATTTCTTTTCTGCCGTGTGGTTTATAAATAAACTATCCCAAAATATATTATTTAGAAATGATTGCAAAAAATAAAAAAATAATAAAAAAAACAAATGTATATAAGATTTATGTCTATTACGAAGATTCATTATTTGCATTAAAATATTCAAGTACAAAGTTATAAAACAAAATGCTTGTAGAAAGACTGAATATGAAAATTTATTAGGTCGTCATAGAAAGAACACGATAACTTTTCCACTTCAACTTCCAACATTCATGTGAAGTATTCAAATGCAAGATACTTTCCAATTTTAGTTACAAATGTAGACTACATTTCAAAATAATATTTCTCATTGTGCATGTCTGTCTATCTACTGATGTTTACACAATTGCAAATTATACTTGGCAATGTCTTAAATCCTATTTTTTTTCTGTTTCCGTAAAAATTTGGAGAAATCCTCTTAATGCAACAAAGCAAATTGTCGTATTCTGTGCGTTGTCCGTCGGTCACTCAGTGACGTGACATATCTATATAGATAAAAGTATAGTTTCTGTAAAACAAATATCATTTCATATTTATGCTTACACAACACCGCTATACATTCTGGATACTCATTGAGCCTGATTATAAGCAAAGTCTGTAATTATATCAACTCGCTAATAAAGTTTTGTAAATAATCAACAGTTTGACTAAGTTCAAACTTCTTTCCAATCCAAGTCCAATTTCACGTAAATTGTAGTAACATTGGTCCCTAAAGAGTCATCTTATTAGCATATTTTCAATTCACAATATTAAGTAAAAATATAAACTGCAGACGGACTAAATTGAATTTAAATATTATGAGATAAATTACATTACCCGCATATATAGCAGGGTAAGAAGATAGAACCTGGGAACCTAGTAATAGTGTTAAAACTTTCCGTTTCCCAATTTCCGCCGAATTCTGGTATCTGCCAAGCATTGCGTGTTAAGTCGCGGAGATCAACGACGCGCTTTATCTCGTTACCAGAGCGAGAAAATGGAAATATTAAATATTTAATTTTCTCGAGTGAGAATCGAACCCACAACCTGTCGGGTTATACATCCACAGGCTTGTATCCTAGCGCCACGACTAGACAAATAATAAATCGCAGTGTTGTATTCAATCATTAAGTTACTTTAACAAGATTACAAGCACGTGATTGGATTGAGTCCAACATTGGGCAAGCAATCTAGTAGAAGGATCGACG
This sequence comes from Heliconius sara, assembly GCA_917862395.2. Taxonomy (NCBI): domain Eukaryota; kingdom Metazoa; phylum Arthropoda; class Insecta; order Lepidoptera; family Nymphalidae; genus Heliconius; species Heliconius sara. The sequence goes on along the minus strand of OU860789.1, from coordinate 11,376,016 downwards.
CCCTGGGGCCCCCGGAAGCAATAAGAGCGATTTGCCACATTATACATGGCAACATTCCAGATGCGTGAGTTTGCACATATTTTGGAGAAATTCTTTTGGACTGGATATATATGGCTGAAACACTGATCGATGAGAGCCTAAGATTTATACACATTACATAAGTTTATGTTATCATTAAATAGGGAAAATGGTAAAAAATTAAGTTACGTTATTGTTTTTTAATAAGTATTAAAATAAAAATTGTTCACGCCGTTATGAGGTAAGTATATTGGTTATAATATTTTAATAAATTAACTTTTGTAAAGCGCAGAGAAACGAGGCAAAGCGCGGTATTTTGTTCCACCACTCAACACGCGTTACCTCAAGAATTCGACGGAAACTTGGAAAGGGAGTGCCTTAGCACTAGGTTTCCAGGTTCCCTCGGCCTACTCTGCTACGTCGGTATACAGTGTGAAGATAAAAAAACAAGTAATAGTAAGAAAACATATTATTTATAAGAATGCACCATACATTCTATTTATTATATAATTTCTTTGAAGATCGCCACTTCCATGTATAACATAACACTGAACAAAAATGAGTATTTAAACGACTCATAAGCAGTGCAACCGTCATGTCATTATGTCTACGGGCCAAGTTGAACGGACACGGAATGGCTCAATAAATGGCGCAGTCCGTCGACATCAAACCACGCCCCCGATGCAAGCTGACAGTTAATAGCGTCGAATGTGTATTGTAGACAAAGAAATGTTTGTTTCCTTGTGCAGATTTACAAATGTTTATGTGTTAAACTGGTTCAAGCAACAAGCAAACTATCTTTATAGTCGGATTATCAACAATATAGTTTATGTTGAAATCGTTATAATGGCCAGATTATCCTTTGGATTTCGAACGCTTACTAAGCACATTGGTAGGAATATGCATATACTTTTTCTAATAAAATTATTACATATATATTAACAGGCCAGTCGTGGCGCAGCGGCACAAAGTGTGACTGTAAAACCGACTGGTTGTGGGTTCGATCCCCACTCGAGGACATGAAATATTTACTTAAATTTATATTTCCATTTCTTCGCTGTGGTGTCGAGGCAAAGCGCGGCGTTGAGTTCTGCCACTCAACACGCAATGCCTCAGATTTCGTCAGAAAGTGGGGAACTGAGTGTCTTACCACTAAGTCCCTCTGCCTACCCTGCTGTGTGCGGGATATAGTGTGAAGCTGATATTTTTAAGTAAATTACAAAATTAAACATACGATTGGTTTTTTTTAAATAATTATAAAAAAGCTCCGGAAGCACAGTAATTGTAGCGCGCTGCGTGCATGATAAATGCGCTACCGGACTCATCGCTACCTTATCTAATTTGTTTATCGCACGCCGATGCAGTATGTTACAGTTCAGAGTATGTGATGAATATTTTGATTGAATCTCATAGTGATTTTACTATAAAGTGAAATACTATTTGTTGCAAAAACAAGAAATGTAAAAAAAAATATTTTAATTCTTTGTGTTATTAAATAAAAATATTCGTTCTGCAGTTTTCTGTATTTAAAAAAATACTAATTTTCTATTAATAATAATTTATTGTTTTAACAGTTTACTTCTTATTTTTTATATGAAATTAAAATGTATATTTAAGTTATAGTATATCTATACAAGATATGACTTGTTCAGAATGAAGTGAATATATATAATTTAAATATAATGTTTTTAAATGGAGATGTTATTTAATATCCAGTTATATTTCATTTTCAAATTATAAACGGGTTTTTTGTTTACTTATCAATTTGTGAACAAAGATAAACGTACGCAATTAAACAATTTCAGCGACAGAGTTCATTCTAGCGTCAAAAAATCGCAACGCCTCTTAAGACTATATCCCCGAGGCGGTTGTTCAACCTCGCCCTTAGAGGCTTGTTCTGAAAAATAGGTGAAGTATCTATTCATTCACAGGTTCACAAGGCTGAGGAGTCACTAGGTAACAATATACGTCTGTCACGCGGTACACACTCGCCTATACCTTGGTATAATAATGAAGATACAAGTTCAAGAGTTTTGGATCTAATAATTTTATACGGAGTGTTATTGTCATCACCACTTTAAATGAAACCACAATCCTTTTGACTGATTGCCAAGATCACGCCGGCTTGGTAATTTATAGTATGACATTAGAAAAATGGGGAATACAAGGCGTACTTAGGCATAAACTTTGTACTATATTATCAACTACGAAACAAAGACAGATATTTCTTTGTTCGTGTTAAGAACCTTACACTTAATTATATTTGAACTTTATACCTCCTTTGGTAGAATATAAAGAAGTTGAAATATATGAAAAAGGAAATAATATTTTTTTTTAACAAACTACTGTGTTCTGTTGAATAGTTCTAACCATTTTTGTGCTACAATATGTGAAAGTTAACATTGATTTGAATGAACTCGTTGCAAGGATTCCTTGTACAAAGCATATTATATCCGCTGCAGCATGACAAATCGGCAGCCTGAGCTTTGGTGTAACAAATGCGGTTTGCCTGTCCGCCTCCATAAGCCGATACTAGATAAGCTGCCAACAGGCATTTATCAGATTGAAAGCTCCAACTTACTGATGTATAGCATGCACTTATACCTACATAAGCAAAAGGGGGAATCAATTGTTGTACCAGAGGAAATCTGAGAACATAATGTTAAGATTAGTTAAGTTAAGTTCTATTTTTCACTTTCCGTCGAATTCTTGAAGCATTGCGTGTTGAGTAGCGGAGCTCAACAGCGCGCTTTAACTCATTACTAGAGCGAGGAAATGGCGCCACGTCTGGCGTCAACAATGAATATATTTTTATATCAGTTACTAAAAGAAATATGCGGATAGAAAAACAAGTACTTAAATAATATTTATTTCATAAAAAAACTCTCACACCATTGAAATAAAATGAAGACGATATAGATTTATTAACTTATTTCTAGGTCTCTCAACAGCGAGTATTGTGGGAGATGGGGCGTGCAACAAAAGCTACTAGGGCTCTGGGGGATGGAGCTTTTCACCTAGCGTTGATTCAATCCGGTTCTAGTCAATTCTAATTAGTATTTAAGATAGAATAAATGCTTCATAGTTGTTTTTATAATTTTATTGCTTTTATTTGCAAAATAAATATATTCCGGTAGTACTAATTGATCGCAGTCATGGCGTGGTAGATCATTGTTTGATTTTACGCTCAATAGTTTTAACTTTATTCCGCACTCAGGGAACATGTTTTCATTTAAATTGTAAAATAATGCGCGAAACAGTTTTTCTAAATATGACGGAAAATGGAGAATGGACCGTTGTAGGTCGTAGGACTGTTATAAGTTAAAGAACTTTCCATAAATTCTTCTTAAAAATTGTCACAAAAATATTATTATAAGTTAGCAAATATAATTTATCAGAAACACAAAAAACATGAAAAATATTTTTTATCATAGTTCAAATACTCAAAGAATTGCGTAAACCGGTATCTATGCTATTAGACCCAACAGAATATGTTCACGAGAAAGAAACTATTACCGAAAATAAACTTCAATATTTACGGTAAATATAATCGACAAAACACACACAGCAATTTATCGTGAAGTAGAAAAACACGAGTCTCGTTTAACTCCTATATATATATATATATAAATTTATTTTAATTTTTTTATTTCCATATGCCAATTTGCAAATGAACACACATGCTACTCTGCGAGCAATTAAATGGTTTTTCACCTTGAAACTGAAGCATTGATCGATAGTCGATACTAACAACAAACACTTAAACAAATTATACGTACACTGGCTGGTTTTATATGAAACGTTTTTGTTTATTGTTATCATCATCACGCAACTCTCTCACAGAGCCAGATACACTTTAAAGAGTATGATAAGAAACTACACTGATTATTATCTAATATTTATTTAATATAACAATTAGTTTATAAAATTTTGGGTCGTCATTTTGCTATAATTTGAATAAGAAGTGCCTGTCTTACTTCAGCATCCAAAATGAGCACAATAACAGCGATATGGCATGTCTTTGCTATTTTTCAGTGGCACAGTTCTCTTTCATTATATTCTTGGTGTCGCTAAGACAAAGACCTTTTTTGTTTATTTTTCCACTCCGCTTTATTATCTGTGTCCCTTGCCGTCTCGAGGAAAAACAAAGCCGATCACACTTTTTTTTTACTTTGTGGTAGTAGAGTTTCAGCTGAATAGTTTTGCTTGTTATTTATAATATTTTAAGCCTTGAAATATATATGTAGATACCATATTAATTGCAATGAACCTTTATGACCTTGACTTATTTCTGTTCACTTCAATGTTATTAAAATTTATATTATTATATTTTAAAAAGAAAAATTTCTTAAAGTATCAACATTTGAAGCTGCATGTGCCATCATATTCTGTAATTAAGTACATTTAAACTAAATTGCATGTGCATTTTTTTATTATTCTCGTCTACACATATCATGTTATACAAAAACAGAAGACGCTTTAACTTATTCGGTTTAAAGTTTAACTTTAAAAAAATGTGTTTATTAAATTGCAAGACCATTAAAGAAAAAAGAAATGGAGTTATTAATGACATTGCTTTCGTAGAATACCGTTCATAAACAAGTCGAACACAACGAAAAGTGAAACTGTCAAGGCTGTCACTTAAAATGTCTGAAGAGACCATTGTCTTTTAAAGAACTAAAACGTTTAACAGAAAATTGTATAATAATGTAACTCATTATTTATAAGCAAGAGATGTAGACCTTGTAAATAATTCTGTTTAAATATGTACATGTACATATAATGTTGTATATGTAATATTATAAAACAAGAGCAAAATTTACAAAACTCGATTAAATAAATTTTAGAACCATTAGGTTTCATATAATAGCAAGTATACTATAGTAAATAGTACGATACTTAGAATCAATATACATATACATACGTGTATAATATACATATGTGTATAATACATACAGTATTTGAATAATGCGCTTTAAAATATATAAAAATTACTATCGACGCAACAAGCCACTTAACGAACTTACGCGAACGATATAGGTCATACGTCAGCTTCACGCTGTACCCCGCACACAGCAGGGTAGGCAGAGGGAACTCAGTGTTAGGATACTCCGTCCCCACTTTCCGCTGAATTCTAGAGGCGTTGCGTGTTGAGGGGCGGAAATCAACGCCGCGCTCTGCCTCGACACCAGAGCGAAGAAATTAAAATATAATGTTAATAAATATTTTATTTCCACGAGTGGGGATCGAATCGACAACCAGCCGATTTTACAGTCACACCTGGCCTCTCATACGGCCGTACGTACGTAATTCATTATACGTAGCTTATCAAAATTGGCTATTTTAAGAAAAAATAATAAGCATATATATCGCACGTATCCAGGTATTTTACTAGCCCCTATAAGTACTGCAAAATGTTCTAAGCTACAAAAAATATAAGCATAACTAATCAGTATTCCGAAGTATGAGGGACTAACGACGTAAAAACACGCTAATGCACTCAGCTGGGAGAAGCGCTTCCCTTTAGAGCTGATACAAACGGGACATAATATATTATTAAATTGTTTCAGTCAGGCAGGACAAAGTATTAGGTACAGGGTGCAGGTATTGCCTGATGTGCTGTTGTTTTCATATGTCAATTATCATATATTAGGTATATTATTTAAGGCTTCTTGATAAACATCGTGTTTACTTTTTTAAATCGATTATTATAATTGTTAGCCGTATTTTGCTTGTCAATTCGAATTATAAATATTTTGTGTCACATAAAATTGTTTTACTTATTTATTTAGGTATCAACTTTCAATTCTCCCAGCTCCAAAAGTATATCTGTAGGTACGTAGGTAGGTACTAGCCGCGCCCAGTATCAGCACATTAGTAGCTGTAGTGGAGTAGCTGAAAGTATCGCGATCATCTGGAAAATAAGGCCAAGTTGGCCTCAATGAAAGTTGGAATCATCAGCAGAGCGAGACAGTACTTCACGCCAAAACATTGATTAGCCCTGTGTAGGAACATATTTTACATACATATTCGGTCTCGTACGGAGTACTTTTCTCATCTCTGGGCTATTTGAACGCATACAACTTGGGCCGTTCGAATCGTTAGGCCAATAGTAAGGCCGTTAGTAAAACCCAATGATCTATGAAAGAAAGGCTTTACACTTTGGCTTTACGTAGGGACGTCTCCTCGCTATGCGTTTATCGCTATGCCTCTACCGCATTTATCGTGGACATTGCTCTGAGGAACTGAGTGACTCTGATTTCTCTATTTGAGGAGAAAGATTTTGGACGGTTTTCAATTGGCGCGGCAATATTTCTAAAAACATTTTTCTATCCTTTGCTTGAAATAACATTAACAAACGGTAAATATAATAACACAAGTTTTGTATTAAGATTACTTTAGGGCTCAAAATAACATCTGAAATAATTTTTGTTAAAAAAAGACAATAACTAACCATGCTCTTATCCCTATCATCTCTGAAGCTATAGAGACTACATGATGTTGATAAAAATAACATTGTTTTTATAATTTCGTAAAATAACCTACCTTTTTATTATTCGATAAAGATAAACTATGTTTAAAATAAAGTTCATAAACTACGTAGTACGTATATGGATAGTATTACGTGTAGCACGTAGCCACTAAATTCTCTAATAACAAAATATGTAAGCAAAAGATCCAAATCCATCATCATTATGGATGAACGGTATTTACATAATCACAATAAACCTTTTTCGAGCCTCGTTTCTATATCGATAAATTTATCCTGTATCCACGATAAGACAATATAGTAATGTTAAATCCATACTAATATTATAAATTCATAAGTATCATGGCCAAATCGTTGAGCCGATTGTGATAAAATTTCATATACACATACTAGAGGGACTTGTGATGAAAATAGGCTACAGCTTTTATAATTTTTTTTTTTTGGTATTTCCAGAAATTACGTTGTTTTAAGAAAGGGTCGCCTAAAATGGGCTTCCCGAACGCTTACCTGGCGTGCACTGGCTCCACTTTATGAGACACAAAAACAAGGATTCACAAAAATATTGTCCTTTATAAAACGGACAGACGACGTTGAAGGCTTTGTCAGTTTTAATATATTTTCGATCTACTACTAATATTTGTGGTTATTCGCCGTATGTTATTAAGTAATTCGTATCTTTTTAGTTCTCTTTGCTTATTTGAGTAGTAGATTAGTTAGATTTTTCTTTTAAAATATTTTTTTTTTAATATTTATTTTTGGGTTGATAATATTGATAATACAGCTGAATTCAGATTTACGTCTACTTATTATTTTTTGTTTATTTTAAATAGTTAGGTATGTTTTTCTAACATTAAGTATATCCCTTACGTATGCTTATTATTTTTTATTGGTTTATTTCAATTATTAATAAATAATTGTCAATTCAAAATAATATCATAAATATGTTAAATAAACGGGCGAGGCCGCGTGGCTCGGCTAGTAATATAAAATTTACCTACACTAATTTTGACAACTTAATTGAGAAACATAGTAATGAATACTATTTGCAAGGCGAAAGGTCACCATAATTTCGTAATTAAACTTGAGAGAGCTTGGTCCGTAGTCTTAACGTTACTTATATATAAGGCTGACTTGAAGTAGAAAATATATTGCAAAGAAATTTTAACACTTTGTAAGCTTAATTACATGCTTGACAAATATAAGTAGGTGATAGTAATTAACCATTATAGAACATTTACTTAGAAAAACTTCGAAAAAATACTAAAAACTTCTAATAATGGACGGAAATATTTCATATAATAAAATGTGGAATAACGCTTGAAACATTGCCAAAAATATTTAATCAATATTTGCCAAACGATAATTCTAAGTAATTATCTTTATATAGTGGAAATTTGTAAAAATCTACCAACATAGATGCAATTCAACACCAAAGGTTGGCCACACGGACCAAGGGTAGAAATATATTTTTAAATGTTAGGTATTAGATAGTAAATTTTCACCGTGTAGTTGGAGTCCGTGTCAAAACGGCGCCATCAACACTAACATAAAGCAAGTAAAATATAACTATTTCTTTTACTAATACTGCATTTAAATTATAAATACGTTAATTTATTCAATTAATATTACAAAAGTTGAAAAGGTCCCGAACTGACTTTCATGCTTCTTTTTTAATTTGCGCCTAAATTCGCAAGGTAATTTAATGAAATTGAAACATTAACCTTCGGCAAAATTTATAAATCAAATATAATAATAATAATATATAATAACCACAAAAAATACAGAATCAAGGGGGAATATAGCAATATGAATAAAAGAACGCTTCGTTTCCATTCCGACACCACCAAAGGTTTCGAGTTGTCTGGATTAATTTTTCGCATTGAGCCTCTTTCGTTTGTGAATAGCGAATCAGTAAAAAATATTAACATTTCTACTAAATTTGGTATATATATGTATAGAAGTTATTAAAAAAAATTGTATCTTTTAATAATTTCTATACTCATAGTGTATACATACTTCTATACATTTTGAATAATTTAGGCTATAACATGTACAATAGAATTTAACATGTAGTAGCGCGAGTATGTTATACGTGAACAATATTAGAACTCAGTAGGTACCTACTAGGTAACTCACAAATTATACCCAGGCTGTAGCCGTTATTTCTCGCACAAAGCCTTAAAGCTCCTAATATCACCTTAGCTTACATTTTGGCTCGCCGTTCTTTTGATATATTAGACGTAAATTGGGTCTGATTATGTGAAAATTCCTTTTACCGTGTATATAGCTTGATTCATAGCGCTTTATGTAAAGCGTTTTAAGTCCGTGGATGGAGAAAAAAAACTAACTGTTGCGTTGAGCCTCGTTATTCCGCCTGAGTGCGCCAGTGTTGAATGAAGAATGAATGGGCCAGACGATCGTTGGAAATTCACTTTCGATTTCTCAGCTCAAAGTTATAACTTAACGTATTACGAAGCAATCTATAAAAAATAAAAACGTAAAACTGATAAATTATTATATAAATGTATTATAAAAATATGTTATTATATACAAATATTGTATATAGAGATTATATTTCAAACATTATAAATAAATCCTATTTATTCAGAAAATACCAAAATTCTAAGCTTATAAATAATATTTTTTAATTTAAAATATACCTAAACGGATAATGATATATACAGTATACTGTATACAGTACCTGGTTACCAAGTTAATTATTTATAACTGTATAAATAAAGCAGGTTGAAATTTTCTCGCGTACGTGTTACTTCTCGCGTTAATGAACTTTACGCCTGTAATGTTTCCTTAATTATTTACGAAATTAAACGTAGAGTTAAACGCCCGTTCGGTTTGTTCGTTCGTTTTGCTTAACTTTCTACATGTACATGTGAATATTTTAAATTACAATATGTAGGTACATACTCTAAATTACTATACTCTACTTAATTAAAGAGTGATGTAAAGTTTTGTAAAAATGTAGACGAATAAATATAAACGCCTAAATATGATCTTTTCGTTTTGACACGGTTTTATTACAGTGTTCTATTTTAGCAAAAATATATATATATATTGGGATTTATTAATACACAAAAAAGTTTTATCAAGACTCCTTATAAATTGCATTGAAGTTCAAATGTTCAAAGTGTTAATCAATTCTCATTAAAATATACCCACATCATTCTTAGCACTCTGTAAATAAATTTAATTGAAACAACGCAAAATGTCGAACTTAAACACTAGCGGACGAAGTAATTAAGTAAACAAAAGCTGTTTCCAAAAAGATTTCACGTGAATTGTGTGAGCGACTTACGTTGAGCTTTTTGTGCGATAGAAACATTTTACCTTTTTTTTTGTATCAAAATTTTTATGTACATTTTCAATAATATTATTCCAATAAATTATTGAAATGACACTCGGCTGAATGGTTACCACAAGGATACTTTATTACTGATTATTATGATAGTTACTTGTGATCTAGTCTCTATTTCGTCTTTTACTATCAAGTCTGTGAAATGTTACGAAATAATAAGTAAATACCTTTTATATGTACTAAGTACTCTAAACGTGAATATTTGTAGGTCATTTGCCTACAATATAGTCATGTTATGCTATAAATAAAATCGGTAAGGCGTCGTAAAACTCGAAGAGGAATTTAACGAGCATCAGGAGCGAAAGAGCGGAAAGCAAAGTCAAAGCTACGATTCGTAGTAGTTATAGTATGACTTTCTCAAAGAGTTTTGATAAACAGACAACTGTAGCATATGATTAAGACTGCGTCAAAGGCTGCACGTCACATTTATAGCATCGACCCGTTGCTCGTTAGTAATTGATAAACATTCGTGTGATCACATCTGATAGTTATTTTAGAAAATACTACCGATCTACATGCGGCTTCGTCCGCTTAAATTTATTGTTATATTATAGCAGCAAAGCAATTACATATAATCTTTACATAAATTGTAGGCTATGTTATTCTGATATATAAGCCATATTAATCTAAAGTTTAGTCTAAATCCATTCAATAGTTTTTGTGTGAAAGTGGAACAAACGTCCATCCTCACAAACTTTCACAATTATAATATTAGTAAGATTTACTTCAGGAAAGTAATACTTGTTTATCTATGTTTAATTTATATAACGTATTAAAACAAACAGAACATATCCACACGGACCTTAAAAAATATATCTATTCTTACGTATGTAGTCTTTACAGCCATGTTTGGAGTAACCAAAACAAACACGAAAAATTCCCTTAACGCTTTGTTTCGCGAATCAATTGTGAACCCTTCAACGCGTGCCCTACGCGTATCATCCCTTCACACTTTCTATTTACGTGAGGGAATTTTTAATAACGCCCAACCAACTTGACGTGGATCTGACGGTTACACAAAAAGGCCCGAACGGCTGCCCGAGGCTTTGTTTTTATTGAAAACACAAAACGGTTTGAAGTTAACACGAGTTTGGTTTATACACTGTGCTTTACTCTTTACCAAGCAACATTTATTAATGTATTTTCTGTAAGAAATATAAGAATTCCTGAACTTAACAAGAAAGCTGTGAAATATAAAAAGAGAAATTTACTTAGGCCGGGCGTTTAAGCAACTTTATCTATTCAGGTTAACTCGTTTTAAACGTAGGCGCGCGTGAAAATCTTAAGCGCTCTTTTACAGAAAAGTAAAATACTTTTTTATTATTATAATATTCAGAATACAATTTTAATATTTTATTTTACATGAAAATTGTAAATTAAAATATTCAAATATAGTAAGCTGTATTGAAGTTGTATGATTCAAACAATTAAATAAAGCCACGAAAGAATTCGGGAACGATTTTGGGAATCTTTCTAACATAGAAAAGTGATACTATAGGATACTGTAAATAACAAAATATATAACGAATATAAACAATCTAGGAAAACAATTATGTAGGAGTTATGTTAAAGATAATTTCTTGCGTGTTTATTTATCAAATCAAAGTTTAAAATATCAAAAAATAAATGTGAAAGTAAATTACAGAACGAATTTTGACACAAAAATATATTTTTAAGCCTAGCGTGTTCGTTATGTCGCTGCCCCTCGCTATAAGCGTCACGTGTTTTTCGTCTGAAAGTTGGCACCTAAACGAATGTAAGTAGGTACCTCCTTCTCAAGCTAAGTTTTAAAGGAACGAAATTTGCGCAAACAAGGTTGTTGCTCCCGTGAGTCATACAAGCAAACTACGTAGTGTACTACGTACGTACGCTTTGACTTAATTTTATTCTGTGTTCTAAGGGGCTATACCGGATATTTGATATTAATTTCAGCAAGATATCTTCACGAAAACTTAAGATAAATTATCTCAACAGACTAACAACAAAGCAATTATATAAGGGTTCCATTTTTTCTTCTGAGATTCGGAACCCTAAAATTACTTAATACTTAAAATAAACAAATATTTAAAATCAATGTATCTATACGTAATATTAATATTATAGACCTAAAAAAAAACAACTATAAATTTTGTTATATTTTTCACTCCGTTGGATCTACCTATTTTGAACAGCAATATCGTCTAGTCCTAGGATTTCATCGACATCTGCAAAGAGCATTTTTCTCTACAAGAGCTCGGAAGGTAAATATAGTTAGATTGAATTGGCCCGCTACTATAGCATAGTATCCCTTGGGGTTGCTGACAGCGAAATTCGCTTAGCTACATAAAAAGTGAATTGGTATTTGTCATATGTTTCGCAAAATAGGGATAGTCGTACAATAGCAACCGAAAATACTTTGTTGTAGGTATATTGATTTCTTTATCAAGTTATCTATATATGTGATCGTCATATATTTTGCTCGCTCGCCGAGGGTTCCATACAAAAATTTAAGGTTTTGAACTTTTTCTGATATTCAGGCTTAGATTGTTCAGAGCCCTTTCTTTTTCTTTCTTTCTTTTTTGATTCCCTTTATAACGCGTATAGTGCGGAAATACGCGTTTTTTGCTATTTAAGGCTATTTATTATTTTTATAGAATTTTACCACAAATGTATAGTTTTCAGATTTTTCCTGAACTAGTACTACCTGTAGATAGATGCTTTCTGCCAAATTGCATAATTATAGTTCAATCGAAAGTACCCGTTTCATTTTTATACTAGAGCCTGTGTAGAACAGAAATACGCATTTTTTCGTTGGAGATATAAACGACCATATCTTTTTTTAAAGTAAATGTAGAAATACAATTTTTTTAGGAAATTATGGGACCATAGACCTGAGTAAATAGTTTAGAATTTCAACTCGATATCTCCGAGCGTTCCTGAGATAAAGGCTCTTGACAGACTGACAGATAGACAGAGAGAAAGACAAACAGACAGAGAGACGAAAAGACAATAAAGTGATCTTACAAGGGCTCCTTTTTTCCCTAAAAGGTATGGAACCCTAAAAATTAAATAAAAAAAAATTTTTTTTACATATATGTATAGTTGCATAAAAATTGTACAAATAAATTAAATATAGATTATTGAAAATAAATTATTTTGTATGAATATAAGCAACATCGTAGTCTACAGAAGTTAAATAAGTTACAAACCATGTAACTTGCCACAATATACGATTACAGTGGTATCACTAATTGCATAACAATGTATATTTAGTGACTGAAACCTTACGAGTTGTGTGATAATCTTATAAAATGACTTTCTTTTTATAAAAGAAGTAGAAATTATACTTATGTACATTAATATTTTAAAAGGGTAATTATTTAGCATATTGTTTTTTTATGTTGTAACTTATGGAAAGATAATATATTTAATGACTCTGAAGTATTTATTTATGAAAACGACAAACTCACCTGTCTGTCCGTAGGCAAAGATGCAAGCGTTATATCCTTCGAAGGCATTGTCAAGGATGTCCCGGCCGAGACATTCGAAAACCGTCTTCTGTGAAGCGAAGTTGAGTAACGTCGGTTCCAGAGAGTAGAAACAATGGTCGAATGCGAATGTCTTTGGTTGTTTCCTAGAACAAAATACTTGTAATAATTACTTAGAATTCCTTGGTTAAATTTATTCTTACTTAATTTATATATTAAGCCCGCACGTAGCGTAGAATGTATGTATCACCATGTATATATGAATCATAAACATATAAGTAAAATATGCTAGTGTTACATGCGGCGATCCACGACGTTATACAAGCCTATATCGCTTGCTTTTCATCTTCGGTATTGATTGTCGAGCAAAATTTAGATTTAATTTTTTTTCATCCAAACCTAGAAGAGAAGAACCTAATTAAGACACTCCGTTAAATATTTTGGGCCGAATTGTGAAGGCATTGCGCGATGAGTGGCGAAGTTTAGATTTACTTATTACATATATTTCAAAGCAAACCACGACTATAAATAAGATCGTTTCTTCGTAAAAATGCACATTATAGGAATTATTTATTTTCGAAACGAAATATATTTTCTTTAAGCCTTTACAATAGTCATCATAGTTAAAATTATTATTTTTTTCATAAATATTTACAAGCGCCAGCAGCAGCCCGTCCGTTATTTCTTTTATTAAATAAAAAAGATACTACTCCATTTTGATGACAAGGTGAACGCAATCACACTTAAATAGCATTAAGCTAATTGTACATTACCTCCCTTGGGTACAAGTTGTAATAGAAAAAACATTTTAAATGTGATTAATCCCATTTACATGTTGCATTAGAAAAAAATTTCAAACTACACATGTACAGTTACTATTTTATATCAGCTTTATAAATAAATAATACAGAAAATAGCATAAAAAGGAAAAAAACAAAGATCTAATACAGTAAAATAATATAATTGTAGTAAGCTCATTATCATATTTTATGTGGGTAAACCATGATAAAGCCTGAAGATTTATGGTATAATAAGTAACAGATGGCGTAGACATATTTAATGGACGGTACTTTAGTCTAGGTGAAGTTTTTTAATCCTCAAAACAAAAAATAAATATACTATAATAAAATAAGTTTTGAATGTACATAATAGGTCGGTTCAAAAGTATTTTTTTTTTTTTTTTTTTATGGAAGAGACACGGCAAACGAGCGTGCGGGTCACCTGATGGTGAGTGATTACCGCCGCCCACGGCCCCGTGCAACCCCAGAGGAGCTACAGGTGCGTTGCCGGCCTATTAAGATGGGTTGGGCGCCGGGGCCCGGCATTACCTGATGCGAAACGCAGTGGCATAAAGCCACTACTTCACGCCGGTTTTAAATGCCAGGGGTGGTAATGATCCGGTCGAGTCTGCCCATGCGTGTTGCCATTGCTGGCGACGTGACTCTACCACACGTACTTTAGTCGCCTCTTACGACACCACCAGTATCAGGATGATCCTATTCTAGGCCGGGATCACACGGCTAAAAATTTTCGTATTTTGAATGCACTATTAGTAAAAAAACCTCTTTAGCTGTACTGTTTGCAACTGGCTGGTTTTAATACCACTAAATGTGACATTCCGAAGATGCAATAAATAAATATAAAAAAATAGTTCCCGCAATTTGTCAATAGTTTTTCAACTAAGCAAAAAGAATGTATGTGACGAAGAAATTCGGTAAATTTAAATGTTTTATTATATAAAAAAGGTAAAAATGCGACGAACTGTTTACGAACCTAATGCGGTATCAATAAGAGTGTGGTTCCAACTTTTCAAATCTGGATTTTTTTTGTGTGAAAGATGAAGTTCGCGCTGTCATAGATAAAATCAGCCATCTTTGAGAAAGTGGAGCAAGATCGACATGTTAGCTACGACATTGCTAAAGAACTGGATGTTGATCATAAAACAGTTTTACGTCATTTACGAAAGTCTGAGTGCAAAAAAAACTTGACATTTGGGAGTTGGTGAATAGGAAGGGCGTGGTGTTGCACCATGACAACGCCAGACCGCACTCATTTATAACCAGCAAAAATTGAGAGAGCTTTGCTGTGATGTGTTGATGCATCTCCCATATAGCCCTGACCTTGCTCCATCAAATTTCACCTATTCCGGTCATTGCAGAACTCTTTAGGAAGCATAAAGCTAAGCTCAAAAGAACACTGTAAACACTACCTGTCACATTTTTTTAATCAGAAATCTTAAAACTTCTACAGGAATGAGTATTTATTATTCATAGCATATCCATATCCATAAGTCATCGATAAATCGGCATATACATATTATAAATAAATAAAATTATATACCTAAAGATATATTTTCCTTTGTATGAACAATACGAAAATACTTTTGCCCCGACCTTATATAATTAATTTAAAAAAAATGTCACGGCTAACGTTACTCTATTAAATATTTTACCTGTAACAAAAAAATATCTATTGACAAAAATTCTCACGGTATACTTATACTTTATAATTTATAACATATACTTTATAATTTATGCATAATAATATAAAGAAAAACCGCTTCTTATCTTTTGATATATTTATGAAAATATTTCAAAAAAATATATATATACGATATTAAAATTGTGCCTAATGAGGGCTATCTCAGTTTATTTTTGTATATCAAAAAGGAAATATAAGAATTTAAAGATTTACGTTTGCTTGTGTCCAAAATGACTATATGTAATTTTGTCTGTTAGTGAATTAAAAATCTACTTGATTGTCTATGCACCAAATATAATGTTTTTTATTTCAATGAGAAAAAGCAGTACCTACACGAGTACTTAAATAATAACAATCTACATTATATTACAATTGCTATTTTAATAATATAGAAGTAGAACACAGTAATATTATAGAATAAATCTTTTAAATAAATGATTTCATGCTTTTTTTTTACAATCTCTGACGCGAACAAACTGTAATTATTATCTGGATAGCACGTCTTAGAGTTTATTTTCTACGTTTACGCTTAATTAAAAATATTAATCTTGTTATATTTCTTCTATCTCATTGTAATATGAAATTATACTTTGCTGTTATTAATTTCAATTACCACTTATAGAGAAGCTTGTTAAAGATATGAATGTTATATATTCACTATATACTAGTATAATACAATGTAGAAAAGTATATAAGTAGAATATGAGTCGAATGTAAAGCTCAGTCTTAGTCAATGTCCAAAACGTCTGGCCTTTAGACTGACAATGAGTAATTGATTGAGGATTCACATATATCAGTTATCCCTCACAGATAACCAAGATTAAGGGTATTGGTGAGGTTTCCGTTACAAAATTGCATATGTAGTAGTAGCACAGTACTAGTAGAAGATTTAGTGATAAGTGACTCTGTTTATGACACAATAAATAAATAAAATTAAATGAAAAAATAACAACAACAGCTCCCCTAATTTCTACTAGGAATGGTAGCGTCCAAACATCACAAGTACACTGGTGGATCGCAAGGGTATTATACTAACATCCTTTTAATAATTATTAATTATATAGAGGACAGTCGTGGCACAGGGGAACAAAGTATAACTGTAAAATCAACTGGTTGTGGGTTCGATCCCCACTCGAGGAGATGAAATATTTATTTAATTTTATATTTCTATTTCTTTGTTCTGATGTCGAGGCAAAGCGCAGCGTTGAGTTCCGCCACTTAACACGCATTGCCTTTAGAATTCGGCAGAAAGTGTAGTCTTAACCCTAGGTTTCGTCTGCCTCACCTACTGTGTGCGGGATACAGCGTGAAGCTGATTGATTACATAATTATATTAGGTATGTACACAAAATTTAAAAAAATGACAAACACAAAGCAATATAAAAGTAAGTAGATTTTAAAAACACTGATACAATAGGGAATATGATTTAAATATGACCGTGGATTAAAGAGGTGACCCTAGTTCGGTCGAGGTCAGACACCAGCCTTTTGTGTTTTAATCCCCCAAAGTGGGGCATTTAATACCCTAAAGCGTTAATTCGATTACAATACATTGAACCACAATTTCGACGATCATTCTACAGAGAGGTCAAACTCCGAATTATATTTTGTAATACGCGTGTGAGTAGCATATTTAAGAATAATTACGGAATATTGACAATATTTAATTTATTTCTATATGTTTTCAGAGGAATAGCTATAAAAATTAACTGACCTTATTCGCTGACGAAATAAATAAGGAGTATTTAATTTTAATTACCCGAGAGTACAAATAATAAATGTTTATGTTATACGCTAAAAATATGTCATTTTTTTTCTTGTAAGGGCGTAGTTCCGAGTTCTGACTAGGCGGCAACAGGACGCCGGAAGACGCCGCAGTGTTTGCCATAGCAGCTTGGCGGTAAGCCAAATACTCACTCATAAAACGAACCAAAATCGCGAAGCAATGACACCAAAATAACCATTTTTAAAACCGTAACAACCCGCGCCATGATGTTTTACGACGCTAACTCCAAAAGACGTAAACCTGCTGCACAGAGCTAACTGAATTTTTATTCAAATAATGCAGCAACGGTAATTGATTAAGTTATACTATGGTTATATGGTACATATGCGCTACACGGCTCCGATGCGGATGAGAATATAATGAGCGCCAGCAAAGCATAAAATTGGTGCTTTAACTTGTAAAGCACCAATATCACGGAGGACTACGACTACATGATGAAATTGTAGTTAATTATAACTTTACGTACAGCTACATATGTACCACTAATTGTAATTTGATTTGTATAAAAAAAATAGTCACCCGCCGTGACGTCAATCAATGTTCGCTTTGATGTAGAATATCTACGTGTATTTGGTTTACAGTACTGTTTTAACATCAATTTAAGCTTAAATTTTTAAGTATTCATTTTCAAACTTGAAACGGCCCCCATGAATTGTTTTAATAAGAACTTATCTAGCCACCAGTAGTCTTGTATAGGTGTATTTTTTATTTATAAAAAACTTACAATCATAACGTAGTGTATATTTACAATCAATTTTTTGTGAAAATTGTACATTATGACGATAACTAAATGTATAATTTGAGCAATCGAGGATTGACGTAGGAGATAGATTATCAATATTGGGCGATAATGTACAGTTCTCACAAGAATTAATGAATAAAAATGTAACTGATCGCTCTCTGCACATTGAAAATGTATAAGACTATGTACCTACTATATTATTGGAGGCATTCGTCAATGTAATAGAACAAAACAATGATATAAATGAAAAAAAAATGTGCTCGTTTGTGTGGTTGTGCACACTAGTCAGAAACGGTGTAATCGATTTAAATGCAGATGTATTTTAATGAGCTTCCCTTAACATTTAGCGTTTGTTTTATTTCAATTGGCACATTCAAATTAAAACAAACGCTAAATGCTGGCAAGTTATTTTGATATAAAGTATTTTATTCAACTAAAGTTTTGTGAAATAACTTTATTGTACCTACTGACCATATTTAAATTTCAATGTATACATATTGTTATGATAATGATTTTAGAACACGAAAGCAATTCAAATTAGTAAATAAACGGTGTTGTTCAAGCGAGCAAACCTGCGAATCACTAATAGTATTTTTTTATCAGCTTCACGCTGTACCTATTACGCACACAGCAGGGTAGACCAGAGGGAAAGTAGTGTTAAGATACTGCGATTGGCATTTTCCGCCGAAATCTGGCATTATGTGTTGATTAGCGGAACTCAACGCCGCACTTTGCCTCACCACAACAGACTGACAGAGCAAAAAAATAAAAGCTTTCAAAATCACTTCCTCGAAAGGGGATGGAACCCACAACCCGTGGCACAGTCACACACTTTTGACCATGCGCCGCGACTGGCCTCAGTATTAGATATAACAACAAAAACTGTTTAAATATATTTAAAAGTCAGTGTCGATAATAAAGAATACCATATTTCAAATGAATCATACCATAACAATAAAATAAATCACACTTTCCGTATCCGAGAGCTGACGTAGCAGCTTCCCAGTAATACCCACTTCGTCGCTATTTAGTATCATATAACATCTTAACAGTTAACTAGGTACCTTTATTTGCTCTCATTTTTCTCTAATGGACATTCAAACAATTACGAAAATGTTATAATAGTTATAATAGTATTTAGTTTTATATTTAGATAATATCACTAATTCTTTCATATCAGTCAAATTTAATTAAAAAAAAGCAAATAGCCCATAAAAATTATAAGTACCGTTTTAGGTAATTTAATTATGCACACACTACCGGTTTATGCGATTACACCGATTTAAATTTTGAATATAATTAAGATATGAAGTGACAGAGGTCGACAGACAAATCTATGAAATTAAATTTTTCCGAGAACGTAGGTGAATACAGAGCAGGTTTATCCGTAGTCTATATCTCCGCATAATATCGTAAATTCAAATTGCATTTAGTAAGAGACCTTTAGAAGTTGCGTTTGATTTTAAATTAACTTGTGAAATTACGTTAGCATAATATAAATTTTGCATTTCGCGTTTATAACAAATGAAAGCGTAAATAAGTATTACAAAATGGCACAGTACCTACTCTTAAAAGGTAGTTCGAGCGTTATCACTTACAATGTAATTATGAATAATAATTTGATACAAATATAAATACAAATATAATATTTCACATGTTTCATACTTTTTGTTTGTACAAATCACTCTTCACTTTAAAGTCTTTAAGAAATATTAGATATTAAAAAGTGAACACAAGGCCTTGATTATATGAAATCCACTACCCAGTACGTTCTATATATATACATATACAAAAAATAGAATATACGTAGAATATAAATAAGAATATACATATACAAAGAATGTAATCACAAAGCAATAACTGATCAAGTTTTAATGGTTCCAGAATGTCAATACAAACTTGTACAATATCCAGGTAAATAGTACGCTATAAAGCAAGTGAAAAGCAATAATCGAGCATCCCCGAGTATTAGAGCGGAGAAGCACCTATATAATATGGCCCGGACAGATTAACGTGTCTGTGAATGAATGGACTTGGATAATATTGAAATTACGTATAAGAAGACAGCTTACTATGTACTTAGGACATAGATTATATTATAGTGTAGGAAGACAAGCTTTTTATACAAAAAATAATTAAAAAGAGCTCAAACGATACGAATTAAAACACAAAGTTGGTGCATCTATATTTCGGCTTAACGAGATCCATAAATATAGTATCTGTACTGGAAGGTATGTGAGATAATCTATTATTAGAGTCATATAATAGAACCCAAGACAATATTTTTTAAATCTTTTGTCTGTTTGTGCGTTTGTAGACACAAATTTTATAAACGGCCTAACAAACAGATTTAAATATAATATCCACTGTTGTATTTTGGCAAACTTCCCTCAACATTTAGTATTTGTTTTATTTAAACCGGTTCCAAATATTATCATTAAAATCATAATGTTTTTAGACTATGAAAGTAAATAAAATTTGTAAATAAATTATTATGTAGTTCAAGAAGACGCGAGGGCATCGCTTATTTAAAATATAATCATTTAACGGCCCGAGTTTTCGACCATATAGAGAACCCTAGTATGCACTGCTCGTTTAAGCCCAAGATGATATAACGACGACCGCGGCGACGATAATATGAAGGGCGGGGTAAGTAAAAAATATAAGCTCCTAATATAGTTACGTATAAAAAAAAGTATTTTCATTTAAAAATGTAAAGAATATATATAAATCGTATATTTTTAACATTTTTAAAGTGGTATTCCCCACTTAGGAAAGTAAAATACTTATTTAGAAACCGACCAGGTCCTGGCCGACCAGGAGGTTCAAGTCCCGGGTTCAAGTCCCGCTACGCTCAAATTTTTATACGTTTTCATATTTTTATATGATAAACATACTTATTTAGAGCGGCGCGTTGAGCGTTGAGTTCTGCCACTTAACACGCAATGCCTCCAGAATTCGGCAGAAAGTGGGGAACGGAGTGTCTTAACACTAGGTTCCCTCTGCCTACCCTGCTGTGTGCGGGATACAGCGTGACAGCTTCACGCTTATTTAATCATATTTTTATTACACATCTCACATAATTCTTATAAACTCTTTTTGTAAGAATATTCTATTACACGTCATAAATGTTAATTATAGTGAAAAGTAAAGTGTTAAATGTTTTATATTTTTATATGATGAAGAGCTTTTACGAGTAGCGTACAGTTGTTTTCATCTCTATTTTGAATAAAATATCCATGAAATAAAAGTTAAGCCCCATTCTCATTTTCTAGTATATCTTTATTATGTTTATAAAAACATGAAATATATAAAAATAACAGCTGATTACACTTTCGCTTATTCTCACTTACGGTCGTCGTAGACGATAGACGTTGAGTATACGAACACGAGTTGAATAAGAAATATTTTGTTACGAGTCAAAGACTTGCAGTTGCACTCTACGATTAAACAGTAATTTATGGGTTCAATATATTATAATGCGAAAATACATATGATATTTTGTTTGAATAGTTTTACAATTATTTTATGATCAAATAGACTAATAAAGAAACGTTAAAATTTTTAGCACACTTGACCTGGTAATATTACTATGTAGCATTTTATTAATAAATAAATCTGTGGGCGAGCCATCGCAAAGACTGACAAACTTGACGTGAGTCTTCCTCAGCGTCGTCCTGCAAAATGAGTGTATTTTATTCGTCAGTCACCTACGCCGTGACGTCATTCAACGGAAAGTAAGACGAGGAAAGGACAAAAAAAGTACATAAGCGAGAGTATAACGAAGGGAGCATGGGGGCACGATCGCACGGAGTTAAGGATACTAGAGGTAAACAAGATGGAGACGTGTTTATCTCTCGTCGGGGAGAGGCTCGGGGCGATGACGTCACGGGCGCCAGAGTGACTCGGAACGCACCAACTATACTCACGTTGATACGAATCCGATGTGACGATAAACTAATATAAAACTATTGAACTTCTCACACTTATCACGTTATAAACAAGATTCTTAGTAGTTAAGCAACAAAAGTAGTTTTAGTCAAATCTTTTAACAGTACAATTTATTTTAGCGCATATCGTCAAAATCTGTTAAATTAGTCTTTACTAAAGAATAAATCATCGTCCTATTAATGTCTTGCACAATCACACTTAGTGTCGATCAACACAGTAAGTATAACAACCCACTGATTAATAATCGGAAATTGATAGCTATAAAATGATTCACAACTTCCTTTCGTCCTTCTAGTGCCATCTAAACGCATAGAAAGTAATACGTAATGGTATATTGAGAAGGCACAATATAATAAATTAGGAACTATTTTCACATAGAAGGCAATAGCTAAAAAAACCCAATAGGTTTGTATGTTACCTACGTTAATATTCCCAGGTATTCAAACTTGTTCAGCACTAATGAAATTCCACTAGCGTGAACCAGCCGACGAGCATCGACTTGGAAAATTAATATAAATTTCTCATCAAGAACCTCTAAACTCGGGAAAACCACGTCGCCATTAACGTTGACTGAGATAGATTCGACCATTATCCTGTGTAATTATAGTTTTATCACAAACGCTCCAATAGACAAAGTTACGCGGCAGTGATACTTGGTGACAATGAAGATCTCATTTTTATATAGGTAGTGAAATCTAAGTGAGACTACATTTAATTTTTAAGTGATAATAATAAAAAGTATAATTGAAAAATGTGTTATTTAATAATCTCTTATCGCCAATAATATTCGTTTGGAATATTTAACAAAATCTCTAGCTTTCCATATTAATTAAATACAATTTAGCGTTACAGCGTATTCTTATACTTCATTGAAGACAGAAGAATATCTAACCATCTATCATGAATCACCTGCCGCACTGCACCGTACTTGTTATATACTTATAGCATGACGGCAAGCCAAAATTGGATACTTTAGATGTATTTCTTCTTCCAATAAATAATTAGTCCAGAACGAATGAGACGATCCCCACCTGCCCACGATGGTATCAACTATCATATTTACACAAAACTCACTATAACGTATTTCGATTCCAGCAAGAATCTTTCAGACTTTAAGTTAACAATACATCCATCATAGTTTTAGTTCCATCTCTTTGAAGTACGAAAGTCTTACAAGAATAACCCATTGTCTCCCACATCTCTATCTATTAAATGTCAAGGTTTTATACGCGATATTCATTTTACGAAAGTAGTACCTTACGAAAATAATGCCGTTTGTTTTCATTAGATAATATTCGAGATTAGTATACTGGTGCTTATAAGTTTTTTTATTTATTGCCGTACTCTGTTTCTTATTTATCTGGAACTCTACACAAATATTAAATGTAATAGTAATATCGTGTTTATCTTATTTACTTTGTTACTAATCTAAAAATAGTCAATTTCTATGTACTAAGTTTTCTACACTAGAAACAAGTCAAATTATCATAGAAAAATGTCATCTATTATTTCTTTATCACTGACAAATGAAATTGATTACGTCAAAATTACTTTTGTAATTATATTATTTAAGACGTATTTGTTTTCTTGTTCTAGTAATATGAAAGTGTTAGTTTAACCAATCACCATACCCATGTAATATCGTTAAAATAGTACGAAAAGTAAAAAAGGGAATGAATAATGATTTGTCAAAATAACAATCGAGGCCAGTCGTTGCACAGCGGCAAGAACGTGCGACTGTAACTCAACATGTTGTGAGTTTAATTCCCACTCGAGGATAATGAAATATCTAATATTTTTATTATCTTCGCTCTCATAACGAGGGTCGTCACTCAATATGCAATCCCTCCAGAATTCGGTGGATAGCAACAGTAGTGCGAAAGGAGAACGAAAATGTTCCCAGATTCTCTTTGTCAACCCTTCTACGTGCGAAATACAGCGTGAAACTAAAAAAAAATCAATCAATTATCGTCGATCATCTTCTGTTACAAGCACATTATGACAACAGTTCCAACATGAATGTCAGACAAAATGTATGTAGTGTTTACGCTCGTGCAGATTTTTTCTGTGTATTTAGATACTACTAATTATATGTAACAATAAATTTTGCACTTAGAGACACTTGCTTTCATACACTGAGTGTACCGTGTGCAGTTTAGAAGTCGATTTGTAACATTACCCTGATAAATACAAAATGGAAAATGTCTGAAGATATATTTGCTTATAAATATACGTACTTTTATGGGTTTTTAAGAACTTAAATAATTTTTATTACAATGTTGGTTTTGTTTATACTTAGTTAAGGTCACAATAGCAGTAAAATCATGTTAACAGCTGAGCAGCACTGTGAATGTACCTGAAACAAAACAAGTTTTAATGAATACTTATTATTAGACAATTATATTTTTAAAAGTATGAAGTATATATATTTAACAAAATATTACTTATATACAGGCGTACGTTGATAGCGAATTGTTTAATATATTCATATATGTACATCTTGTAATGTAAAAAATATAGCAACGCCTTTCGTTTGGTATATGATTAGAATTTTTGGTAAATTTATTCATGCAGACTAAATATACCTTATTCAAACTTTGCAACTCGCGAGGTGTGGAATTGGAAACGTGGAATATTTTATGAGTATATGTGAAACATGTAAAACAAATTACCGAATATATATTGTAGATATAATGAAATCACCATTTTTTTACCAGTTAGAGCGCTACTTATAATTATTTTTATAAAATTCACCGTTTAATACCGATTTTTAAATCATTTATACTAATTAGGAATAAGTATAAATGATCGTGCAATACACTTTAAAAAATTGTTAAAAATAAATAATTTAGCTTTTTTTTTTCTTAAAGATAACTTTCATTATTAATATATTTTTTGTATTCATTTCGTTGTATTTCTTTTAAGAGTAATGTATATCGCAAAACACGTAAAATTGACACAATAAAACTTTGTTTATTTGATACAATTTTCAAAACGAAAACCTACACGTTAAGATTTAAAAATGATGTATTAAAATATAATTTAAAAGACGAGAGAAAATGAGAAAATTGTGAATTTCCTCTACTAAATAAACGAAATTCTTTATTAATTAACTTTCCGAGGAAACACGATATATAATGCATCATTCACTCGGATATGCAGCCAGAGCAACTTCCGATGGCCAGACGCTTACGAGTGCCAACAGTACACACACCGCATACTATCCATTGTTAAATTTCCTAAGAAACACTGAGCTGAATCTAAAATTATAGCAGCGATTGTACTTTATATTGCACATGTGGCTGAATCAATTAGTTTTTATTACATTCAAGTTTCTTAGAATTATTGATGTGTTAAAAGTATCGTTTAAATTATGTTCATATTTACAAGTCTTTCGTAATATTTAATTCAATGCACGTGTATTACGTAAAATATAACAACTCAAACTACAGTAATACGATAATTGTTCTGCGCAAGCCCTCCCTTTGTTAGGACCAACGTTAGGACCAAGGACGTCCAAAAAAAAATTGAAAGAGAAGAAACTATTACATTTGACTTTATAACACTGCATGTGATTTTGTAATAAAATGAAGGCAGTGTAATATTGTTTTAATAATACACCTATACGTACTTTATAAATTAATTATATTTTTTAAATTTGACGCATACATCTAAAAACTGACGCAGAGAGAACAACGTAGCATATTCTGTAGTAATATATCCAAATCCTATTATTCCCCCTTAATCCAATCGAAACGGTCGCCGTAGCGACTGCCAGTGCAAACACTAGTGACGCAGACAGGTTAACCAATATCGATTGATGGCGCAGAGACCTGATACGTCACTATCATTCTTTCATATTTACTATTGAAATATTCTATTGTATATATAATATAACCGAATGATTTTCATTATAAGATAATAATAACCTTTATATAAAAATCGACAATACATACGGTTTTCACAATAGACAGAACTTATATCTTTATCCGTCTCGGTTGTTAGTTTACATTATCAAACAGGGGAAACCCTTAAGTTATGCAAGAACACGTAAAAATGGATTATTTTACATAAACAATACACAACAGTTATAGAAGACAATTTCACAGGGAATCTAGTGTCCACAGATTCTGTTAAATTTGTGTTGTTAAGTGGCGAAACTTAACGCTGCACTTTATAAAAAAGTATAATTTAGTTAATAATGAAACAAGATGCACCACATTTTTACATTATATATAAAATACGTTAGTCATATTTTTTGTCATTATAATACATACGTTTTAAATTAAACAATCAGAATGACTATTTAGAGCATTTACAAGTTCTATAAGTGAGCTGGCCAAAATTGATGATAATTGATCATAATAAAGCCATGGTCATGCGATCAAACGTCTGCTTTGTAAAAGGCACTTGAGAAACACAAGTAGGTATCATTAAGGTATTCTTTCATTACAAAATTAGCCTTGAATTAATGAAATGCTTTATATTTCGTCACGTCCACTAAAATGAAGATAATGCATACGTATTATTAAATTAGAGTAATTCAATAACAGTTACGGATAAAAGAACTGTGATTAAAGTTATTTTCTTAACAAGCCGTCTAGACGTGATAGGTAGTCTAGATAAGCTAATGAAAATCGACTCGAACGACTTTACATTAAATACGAGTATATGTTAAAATAAGTTACTTTTTAAAGTATTATTATTCGTACGTATGAATTAGTAAAGTCGACACGTGAATAGACAGAAAAACTAATAAGGACATCTTTCTAACAGAATATCACATTTCCTATAATAACTAACAAAGACTGCAGAGCCATAAAAAAAGTTAGACTAGAAAGCTATTCCCAGTGGCGCAAACGTGTCCCAAACTTAACTTTCCAACTTTATCGATCGAAGAAACCAATTGGATGGAACATGAAGAAATTAAAATTTATAGCGGCAGAATTTCATATATATGCCGTACAGTTACTAAGTTAAACAAAGAAAGTAAAGAAGGTGCTTAAGTGTTGTATGCCTTAGGAAAAGTTTTTGTTTTCCTTTTACATTATTTACCTTTTTCCAGATTAATATCAATATTTACCATTCGCTGATAACATAATAAATGAATTATTCAGATATCTAGTCCCCTTGAATTGTTATTATAACATTATTTAAGCTAAACCAAAGCAAGAAGTGACATATAAACAAGCAATAACAATCAAACTTCTAATTAAAGTCTATATTCAAAGTTAGTGTACAATTCTATTTAGTCAAACAACTACTGGATATAACCATATAATTTTAAAGCTCACCCTTAGGGTGTGCCCGACTTTACAGTGCGGGGGTGTCACGATATTGTAATTTTATGAACGTGAATGGTTTTAATGAGAAAATTAAAAAGCTTTATACTCGCTCTCTCTATACTAAAAAGTTTCGAACTAATAAGGTATTTGAATGAATAGCCGAGTATACGCCTTTATAGTGGGAGATTTATTCAATTAAAATGAATAAATGAAATCGAAAAAATATATATATACTATAATTACTTTTAAAATATTTAAAAATATTATTAAGTATTTATTGAAGAATTTATTAAATATAAGGATAAAGCGTGAAACTGAAGAAAAAAATGTTAATAAAATTAAAATCGACACAAATTGACAATCATATTTTTGTTACATAAGCAAATACTTCTAAAAATTTTATTACACTGTCCTACATTGCGGTAAGAAGCATTTAAAAGAATGTAAACATTAAATGAAGTTTTCTAATAATCCACATTAAACAGCTATAAACTACTTTTTCGACATAAATTTGATGGATCATAAATGTCGACATTGGCAAGATAGCTCGCAGCAGTACGCAACGTCCGCGATGAGTCACTACGCCCGTTGCCGCTGCCGATGGAATATGGCAGGGTATATTTGTGAAGGCGTGGACTCCCTAATGAAAGTCAAACACGCGAGTCTCCGCCCTGAGGCACCCGCCCGCGCCGCTTTTATTATTATCCATATCTCACGTTCGGATGTTTTTGTGTTTGTTTATAAACTTCCGCACGTCATGTTTTAAATGGAATGGTCTATGACAATGCATTAGGAGTTAATTAGGGAGAAAACTAATATGTATAAGCTTACTGACAACGTCTTTTTATTAATTTATATGCATTTATAAACAATTTTTATCTGGAGCCACTGAATGCTAGGTGGCTAATCTCAACGCCGCGCTTTCCCTCATTACGAGAGCGAGAAAATGAAAATATTAAATATTTAATTTCCTCAAGTGGGAATCGAACCCAGAACTATGGCGTTTACAGTTATGCACTTCTAGAATAATTTTCCAATTTTCTTTACTGACTTGTGACATATTTAACTGTAATTAATAAAGTTAATTATCAATCTATTTATATAAAATTGTATTGCGATTTTATTGGTTTTTTATGCCACTTTATACAATAATAATAAACCACGCACTTATAAAAATTACTATAAATATAACATGTCGAAGTCCTGCGTGCTAGTAAATACTCAACGTGGATTCTCTCTAAATAAGCAATGTTTTTCCCTTTGCGAAACCTCGACTCGTTGTGTGGGCTCCGTTAAATAAATAAGTAGCGTGCTGTACCAGCAACGACCTTCGCCATCTGCGTCCGCTCTAAAAATAAAATCTACTGCTTTCTACGAGACTACACCGTATAGAGTAACATCCTAAAAATTAACAAAGACTCATTAAATGAACGTTAGCGTTAGCGGCCTGTCAAATATGTTGTCTTGTATTTTGAAAAGTTTTACAAAAATAATAACATGTAAATATGCTAATAATACATAATAAGTTCATCATACATGTATTAAAAAAATTAAGTCGCTGTTTTTAATTTTAAAATAACTAATTTAAATATAAAGTAACAATTTAAATTTAAAATAACAATTTATACAATACTAAATACAATTTAGATGTTTTTACCTGTCTTTCTGTTATCTCGGGCTATTGTACAGAATACCTGAACTGATTTTTATAGGAGTTTCACTGAGCAATAGAGGAGGTTATGGAGCAATATAAAGACTACTCTTCATCCCGAAATTCCCGGGGATAGTGATTTATGAAATATCTAAATGTTTTTCTATTAAATAAACTTGAATAAAATAAAATAATAAAAAAAAGAAGCGAGCGATGCCGCGCGGGGAGCGCTATATATAAATATAACAATAGTTAGTCCTTCACCCATTTTAATAAATATATAAAACTTGACCTTCCCATTTCATCATAATAGTACATGGTTAATATTTTAACGTAACACGAAGACCATTTTATTATTAACATTGGCCCAATTTACCGTTCAAGAAATCGTTTTTTCCTATAGCCCTGCAAGCGACCTATAATCCTAAAGAAATATAAATAGCCTTCACGTTTATTAAACCTAATACTGAATAAAAACTAAATGCTTCCGAATTAAATTTTCTACGCCATATTATACAATAGAATATATTTGAATATTGGAGTTTCAGAAATCATTTTCACTTTTTATTACGAAGAGAAAACGTTAATATTGTGATTTTTATGTTATTGTTAAAGAATTTCTAAAAATGTGTAATAAATAAACAATTTAAAAAAAACTACTTCACGCTATATCCCGCAACAGCAGAGTAGATAGATCGAACCTAGTTCTAAGACTCTTCATTCTCCACTCTACGCAGAATTCTTAACGGAATGACTTAACACTAGGTTCCCTCTGCCTAACCCTATCAAGCTTTACGTAAAAGGTATAATCAATTTCAGTACAAAAAGTTTCCAAGACCCCTTTTCACAATTCCCGTGCATATAGTCAATTGAATAATAATACCATTCATAGGCCTAACGTCGTGCATGTTATCAAGAACAGTAGATTGGCTGTATGTTTTCTTGTATTTGTTCCCTAGAAAGGTAAGTGGTTTACAAATTTCATTTGAAAATATACGTGCAAATGGGACCAAATGGAAGCTTTTCAAAGAAAATTCGAGAAAGGCTACAAACAAATGCCCGCCCTACAATACGTAGTTTCGTTGAAATTGAAATTAGGACAGTTTTCCTATTACGCCCCAATCCTAAATAAATTGGAAAAACTCTAATAATACAATCACAATTGGACCAAACTTTCATTCGTACTAGCTCTGTATATAATTAACTAATATGATTACTATAATGCTTAGTAGGACTAAATTACGACTCACTCACTGACTGATCTCGTTCCTCACACGAGGTCGTGTACATTAAAACAAAGCGTCAATTATTATCAAAGAAGAAGGCTACACTGACTGTCGGCAAGCACAATGAACAAACCTTGAGGAAGGGAAAATCTGTACCACATGGCATAGCTTCAGCTTCCGCGAGAACAATAACGCTATTGCCTTTGTTACTACACACTGAAATTGCTCAGCGCGTATGCGTCAGCATAGTACTACCGTATAGTTCGTAAAGTATAACGAGGTCAACTAGAAAATTTTAATTTGTAATCCAAACTAAGCAGAAAAACATCGCACATTATAGATAGTGCTAATATTTTAACGATTTTGAAACGGAACGTTGAGTCAACTCGTGGTGGGCGGACCTTTCAGTTTCTAAGTTATAAATGAACGGCTACACGCAAACCAAGTTGATAACTTCCCTTTATGGAAATGAAATGCTGGCAGGCGGGAGTGAAAATGCAATTTACTATATGTTTGCTGCACTAATAAAAATAAGCAATTAAATAACTTTATCAAAATATAATGCAAAAGATGTCGTTCAAGAACAAAACTAAAAGAAAAAGTGTTTACTATTCAGTGTTATAAAGAGAACTGTTTATAAAAATCTTGTTTATAAAAATATAATCTATAAATCGATAATACAATTTGATACATATAGTTAGTTATCTTACTAGTAATAGGAACGAGCAAAAAATTCCATATCCTGTCGATTCCCAAGTAACTTATATTGAACTTTGAGACATTGCTAGGTTATTGGACGTCGCACAAAAGTAATATTGACATATTTCGGAGTTTCTCTAGCAAAAAGGAGATCTATTCTTACATATAATGTTACGCTTGGCCGAACGATAGACGAGCAAAAATGATTTCGTAGCCAATTAATATGATAATATTAACAAGTAGGCAGCATTATGTTTTATAAGTAAGAAAGCATTTATGGGTGGGTGGTTCAAATTTGACTGACTTTACGAGTTTCGCTACCTTCCTGTCTTGTGCAAATCTTTTATCCACCTACGTGGGTTACGTACCTACGCACGTGGGTATTTTCATTTAATATGACTATAGCTTTAGTAAGATACTGTTTGGCCATACACACGATGGTTATAGGTTTTAAACTTGGTGAAATATTTTTAAAATGTTGAAATATGGCAAAAGTTGAAAATAAATTAACAAAAGTCTGAAAATAAATTAACAAGTCTGCAAATGGTTATTTACTCAAAGGTTCAGTTTCCATTTGAATTTATATTTCTATTTCGGTATGCCAAAGGGAAGGATCTTATCTTAATTAAATTAAAATATACGCAATATTGTACATTTAAGAAAAAAGAATCTATACACCAAGATGAGTCTTTAAGAAGTCGTTCTACTAAATAAATAATGTTATAGACATATACATTTAACTAGACAATTTTATTTACACATATTTGGTTTTCAATTTTGACTTTCAAGGGAACCCCTCATCACGTCAGAACCAAGCTTATGAGATAGAACAGAAATTATTTAGCATTTTGTCTATAAAATTTGAGTATAATTTAAAACACAAAAAGGTTGGATAACGATTCTACTCCTCCTTTTAAACGAAACAAAATTGAAAAATAAAAAAATATATAATGAAGTTGTTTATCAATCATGTTTTAAATGGCATAATGTCCGTATGAGTCATAATATAAGGACAATTAAATGGTTACAGGTATTGTCACCACGGTTGTTTGTTCTATTCTACTCGAACTCACTGGAATGGAGAATAAAGTGGGGCATTTCTTCTAGACTCCCTATGTTGATTGTATACAATGAAAATAATAAACATAGAAGATAAATATATATCCCAAGTATACTAAAATACATTCAAAGCACGAGCGATGGGTGACACGTTGTCTACGAGCGCCTGAAGGCCGCTTCAACACGGTTATCATTTAAATATCAACATAGGACTTTAAAATACATATTTTTTTAAAGTAAGTTTAGCTAACATTAGGTTCCTCACTTTATACATTTATTTACGTTGCCTACCCTGCTGTCTGCGGGATACAGCGTGAAGCTGATAAATCAATGTCAAAAGTTATTACAAATAAGAAAAATATGAAATAAACCAAACTGAACTACTAAACGCCACTCCACTGTTTATTTAGTGCAGACGAGTAAGCATATATTGTATAATATAGAAGCAGTTACGAGTGCAATAACGAGTGTAAGCAATTGTTTACGATCTTCGTCACAGTACGTAGTTAGCTAACGTGTCGAAATCCAATTAGTGTATCTTACTTAGGTCTCTTCAGTGAATCTGATTGCCTTGTGAAATTTTAATATAAAGTAAATGTAAATACATTTATGACTACTATACACGTTTCATATTCACTACGTCGGTTTACCAGAACTACTTGAACACATGGGCTATAGATCTTCTCGCTTTTATATTAACGTTTTTGAGGTAACTAAATCATAATCTGGCGTAAAACAGAAACAAGATATTATAATAAAATGATAAATATCAATGCGGTATGTATGCTTACATATACAAATTTATACCTATACATTTATACCTATATATTTATACAAAAAGATGGGCGATATCTTTTCGCGTAAAAGAGAAATCTCATTGTAAATATTCACAAAGTTAAATATTTATTTTACTGACTAAAACAAATTTATAGTTTACTTCGAGGCGTGATTGGCATATCCAATAAAATGTTCAATCGTTCCAGTTAAATAACCACCTATAGCATTAAACTTGTTACATAAGTTTGCTTAAATGCAATAAAAGCTGTAGTTCGCAACTTTGTGTGCGTGAACTGAAAAATGTTAAGTATTATTTTTTTCTGTTGCCGTAGGAATTTCGAGAATTGCTTCTTACTGCTCCCGTACAGTTCCAATGGTACCATGCCGACCATGGCATATGAGCTTTGTATGAATTAGTTAGGTTAAGTTAGTAACGGTTGTGCTATATAATATAAAGTACTGCTGATTTATATTTACGCATTCAAATTTTGAGGGCTAAGCAATAAAATCACTACATCCACCAAAACGAAGGCGATTGTCGTGTATCCGATCAAAAAAATAAAAATATGTCAAACTACGCCCCCTGCTTCACCCGCTTGAAGTACAGAATTATTTGTTTACTAGTCTGATTAACTTAAGTGAACTAATAAAATTATAATTTTAAAGACATATCACAGACACATTCAAATTTCACCGAATTCAAATAAATAAAATTTTTAAGCATTTTTGTCAAACAAAGTACTTTTTTATATTGACACGACTTTTAATTTGTGACCCGACAAACAAACACTGAATGCTAACGGAAGTTTGCTATAATACAATAGTGAAAACTGCATTTAAATCAATTAAGCCGTTTCTAAGACGAGCACGCCCAAACGTACAGCCAAACCGACAAAACAATCTTTGTTTCGAGTTATATTGCATTGATACACTCCCCGATTTATGTTAGCTCGTAAGATTTTCTTACATACCTCTCATGTACAGACAGCAATCAGTGACAATTTTATCATTTGTATAGATAGGTAATACTCACTATACTTTTCTATTAGGTTTCAACGCCACGGTGTACATTCAGAGACACATCTCAAACGGACCCAACAGGATTAGTACCAAGCTACTACTTAATAGCAATAACAGGATATTGCTATTCAGTAGTAGCTTGGTGTGATGCTAAATTATCTCAGAAGAAATTATACACATGTCTATTTCTGTATTATGAGTAATTCATACGTTTCCGATGATTTTAATTATTTAAATAGTAAATTTAAAACAATGTCGAAAGCGCACGATTTATAATCACGCACGACCAAGGTTTAACGCAAGGTCTTCCGTCAATATCGCGAACGTCATATTTTTAATTTTATTGGAAATATTAATTATATATTAATTAAATATCTATTTTTATTTTAATTAAATATCTAGGCTTTTTTTTGTACTTCCACACTGTATCATATTATTTTGTACTTCCACACTGTATATGTACATAGCAGGGTGAACAGAGGAAACCTAAGAACCTAGTGTTAAAACACTTCGTTACCATTAAAAAAATTCCGCTCCCCACTTTCCGCCGACTTCAGGAGATATAACGTGTTGATTGCTGAAACTCAACGCCTCGTTTTGCCTGTACCAGAGCATGAAAATGAAAATATTGAATATTTCATTTTCACAGGAGCGAATCGAACCCACAACTTGTCGAGTTTACAGTCGCACGCTTGTGCGCCACGAAGGACCTCTAAATATATATGTATTTGCAATAGATAAATTGCTAGATGATTATAATTTATATTTTAAGGTCCTTTTTCACGCAATTAGGATAAAATAAAAGGATTTAGAAACGTATAAAATGTTGTATAACAGTTCTTCCTTAACATAGCAGGATTTGAATTTACGTGTCTTACTATAATCTGTAAAGTATAAATCTGTCTCTTTTAAAGATTTCATTTGTTAAAATAAATATTTTAAATACTCTTTTCCATTCAAAAATACTTATAAAAAAATAATGTAGCCACTCATATAAAGCACACACAGTCACAGTAGGAAACCTTTAAAAATAAAATTTTAATTTATATTAGCATATATTTAAAACATCTCCAGGAATAAATATATTCTAATTCAACTCATTGTTTTATTACGCAAACCTTATTTTGTTTCCTATGTTGATAAGTGCACACAGCCATAGCAAAAATTTACATATGAACAAACGTATTATTTTATTTCATTGAAAACCCAGTTAAGCCGCAGTTGTATTTTGAATAAAAAGTGACGCTTATTACATTTTTTTTTTCAGTAAAAGAGACCCAGAGACAAACACACACACATACACTACAAAATACACATATTTTATTTAAGCACAAAAAAAAGGAAGCTACTAGTAGATACAAATATATATACTATTATTTTTTTTACATAAGCTTCACGCTGTATCCCGTTGACAGCAGGGTAGGCAGAGGGCACCTAGTGTTAAGGCATTCCGTTCCCCACTTGCATTGCATGAGTGGCGGAACTCAACGACGGGCTTTTATTGTCTTGGTGCCAGTGCGAAGAAATGAAAATATTAATTAATAATAATTCATTCCCCTGAGCGGGGATCGAATCCACAACCATCGCGTTAGTCATTGCCTTGCTGTTATACGTATACCAAGTCCACGTGAACAATGCCCTTCGATCGCTGTAGGCATATTAATTGTAACAACAATGCACACGTCTCGCCACTAAAAACCTTGACATTAGCAATGCCATGCGTTTAAGTTGACTACAAAGCTCGAAGCGACGCTATGCACTACCTTTATAGTATGTTTTCCGTCGAAAATTATATAATATATACACATATTATGTGTAGTTTATATTTCAGATGTACAGTGAAAAATGTGACAGCTGCTTGACATGTTTTGAATAAGTAAGAATCGGTTCTAAGTTTTTTAATAAAAATACATAATGTAAAAAACAACGATTTCCCAGTGTCGTAAACATAGGCTTTATTCAATAAATAAAGTAGGCGATAAATAAACAGACTTTTTAGTATTTTTACTTCACATATTATTACAGCTCCAAAAAAAAATACTAAAAAAAATGACACATTTTAAACTTAAAGAGTACTTCACTTATTATTTACTTCATTAGTATAAATGTCAGTATTAATTTATTTTAAGGCAAAGTATTCGCAAACATTTACTTCTAAAAATGAAGAGAGGTAGATATTCTGCTATATACCTACTTGTGTGGGAGACGCGACAAGATTTATTATCTCTAGATGTTGATAGTGGGACTCTTTCCACTCAAAGTGAATATAGTCTTTCTATCTACATCATAAGAGGCAAATATTTAGTTTAGAAAGGCGCACTCAACAAGCAGAAAAACTAATACCTACGTGTATTCCCATAGGATGAATTGCAACAATCCTACAATTCATCTTCTAAAGTGAACCAATGCAGTTTATTGACAGTCCCAGTACTCAACTCAATCTGACAGATAGACAAATGGTGTTCACTTAAATTTTTATTTTATATGAGTACCAACTGTTGATATTCATATAAATTAAATGACACATATTTCATTTACAGTTAGAAACTTATAGCAGGATACATGTAAATTATAAAAATAACAAAGCTTATAAAATATAGTTATGAGTATCAATGTATACAATAATCGTAATTTTTTTTAAGCTGTCATTGCAATTTAAAAATACTGAAATACAAATAAATATTTCATATTAATTTAATATATTTGCAGAATAATATTTATTAAAAATTGGTTTAAATAATAAGACGTGCTGAAATGGTAAGTTACAATTTAACTTTCTAACTTCACCTAATAACGAGAGTATGATTTCGTGTAGTATGTTAATCAGAGCCGCCTACATACAACCTGAATGACATCCGTGACCTACATTCTGACTCAAGGAAAAATTAGACAGCTCAAAATCCCTTTTAAGGGGCTCTTGGTTAAAAAAAGTTGTAAAGTTTGGTATGAATAGCAATCGTGAAGATTTGTGTTGGTGAAAATTTTGACTTAGCTGTATTTTAAAAGGAAAGATGACAATTTTTTTCAAGGCTTTAATATAATAATACATAGTTTTAAATTGAAATTAAGATGGTTTTGTATTTCAATAGTCTCGACGGTCATTTTAGTAATATATATGTTTCAACAAAATGAAACAAAGATATGTATGCCTTTTATGGTAGAGTAAGCAAAGTTTAGATAAAATAATTATAATAAAAAAGCGATAACAGTATTGAAAATGATCCTTGACGTCTAGTAAAGTGTGTTTAATCTGAAATTTTACAAATTTAGTGGTTTCTAATACCTAAATTCTACGAGAAATTATGAATAATCAATATTAAGCCGCTCATGCAAAGCGATGAATTAGAAGCAGAATTATCGCAAACGGAGCATAATGATACTATCGGTAATTAGCATATTGCATATGACTCACATTGGTTTGTAACTGTAAATATGATTGCTGCGACATATTAGAATACTAACATATAATGTCATTTAAAGATTTTATAATATTTATGTTAAACAGAAAATAATATTATAATAACACGTATAAACTATATAAATACTACATTGTATAGGTTTTATTTATAAATATGATGGTATTAGAAGTACTTTAGATATTTCGAGCGTAAAAAAAACGTTTAATGGTATATTATAATTGCACTAGCTAAGAAATATCGAATTTACGACCTTTTAGAAAAGGTTGTATATTTAATTTCTTTTATGCATAAGGTTATAAATATAGAATTAGTCATTGTTGTTAAAAATTCTATTTAAAGCATTAAGCTCTCTTTTATCTGTATTTTTCCAAACAATATTTTAAGAACAGTCTATGCTTGTTGAACATGACCTCTGTTGTGGAAAGGTCAAGTTACAAGTATAGTGCAAGTACATCGACCCAACGTGACTGAACGGAACAACTGCCAGTCGGCAGAGTACAACACTGACTGCACTGCGCCACTAACGGGGTGCAGTTTAATTACTAATTACTTCCGAATGAGAAACAAAACGATTTGAATACGAGTTAGCTCAATACTTTTTTCTGAAATAAAAAGTTAACGTACAATTCGCAAGTAGTAGTTTGGAATATTATTTTAAGTAACAGTTTTAAATTTATTCTGAACGTAACGTAATTACCAGTGATCTATAGTTGTTGATAGACTACAAGCACTAAAGAATATTGATACCTTATTAGTATTAATTACTATTTTTTAGTTTCTCGCTGTGTCCTGCGTATAGCAGCGTAAGCGGAGGGAGCCTAGTCTTAAGACACTCCGCTCTCCGTTTTCCACCCCGTGCTGTCCGTCTTATATAATATTTTTTTCTTACAATTTAACAAAATAAAATATTATTTACAGAAAAAATAAAATAGGAAGGAAAATAAAAATTACATAAAAAAGACGTACGTAAAGATGAAATGAGAAGTTCAATCTCAAAAACGTTCGATATAAGATAAGATTCGGGGGCAGTCGTAAAAGCGAACAGCGTCACACAACCTGTAATACGGAGACAGGACCGAAGCTGAGCACTCAAGTTGATGAGCACACATCCGCCAGGGCTACCACTGACCGCCGTACATTTTACTGGAGTCGAGCTTTTATGGACGTCATAATACGAACCGGATATCGCCTCAACACAAATCCAATTTAACGC
This sequence comes from Heliconius sara, assembly GCA_917862395.2. Lineage (NCBI taxonomy): Eukaryota > Metazoa > Arthropoda > Insecta > Lepidoptera > Nymphalidae > Heliconius > Heliconius sara. Next base: position 11,337,359 of record OU860789.1, on the reverse strand, counting down.
CAACATTCTGTGTAACAGATTAAATAAGTAAATCGTTGTTTTTTATACCTGTAAATTCCTTTTTCCGTCTATAAATGATATTTAAAATTTACGAACAATTAATTATCGTACGTATCGTACGTAACTGCGTATTCCTGTATATAGAGATTATTATACAAATATAATAATCTCTATATATAGGAATACGCAGATGTATTTAATAAGATATTATTAATATCTAACTAAATACATCATGTTTTATAACATAAATTTAGTGAAAAAATTATGATTACAAATCTTTAATTTATAGTACAACACCTTCTATATTAAACAAAATGTTATCTTAACAAAACATACATACTCAAAGAAAGATATGCAGCATCGTACTTTCTTGGCAAAATATAACAAATTAAAACTTTACACCAAGTTATCTGCACGTAACATACTGTTGGGACAACCCTAAATAACAACACCTTTATGATAAGAGCGGCAGTGTCCTCGCATTACCATTTTGAGAAGAAACCCATATTACATGAAGCGCCGTCTTCAACTATTAGTAATGAAAGCCCTAAGCCATCTGTTAATCAAGAACACCATACTTTCATTTCGCTTTGAATTTTCAAACCAAGTTTATGCGATAACAGCGAAACTCCTCTACGTAATTTAAACTTCTAAATGAAAGAAGATTACACTAAAGATGAATATTAAAAAGTAACAAATTCATTTAAATAAATTAAAACAAAACATATCACGTACATGTTCGATACGGCAGTTCTTGCAAAATATTTTATTTCTATATTATGCACAATGAAAAAGTGAAACGTGTTTTAATTATTTTAAAGAACCCCTTGTAAAATATACAACAAAAAATTGTGAACATTTTAATATTTTTACTTTCGCTTTTCCGAAGTAGAACATTTAAGCCGCATAAATCTCTAAGTGCACGAATTACGGTCTTATCTACGATCAAATATACATATTTAAAGTAATAACATTGTATAAATATTAGATAAAAATAAAATACACGAATAAGAATTTTAAATGCATTAATGTAAAACTATATCGTTATAACGTCACCTGCAATCTTATCGATCGGGGCTGACCTAACTGATATCTCTTATCTGACCATATTATTTGCCATCAGACATTTTTGAATAAAGTTTTAAGTGTATTTAAGATTAGACATTTTAGTGTCCAATCATTTTTCAATATGCATAGTTTAACAATGTCACTATTAAAAAATTAAAATATATTATAACACTAAACATAAGTTGAAAATGATAATTCGAAAAACGTAATAACCTCATGTTTATAAAAACTGTATTACCGTTCTTTAACTTCAATAAATGACTTTTATAAAAATAATTTATAAAAATGTCATAAAAAGTAAATGATGTTTAGGAAAATTGTTATTTTCATAATATCTATGGAAACCTTCAAGTTATTAGTCACCGGGTCTACTTGACATTATCGTCTCGACATGGCGTTGTATAAATGTGCTATCGTATATCTTGCCTCTAAAATATAATTAACTAATTAACTCTAGACACGGTTTCCAAACCACAAATATTCATAAAATATTGTTTAGACTATACAAAGTAAAACTTGGGAACATCTTTAAAAGAAGGCAAAAATATGATACATATTTTGTGCCTTTTAAAGATGTAGAAATAACTTTGGCCCTTACTATTGTTAGGTTTTGTAAAAAAGAGGGTTGTTGATAAATAAATAATGGTATGAAATCGACCAGTGTTAGGTCTTGTACAAAAAGGAGGGTAGTTAATAAATAGATAATTTATAAAAGCTGTACATATCGTATTGGGGGACACTCTTTCCCGGGACAGCATCGAGGCTAGATTAAGTACTACTGGTGTTGGAATAAAGTGGAGTTTATAAGATAAAAGTGAGTGTTATTTTATTGTTTTATTATACTATTATAAATACATACATCCTAATCATCATATATGTGCCCGTGGTATACGTAAGAAGGTAACTTATTATGATGTAAAATAAGTTATTTCACTACACTGACTTGTATCTACTTAACAAAGATTAAATAAATCAGTTTAATTAATAAATATTCATAAGCTTAATGTTATCCAAACTAAGAAGAAACTATCTCTTTCTTGAACTTTTTACGTTTTATTAGTAGTTAGCATATTAACTTTCAATACTGCCATATCTAACTAATGGTTTGTGATTCAGCACTCCGAAACTTGTTGATGTTGTGTTGCGTTATGTTCTTTTAATATGATTTTAAATTAAATTAAACGTATAGTACTACAGATGTAGGTTAGTGAAAAATTAGCTCATTATTAATTAATGCAATTAAATGACATTTTCTGTGTTACAAAAGCGAAACGACGCACTTTGTCTAGGCAGACATGCGATGCGATAACTATAGCAAGTACATACATACTCCACGGTAATATTTGTTAAACACTGATACCATAATCTATGTTTAAAGCTTGTCAACATTGCTATTTTAATTGTATACAAGTCTTTAAAAAAAGACTTTAATGTAAAATAACAAAATATTACTAAGATTTCATCAAAAGTATTCCGTGGCGTCTGAGTAATGCGGACACAATGACTTTAAAGTACTGCAATATAAGCAGAATCTAGTATTAAATTTTTGTATTGTAGTGGATGGTAAATCTTGTAACATTTAATATAAAATAATGGGAAAAGGCTACAATTTTAACTGTGTTTAGATAATAACATGTCAAGAAGTAAACCACTTACAAAACAATTAACTTCAAGTTGGTTACGATCTATATCCCACGCCGTACCGTTAGACTAAAGGTGCAGTTTGAGCTATCGAACTGCACTGCACGCCCACGTTTAGAAAAGTACAATAACAATAAAGTTTAAAAATCTATACTAAAGTCTCCGATTAATATACGATAAAATATTAACTGCTGATAGGTTGACACTTGCGTCATTGTGTCAGTCGTTTATCCCTGAGACATACTGAAGCTATGTCAGTCATGTTGTTAACGGTGTTTCACATAGTCTAACTCTAATTATATTGTTTGCAATACGGCGTGATTTAACAATCATTATTTCCATTTATTTATTTTTTATCGTTGGGAATGTGTTGTCAATTTTTGCATATATGATTCAACTCGGGAAAATATTTCCAATATAAAAGATTAAATTACCAAAACAGAAGCAAGTAAAGGAAAGACGGATGATATAGTCAACATGTTGTTTTTTTACCTTAGAGAGAGAGAAATAAAATCATGACTTTTTTGTTATTTAAAATAACTTTATAATAATAAAGTTATTATAAATAACAAAAAATATTTAAAAACAGTAGAAAAGGAACAGGATGCAATCATTTTCTATATAGCTTGGTTTATTGCGGCTTTCATTCCAACCCTCAGAAATGGTATAATTTAGTTTATATCCGGAACGGGAGCGGGATACAAAGGGACTCTTAGGTACAATGAAACGTGAATTGACTAACGCTAAAATATATCCTTTGTAACACAATATTAAGATTTGTAGCATCTATAATCTTACTTTTAATTTTATGTACGTATAATATGAGTCTTTACTAAATGAATAATCCTTTTATCTATACAGAACAGTAAACGAAATCAGTATAATTTTTGTCCAACTTGCGTACTTACCATCTATAAAATTTTATCTATTGTGTGGGAGTCTCCTTATAGCGGTAACAAACATACATCATCTGTGAATATTTCAATTGTTTAACTATCACTGCTTATGAGAAACGCCCTGGTGATAGACGAAAAGATAGACAGCGAAGTCTTAGTAATAGGGTCTTGTTTTACCCTTTGAGTACGGAACCTTAAAAATAAAGAGGCGCTACATTATTGAAAAATTGTAAGTTTAATTTTAACTCATATAGTAATTTAATATTACATGAATATTAAAGAGTTTCTGTTATAATGGGAATTGATGCCTTAAATTAAATTGTGTGTAGTAATCGTCACAATTCGTTAAATTTGAAACTACCTCTCCGCGAGCACTTCGTATTCAGAATATGATTAAGAAGCAGCATCTCCGCGAGCACTTCGTATTCAGAATATGATTAAGAAGCAGCATTACAAAATATAGTACCTACATGTTTAGACAATTATAGAAGTTTCAAAACTTTTAAACATACATAGTATCCTTTTTATTACACAAATCATATATAGAATGTATAAAATTTTAATTAGATAAATAATGTTTTATAAATTCAGCATTTCAAAACGGATTTGTTGCATATTTGCATAACATCCAAAGATTGCAGAAAAAGAAAAAGAATAAACAAGTGTATCAAAATCTTTTACTATTGTTACAGTTGGTTATTTTGTAACTGAAACACCGATAGCAATGTAAATCGATAAAAAAAAGCAAAGGCACATTTGGGTCAATCAATAAGACACGACATAGCATGTCACGACGACACGCGACAAGACTTAGAAGTTTTAATCATTAATTTTATTAACTAGGAGAGCAGAGCACCACAGCCGAGGCGAATTAGTTTCCGTTTCATAAGTAATAAGGTGTAAGTAAAATGGAGGTCTTAAATATTATTAAAAAAAATTAAAATTTCCTATCTAGTAACACTTAATTGTTTTCGTGAGTAATCAATATGGTTTTAATTTTACTTTCTTCTTTTTATTTGTAAGCGCGACGGTTGTGGGTTCCGTTGATATTCGGGAGAGTGAAATAATTAATATTTTTAGTTCTTCGATCTGGTAACAAAACAAAGCGCAGCGTTGAGTTTCGCTATTCAACACGCAATGCCTCGAGAATTCAGCTGAAAGTGGGCAACAGTGTTGTGTCTTGTTGTTTGTGTCTCCATTAAGAGAACAGGGTATATTAACATTAGATTCCTAGGTTACCTCTGCCTTCTCTGCTATGTAAAGCAATAGGATATACAGCATAAAAATACAAAAAAAATATTATTTACTTCGAGTAGCTCAAAGTTTATGTCGATATAATTATACATTTCAGTGTAGGTATTTTGAATTGAATATAGTATAGATTATTATAAAATAATTAAAAACGTTTACCTAAGGTATACATTTTAAAATAAAATTTAGTTCGTGCATTTTATAAAGAAAAAACGTAACAGACAGGCGTTTCCCTTGCCGCACAGGCAAGGCAAGAAAAGTAATTTATTACGCGACACCGCAGCCTGGCAGAACGGCGCGGCGGCGGCGCGGGCGTAGCGGCGGAAAACGGAATATTCAGTGAGCAAATTCCTCTCCAGCTCCGCAATAAAACCGCAGGTTACCTCACATTTAAAACAAACCCATTTCCTCTAAGCCAAGAGAATATGTAATCAAAAAATTAAAGTTTCAGAAATTGCTTTTTAAAGGTGCCTGGTAAAGCTTTATGTATTTATAGCTAGGTTTTGCATTATTATTTTAGAACTTAAACGTATATACAAATACATATTTAATTAACATGAAAATATATATTTTAACTTAAAAATAAATAGAAATAATTGTGAAAAAAATACAAAAGATTCTATATTTATAAATAAATAATAATGACACGCAGATATCTTTCAATAAACTTTAACGTCATCGTTAACTGGAAATAACAATATAAAACAATGATTCCGTAATGCATTACGGGAATTATTACATTAGGATACAAGTTGTCTCCGCATTATGTTATTTGCACGTTTTGTGAAAGCTGTTTTCTTCTATATAAGTTTATATAAAGTATAATCCATGAGAACAGATATTATTAGTGCATTCTCTTTTAATTAGATCTTTTTAAATTATTAGTTATTTATGTTTTAGTGATTATATAAAAAAACAAAAGATTAAGTGAATATTGTATATATAACACTACAACAGGTTTACGTAACGTCGTATAGATTATACTTTACACATTCTCTGCTGTGACGAATACATGAACACCTTACAACACGCATTGTAAGAAATCCATTGATATATATGTACATATCTACATAACTTTGCAAGCAAAGTCTTTATATATTTCACATTACATTAGCAGGAACTCTATCTAATAGAAATTTAATTTTTACGACATATATTTTTTATCTCTATGACAATAAATCATTTTTATGTTTAGTAAACAATAGCTGGGTACCTCGTTACGGATGCGCATGCGCACTTCGCACGCGTCGCTTGCGTAAATCGCCGAGGCAAAGCGCTAATCAGAGCGTTTCGGCTATCTGAATAATTTTGAACACTCAATTTTATTAAGAATCCGATTTCGTTGACCTTTTTTGCTGTGTGATCCCGGCTTAGAATAGGATCATCCTGGTACTGGTGGTGTCGTAAGAGGCGACTAAAGTACGTGTGGTAGAGTCACGTCGCCAGCAATGGCAACACGCATGGGCAGACTCAACCGGTTCATTACCACCCCCGGCATTTAAAACCGGCGTGAAGTAGTGGCTTTATGCCACTGCGTTTCGCATCAGGTAATGCCGGGCCCCGGCGCCCAACCCGTCTTAAAGGCCGGCAACGCACCTGTAGCTCCTCTGGGGTTGCACGGGGCCGTGGGCGGCGGTAATCACTTACCATCAGGTGACCCGCACGCTCGTTTGCCGTGTCTTTTCCATAAAAAAAAAAAAAAAAAAAAAAAAAAAAACCTTAAAATATTTTTGAATACTAATAATGTTAAAAAGCTATTGCATTATCTTTAGTATAATTTACAAATCATTACGATGATGATTACGATGTTTAAATGATCAATTTCTAAGCCTGTAAAATTAGTAAGCTTACGGAGAATAAAATCATAAGAGTATTATTAGATGAAACATGCTTAACATAGAAATATTCGCTCTGGACATGAGCAACTGAAGAACTGTTGTAGTCTCTACCTGCCTTTGTCGACGAGTTTAAATTAAACGTAAAAAGGTTTGAAGAAAGGTAATATGATAATACCTTTTGTAGTTAGAGCCACAACCACTGAGGGTGTTCGTTTGTATTAAATGTCAAAATTTATATTCTAAAATTCTACTTATTTCTTTTTATGGTTCCACCTAAAAAAGGTAAAAACGAAACCCTTATAAGATCACTTTGTTGTCTGTCTGTCACAATCATTTAACTCGAGATCGCGTGGAAGTATCACGTTGAAATTTATACCAAATATTTAAGTCAACTGTGCCATGAAGCGCAGAAAAAATTAAGCTTGTAAATCTACACAATTAAAGGAGCATTTATGCAATGCGATTTTACTGCATTTTGTATGAAATTCACCGCGTAATCAAAATCTATAGCGTACTTCCCGTGGTTTCCTATAGTTATGAAATTTCCATGAAGTGAGAACTTATAATACAAATAAAGAAAAAAAATCGAAGACATTCATGGAAAAAAATCATTAGAAATTTATATTTGTAGTTCATTCCTTACAAATGTTGACCTACAATCCTTAAATTGAGGCACAGAGGCCTTAATAGGCGAGTCCAACTCGCACTTGACTCTCTTTTTTTCGTTATACAATATTCAAGTGAAAATAAGTATCTTAAATTTTAAGAGCGAGAGCTGACAAAAATGTTTTTAGACTTAATTCCCTAGTGAATGAACCTTTCAGCCTACCTTTACTTAACGTTATGTCTTACATAACTTTAACATATATTATAGCATTTTTATGCGTTCTAATTGTGGAACCAATCAATGTTCGGAAAAGGCATTCGTAGCCTTGTTTAAACGCCTCTTCTTCCTACATTTTATTCATTGAACATTTTATCTAGGGCAAGGATATAATGAGGTCAGGTCCGTAATTGATCACAAGCTAAGTAATCACAGATAAATAAATAATTTTTTGCTCTACACAATGAGTAAACTTGTAACCAATGACTTATACCTCTAAACACTTTTTATCTTATTTCAAGTTATACAACTCCATTTAATATTGAAACGAGTATTTATAGTAAAATTTTCCTTATGCTGTATTTGAAAATAGGCCTATCGATTGTAAAAGGCGTTTTTAATGAGCTTTGCCAAAGTTATAAAGGTACGATTAAAATTATTCTAGATAGCAAGAATCCATAAAAACTAAGTTCAACGACTTGCGATTTCTAATCTAATAGTAAACGATGAATCTGCGGTCTGGTTTCAAGATTACAAGAACCATTAACAATGTTAATTTGAAACATTCTTTTTTTTATTTATAAATGAATTTTATATCATTATCATCATAAATCCTTTCAATTTGTTTATTTTTTAATAAGTAAAATAGTAATGATAGTATTGTGTCTCTACAAACTTACAGCTATATACTCTTTTTTAATTGTATTTTTTATGTTTATCAATTTTGAGAAATAAACAATTTTTTTGTTTAATTCTAAAAACATAATTAAAGTAAGAGAAAGTTATTTTCCAAAGTCTCCTTGTTCTGTGACCGTGACGATATAATTTACTGTACACGTTAATAAAGATTTCCTTTTAACGGTAATGAGTAGTAGGTGTTACATTACAAAATATCAATGTAGTTAAATTACTGAGCAATACAGCAACAAAACACATTGATTTATCATTTTAGAGGTGTACGTTCAAATAATGATATCGACTGACGTATTGTATGTAGGTAATACGACATAATATGGCATGAAAATGTATCTAATTTATAGAGGATGATTTTAGTTTAAACATACCTTTCTTTATCATGGGTCGACTGAGGATATTGGAGGACGGTCTGTTGTCCTTCCATTTCGACCACACATTGTGTCCCTAATTCAAGTTCTGAAACAAAAAGAAATTAATATAATGATTAAATAATATTAACTCCTAAAAAAATTATATAGAAACTATAAACTAAAAATAAATATGTGTAACATTAATACATATATCTCCAAGACGTAGAAGGCATAATGAGTGAAAAAACCAGTTCTCACTGAGCGCGACATGTGTATGTCATTATGTTATTAACACGAACTCGCCAAACCCCGACAACATCGATGATGTAAGTTACGAGTATAAAGAATATTTCCGTGAGTTAGAAACTTCTATATTATTAATATAAGTACTTAAATTCTTAACATCGATATATATATTAATATCATACAAAACAATTTATTAATTTTATTTGTTTGTAATCTATGAATAATATAATTATTATGAATAATAATAATATTAAATGAGTAAATGACAAGAGATTGATAATGCGTTATTTTTACACTGCTTCGCAAACAAACAAGCAAACGAGTAAAACATCGCGAAGTGAGTCAACGCCAGGTCGGTGTGCGTCCGCGATTCGAAAGAATCCGGTTTGATGTCAGGCTATTGTACTGACTTCGGCAAATGCATAACGGAACGCTTCTCTATTATTACATTTACATCTATTTTTTATGTAACTACATGTAAAGAAGTTTTTTCTTAGCAATACAAGGATTCACCATACTCATTGCGTTGCAAGAACAGGAACTTGGAATAGTGCTTGGGATTATAACTTAAGTATAGACTTAAAAGGTCCCTTTAAAATGTGCAATAATGCTCGCTTCCACCCACTGTCAGTTTGTCTCTCTACCTAACCAATATAGAAATGAATCTACTAGTGCCAGCCACCCTTAAAGTAAATTCTAGAAATCATCTGTGATAAATCAGTTCTATTTATATAGAACTCATTTATCACAGATGATTTCTAGAATTTACTCAATTTATATTGAGTCTTAAGAAAACTATAGAAAGATTTAGCCGTTATACCTCTCACTCTTATGTGTACTGCCTTATAATTAAAAGGAGCAATGTAAGACTTATTATGATAATGAGAGATGAATTGTTACAATGTAAACTAAGTTTGAGGTTAATATCACTTATCAACACACTGTAGTCTCATAATGACATCTCTACAGACTATAGACTAGCGTGAGGAAATGAACATATTAAATATTTCATTTTCATGAGTAGGAATTGAATCCATGCCACATTGAGTCTCTTACTCTCTTGTGCCTCTGCATCTCAAATTTTAATATGATATAAAAAAAACCTGTAATATGAATAACATTTTCATAATGTTGATCAAATTCTCTAAAAATGGGTAGATTAACATTTGAGCAAGCAATTTCACACAATAGATTAGACATTATGATTTCAGTGAACAAGAAAGTATGATTTCAGTGGAAATTAACATATGGTACACATTTATGTTCCTTATCATAATATGACTGATAAAGTCTGATAAGTGCAATATTATAATGAAAATATTTTAACTTATCTTTTATATACATTATAAAAAATATACCTACTAATTTCTTATTATGGTTGTTTTTAAAGGTTGTAATATAATCAAACCAATAGATTATTTATTTTATTAAATTATATTAATAATTAATTTAATTAATAGTGTTATATTTTGTATAAAAATATATTTATTTCTTTTAATATATGTCACATTTTAAATAATATATTTCAAGTTATACAACTCCATTTAATATTGAAATATGGTAGGTTTGATAAAAATAGAATTAACAGTAAAAAACTATCACACCTGCAGGACAAAATATGTGCACCTTATTAACAATTAAAACATTACTATGTCACCATGCTATAAAGGAAATGTGATAATAACCTAGATATTTTTTTCTTACAATACCACCTGTTTGTTTAATAACCTTAGTGTAGAAACATTTTAAAGGATATAAACAAAATGTAAAGAAATCTATAAAATTATTTTTGTATCAGTGTATCATAAGCCTTCAGAATTGTTGGTGTTTAATTTGGTCTGTCTATTGAATTTGTCATTATTACTCTAGTTGTATGTAAATTAAGATATATACATATATATATATATATATATATATATATTAGACTAATAAATTAAGATATGATTAGTTATTTAGAGTATCTTTGTTGTCTTATATCATAATTTTATTTTCGTTTTCTGTTTACCTTTAACATTTTCGATATTTGTGTTTTAAAAACAAAAAATAACTTGACTATGTTTTTTTTTCCTGTTATTGGCATTATGGTTTTTTTTTTAAAGTAATAATATGTTATATTCATTTTATAAAGATTATCGAATTATTTATATTGTCATGAGTACCTTTACTGAATAATCATTTTTATCAGAAACCCGTTCAGTAAGCAGATAAACTCAAGCATACGTAGTCACCTGTGAGATTGCAAATTTCTTTATTTATTACCAGTATGAAACCAGCTTACCTCGCCTGTTAAAAGGACGAACCCGAACAGCTACCTTAATCTTATCCGAGGCCATATTCACAATCAAATTACACAAATATATTTAAAACACAACACTTTTCACTATGAGGTCTAATAGATTATTGCACATATTCACCCATATTCTAAAACAACAAAATTCATTATTTCACGTTATATTCACGACGATCCTGAGATGACACTGCCCGCCATATTGTTTTTACAAGACCATAGTGCTTGACTCTTCAAGTGTTACCAAAAGAATCAGTAACATTTATATAATATAAATTTGTTCTTAAATAAATACAGAATTTGAAGATTATAAAATTTTTAACTACATCTACATAAATAACAATATTTTGACATAAAAAAATATTTATTCTACTTGTTCGACAATAATACACAAATAAAAAAAATCTTGCAATTGATCAACTTTTCGTAACATTCGAAATTCTAATACTTCATACAAGATGGAACTTTTTTTTAAAATACAACCTGACATGAATCTTTCATTATGAACTTCATTTAATATTTATCATAAGTAGCCAAGGCTAGTAGTTAAATTAGTACTTAAATCGTATAACCAGTTATACGATTTAATTCTTTATTTGGTTTTTTATGAAGTCTAGAAGCCCGGCAATGTTTTTTTGGCAATATGACAGGACTAGAGATTTGACAGTTATTTAATTGCCATTTGTCAGCTGTATGATTTGACATATGTCATGGTATATGACAAGCGTTATTTGTAGTTGTACTTTTCCATGTAAATATTTATTAAATAACTAAAGTATTAATTTTTCATTCATCAAATTATAGGCAAGTTGTTAATATTAGGTACTGCCATTATTCTGTTAATGTTATTTAATACAGATTAAAAAATGTATTCAGTAGTGTAGTTACAATCTACCAACTGGAAAATTACAAACAAAAATTAAGTTAAGTAATTATTTTTATTATTGCAGAGGGTGAAACCAACTTGCACATTTGTAAATATGGCTACAGATCCCTTATTTGGATGGGACCTGACTTTTAAAACTGTAGAAAAGGATATCAAGCAAAAATCTGATGTTATTATATCGTTTATTCATTGGAATTTAACAAAACGCGGTTTCCGGAACATCGGAGTGGGAGATGAGGTATTATTATGAATATAACATAAACTATATTTCTACTTTTAATAAATTTTTTATAGTGCAAATATTAATCATCTATTTAAATTCTTAATTTAAGCTTCATAGTGTATTACATATCCATATTTTTGAAAAAGTTGATGAATCTAGTTATATAAATTAAATTAGCACAATGGTTTATAATTTCTTACCAGTACATCTTATATAAAATCATACATTATTAATTTAATATGTACAGTACTGATTGATGGCCATTACAATTTACAATGCATACAATTTATTTATTTAACTTTATTCATTTCTACAATAAGTAGGTGTATATATTATGGTGTTGTTTATTTATTGTTTACTGTAATACCCCTCTAGGGTAAAAAGTCTTCTCCATCTTTCTCCATGTTGGTGTATTTTGAGCTCTGGTAATCAAAATACCAGCCATACCATTTTAATGATTTTGTCGACCCATTGGTTTCCACTTTGTCTTTTCCCAGAGCAGCCACATTGTTGTTTGCAGTGTCCTTTGCAATGGTACAATGTCTGACTGTAAATATGATGGTTTTAACCCCTACTTTTGTGTTCAATAACATTATCATTAGAAACAAATTTGAAAATTGGAAAATGTTTATACATTGGAAACTTAAGTCAATTTAATAAATTAGTTATTTTACAGCAATTTAGTTGAATAAAGTACTTCATATTAACATTTTTTTTTATATATGGACCATTTTAAATAAAATTAACACTAAATGTTAAAGGAAAAAATAAATAAAAATAGCCAAAATATTTTGCTGAAACTGCATTTCACTTGGTTAAGCTGTTTCTAAGATAAGTATGTTCAAACAAACAGATAAAAATTTAAAAAAGGCATTGTTTTGCATTCTATTAAATTAATAAATACCCCCAATAAAAAGTTTTTCTCATATCTCTTCTATGTACAGACAGACATATATATCATCAGAAATGTATTTATTTTTAAAGATAACTCATTTTCTTATTTCAGAGAATATTTTCTGGAAATGAATCAAAAAGTGAATTATTGCCTTCAGGTTGGAATGAAAGTGAAAAATATACTTTACGATATATATTAGAGGAAAAATTGTATATATTGCATGGTGTTACATCTGATGGAACCCTGATAGTGAATCTTATGGTGAATTTTAAACAAACGTAGCAATAAAAAAATTAAGAATATAAGTATAGAATACATTTAATTTACATAATTAGACATATTAAATGAAACTAATTTAACCGGATTAATCGCGTATATTTAAGATTTTACATTTTGGAAACCCGACGTTTCGAACACTTTACAGTAGTCCGTGGTCACGGGTAGACTGAGGTGGCATTCGTCTGTCAGTTGATATAATTATCATATCAAACTACCGCCAGCGATTTCTTAATTGCCTCGCGTACTGCCCTGGATTCCTGCAGAATGAGCTGATAGTATCTTGCCCTCTGGTATGGTGGGTTTGAGACTTCAATGATTTTATGAGTGGGTCCCAGGTGGTAGAAAGTTTCCAGCCATCCTCTCTATTGAAATTAGGATGTTTTTGTATTTCAATAGCCTCACGGATCATCCGAGGAATGAATCTATTTTCCTTAGCAAGGATTTGAGGATTATCAAACCTAATGTAGTGGCTGGGTTTATCCGCAGTATGCTCACACACAGCTGACTTCGATACATGCCCATTCTTGATATCTGAGATGTGTTCCTTCACCCTAACACCGATGCTTCTCTTTGTTTGACCAATGTATGATAAGCCACAATCACAGTCTAGTTTGTATACACCTGCACTCTGTAAAGGAATATTACTTTTTATTGGTCTCAAGAATTGGCTCACTTTCCTGTTAGGCTTGAATATGGTTTTTATTGAAGCTCTTCTTAAAATGTTGCCAATCCTGTCTGTAACCCCCTTCACATATGGTAGAAATGCAGGCTGTCTCTCTACTGTGGGTGGCTTGTTGGTATTCTGAGAACGCTGGCGGGGAACTGGCAGCTTGTTCTGACGAAGAGTATTCTTCACCTGGCGAAGCTCGTCCCCTAGGTGTTCAGCGTCACAGAGGTGGTGGGCTCTCTGAAACAAAGAGCCCACCACCTCTGTGACGCTGAACACCTAGGGGACGAGCTTCGCCAGGTGAAGAATACTCTTCGTCAGAACAAGCTGCCAGTTCCCCGCCAGCGTTCTCAGAATACCAACAAGCCACCCACAGTAGAGAGACAGCCTGCATTTCTACCATATGTGAAGGGGGTTACAGACAGGATTGGCAACATTTTAAGAAGAGCTTCAATAAAAACCATATTCAAGCCTAACAGGAAAGTGAGCCAATTCTTGAGACCAATAAAAAGTAATATTCCTTTACAGAGTGCAGGTGTATACAAACTAGACTGTGATTGTGGCTTATCATACATTGGTCAAACAAAGAGAAGCATCGGTGTTAGGGTGAAGGAACACATCTCAGATATCAAGAATGGGCATGTATCGAAGTCAGCTGTGTGTGAGCATACTGCGGATAAACCCAGCCACTACATTAGGTTTGATAATCCTCAAATCCTTGCTAAGGAAAATAGATTCATTCCTCGGATGATCCGTGAGGCTATTGAAATACAAAAACATCCTAATTTCAATAGAGAGGATGGCTGGAAACTTTCTACCACCTGGGACCCACTCATAAAATCATTGAAGTCTCAAACCCACCATACCAGAGGGCAAGATACTATCAGCTCATTCTGCAGGAATCCAGGGCAGTACGCGAGGCAATTAAGAAATCGCTGGCGGTAGTTTGATATGATAATTATATCAACTGACAGACGAATGCCACCTCAGTCTACCCGTGACCACGGACTACTGTAAAGTGTTCGAAACGTCGGGTTTCCAAAATGTAAAATCTTAAATATACGCGATTAATCCGGTTAAATTAGTTTCATTTAATATGTGTAATAATCGCGAAAGTCAAAGAACTTATTACATAATTAGAGTTAAAATAGTAAGACTAATCTAATAACAATATTTTTGCAGAGGTCTGAAGACTTGGCAGTATCCAATATCGCAGTAAACATTGAAGATATAGTTTGTGAAACAAATGGGTCTATTGAAAAAATGTTACCAAACTATAAAGATTTTATGTACCATGTCAAGAGGGACTTAATAGATTCTGTTACTGACAAACCCACAAGTTCTGCCGAAACCCAAACTCAACATAGGTGTAAGTAGAAACATGAGAAATAAGCCCTAAGGCTGTTTTGGCACACTGGCAAAAGTGTGTGACTAAATGCGATGGCTGTGACTGTGGCTTTGATTCCCACTGGAGGTATTAATTATTTAATATTTTCATTTCTTCGCTTAGGTAATAAAGCTAAGCGTGGTGTTCCGCCACTCAAATTCACTTCGAGAAATTGATGGGTGCTGGCGGAAATTATAATAATTTTAAAATTTTATCAGTCAGTGTTTCCTACTGAGTTACAATACTTCTATTTCTATACAAGATAAATAATCTATGAAATTAATGTGTAGCTAATACCAATGAAAGTGATGAAGGACTGAGAATTTCAAGACCGCGGCCTGAAGTTGTGCCTGAGAATCGTAATTTATGGTTTGTATTTATTATTCTTTCATAGTTGGATGTATTTTTATAACATCAGTTACAAGGGCTGTAGTTGGAGGATTAAGAAAATATGATTTTATAATAAAAAAATTTATTTTAATAAAATTTTAAAATGAAATACAAACTAAATCTAAAATATATTTAAGATGCCTTCTGTTTCTGCCTTCGATGTTAGAAGAAAATGATCTGTCTAAACCAAAATTAATCTAACCTAACTTATACTTAATTATTTCACAATAATGTGTGGGAAAAGAAGAAATCCTTTCCCACCAACGCCGTTCACCCGATCTCTCTTGTTCGCGCTTTTAGCGCTCGGCCACCTATCAGACGGACACATTAATAGTATAGAATTTTTTCCGCCTTTGACACCGGCGCTACAAAACATACCAATAATGGTTTCCAAATTGAAGAAACAATAAAATATTATTTTTCATAATTTATTTTGAGTAAAAATAATTCATTGAACAAAAAACAATTCTTTTAAGCTTGTCTAGCTTTATTTTTAGCCCATGCACAGTTAAATTTCTAAATATTGTATTATAAGGAACAATGTTCATATATTATTTGCATATTATATTAAGATAGGCATGCTATCCCATAAAAATAAAAATTTTAGTTATTTTAATTATAAAAATAGGATTTGTTTTAAAAAATTTACAGGGAACAGCCTCCTCCAAATCTTCGAAATATTGGTCGTTCAGATTTAGACCCATTCGCACCACCTGGAGGTGGTATGCTGTTTAACCCATTCCAACCTGGTAGAGATATTGAAAACCCTGGATTGGGAATACCGGGGGGATTACCAAGGTTTGGAGAATATTGAAAAACTTAAATTTTGTTTTTACTTAAGCTTTTGTTTAATTTGTAATGTTTTTAAGTTTGTTGGAGCGAAATTTTGAAAGAGATATCTTCACTCAATGCCAGATTTACTTTATATATATATATATGTGTATATATATATATATATATATATATATATATATATATATATATATATATATATAATATACATAGCTAGTCAGTATTAAAAACGCTAATATATAAAAAAGGTATTAAACTTCAAGGTTTAGCTATTATTATTTACAATACTTTACTACTATTACAGAGGAGCAGTACCACCCGGAGCTCGTTTCGATCCATTTGGTCCGCCTGGTGTAGGTCCTTTTCCAGGTCGTCGCCCTCCACCTCCAGATGCTGATCACTTTCCACCCCCTGGCTTCAATGATAATATGTTTCTATAACAATGCTTGTAAAAAATAACGAGCAATGATTAATAAATAAATCATTTATAATCATTTTAAGCATTTTTTTTATCTCAAATAAAAGATAAATTATAAAAAAAATCTAATCTGCTTCACGCTGTATCCCCCACACATCAGAGTATGCAGATGGAACCCTGTGTTAGACACTTCGTTTCTCACTTTCCGCCGAAAACGAGTCATTGCGTGTTGAGTGGCGGAACTTAATGCCGCGCTTTGTCTCTACGCCAGAGCGAAAATAAATTTAAATGAACATTTAATTTACTCGAGTAGGCATCGGAAGCTGATACATTTCATTTGATTTTATTAATATATTACATTGGACAGTCATATTTCTTTATCTGTTTCATGTTAATTTCTTTGATGGATCCACAATGATTTATGCTAAATTCATTATTTGATTATTAGATGAACTTTGATAAAACTCGTGTCTTCCTAACATTTCAATTATACAGCAATCTTTTTACTCTTATTTAACAAAATAATTAAGATTTGATGACATCCCATAATATTTTTATTTGTAGTATTTGAGAACTTAGACGTAAATAATTACGTTTTGAATTACGATGATGGAAGGAAATGGTATGGAATTAATTTCAACTACTAGCAACTCTACACAGTTTCTTCATTGGCAACATTGCATATCAGTATCACAATTTTTTCTGTGCAGTGCACACGTCTTCCGCGTGTGTGGTGAATTTATTAGCTGTTCACGGCTGAATCCGTTCAAGTTTTATTCAATGTGTATGGCTGTGGAGGTAAGTGATATAAAAAAAAGATGAGAGAAAATTTCATTTTATATTCATGTAACACATTTATGGAGGTCACGTCCTCCCTGACTAAGGACGTCATAGTATAGGCGTCGTGGTATAATTATATTTTTTCTTTAAATGTTAACGGAGGTGGAGTTTTATCTATCTATTATATTAATAATGCACGTTATTCTATGCACGGTTTTAACGGTGTTCGTTAAAAGTCACAATTAAGTATAAACTGCTCATAAGACAAATTTCGAAATTACATTAATCTCATTACTAATATAAGTATATAAGATAAGCCACAATAATTTATTTATGAATACGTGTTTTCAATATTAAATTATACTTTATTTTTACAAATTTTTGAAGATTCTTATTGAAACACACTGAAGAAACAACAGCTGTAGTGTAGTAATAGTGTATTTTAAATTATTAGACACATAACCCGACTATTATTATATCCTTGTGTAATTACTAAATACCCTCGTGAAATTTATATTTTTTGCCAAGTCATACTAACCTTTATAGAGCTTAAGTATATTTAATAAAAATATTAAGTAAATAGTATGTAGTATTACAATATTAAATATAAACATTTTTTTACTTGTGAGATTATAATTATATATACAAGTTTTTATTAAAGAATATAATAATAATTTATACACAAATATACTCTCAATACTCACTGACAATTTCAAAAATATTTTTATTATCCCATCTTTGATGCTATTGCTTTAAAATTGTATTGTAACCTACAAGAAAAAGGTTTACTTTCTTTGTTTTTTTATTGCTTATGGCATATTTTTGTTGTCACATTTTGGTTTTTCTAGAACAGATGTGTTTGTAAAAAAAACCTAAACTTTATCAATACAATATGTCAGCATTTACTATTTTCAATACATATCATAATCCATTGTGTTTTCTATATAAAATCATTTAACATAGAAGTCTGTATGTAATACTTTTTATAATATTTTTTCTTGTTGTGGTCTTAATTTTTACAAAAAATTAAGGATCACACACAGTCTTCTCAGGAAATTCACATGAAGTCTATGTCACATATGTATTTCATTCAAATATTGATTAATATGTTAGGGTAACTGGAAGAGCGCCTTCAAAAGTAAATTTTGGTCTCCTTTTTCCTTGACCTTATTGGTTTTTCTGGTTGGTTGTCACCATCATCTATGTCTCATCTCTTGATGTCATTATTCTTATAATATTGAAATGCTGTTTTATAGATACATTCACAGCAAGAGAATTATAAAATTTAAGACTGAATGAAGAGTTAGTTTACTGTATCAAGTAATTTAAATTTTGACTATAGTCTACTGTGACATTATTCTAGAAATGAGATTATTCAATGTATAATGAAGTAGTATTGACGTCAAACTGAACTATCAGGCATACCTTTACTGCACCTCATACGTAATTTGCTAAGCAAGGCGCGGTAAATAAGTTACGTAATGTCGTTATTGCATTATAATAGCAACTCCTTAGAATTGAAGATATCTCCAAGCTGCGCCTATAATTACTGTAAAGTTAAAAAAATAAGCAATTTAATTATTTTATTAAGGCATTCGTCTAGTTATGTTTAAAACAAAAATATAATATTAACAGATTAGGGTGAAGAACGTTGACCCGACCTTGGCAAGCGTGTTGACCCGGCGCGTACGTCGATGCTGCGCCGTTAGTAAGATCTCTAGAGATTCCACGCTATTACCTTTAAAACTATGTAAACTTGTACAACAACATAAGGAAATCGTTATGTTGTGTATTATTATTAGTAGATGTAATGGCTCAGCGAGTCATTTTGCTTTTATCATGTTAGAAGTCAGCCTAATCGGGCTTGGCGAACATTGTGGCGTCATCAGTACTGAAATATCGCGTTGGCATAGAAACAACTAACATAGCTCTAGAAAAAGCTATGTGAATGATATATTGATCTTGATATCTGTATTCTTATTAAGAAAATTTGTATAAAAGTAATTCACGCTCCAAAATTATACATCTTATTTCAAATATGTAGTTATAAATTACACTAGCTCGAAAAATATTTTTTTATAGTAATTCGATAAATTCTGCAAAAATATCACAATTTATTACAATCATTCCTATATTTATCATAATTTTTATCAAGTAGGTATATTCGTACTTGATAAAATTGTCACAAGAAGACTTTAAAAGTGAAAAATAAAGTATACTCATTAGATTTACTCATCACTATATTTTTTGGGGATAAATTATAATTTGTATATTATTTAAATTAATAAATAAATTAATGAAGACTCTTGTGATTCACCGAACCTGTAGTTTTATTAAGAAATATTCACATATGTATCCCTCCCGTCGCGTCTCTGTGCCGCCTATTAGAAGAGGGAGGGCCAGTCGACTGGTTATGTACACCGGTTTATACCGCAGTCCGCAAGGGCTCTAGGGTCGTTGTACGCAGTTCCCGAATGGCGGGTTTTCGAACCTAAGGGCGACGCTCTCTCTACGTCTTTTCTTCACGACACACCAGGCATGATTGATGAGCTCCCTGGCATTGATGCTGTCAATGAATGGCTACGTAAGCGGAATATGAAAGATTCTCTAACGATGTGACACAGCTTTGTAAGGCATAATTTGTATTTAACTGTGTGTATTTGAATATCGTTCCATGTGTAGATCGATATGTTTTCTAATTATATATTACCTTAATATTTTCTTTAACAAATCTGAGATAATTCTAAATATTTGCATAATACTAACTTTTGTTTCACGGCTGAATTTAAAACATCAAATACAACATTAAAAATATTCATCGAGAGGGGGAACAAGTCTCGCAGACACTAGGTCGATTATTATTTAAATGTCAAGTACACGGAAAGGTGAAGTTTTTTTTATTGTAGATCTAAATTTAATATAAGTAAACAGAATTTTATATGTTTGTACAAATTTCATTGTCTCTTAACCTAAGTATAGTTATTAAATAGATATGTTAAAAACTTGTTTATCATAATTCTATAGAAGATAAAGAGATTAGATATAATTCGATTAGATATTTCAGTTATTTCATCCGGAAGTTGCAACGAACGCTAATCAGAAAAATATTGTGAAATATTTGCTCTTTTGTTTCTTTTGTTTGCATTCTTCATAATTTTTATATTTTAATTTACCTTAAATATTTATGATTTGACACAATTTGTCGCAATATTTTCTAGAGTTATGTTACCTATCAGTCACACTCTGAACATGCAATATTAATTTTTTTATTATATAGGTCTTCTTTTTATTGCGCATTATGATGTAATAAACCACTCTTGTGTGTAACTTATAATACAGGTATATGACGTTTTATACACATAGAATTATACATATAGAATTTTATTATTATATATAAACCACGGTACTAAGTTGTAAAAATAGGGTTGGATTTTTGATGTATTTTTATCTATAAAATGGCTTTAAGGACATAGAACATAACTTTTTGAAAATCTCGACAAAATAAATAGAATCTATAAATAAAAATATTGTACTTGATTTATAGACCTTTGCCAATGATATATTATTATTATAGTATGGCAGCATTTGTACAGTATTGACATACGTACTTGATGTAAACGTGTTTCTATTCTTTTGTTTCGTGATTAGGTCTATAGTTGCTAAAAGCATTGTGCCCTTTTCCCAGAATAAATGAATAAATTTACAGTTTTTAAATGTCAAGATGTGCAATTTTGATTTAGAAATTGAGCGAGCTAAACTTGTCTGCATTCGGGTCACTGAGCCAGGTCACGATTCACGTCGGGAGTAACTTGCCACGGTCAGGACACGTTAATGATTTTGCTTGCTATAACGCCTTAACCAACCTCGTATTGATCCTTCGAAAGCTATTAATAAATACTTAAGGTCAACGCTTATTATTATAGTACACTGATTTCCAGACATTTTTCTTTTAAATAAATAAAAAATAATCAAATTTGAATGGATCGTTTTATTGAAAGACTTTAGTTTTAGTTTGCTAAATTTAAATAAATTATCAACATACAGGTTTAAATTTAATTATAAGAAATATAGAATTTTCACTTCCAATTTATTTATTTTTTGTTTTTATCATAATTTAATGCTGCTGCTTATAAAAATGTAGACTAAGCTGCCAGCAACATGTACTTGTGTAGGTATGTTAAAATATTTTATCCACCTATCTTCTATTTAATCTGTTTTATGTTTGACGTCAGAGTTAACCGTTTTGTCCTGACTGAACTTTATCTGTGTCATTTACGTCTTTCGTAGTGGGCGTTCGTCTAGTCTGACGGTATCTGTTCTCATTAACGATTGGGTTATAGCAGCAAATCAAACATTTTCATGTCAATTGTATGTTATTGTATTACTAAAATGTGATAACTTAAAAAAATATTATTAACCACAACGTAATTAAATTGTTCATAATATTTATATCAATTAATCGTATAGACACCTTTGCTATCGATCAAATGATCTGTCTTTAATGTGTTTGCGGTAATTTTTATTACGTATAATAACTTATTAAATGCGCAATTAAAAGACAATTAAATATATACATATTTGAGGCCAGTCGTACCGCAGAGGTACAAATTGTGACTGTAAACGAGACTAGTTGTGGGTTCGATCCCCAATCGATAAAATGAAATATTTAATTTATGTTTTCATTTCTTTACTCTGGTGTCCCGGCAAAGTGGAGTTCCGCCACTTAACACGCAGTCACGCTTCAGAATTCGCCGGAAAGTGGAGAATGGAGTGTCTTAACCCTAGAGCATGAAGCTAACTTTTTGACACTGCTCTTTTATTTACAAGTATATGGTATAATACAAGTTTTCACCAGATTACACGTAAAATGTTATATTGAAAAGTAAATTGTCGGAACATGACCCAATTTGGGAAGATGCTTCAACCGAAAGGTCATTCTTTATTTATCTGTGCTGACATTGCGCCAACGTAGCTATTTTTAGCATCGTATCACCAGAAGGTCGGGGATCCTACCTATTCTATAGGGTAGGAACAGGCGAGAGTACGAGGCGCAGGCGGAGTCGATGACCGAGTATTGATCCCAACGAAGTGGGTCGCGACCCGTTTCCCGTTGCAATACAAACGGGTAGGGTTGCACCGCTTGTCCCGTCAGACAACACAGACAGATAGAATAAACAGATGTAAAATATGCTCTAAAACTATGGGCCTGTACCACAAAGTATGCCAAATTTTATTACAAGACTAGAAATGTTAAAATATTTTATTTAGATTCCTTTAATCTAAATTTAGCTTGCGAAAATTCCTTATCGTTCAAGTCACTAAATTCAGCTATATATTCTTATTAGGTACTCGTATAAGTTTAGGTCACGTAAATGAGCGATAACTCGTAACCGGTACGAAATTATTGGCTGATACGAAGCGTTTATCTGTACGTATTTGTACAGGTAGGGAGCGTCTACTCCATACATATCTACTTGTTTCGTTGCTAGGTGATTCTATTTAATTTCTTGTTTAACTAGTAGTAATCTTTAATTAGATCCTTTCCTTCCATCAATATTCACGTAGTTTAGTCGCATCGCCTACGCAGCGATGCGTATGCGTATTGTGGGTGTTCGCGATAGATCTACATTGGCTTTGTGAAAGTTGATTTGCACGAGTCCCCCTCCAGCCGACACTGCTGCACAAAGAGCTCAGGTTACATTCACTTTCCATTGACGGAATGTTAACCCTTGGAGGCTTAGAAATATATATGGATTCATATTGTTTTGACAGCTACGTAGTATATTTGTACTGTATGATATGACATACGTAATCTATTATATAATTAAGAAATATATTTTTATTAATAATTGTGATAAGCATTTATATAAATTTTGGAATATTCTCGATACTATCTATGACAACTCGCTTATCCTTTTATCATTTAAAGATTTTAACTTTACCAAAGAATTGTCGTAAATTTTTGGAATTGTTTTTAATATATATTTATTGGTGTTTCTTAGTAGTATTAATCAAAGAGCCGACCTTCGGGCTTTGTTATTAGAGCAACGTGATTGCGGTTGTGGCAGTCCTATTTATATTCCGTTTCGCGACATGGACAAGTAGAGAATGCTTTGACATTTAAGATTTCAAATTCACGATTTCTTTGAAACTTTAAAGGCATTAGTTGTTAAAGGATCATCCACATCGAACAGTAAGTGTAGTATATTTCAGTGTCATTACATAATTCAAAGCTTAGTCTACGAAAAACTAAGTTTTTGTAGTACAATCCAATAGTTTTTATTTGAAATATACTTGCACGTTTTCCGTGGGAGTAATACCGCTGAAAACAATAGCTAACAATTGTTTGTTGAAGAAGGATTGCACGTTGTACTGTAGCCACGTGAACTGGTCACGTGGTCGAATATAAAACAGGCAAATTTAGACGGTAGCCAAGAATACTTCAATAGGTAATTAAATCAACACGATAATTGAAAAGTAAACTATATTAGCAAATACTTAAAATAAACAAAATAAATAATCATCTTCACACTGTTTTCCGCACACAGCAGGGTAGGCAGAGAGAACGTAGTGTTAAAACACTCCGTTCCCCAATTTTTGCCGAATTCTAGAGGCATTGCGTGTTGAGCGGCTGAACTCAACGCCGCGCTTTGCCTCGACACCAGAGCGAAGAAATGGAAATATAAATTAAAGTAAATATTTCATCTCCTCGAGTGGGGATCGAACCCGCAACCAGTCGGTTTTACAGTCACACTTTGTGCCCCTGCGCCACGACTGGCCTCATCTTAAGTATATATATATAGAAAGTTATTCGAAAGTCGAGGTTAATATGCAGTAAGCATGCAAATTTAATGCAAAACCAAGATAATCAATAATAATAAATTTTTGTATGAATAAAATGAATTACATATTTTAAATGTACCCAAGATGTATCTTGAGGCCAGTCGTGGCGCAGCGGCACGAAGTGTGACTGTAAAAACTGATTGTGGGTGGATGATTTTACGCTCACGATAAATAATTGTATTTTTATTTACTTTTTGCGCTAGATGTAAAATGAAACATTTACTATAGTTCAATTATTTTTAAAACTATTTAAAATGATTGTTTCAGTTTTCTATACATTTAAACAAATATGAATTTATTCTGCACATAAAGTCACAGATGTGTTCTGCAGCTGCGTGGGAGCTCACTCGGATTCTTTCTCGATTTGCTATTATTAGAATACAGATGCCACTAATGGAATTCCCCCTGCACAATATTGAAAACAATCTAACCCGCATGCCAAATGTTGTTTCTTAACTTAGATTGCGGTCCCTCCCAAGTATATATTCTTATGTTTCAGTCTAAACATCCTCTCATGATAATATTACTCGTATTTGATGTCCGTGCTTAGATTTGTTTAGTCTCACTCCCGTCATAAAATATTGTTAGCGGTCGGGCGAAGCGCCGTTGCACCGCACCGCGAAAAGTTGAAGCGATAAGTTAGTAGACGTGTGCGTCGCGCGATGTATGGCGATGACGCCACCGCCGCCGTGACGTCGGCGGGCGCTCGCCGCCGCCGGCCGCCGCCAGTCTCTGCTCGAACGCGGCACGGACCGTGTACACCCGGTGCGATGTGAACGCATATCTCACTCCTCTGTCTCCGACGGCAGCTTTCGTTGCTTGTGCATCCACTAGTTCACGTTTTTGCCATTAACTTTGCGTTTCCGACTCTCATAGTTTCACCCGTACCGTGGAATAAGAGTAAGTGACGTTTTGTGTCATCATTAACCTCGGTGCTCTGTAACGCTGACACGTTTATGAAGGAAAGCATGAGTGCGCTGTGACGAAACTAACTTTCCGGGATTAAATATAAATATATTATTATTATAAAACTTCGTAGTTTGGATATGATCAGAATAAGTGGTCAGGTAATGTGTTATAGATGAAGGTAGATTCCCAGACGCTTCCTTTGTTTTTTGCATTTTGGTACCCTTTTTTATTCCACAAGTGGTAAAACCACCTGTGGAATAAGAAAGTAAATATCTGTAGTATTTTCTAATCATCTTCTAGGTTGCACAATTGCGCAATATCTTTAGACCACATACTTACTTTGCTTAAGTTTTTTTAAAAAATATTTTGACAATACCTGTGACTCAATTATTCATATGGTTAGCATGTTTTATGGTATGACAAGTATAGTACAGTAGCGTTTTAATTAAAAGAAAGTGAACGGTAACTGTGCTGAGCTGATAGTAAGTTATATCGCACTATTAGGTCATTTCACACCATTGTTTGTGCACTTAGTTTTATTAGAGTAGCGGCTCCTGGGAGCGTCTACACAAAGAATCGTTGCCACATCCACCTACTTTCTTACTGCTTATGTACGGCATATTATATTTAGAGTTGCTACATTTAAAAAAAAAACACTGCAATTTTCGTACAAATAGTCTTGGCAAGGATACTGTAGTTTTTTATAACAAAATTTACTTTCAATCATAGTCGTTAGATCTGCATTTATATTAATTATAGGTATTAGTTAGTTCTGTTAATTGGGATGCTATAACTAATAGTAGATAAATTCATTAATTATTCAACCTGTTTGGTTTTTTGGTATTGTAAATTATTTATGAATGTAGTCTTTCATGTCAGTTCCTTTTTATCTTATTTAATAATAATAGGGGTATGAAACAATTATATAAATTTCAAGTTTAGATGTTCATTAATCAAATATGTTTTAAAAAAATATAATAAAAAAATGTAATTTAATATACTTATGTGAACAAACACATCTTATCTTAAAATAATTTTAATCTTATTTGAAATAACACACTTAATAGAAACATAATATCATTAACAGGTTTGCCATGACAAAATATTTTATATGGATTATATTATATGACATTGATAGTGGATACTTTATCAGCCATCTTGGTTGGT
This sequence comes from Heliconius sara, assembly GCA_917862395.2. Taxonomy (NCBI): domain Eukaryota; kingdom Metazoa; phylum Arthropoda; class Insecta; order Lepidoptera; family Nymphalidae; genus Heliconius; species Heliconius sara. The sequence goes on along the minus strand of OU860789.1, from coordinate 11,310,627 downwards.
ACTGTACTACGTCACTTAGTTACATATAATTTAATGCCTTTCAGCCTTTCAGGTTTGGCCACAGTTTTGATAATTGTTTTATGAGTATTATGGAGATTTACAATAAATACCACTGTAATTAACCGTAAAAGAGTTCATAATGCTTTGTACGGGTAATTAAAAACAATTCAATCTATTAGACTACATTCTTTTAAACCGTAAAGAAAATAAAATATGGAATATACTATAGCAATGCAGGCTACGTTAATTTCCTAGAATTACAAGTAATAAAACGAAGCAACTAGTACAGTAGTTGTGGTCGTTCGACCTCGATCGGATGTTTCCGCTACAAGTTCTATTGTTATTTAGGTATACTTCTACCTCTAAATAATACTTTGTGATAGTATTTGTCAACTTGTCTAACTTACACGTGTTGCTTGAAACCCTTGATTTAAAGTATTTCCTTCTTCCATTAGTTAATCTACAGTCACAAATAATTTAAAATGATCAGTACCTAGTATATTAGCAGCAGTTTCTATTTTTACAAATTGATCATTAAATATTGCTTAAGTACGTTATCAATGTAAACACTTTGTAAACAACGCATGTTGCACTAGCCCCATTGATCTTATTTAACGCATGTTTGCACTGAGTGGTAAACATGGTGATGTCTACTTTAGCTATTAATTACTATAGTAGGAAATTTATTAGTATCATTCGTTATTATATTAAGAAATGTTTTAATATCATGTTGTAAATATCAATTACTTGCTACTCAAAATGACTTTGTTATTCGGTTTGTTAGCATCTACCCCATGCTAAAATTGTTAAACTGTCTGCATTGTTAAATAGGGGAAGGTGGTCTGGAACTCAGGAGTTTATCGACCGTCTCGTCTCTTCACATTTTGGATCGTTAACCCTACACTCCAGTTAATGAACATTATTGATTTAACTTTAAAATTTTATTGATTTTTTAAATTGTATTAATAAATATTTACTCTATTTTAATAGTCTTCTTAGTATAGATATTGTTAAAAATGGGAAGCAGTTATAGTTTTTAAAATACACAATAAATACACACATCGTCTATATGTTTTTAAACTATTTGGAAAGGGATACCACTTAATTGCACAAGGGGAAGGTGATATGTATCACCTACTAACAATACTTCACACTAGTGTTCTTCTAATAAGGGCCGTTGTACTAACAATATATAATATTTTTATATTCAGCAATTACATTTATATTTAGTTTTTTACATATGTAAATCGATATCCGTCAAAGTAATTAAGACACATTACGTTAATATCCGCACTAAAACTAGCAATTAATCTATCTGGAGATATAGAGCTGCCTAAATGTTCTAAAGCGTACGTCGACTGTCTTCTGCGTTCTGTTTGGCTATGGCCCAAGTCTGCGAGTGTCTCCTTGAATGAATTTTGGTGAAATAAATAATATCCTAAATATTTCGTCTTCGTCTATTATATAAACTAATAATCGAGGTAGTAACAACTTAAAACGGAAACGTGCCTTGTTGTTATTTCACTCGCCAGGTTTCTTTGGGAATAAAATTTTATTATATTTAACTTTCCTCTTTATTGTTTGCCAAATTTACTTGAGACGCCTTTTGCGCATTAGCCAGTAACCCAGAAAATGCTATTTTTATCGAATTGTTTCTGTGTAAAAATAAAATTATTCAAATTATATGAATAAACTTTTTTGGGTTATAAAATATTTTACAGTGTCGATTATAATCGTATGGTATTATTTCGATGCTAATTTATAGGAGAATATCAGTAATCCTTAAAGTGCACAAAAGTAGGTTAGACTTGATGTGCGTCATCATCATGTTTATCGTTCAGGTCATAAATTTCTGTAAACTTAAAATCTTGTTATACAAACATTTAAAAACGGAAATACCCATTAATAATTTTATATAAACGAATGAATAAATGCCCCAAATGTGTTAATGACTACGAATAGAGAGTGTAATTAGTCGCTCTAGCGTAAACAAAACGTCAATTAATAATTGAATTTGCTTGCAGCTGGGCAACTGTTCTGTGGCGACATTGATGGAGTTCCGCTTGGACAGCGCGGAGTACTGCCAGGCCCAACACAAATAAATTCACGGGCTTCCGTGGAGACGAGGTAGCGGGCCACGACTAGACCCATGCTGCCGGGAGCGCGCTCACGCACCCCAAGCACTTTGCGATATACACCCACCCATTTGTAAGTATTATAGTTTCGAAGAACAGATAACGAACACATTATTTTTTTATGATATTATTGATTAATACGTGACTAGTCTATCTTTTGTTTCTTTTGTTGTGATCTGTAGTCAACTACAATACTATGTCATTCAACATTTTAAGTAAACATTTATTTTTTATGTAAACAATAGACGGTCAAATACAACTGTACCGCAAGTGTTATCTAGAGACGCATTACGTGATTTAAGTTATTTTGTGTTTACCATGTAAGAAGTATTAATCGAAGTACACACAAGACGAGTGTCGTGGTGGTTGTGTGGCAAAGTGTTTACAATAATATTATCGCCTCTGTGTACATATACGAGGTGGACGCGCTAACAAGTGACGCGCTATTGGCACTGGATCAGCGGCCCGCAAATACCGCTGGACGTGCCCGCTCACATGACCTAAACTTGGAATACTGTATTCTATTTTTGAAAAGTTTTTAATTCACTTCAGTCGCAAAACGTCTCTTGCGCATGAACGCAAACATATACAAAGATGATGTCGCAACGAACAATTTTCTATTTACGTACCAATAAAATAATAATAATCCTTTTGTTTCAGTTACCTTAAAATCGGATCCCTCGTTTAATTGGACCCTATAGTTTGCAGGACGCGTCGTCTTATGTTTGGTCGCATAATTTATTAGTTTCGTTTCCCAATTCGGAACTTTAGTTTGTTAGTCGTCGAATGTGCTCTAGTGGTTGAAATCGTCATCCATGCGGGTGGTTCTAATTATATAATTGGACCCTTTTTAAACAGAAGCCACGGAACTGTAGTGTGTTGTGTGGAAATAGAGTGACAATTTGTCTTAGACTCTGACGAATCGCTACTTGACGCGTGTGAATTTGCCATCTTGGTGCGAGAGTTTAACTGTGTATTGTGCGTCAGTGAAGGAAAGTGGTCATCATGAAGCAGAAGGACATCAGGCCGGCGCCGTCTCTCATCGAGTACAAGAACATGCGCTTCCTCATCACTGACCGACCATCGGATGTCACCATCCAAGGCTACTTACAGGTATGTCTGCCGGCTGAATACGCCATTGTTATAAACCTTACATACATACATTTGTTAAATTTGCATATACTAGCGTTTACTTGCACTCCTTGTTGACATGGTAAAATGGAAATAACTAAGAGTTATATAGAGTGTACCTATGACATAATATGATACATTTTCAGTCCCCGAAATAACTAACTTCATGTACTACTGGGTTTGTCGAAACGATTGACGTGATATTTTATTCTTCTTCAGTAAATGGACTATATATCCAAAATTATTTGTTCAATTCGATCCTGTAGCTCCTGAGATTAATACGTTCAACAAAACAAACTCATTAGTTTTACAATCTTTTCAGTTTTGTATTCTTCCTACTTATACAATGAATATGATTATAGTTTGAAATATAAGATTGTAATATCAAAACTATACTGCATTACATACGTCAATCAATTAAAAAAAGAAACAATTGCATTTTGTAATAATTAGTTACTGTAGGACGATTTGTAATGTGCTCATAATAATTTTACTGTAAATTTGTAATTTTTGTACAAAATTTTCATAATGTTAAGCTTATAAAAATAAAACGTAGTTCTGAAATTGTTTGTCGGAGGATATGCCCTTGATACGTCCGTCTCTTGGGCGAGTTATGAGTAAGAAAATTGGCCCCTCGAATTTCCTTATCTAAATTTGCCCGAAAAGACGAGCGAACCGTCGTCTCGCTGAATGTTTTATGTTCTTGTTTGCGCGCCTTTTACTTAGAATATAATGGATCCTTTGAATTCGCCTCAGGTGGCATCGCTGTCCTTATCAAGGCACGAGAAGGACATTATTGCGCTAGCATTACACTTCAAAGTATTTATCTTTTCACTTTACTATCACCGACCATTTTTACAGTAAACGTGCTCGATAATAAAACGAAGTTCATTTTTAACTTTACGAGTCCTGTCGATTAGGGCGGAAAGTGGTGGCCATTGTAGGCCAGACAATAGGCATACTTTTGACAATAAATCTCCATCTCTATTGTTACGAGTAGAATGCTGCCTTGCAATGATACACAAACTCGAGCCATGTTTAAGTGCGAGTTGATGAGTGGCGAGTAATGTGTATTAACCCTTGTTCTTAACCATAGCCCTTATCTTTACGTATTACTGCTTTAATTTTAGCTTTTGATTATAATTTTTTCATTTCTATTTACATACATAATACTTCATCATATTTTCATTTATCAACACTCATTTTCTAATTTCAATACAGTTACAATATTTATAATATGAAACGCCAGAAATCTGTTACTTTATGATAATGTTTTAAATACTATGTAATATATTTACGTAGTTTTGAAAACATTAGGTATGTCTAATTACATATTTTATAAAAAAAGAACCTTAAAAAGTTAGATTTGGATTTTTTTTCTTGTAGGTACAAATAAAAATTTATAATTATTATGAAATATATTTCGATATTTTTGTAAAAATAAAATAAATAAATAAATCAGCTTCACGCTGTATCCCGCACACTGCAGGGTAGGCAGAGGGAACGTAGTGAAAGACACTCCGTTCCCCACTTTCTGCCGAATTCCGGAGGCATTGCGTGTTAGTGGCAGAACTCAACGCCGCGCTTTGCCTCGACACCAGAGCGAAGAAATGGAAATATAAATTTAAGTAAATATTTCATCTCCTCGAGTGGGGATCGAACCCACAACCAGTCGGTTTACAGTCACACCTTGTGCCGCTGCGCCACGACCGGCCTCAAAACTACCTAATACACAACGTCAACTCCTAAAAGCTTTTTCTATAGCCACATTTTGTAAAAATCTATTCAAAATAATTCTTTATATTAAATGGAGTCTTTTAGTATGCCTATTATATCCAAGTGGACATAATAAGCAGAATTTTTGATTTTACAATGAGATTTCAAAGTAATTCTTCTTGAAAGACTTAAAATTTCAATAAATGCATGAAGTACTCTTTGTGTGAACCCTTTCCTTTTAGTATTTGGATAACAAAGAACTTGTCCGTTTAATTATACAAAACTGCAGGTCAATGTGTAGTTTCCGGGATATCCATTATTAGTTATTCTACACAAACAAAAGAGGTATTAGAAGTTTTTTTTCCCTCATTTGGGAAAGGGAAATGATTATAACAATTAAATTAAATTAGCTTCACGCTGTATCCCGCACACTGCAGGGTAGGCAGAAGGAACTTAGTGTTAAGACCCTCCGTTTCCCACTTTCTGCCGAATTGTGCGTGTTGAGTGGCACAACTCAACACCGCGCTTTGCCTCGACACAAGAGCGAAGAAATGGAAATATAAATTTAAGTAAATATTTCATCTCCCCGAGTGGCGATCGAGCCCACTGCGCCACGACTGGCAATAATAGGCCTTAATTATTGTGTAGGTACACTGAAAACATAAGTTTTGATCCGAAATTTTATAAAGATATTTGTAAAAGAATGTTTTGTATTATTAATACATTATTCTCTTCTTTTTTCTACCAGGTTTTGCTTTTTAAAGTTACTTTCTCTTGATCATCATTTTATTGCACTGTAGAAGAATCAACATTATAATTATTTATTTGAATTATTAGTTCTATAACTATTTTGGTGTTTATTGCTTTTATTAACATGTCTATACTAATATAGTTATAAAGCTTAAAGAATGAGGCCGGTCGTGGCGCAGCGGCACAAAGTGTGACTATAAACGTTGAACATGCTACTATAAGAAATGAATGGTACGAATTAAAAAATAATTTTGTATTGGGTGTATGGGTCTAATTATTGGTGATGCTTCTAGTATTATAGTAACCATAAAACATGTAGTAAAAACGGAAGAGCTTGAATTTCCGAGAGTACACGGGAGCAGCCGCAAATAGAAACTAGTTATAAATATATAAAATAACAATTTCCAGGAGCTAAGGAAGCACAACGTGTGCACCGTGGTGCGCGTCTGCGAGCCGAGCTACGACACGGCGCCGCTGAAGGCGGAGAGCATCGAGGTGCGCGACCTCGCCTACGACGACGGCACCTTCCCGCCGGCCAACGTTGTTGATGACTGGTTCGAGATATTGCGCGACAAGTGAGTTTGTTCATCTGTATCTTTATTGGTCTAAAAGTTATTTAAAGGTGTATACAACATGCATGCTATATTATTAGAGTACAGTTTGTGAATTAAAAAAATGTGTACAATAATCAAAAATGAACATTGTTTTTCATTCGGTATCATAAATAACATAAATTATTTTCTTAATTTTTAAAAATAATGCTTAAATACTTGACATATAAAAACACCCAAAAGCAAACTAGTTCTCAAACTTGAGACACATTTTAATACTATAGAAATAAACCAGTATAAAAAATTATAGAGTACAGGTACTACGGATGTTTTATATTAAAATGTGATGTTTTGTCATCAGTCAGATTATATCCATTTTTACAATTGGTCAACCTGTTCATAAGACAGTACTGTTTTGATTCCATTGCTACTTTTGTTGTTTTTATTAAGTCTCTTGTTTTGTTAAATGTAAAGTTTTCTGATAATTTTGTTTTTGATAAATAGATTTTTTATTATATTTTAAAACATAATACTCCTGGACTAAATTAAATATATTTGAAAAGATACATAATAATCTTAGAAGCAATATTTCTTTGTTTTCATTTTATATCATGCCACGCATTTGAAAGAGATTATTTTGTATTGTATTATGCATAGTCTGGACCTTCAGTGGATCCAGAAGCATAGGATATCTATGTATGTCTATATATAAATATATTTTTTATATGAAACGTCTGCTTGTATTTGTCACGTACATTTTTGTACCGATTAGTATACCTACTAGTGCGTATCATGTAGTTTAACAGTCTGTACAATGATGTAACTTTAAAATGATCTTATCTCAAAAATGTTAAAATTAAAGTTATTATACTTCTTTTTTATTCTAGTAGACTTGACATTGTGTTTATCTATTCAGGACATGGGAAATTGACTTATTTATAATACGTAAATAGTATGATTTTGAATTCGAATTTTCAAACGCTCAGAGAAATATATGTAAGAATAGAGAAATATATAAGAGAAATATATGTAAGATTTGAAAAACGAGTGAGATCATTTATATAAACGAAGCATCAGGCTGTAAATGTCAAAACATTACTTATTGAAGTCTATACTGTTTAGTCTTGAGTAAGACAGTTTCGTGTCTGCTGAAGCAGCTGTTAAAATTAAAATTAAGACAATTGATGCTTATTAAAATACCTTTATTTAATGCAACAATATGAATGTTTTTATAAACAGAAGTCACCGCGTTATAATGTATAATATAATTGACTGATTTGTTTCTTAACATTTACTGTAAGACAACGACGTATATATGTAATATGGTCTAAAATTGTATCAATATCGCATGTAATGTATACGACGTTCATTTTGTCTAGAATATACCTATTCACAATCTATTTATGGACTACAGGTATGACAATAAGTTAAACAATTATAGGATAAAACACATCTTATGTTATTCGTATTTTAATATGAAAGCACATACAAATCATATATAAATTTCAAAAATATCGTTAGCTATTTTGTGTATACAGATATTGCTTATTCATGTCAAAAATAATAATTAAAATTGGTAATTTTAATTATGTATTGTTTAGTTAAACAGCTTAACAAAAAATCATAAGATTTTATGTTTGCTGCTATGCTTTTGAATTTAATAATACCTAAACACGAACTTACAGCTATAATATACTTTGGGTACAATAATATTTTTGTCAATTTGCATACCTCCATATCTAAATTTCTATATATTTTTTGGATTCACTTTGTATCTTACATACATAAAGCAGGAGAGGCAGGGAAACCTAGTGTAATAACACTCGATACGTTGCGTGTTAAGTGACAGAACTCAACGCCGGGCTTCCTGTTACCAAAGCGTGGAAATGAAACTAATCCATTCCGTCGAGTGGAAATCGAACTCACATGTGTCGCGTTTGCAGTCCGAGTCTCTTTAATATTGTTTATATACCAATTTAATTTATGATAATAATAATAATAATGAAATGATGATTCTTTATAATAAGGGCCGCCAACAAGCCGGAGGCGGCGGTGGCGGTGCACTGCGTGGCGGGGCTGGGCCGCGCGCCCGTCATGGTCGCCATCGCGCTCATCGAGCTCGGCATGAAGTACGAGGAGGCCGTCGAGACCATCAGAGAGTGAGTCACTATGCAGTCTATGCTAGAGTTATAAACGTGAAGAGTCTGTGTGGTTGAGTGTGCTAGTCTCCGGTCACCCTTAGCGTGACCTGACCTCTGGCACTCGGAATAGGTGTAAAAACGTATATTACATATATGTGACATGTAAGAGATATAATGTGTATAATATGTTTTAAAAACATTAAATGTTTCCGCTCTTTTGAATTGAAATTTCATTGTGTTTACGTTTAGGTGAAGAACATAACGTAAATATTTAAATTAACGTTCAATTTTATGTGTGCCACATATTGAAAGACTAAGAAATAAAAATAAAAAAATCTTTATATAACTATTACAGTTGAATACTTATTAAGAAAAATAAATAATGTTTCATAATATGCATTAGATATGAAAATCTCATAATATAATCACAAAGACTATATGAAGGACAAAACATGCTTTGTTAACGTATTCTCATTGTGGCGTTACGATTAGATTAGACATTGTAATCTAGATTATAGGTCTCATATAATCTGCGGTATACGCTTTCTGTACAAGATATAATAAAATTATATGTAAACGTTTACTTAAATACATAAATATATTTTTAAATAGTCTCCATGGTGGAGTTATGATAAACGTAGGCTTGATTCCCTGTCTGAAAGTGTAAATTTCCTGTAATATAATATGCTACTATTGAGACAATCATCTATCTAGTCTCGGTAAAGTGAGAAAATTTCACAATTTCCACTATATCACATATTTCAGTGTTCTCTATTCTATTTGGCAAGCTATTTTGTTATTTTTAATATTATTATAAATATAATATAAATTGATTAACAAATTTACTCACATTTTTATTAATCTTAACGTAAAACATTGCAGCCAGCGTCGCGGCGCCATCAACGCGAAGCAGCTCTCGTACTTAGAGAAGTACAGGCCGAAGTCACGCCTCAAGAAAAACGGCCACAAGAACTCGTGTTGCGTGCAGTAGGCCCCGTAGGCGAATCGAGCTCTGCTTTCACACACACACTCACACATACACACGACTAACTAGTTGTAACTTACCCTCAAAATTCCCCTTACTTTACTCTCCCCCTTCCACTGTTTGCTAAAGATCATGACCAAAAGTTATTACTATATAACATTATATATTGGTTTTGTTAATCAATGCAATGTTTATTCCCTATTTGTGCTCTTAGATAACTTTCTGAACTTGCTTTATTATTGCATTGCAACAGTCTAACGTCCATTTAATGCAAAAGCTGATTTATTTACAGAACGTCCACTCGGTTATGATCTTTAATGAAAATGTTTTTGAATCGTTCAGTGTTTTCTATTGTACAAGTATCTATCTATGTGATATGAGAAGTAATGCAATTCAAGGTGTTACCGTCGTGCGGTGGGACAGGCGTACACGCGAGCCACTATTTGTGTTCATAGTCGACAGTTACTTGATTTTTATAACAAACATCATAATAAGTTAACGTCCATAATAAATTGACAACTTACCGCTTATTTTTAATTGTGTGTTGAAATCATTATATATTTTCTTTGTAGACACCGTATTGTAATTGAGACATAATAGAAGAAATGGTTTTTGTGTTTATGGTGCGACTTAATGTCGACCAATTTGTATAATTATAATTTGAATTCTTATTTTATCGATGAGGATGTGCAATTCCTATAAGCTATTATTATTATTATTATGATTATATTACAAATATTTTACAAACCTTTGACTAAAATATAAATTCTACTTGTATCCTGACACAAACGATAACTTGACTCACTGAATGTTCCAATGAAAATAGCTCTTTGATATTATTTTTCTATTTCTAATTTTATGAAGATAATCAAAATATATGATTGTGTAACCGCGGAACAGTCACATTCATAAATAAAAATATTTATAAGCAAATTAACCAATGTTTGATTTTATTCCTTGTGCCTTTTGAGTTCTATTTGTCTTGTTATATTTCAGAAACCTTTCTGTTTTCTTTATACGAAGATTTTATAACGTAGATAACATCGCATCTACATTTTTTGAAAAACCGCTAGAAATAACAATTTTATGATTATTTCGCCACTACATGTGTTTTGAAAGTAAAATTTAAATTCATGCACCGGTATTAGCCTGTTCTTAATGTTGTTTTTTTTAAATATTATTTTCCATCTCCTATTGGTATCTTTATGGATCATTTATCCATGTTTTATAGACAACACTATATAATTTTCTGAATATCACCAGGACGATGGTGATATTGAAAAATAAAAGTTAGTCATGAAACAACATAGCTCTCTTTACCTGACTGCGGCGAAGCACAAAATTATGGTTGTTTTTAGCGAACATTATGTTCATGTCTTTTCCTTTTTCCTCTTGACTGGATATATTTATTTAGTTTATGCAGTCGAGTTTTTATTTTGTTTATAACTAATACATAATATTCTTGTTTAAAAAGATCTACATTCAACATTGTTTGTAATCATTCTGTTATATTCATCATCATTGTTATTAATATTGCGGTATAACATTCGGAATGTAATTTTATTAAAATATTTTGTAGACCTATTTTTGAATATAATTAATACTTTTTTGGTATACCAAAAAACTAATGTTAGCTAATGTTTAGTGAATGAGTTGATTGTCAAAATCAAATCAAAAGAGATAAAAATATAATAATCTGTTAAGATCATAGACAAATCTGAATTCACATTTAGTAAAAAATCCCGATTTCCTGGACAGTTACTTATATTATTTTCGTGTTCAACACTTTAATTTATATAATAATCAGTTGATGTTATTCAGTTTGTTATTTAGAAAGCATAGCAATAGCATAATCATTTCATTATAACCCACTGTACCCGCAACTAGTTGTTATACATACACAAATCTTAGTTATTTCCGTTTGACCACGGGGGCGGGTAAAAGCTAGTTTACTATATAGATTTCAGATAAGTGGTTTATAAAATTATTATATTATTTGGACCTAGTGTAAAGACGCATCTGTTCTCCACTTTCCATCGAATTCTGGAGGCACTGCGTTGTCGGCGGCACTCAACGCTGTGCTTTGCCTCGTTATCAGTGTGACGAAATTAAAAAAAATAATATTTCATTTTCTCGAGTGGCAATCGAATCCCTACGCTTGTGCTCCTTCGCCACGATTCGCCCTTAATTAAATTTAAGTATAGGTTAAAGTGGATATACAGTAATTTAACATTCACTTAATCTCTAAATAAATAAAAGAAACACGAACTTAGAGGTAGATTTATTATGAAACAATACAGCAATATCAAAAATTAAACAATATAAATATATATATATATATATATATATATATATATATAAGTGCTATTATAATAAATTGTAAGTATCGTGCAAAACATTGTGTATAACCATCTTATAAAATACCAAATTCCAAAACGCGCATTATTTAGTGCCTCAGTGAGATTATTAATATAATTAACAATATTATTATTAATTAATTATTATTTGAAATAAAACAAATATCTTAACATTTACTTTGAGAATGGCTTTGTAAAATAGAATTGACTATAATAATTATACTGGCAGTATGAGCATTACTGAATATTACAATATTACTTACTATAAAGAATTCTTTAAAGTCCAAATAGTCAGTACACCAAATGTTATAGTAACCTTTAAATTATACAACCCAACATTGGCCTCAATGTATCTAGATTGTTTATAAAACAAATTTGCAACTTTCATTGTTTATATTTTTATACCATAATAAAAATATACGTAAATGTCATATAACAATATTACAAATTTTCCCAGTACCAATGTACATTTTGAATATCAGATTTGTTCAAGTGACTTTGAGTTTATTTTCAGAATTAGATTTTTAGTTAATATCCATAAATTATAGAGGATTTGTATGATAACAAATATTTTAATGCAATTTTGTAATAACAAAATACTGTAATCAAATAAAAAACGACAACTTAGCAAAAATATGTTTTTTTGGCCAATTTTAACACTTATTATTGCCGTGTACAAGTGGGCCATATAACATTTTTCTTTTGTGATTCATAAAATGAAATAGTCTTTAAAATTTAATATTAATAGCGCAACAATAACAACAAAAATACTTATCGAAATATAACTATTAATTAATATTAAAATTAGATAAGTTGATGTCCATGACCTTTACCCATCATTTAGGCGCCACATACTTGTGTACTTTCCCTCCGTACCTTGCGACGAAGGCCGGTACTTGAAACTTGCGCTTGCATCCGTCATAGTTCATGTATCGAATTTTGCCGAAAACTGGTCTCTCTGCCCAGCCCTGATCGTGGATACCACAGATGGACCACATGCAACCTAAATAGAAGAAATCAATATTTATTTACGTGGAATATTGCTTAAATTACCTCGATCCATACTTCCATACTTATATTATAAATTCGAACGTAACTCTGCATGTAATGTCTGTGATGCAATCACAACCATATCCCTGATCCGATTGTGATAGAATTTCATATAGAGATACTTGAGGGTCTTGCAATGAACATAGGCTACTTTTTTCTCGTATTTGTACTATTTTCGATATATAGTCGAGCCGCACGGACCCAAACGGGTAGATGAGCGACATTACAAAACCGTGTAAATTTTCACACATTTTTGATGTACTGTTATTTGCTGTTTATTATTAATTCATGCCAGTCGTGGCGCAGCGGCACGAAGTGTGACTATTAAACCGACTGGTTGTGGGTTCGCTCCTCACTCGAGGAGGAGCTGATTCTTTTTAGCCTCTTCGCTTATTCGAGTAGTAGTCTCGTTATATTTTGTTTCTTGTTATATTATGTTTGGTTTTAATCTGGTATTATATTTCGTGTTACTGTTATCTTTAATATTTAAAAGTATTTATTTTACGTTGATAATATTCCTGTTTAGCTTGGTAGTTAGTTTAGTTTTTTGTTCATATTTCCCTTTAGTTATTTACGGCTACTTATAATTTTTTGTTAAATTTAATTAATTAGGTTTTTTTCTTGTTACTCCCGCTTGAAATATACGAATGTTTATTTAAGCGTATTTAAGAAAACAAAAAACCAGCCAGCCGCGAGACTGACTCGCCCACCGAGGCTGTTTCTGTCCCAATATCAGAATTGTGATTGGGAAATACTTTACAGGTTTTGATGATGCGGCTCATAAAGTTAACATTTGTTTGTTTATTCTGTATGAAATGACTTCAAATGTAAGTAAGTACTCTCTATACAGAGTTTACTTTATTGCTATCTACGTCGCACGTAATACAGCATGGATAAAAATCATGAAATGAAAAAAAACCTACTTTTAAACTGCTGATGAATCTCGATTATTTTTTTAAGGTATGGGTTCGAAATATTTTACGTTATCTTTTGTTCGTCTACGAAATGGTTGAGTTTAAATTGCATTTAGGATGTATGAAAACTTCCTTCTTTCGCATTTTGTTGGTTTTCAAAAATTCTTCTTCAATATCAGATAACAAAAACACTTACAGCAACAATGGAAAATTCACATAGACATTTATCATAAACAAGTAGAGACTAATTTACAGCTTCCATATATAGAAATACAATGAAAATGAATAAGTTATACTAAATATTTTTAGTCATTACTAAAGAACAACACATATATTGTAATTTGTAATCTATATTTATATACTAAAATATAAAGCTGAAGAGTTTGCTTGGTTGGACGCGCTAATCTCAGGGTCTACTAGTTTGTATTGCAAAAATATTTATGTGTTGGAAAGTTAGCTTGTCAAAAAAGCAGGGTACGCAAAGGGACCCTAGTGTTAAGACACTCCATTTTCCACTTTCCATCGAATTCAGGAGTCATTGCGTGTTGAATGGCAGAACTCAACTCCGCGCTTGTCCTCGACAGCAGAGCGAAGAAATGGAAATATAAATTCAATTAACTATTTCATCTCCATATGTGGGGATCGAACCCACAACATGACTGGCCTCAATTTCTTTATAATATTTTGTAGATAATTACATTTAATACAAAAAATTACCAACATAGCACACACTTACCTACATAACCATTAGGATCTCTCCCGTCGACACTGTAGTGATCATTCAAGTAAATGGCAAACTTTAAAGCCTGTTCGGGCGACTGGGTCCATTCCAAAATCTTCTTGCACCAGTACATCCGTAGGAAACCATGCATTTTGCCCTCTTTCACCAGCTGTATTTGAGCTGAGTTCCATAAGTCGTCGTGTGTTTTGGAGTCGGCAAGTTGCTGTAGTGTATAAATGTGACTCCTTTTGTCCTTCCTGTAAAAACTTTACTTTAAAAGAACAGAATAAATAAAAAGACAGTCGTGGCGCAATGGTGTTGCGTGTGAATGTACGCGCGACGGGTCTCACACACGTTTGATTCCTATTCAGAGAAATGAATTATTTAATATTGTCATTATTTCGCTTTGGTAACTAGACAAAGCGGAGCGTTGAGTTCCGACACCAAACTGTTGGAAATTCAACAGAAAGTGAGAAAAGGAATGTCTTATTACTAGGTCCTGCCTACCTGCATACACGAGATACAGTGTGCTAAGCTAAACAAATTAAAGTCATTAAGACTAATTGTCATTCATGGGAATGAATTCTCTTCAAAAATAGTATTAAGATGAAACGATGTGAGCATATAGAAGAGAGACATGAAGGTCATATGTGGCAGTTATTGCTGTGGAACTCTTAATACATCTCTTACTAGCTGCCACCATATATGTTTAGTGGCTTCACCTTTAAATAACATTATAACATCAAGTTTCTATTTAAAGTAAAACTATTCAACCTGTGTGTTACCATTAATAAAGTGAAATGTAATGAAGCTATTTATACACAAAGTCTGACTGTCCACTGTTAGTCGTCAATTAAATTTCCACTCAAGTGACCAAGTATGGTATTGGGTTTGATTACTAAATAAGCAATATCTCCCTTGACACTAACTTCTTTTTGCATTTCCAAGCAAGTAATAATCGGAACAACAAACAAAAAGTTGATAAAATAACTAGGGTGGCAGAGCATGACTGCTAAATTTTCGAAAGAATCTGTGTTGAGTGGCTGAACTAAAGGCCGCGCAAGACAATCTTGTCCCACGAGCCACAACGACGCATTAAATAAATAATATAAAAAGATTTAAATATTTTATTCATTTAAAAAGACTTAAATATATATTTTTAGTTTTGCGCTGTATCCCGCACAGAGTAGAGTAAACACAGGGAACCTGGGAACCTAGTGTTAAATAAATATGACTGTAATAAAATAACCTATGATCATCCAAAGTCTTCTGCGCCCACGCACTAGCTCCCTTAACACTATCATACTGTTCACAATAAAAACAGAAGTTGTCAGCGAGCTCCCGTCTCACAATGGCCTCTTCCAAGTAGGCATTTACACTTTCAGTGTGCGTCTTTTTATGTTCTTTAACGCAGAGCGCCACTCGCTGTACTGATATTTGACCTGGAATTGACATTGTTTCTGTTTAGCCTCACAATGTATCCCAAATATAGAAGGATATCCCCATGGAGGTAACATACTTGTTAAACACACCATCCAATTTTGAAAACATTGGGTATTAACTTGTTAGGGGAACAAAAAAGATAAAATTATTCATTGTTCTGACTAAGAATTGAACTTACAACCATTGTATTATAGACAGACTTGAGTGAGAATCGAACCCGTAACATGTCGCATTTACAGTCACAACTGCACTGCCTTTGTATTTGTTATGAAATATTGTGAAATATTATGAAAAAAAGGTTTTAATAGATTTTTGGTTTTTCTTTAATTAAAACAATTTATTGGTACATTATTAACATATTGTTTTACTGTTAATAAATATAACTGTTATCAAAATTTGGATTAAATTAATTAGCAATAAATCAGAATCATTTTGAACATATATGTATTTTATGGATTTAAAGTAACATTAAATTTAATTACTTTTAGTTTAACTCAACTAAACAAAATAGAAAATAAAACTTTAAGTAGCAACATACCAAAATGGTACCACGGTGACAAATTACTCAGAGCATCTTCTGTGGGGTCATTTCTTTTGCCAGCAAATATTTTGAGACGTTTGTCCAGAAAGGTTTTCAATACTTTCATAGCACTATTATAACCCGGGGAAGCCCACTCAATTGGACCTACTGACTTGTCTGCCTCTCGAGATTCAATTGCTTCATCCCAATCTATTGGCTAAAATCATATAAATTTCATTTAATTTCTTGATTCAACTCGGTACTTTTGATACCAGAGTGGAGAAATGTAAATGTAAATAAATATTTCATTTGCTGGAGTGGTGATCGAACCCACAACCAGTAGCTTTTACAGGCACACTTTATGGCCGTTTCTCTACTATATAATGGATGTTATTATACATTATTATGCTATTATACACTGTCAAATAAACCTTTCTCTTGAAACCGCATCAAAATCCTACGATTGAACCCACAACTAGTTGGTTACAGTCTACAGTCACACATTATGCCCCAGTGCCACAACTGGCCTCATCAATTTTCTAAGAACAAAAATTAAAAATTGTATCATATTACAACAATATCATTTTTAATATATCTTGGTGGTTAATCACTTACTTCAGGTTCAAACTTGCTTGTGTAAGGATGTATAATAACTGGAGGAAATTCTGTCAGATATTCATCTAACTTAGAATTGATTTTATTTCTTATTGTTCTCGCTGAATATTCCTGTTTATCAGATGCCACCCAACATGGCACAACATTGTGAGCATCTACCTGGAAAGTATTAAAATTTATTGTAAGCTTTGTTTTTGATCTATTAATAATATGATAATCTAGCCACAAATGGTTAATGAAGTAACATATTTTTATAAGAATTATTTTAATAAAATTTTTAAAAATACAATTTAAACTAAATATAATTACACCATATATAATTTTATTGTAGATGCCCACTTATTAGACAGGCACACATAGTATAAAATAAATGTTCCATCTGTGACACAAATTCTATATAATAATCTTATGAATAACAGTTAATAACATATTAATAACTGTTACTGTAGCCCCTTTTTCCCATTAGAACACTTCTTATCAAGAAATTTATTTATTTTTGATTAACACACAATATAAATAATATTGTAGTACCTGTATAAGTGGTACATCCTTTTGCAGTTTTTTTTCTTACACCCTCAAGCCAACCCATAGGCACTCTGAGAGGATTAAAGTCACATACAACTGCTCCTATTTTATGTTCCACCACCCATTGTGGCAGTGCATCCGCACCACTGCCTTCTAGTAAGTGGAATGATATATTCAGTTTCTTACATTCGGCAGCTACCTTTTCTAACCCTAGAATTTTGGTTAAAAACTAAATTTTAGTAGATAGCATGTTATAAAACAGTGTATATTTACACATAATAGTGACTTGTATATTACAATCTGACAAATCTAGCAATTGGTTGAGAATATCAGACACATTTGAGGAAACATTACAGTTAAAAAACATTTACATCCAAACAATATGTATTTTTTTATGATTTGTTTGTTATTTATTATTTTACAATCCAGGAATCTAAATATTTGAACAATTCGCCTGAACCAGTGCCAAATTAATGAGATTGTACTGTAATAAAAAAAAAATATTGGTGTCATGATAAAAACGATTTTACCTTTTAATAAAAAGTGAAATTGCCTGACAGAGGCATCTAAATATTTGGCAATTATACAAAAACATACATGAAGAGGTACTTCGTTCTTGAGTGCTAACTTTTGTGCGAATAAGAAAGCCCAATTATCTTGGACTCTACTATCCCTAGACATCCAGTACACGATCCCCTTCACATTTATCAGGTACACTTTGTTCTTGAGATATAATTCGTAAGCGTTTTCTATTAAACTTGAAATTCAAAATTGAATCTGCAGTATCTTCCCGCTTTTTGTGTATTTGTTGCATAAATTCATCTATGTTAACTTTTGTTTCCGTATTCTCGAATGGAGTTGATAATTTAAGTTTTTTAGCAGACGATGCCATTCTTGTTAATGTAAAAGACAATTTAAAATTGTTAATTTTCATTTACTTATTCATAATATTGTATTTAGACTTATCTTTAAGTTTAAATACGTGCTAATATTGTATACCGAGTTATAATTGCGCGCAAGCCACACGCGTTACGCGCGCGTACGCGTTATACCGTAATACAACGCGGTATTACGGTATAACGCGGTTTAAGTTTATTATGACATATTTCTGGTTCTGACGTTTTATTTTTTTAAACTGTCCTGACTGTAGTGGAAAATTGTACTAAATAAATCAGAAGATAATCTTTTATCTTTTCTAATGAAAAGATAAAAGATCACAGAAAGAATGAAATGGAAATTAGAAGTAAAATACACATGTTTTAAACAGATTTATTATGACCATTAAATATTTATAAATTAATAATTTTTAATAATATTTCTCAAATAATAAAAATATTTCTCAAATTGGTATGTATTATGTTTCATTTGGACTTGTATTATGCATGTTTGTTACAAAAACATTACACGGGTGACAGTTTATCCGGTTGGCATTTAATTCTATACATTCTTGTGAACAGAATGAAATAAATTCACACCAGTGGCATACAACCTTTTCATCTTTTAACGAAAGCATGCATTCAAAGCAGATATTAAATATTTTTATCTAAAACATAAAAAGAAATCCAAATAGAATAACTAATTATTAAATGAATGTAAATATTGTATCATTTATACAATAATTGCACAAGCGTTATACATACATCTCTGATTAATTCTGGTTTGAAATTAACAAATTCCCAGGAGTCTGTTTCAGATTTGCTAGATTTACAAGCTTTATGTTGGTGTAATAAGCGTCTGGTATCTGATTCAATAGCATCCTTTAAGCTTGCTGTTATATTTTTATCAAAACCTCTCCCACCATAGTTGTCCCATGACATAAAAATTACAATAGCAATCAAATGTTTTAATGTCCTTCTGTCTTTGTACATTTTATTTTTGGTTGTTGATAATATGTTCCATATCTCAAGACATCTAATGGGATTCAACCATAAACCAATGTTCATCTTTCCAGTTAGTTGCTTTAATATCATATTCCAGTGTCGATGTTTAAATCTGCAGTAACATTTTAATTTGCATCCATACTATTTAATTTTTTTGTGATTAATCTTAACAATTTAATAGTTAAGCTTAATCTAAAATTGGAAAAAAGTGGAAAAAAAACTATCAAAAATAATTGTTTTTTACATATCTCCGAATAATGGGAGGAAACCAGAGATTTTTTATTCCTATTCCGACCATAACATTTTTTACAAAGTGTATATGTAATATACAATATGGACTCTAATATTATACTGTACTTACTTATCTATGATTTCAATGAGCTCTCTCACTAGCTTTGTCTGTAACCATCTTATATAAATAGTCCGTGCGCAGTCGGTCACCAAATCAACATTGTGTTTGTAATCTTCTACTTCATCTAACGTCATCTTGCCAGTAGATTTGGTTGATAATTTTTCCTCTTTCTTAGGCTTGTCAGTTTTCTTGGATCTCGAATCTTGTTTTGCACCTTACAATTATAGAAAATGAAGTTAATTAATAAATACACTTTAGATGTATATGGTATAGTTGGAAATACCCGTCATAAGCGATTGTCTTTTTATATTTTTTCTAGTTAATGTTTTATAAGATTCCGTTTCTCTGTCTCAGTATAAATATATTACAGAAAAAACCATTGTAAACTTATATCTGTAGTTATGTTCATACAAAATGAGTGCATACTCCCGAAAGTAGATAGTAAATTAAAATAAATCAGCATGGTAGGCAGGGGGAACCTAGCGTTAAGACACTTCGTTCCCCACTTACCGCCGAATTTTGGAGGCATTGCGTGTTGAGTGGCGGAACTCTACGCCACGCTTTGTCTCTACACCAGAGCGAAGAAATGAAAATATAAATTTAAATAAATGTTTCATTTCCTCGATTGGGGATGTTTGAGTCACTGCGCCACGACTGGCCTCAAGAAGGAAGTATAGTAGGAGTAAAGTTAGTCAACTCTTAAGTTGTACTTCCCATTGTACTCGGCGGACGACGCTGACTCGCACTTGAACTAAGTTTTTAAATAGTAGTAATCTAATTTCAAAACAAAAAATAAAAAACAGTTACGAATAAGCCTCGTCAAGCCTCGAATATTATTTCTATGAAAAATATAAATAGCACATTTTGTGTTCCAATTTTTGGACATTATAGTTTTATCTATAGATTAACTACTAACACAAGCATCTGCACTTTCAAGACTAAGTTACTAAACTAACTGGTTTTTGCCTAAATTAATAAATGTACTAAATACATGTAGTATAGCTGTGTAATTATCGTACCAGGTAGAGCAGCAGATTTAGTTTGAATATTTTCCATATCAAATAAAATTTGTTTTATTAACATGAAAATATTTTCATAAATATCGTCACCATTTTGACATTTTAATAATGGGTTACATCCGTGAAGCAATAAGTTCGTAAGCTGTAAAATATATAAAATATGAAAAATGAAATTACATACTTGTTCATAGATACTACAGTATACACACGATATTACGAAATTGAACAACACAGTCGAATTGATAACCTCCTTCTTATAATGAAATTGGTTTAAAAATGAAAATTATGATGATATTTTTCGTTTAAAATAGAGTAGTACTAGTAATAGTTCAGGCTTTAATTATTAAGATGTTGTAATCGTGACAATTTTGATATGTTATTCACCAAAGGCCACGATTGTGAGTTCAAATCTCAGTCGAAAGAATTTTTGTAGCAATTTTGCTACAAAAATTCTTTCGACTATTTACATCTAGGAATAGTTTTAGCTGTATAGTGTTGAGTTTCGACCAACATACAATACCAATACATAGAGAACTGAGTAAAATACATTTTCTAAGTCTCTTTTACTGTTAAAATTATGTTAACGGTCACTACATTTAAATTAAAACAAAATCAAAATTTTACTAATAAAAAATTACCATCTGTGATCTTTCTGCACTTGCAATGCTCCTAAAGTAAGAGAGGCTAAAAAACTTGACTAACACACTCTGATTCAAGTCATTTATAACTGTATTAAGGTTGACGTTCGGGTTCGTAATGAAAACATTAAAAATATCAAAGTTTTTGTTCATGGCTTCATCTATTGCGGATCGTCCTTTAAATATCGCCGTTGAGTCACAATTATGTTTTAACAATAGTTCTATAATGTCCTGCCTTATCTGTTAAGAATTTTTTTAGCAAGAATACGCATATAATTAAATATTGTTAGCAAAATGTACATAAATCAAAATAAGTCTATACTAATATTATAAAGCTGAAGAGCTTGTTTGGTTAAGCACTGGTTTGAATAGAGGGAGGATATATTACATCACGTTAATAGTTTTGATGTAATCTCATCCACTATAGTGGTCCTGCGGTCCGAATTACCTACATATATAACTCCATATCCGTCTCCGTATGGAGCCCAAACCATGGCTATAAGCTACTTTCCTATTAAGTAGTGATTATAACTTTAATATTTTAGTTTTTCAATAATTACTCACGACTTCTCCAAGTTCGCTATCCGTCTTCTTTCCTAATACGCCATGCAAAAGAGTTGGTCCGGGAATAACTTCATTAGACACTGGATCATGTTCATATAAAAGCCTGTGCTGAGCATTTGCACCGCATTCTAATAATTCTTTAATTACTTTGAAATTATATTTTGTGAATGGACGTGATATTGCTAAGTCTAGAGGTGAATACATATTAAACTGAAAAGCATTGAAATTAAAATTTACAGTATGATCTATAATATATAGTCATGACTAAATAGCTTAAATTCTCTGGTTCTTAAAACTAAGATCTTATGTGTATGTATGTCATGAAAAATAGGAAAAAATAAATTGTCGTTGATTTATAATATTCATACATATATATATATGAATATTATAAATCAACGTAATTGATTAACGTAAACTCGGAATGATTTAAGATTTACATATTTGTATTACGATTTCAATATATCGTTTTTTGTATAACTTAATGTTACTTTCTCGGTCTTTCTCTTCTAACTTAATGAGAACTCAGCGGAAGGTGGGTAACGAAGTGTCTTCACACTAGGTTCCTTTTGCCTGCCCTGCTGTGTGCGGGTTACAGGTGGGTTGAAGTTGATTTATTTTTTTAATAACACTTTTGTTACACGATATTTTTTATATTCCAAATTTGTCTAACCTGTTTAAAAGTTTCATTTACGTTAGCTCCATAATAAACTAGGTGTCTTATAAGTTCTGAGCTATTTGAACTTGCCGCTATCACCATCGCTGGTTGTGGACATTTAACAAGGTTGGGGTTAGCACCGTTTGATAATAATTGCAGAATTGTCAGCATTATTTTTGATAACCTGTTCATTACAAGATATTAAGAAAAGTCTTACTGTAGCAGACTTTTCTTTTAATATAATCTTATTCATAAAAATTTAAATTAAAAAATTAGCTTCACGCTATATCTCGCACACAGCAGGCTAGGCAAAGGGAACCTAGTCTCAAGACACTCCGTTCCTCACTTTCTGCCGAATTTTAGAGGCATTGCGTGTTGAGTGGCAGAACTCAACGCCGCGCTTTGCCTCGACAAAAGAGCGATAAAATGGAAATATAACTTTTAGTAAATATTTCTTCTCCTCGAGTGGGGACCGGACCCACAACCAGTCGGTTATACAGTCATACTTTGAGCCACTGCGCCACGACTGGCCTCAATGGATTTTATTTATTTTTTTCCAAAACTGAATGCTAGCTCTACTATAAGGGTATATGATTCAGATGTCAATTAGGACATGGAAATTACAAATAAAAAAACACATAAAGACGTGTCACATATCACTTATTTTTTTTTCTAGTCTAATCTTCAAAGTATGATATCTGTTATTTTTTAATTAATGATAATAATAAAAATACTAACGCATCATTTTTTTTCTTTTCCACACTGGTTAATGAAACTTCTTCATCAACATTCTTCTGTATTACATCAGTAGTTATCTTGCTTGTGTCTTTCAATACCTTTGAAGGGACTTTCTTAACATTTTTTTCAGCTTGTTTCTTTTGTTCTTCGTTTGTTTCAATTTCCTTAATCATATTATTGATATCAAAAAGATAAGTAACTGGGCTGTTTGGTAGTGTTACGTTATCCGTAACTTTTATGTTATATTCCCGAGTAAAACAATCGTATAATTTATCTTCTTTCGAAATTGTTTCTGTGACATCTAATGTTGCTTCTGGTTCAGATTGGACTATAGTTCTTCTTCTAGATGCAATTTGATCTATGGACTGCAATGATTTAATTCTCCTTGTACTCAGGTTTTTAATTTTACTTGGAATTTTGGGTATACCACTTCCAAAATTTAATATCGCATAATCTCTTGTTATATTCCATTCGCATATTTCCTTCTCTACTGGTACTGGAATAGGGATCGCTAATTTGTTATTCTTTTAAATACAATAAATTAAAATTGATATAATTTTTTAAAATACATTTACTAAGTAAGTGATATAAATAAAATCAATACCAACAAATATTAAGGTAAACTACTGCTTAAATGCTTTTAGGAACGTCGATCAGTAGCTTAAACGTAATATAATTTTACTTGAGAACAGTTAAATGCTAAATTATTCTACTTTACTAAAAGATAAAAAATTAAATTACACCGTGTCGATGGTGGAGGCGGTAGCAAAGCTTGTAGCATATCACCAGGAGAAACATCATTTACACAGCAAACATATCTCAAAAGAGCGATACCGAGCGCTGTACAACAACAATCATTATACGCATCTATATTAGCACCGGCTTGTTTAAGGAAATAAATAATGTCCGGCTGGTCCCCGCACTAAGGGAATTGAAAGAAATCTTTTGAAAAAATCCGTAAAAGCAAACTCAGTAAAAGCGAGTATATTCAAGAGCAATATTTACTTAAGTAAATCAACATTGTTGAAAGCTTCTATTTTTGAATTTCCTATATTATATATATATATATATATATATATATATATATATATATATATATATATATTGAATTATTTAAAAAAATCGAGCAAAGTTTTTGCAGGTTAAATATAGAAAGTAATAATAAGATGTATTAAGACAAGAATTTAGATCGAGCAGTTATAAATCACAGTACAAATTTTTTATATTAACATATTGTCCTATAATATTTTTTGTTATTGTTTTGTAAATGATTTTCATTTATAAAACAATGAAGATTTCACGATGAAGGCACATTTATGACACGCAGTGTCTATTAATGATTTCCACCGCGATCGGTGTGGGTCCATTAAAGACTATAAACTCGCAGGACTCAACGACATACTTGTATTTCTTCTAATAATTATTTATTAGTGGAAACAGAAGGGGACGTTGCAGATGGGGAGATTGCAGTTGTAGAGAGAGAACGCAGCTAGCGCAATTATAAGAAAACCTTTGTTGGTGGAAATGTAATCTTTCATTTAAAAGGAGCCCGTTCTTTCGCGCATTGCTTTTGTCACAGTGGAAACCGAGCTTAAAGTAAGTGAAAAATAGAAAACAAAAACAGTCGTTATTTGTAACGAGTGTCTTCGTTTCCTATTAAACGTTGTTTCTTTCTGATCTATACGTTTATACTCATAACATGACAAAATAATCTTTAAGCTATCCTTCAAAATATAAAACACAGGTAGAACCTGTGCAGTGATCAGATAATATATTAATAACTATAAAAAAGCATATAAAATATAGTCATTGTGAACACCTAGTTAAATAGGCTACAAACTCACAGTGGCATACATAATGGCTGTATTTCCTTGAACATCTGATACGTCGGGGTGGATGCGGCTCTCGTTAATGAGCTGCGCGACATGCGCTATGTTTCCTAAGTAACATGCCATTAGCAGGCTCCTGCAATATTATATGTAATAAGACCTCATAATAGCTTTATTTGTAGAGGTATACTACCTACTGGCAAGTTGCACTTGCAACTATGCTATATATTATGTATTTGTTATTATTACAATTGCGCGGTGTTTAGTTCGTTCCACCACTCAACTCGCAATGCCTCCAGAATTCAATGGAAATTGGAAAAAAGAGTATCTAACTCTAGAGTATCTAACAACGGTGTTAGTTTTACACAGTGTGAAGTTAAACAAAAAAAATATCACACTTTTTTAGTTCCACGTTTTTTTTTTTTTTTTTTTTTTTTTTTTTTTTTTTTTTTTTTTTTTTTTTTTTTTTTTTTTTTTTTTTTTTTTTTTTTTTTTTTTTTTTTTTTTTTTTTTTTTTTTTTTTTTTTTTTTTTTTTTTTTTTTTTTTTTTTTTTTTTTTTTTTTTTTTTTTTTTTTTTTTTTTTTTTTTTTTTTTTTTTTTTTTTTTTTTTTTTTTTTTTTTTTTTTTTTTTTTTTTTTTTTTTTTTTTTTTTTTTTTTTTTTTTTTTTTTTTTTTTTTTTTTTTTTTTTTTTTTTTTTTTCCCCCCCCCCCCCCCCCCCCCCCCCCCCCCCCCCCCCCCCCCCCCCCCCCCCCCCCCCCCCCCCCCCCCCCCCCCCCCCCCCCCCCCCCCCCCCCCCCCCCCCCCCCCCCCCCCCCCCCCCCCCGAGGATCTGCGTTACATCTTTAGCAACTATAGGAGTTTACAAATCTATAAATGAATTATTTAATTAAATTTTGTTAAATTTTTTCCAATTTTTTTTTTTCACACCAAAGACAATTCAGATTCGAACAAGTAGTAGCTACAATTTGTTTCCTTAAATAAGTGATGTTTATATAAATATTAGTCGGTTGTATTAAATTAATAATATATTTTATTCAAATTTATAATATGAAAGAGCAATACCCTATCAATAGTTTATATTATAAGGAAAACTAACACGTTGTACATTGTTTCTTAATAGGATTCTATGTGCTTCAACAATAGCTCGTCCAGATGTACTGGTCATAAATTCCGGTACAATACTCGGAGCCACTGGCCGCCATACAAGCCTCACAAGCTGACGTCCTCGCCACAACCCTACATCGTCCCGCATATTGGAATGAGATTCTACGCCCGGTCCCCATCTTACATTATTCACGAACAGTCCGTACCATTTTCAGGATTATATGAAAACGGGAAGTATGACTTATAAAAGTTGTCTTACTTTATTTATTTACTATACTTTAAGACTTAATATTAAAACATAGGAAGAAAAACAAACGGAAACTCTATATAAAGGCGACCTTATCACCACAGTTGATCTTTTTCAGGCAATCCGTACCAATAAAAAGATCAAAGAATACATGGATATTGGTTAGTGTACAAATGATATAATATAAGATAAACTAGCGTAGTTCGCGCGGGAGTATTCCAAAGGACCATAGCTTTATTGTGTGCGGTTGAGTGCCAATTCTAATTTATTTCTCGTCTTGTGATCGGAGGTTAAGATGAGTGATTGGATCCAAGGAAAGTAAACTTAATTTTAAAGTATTTAGGAGTAGGCTCTAAGAGAGGTGAGATGTGACAGTAAGTCACATGTTCAATTTTTTTTAAAGAAAAGGAAGAATTTAAATATGTTGATGTGAGGGAAAGGAGGATTCGTAATTTACAAGACACTGGTGTAAAATTGAAAGTTTATAAATTTAGATTCCAAGAGGATAAAAGAGAATTGATAGAGTCAGATTTCGTTACCTGATCTAATAATGGGACCCTACAAAAAAATGTATTCAAGGCTTCTATATCAACGCAACTAGCAACGATGCGGTTTGGCGATCGCGGCTGATACCCATAGAATTTAAGAACATCCAAGCTTTAGCACAGTTACCGCAATTAAGGTAATAAATATCATTGCGCTGGGCTGGTCGGCAAAATCTATTGCATTTATTTAGTAGATATTTATATTTAGATAAGTTTTCATTAAGATAAATTGATTTAAGTTTGTGGCCATAGCAATATAAGTTGTATCTTTTTCTATGAAATACCTATAATTTTATAATTTTCGGATTTTTCCTTTATTTGTAATGTAAGTTCTCACTTAGTGCCAAATTTTATAACTGTTCCTAGGGAAGAGAGTAAGCCAACGCAATTTCGTCTTAAATGATTAACAGACGGACAAACGGGCTTCAAATTACGATAATTATTTTTATCACTTATTATATACAATAAGTGACTTTTATAAGGCATTCTTATATATTAATAAGAATATAAATATATACATATCGAATTCGAATTACATTAAATGTTCTGCCATCACCGTACGACATGGTTCCATATCCATAGATATTGTTACAATAGAAGTGTCCTTCGTACGTGATTGATGTGTTTTCCGGCCCTCGATATCGCCATCTGTAGTCCCCAACTCCGTGCATTGTGTCACGTAATAATTGACCATTATAACACTCAAGTGACTAGACAAATATATATGTGTTACATAATATAATATATCAATTTTCTTAACTTTTTTCAGCTTTACGCTGAATCCTGCGTGTAGGAGGGTAGCTGGAGAGAACCTAGTGTTAAGACAAAGAAATAGTGTCAAAAACAAAACACAAAATATTTTTCACAGAACTCTTGAGGCATTCACGTGTTTAGCGATGGAACACAATGCCGCGCCTTTGCCTCGACACCAGAGCGTAGAAATATGTCATATCTTCGAGTGGGAATCGGAACCACAACCTGTTGCGTTTACAGTCACAAGCATGTGCTATTACGCCACGACTGGCCTCTAATAATAAAGCTTGTTGATAATAAATTAAGTTTCTAAAACTTTAACTAAGTGTGTCTTATATATACTCGTATGCCTACATTCAAAAAAGTGTGATTGAACATTAAAAAGAATTTTGAAAATAAAGTAAAAATAGTCAGGATTCATAATATCAGGAAGAAAAGGAAGCTTATTTTATTAATATTAAAAGATTAGGCTATAGCTAATATCGGGGAGCGCCCTACGTACGGGTTAAGTAGTCAAAAAGGCAAATTTAAAACAAATTAAGGCACTTTATATGCACAATAAAATTATGCTTTTAAATACGAATAAAATTGAACAAACTTTAGGTCCCGACCAGCTATTTTCACCTCCACATTTTCTACCTTCTTCATCCTTTTCGCCTTTGTAATATTGCTCATAGGGCCACCTTTTTTCGCCCAAAGTATTTCGTGAACAATGCACGTTTAACATTTTATGTCTATATATTCACGATAAACTAACGTTATTAAAAATAAATTTAAATAAAAATATAAACATATCCTAAAACAGTAATGTCAAAATTTGTTATTTTTTAAATTTATTTATTATAGACATAAATAGTTTTTTTTTAATTTATTTATTATAGACATAGGCAGCAGTTAATTTGAGATAAATATTTTAATAAATGAAACAATATTTTACAAAATAATATATTTTAATTCAATATAAAATGTATAAAATTATAATATCCATTTAGGCATGGTAAAGTTTTTAAATTCAATAAAACTTTTTGAGTTTGAATTAATCAGCAACAATTACAGCATAAGCAACTCGTCTGCGCCGTTTCAAAATACGTATATTCCTAAAAACAATACAATAATTTATAACTAGGAGCTGAGCTTCTTCGCCATCTATAACGTTCAAGTATTTAATAATTGTTATTTATACATAAATGATTATTTTTAATAAATAATGCAAAACATACTTTATTTTTATTTTTTAGGAAACTTACCAATAAAAATGCTGCTGCTAGTATAAGGGCTTTATGTTTTGGCTGTACAGCTACATTTGGATAGTTGATATTTGTAGTAAAGCTGACAAGTTCTCTATCCCAACCGTGAGATATACTGCCTACTTCTCGCAGCGAATCGCCACTTAAAATCTAAAATATTAAAATCGTTGTGTTCGGTATTTTGCAGATTACTTCTGTGTAGAGTACTCACTGTAAATACATGTTGGAATCTTGGACCCTGAACTGAACAAAGTAAAGCGTAACGCCCTATTGGTAGAGACATAATCACAAGTTGTTTGGCGTCATCGCTGTTTATTTTTTACTCTCTAATTACTATTTACTTCTTTTGGGAACTATGCGCTTGCGGACAGATTTTATCTAACAAAGAAAGTATATAATAAACATTCTCATGTACTCGTATAGCTTGAAATTAAACCTATAGCAACTAGATCGGTCACGCCTATCTGATCTATGCTGGGTTAAGATAATCTGGAGTCAAGACTTTCTGGTTTCTACCCGATTTAAAGACATTGAGGGTGTGTTGAGTGTGGCGGAACTTAATACCGCCCTTTAAAATTGCCTAAAATTAGTTATTAAAAATGTCCATACAAAAGCCAGAATATAGACAATGAAAAATTTAAACATAAAAGGAATAAACAGTTGGTTTAACAGATTGCGTAGAATAGGTGCACTCCATAATGCTAGTTTTATTTTTTATTTACCTAACAAAATAATATAATTTCAGACAAGACCAGGAAGATCGCCAGCTTATAACGACTTCAAGTAAATTCTTTCAATAAAATGTTTAATAAAAAAAATTAAACACTGAAGTTGAAATAGTTTGAAGCTGTAATTACGCTTGCTCTTTGTTATAATATGAAGTATTATTACATGATTAATAAAGTTTGAATTATTGATTTTTATCTATTGACGCAAATCTTAGATAAGACTAGAAAGTTATTATACTTACAATACAAACAATGAATGAAAAGAGTCGCAGAATATTTTAAAGTATCTTAACATTTTGTTCAATGGGTTTATATTGCGGAAGATCGACATGGTGCATTTTATTTACACATAATGAATTCTTGTATTTTTATAGTTTTACCTTAAATTCTGATAACCGTAAAGCACTTCGCCTCCATGCGGTGGGTCCTTCCAAAATATACAGAACATTGTCGTTTACGTCTCGAACGAGGTAAAAGGGCACTAGAAAAGTCCATTGCTGTTGCACTCGGCCTATGTAGTCGCCAGGCGGAGTTACTACTTTCATCTCCTAAAATCGTGCATAGTATTAAATAGTTTCGTTTAAACATAGTATAGGTTCGTTAGATCTTCATGAAATTCTTTTACTGCAAACTGCTATGGGTGAAAACTCTGATAGGATCATAATTTTCACAAAACATCTTAGCAAATTTACATTTTATTTACATAACTACATATTATTTACATATGTGTATAACATGTTAACCATCGGGATAGTACGATACCTGCAACCTACAAGGAAAGAGACAAGATGCGCCAGCAAGTCTTCTCTGTAAAACCATGGCTTCCTGCCGCGTACTGTCATGTAGATGCAGTTTGAAAGCACGACCTGTACCACACAAGCTTCTTTGTGTCGGCGATGAAACTTCACTAGCTATGTAAAGCGATTCCCCTTGTGGGACCCTCACTATGTATCGATTTTCTGAATTTATTCTTGATGTTACTGAAAATATAATTTGATTACCACATTAACAAAAAATTTTATAGAACGTTTATATATCTTCTTATATGTAAGTATTCTATATTTTAAATCACACTAAACCTGCCCGTGATGGCCTAAGATCCTAGTGCATATATATTATGTTTAAGAATGATACATAATAGTAGAATAGATTACGCCAGGGCTTCCTAGAAGAATCGTGCTGCAATCAATTTAAATTAAATTTATGGTAGTACATTATTGTTGAAAAAATCTACTCATATGTTTTTATATGAATCCAACACCATTTGGCATAAAAAATCGCAACTCCTATTAATATTTAAAATAATAATTTACTCTTTAAAACCTACAACATTCAAACAATATCATGTTTCATGGTATATATACTCAATTTGGGAATAAAAAAAAACAATTATATAAATAATCAATTAGAACTAACAATCATTGAGTTCCACTGTTTGTTGGATTTGCAGACTGGAGGCTCCAATGAGAAAGTCTAAGCCATGTATTGGTATGAACTGTCCTCTATTAGTAGAATGCCAATCTGTCGTTGAAACTGGAAGTTCAGCTCTGTTTCTTTCTATATAAATAAACAGGGTAAAATATATTTTTATTAATATCATCAATCTTTATCATGAATTATTCCTTATATTTGTATAGGTATTTTTCGACTTATTAATCCTTTAAATATCTAATTTAATAGAAAATTTGTATGTATTTTACTTTTTACCATTAACAAAATAAAAAGAACGTAAATTACTTGCATCTTTGGGATAAAGGTTAATAAAAATATACGTGCTTCATTTTTTGGTATAGGTGGCTGAGTCTCTGAGAATTTAAAATAAACAACGTAGACCTCAGTGTTTACTGTGTGTGTTTGTTTAAATATAAGGATCATGAAGAAAAAAAAATCATTGATACTAACCTTGTATTTGTGGTTGTATACTAATCACCACATTCGGTCTCAACGAAGATCCATCATCTTAGAAAAGAAATAATTTCAACACTGAATATTTATAAAACTCATAAAGAATGCTTAATAATAAAAAAAAACAAGAAAAGTATATTTGTTATTAACATTTTTAAAGCGTTATTCCACACTTAGGAAGAAAAATACTTATTTAGAAAACGTATAAATAATTGATCGTAGTGAGACTCGAACCCGCGTCTCCTGGAATTCTGACCACTAAATCATACTTTTTCGTTCATATCAACGTTACGTAGCAAGCTACGTCGAAATTTTTTTACGCTTGTTACTTAATGTAACTTATTTATGTTGTTAGCATCTATGCTAAGTTAAAAATTTTATGCGTTTTCTAAATAAGTATTTTTCTTTCCTAAATGTGGAATAACACTATGAAAATCTAAAAATATTTAATAAATTTGCATTCTCACTTGCCAAACGATAATCCTTAGAAATTAACGTCGGGTGACGGAAATTTGTAAAGATCTCGCTTCAAAGTATTATACGTTTTCTAAATAATTAAGTGTATTTATTTTTTTGTTACTCTTGATGTGTATTTATTACTTTAGGTAATTAACCGTTCCCCACTTTCTGCCGAATTCTGGAGGCATTTCCTCGGGTGGGGATCGAACCAGTCGGTTTTACAGTCACACTGCGGATTAGCCAATTATTTAGTGAATATTTAATATTTCCATTTAAGTTTTATTTCTTAACCATAATTTTTACTATTATATCGTGAATTTAGTTAAAATTACAATAAAATATACCAAAACAGCTTAAATAAAAAAGATTAGTTGATACTGCCCTACAATATAATTTATCATTATTATCAAATAAAGCAACACTTAATGTTGTAGATAAGAGATACAACTTAGTCGGTAAGCCGTAACCCACGATAGATTTTATTTATACAATATTTCAGAACTCTAAAAGGTACCTTCTGTAGCAGCAGAGTTGTCAATGCCTCGTTCGCCTCTACCATTTTCCATACTTTATTCTTGAGGAACTATTATTAATATGATTATTATATTGTAAATATAATTACGATGTTCTTTGTTATTAACACTGCACTACACTGATATCGATACCAATCGGTCCCACGCTAGTTATCTAGAGATAAATCATTATCAAATATATACATGTTATAGATGTTATGGCGTGTATACGTTACGTTTACTTTACGTGTGTGATCAATATTTTAGTTTAGTGCATTTCGAACTTGCTTATATTAATGTTTATTGTGGATTTTTAATTGGTTTCAAGATAAGGGATGAACCAGATTAAATCCAATGAACCGGCCATTGGATTTATTCTAGTCCAAGTCCATCGTCATGTACATAAGAATACTTTAATATAACATAAAAGGTTCGTCGACAAACAGGGTTCATGTGCTTATCAATTGTTATGTGAGAAGGGAGTAGGAAGAAAGTAATATGTTACTGAAAATTGTATTCCATTTTTATTTTTAATTCAATTTTTATACAACCTCCGTATAATTTGTAGTTAATAATTAGTTATGGGTATAATTATTAGTCGGCGTAGATTATTTTTACTACTCAGCATTTATTCTATATCCATTACTTTGTTTAAAATAATATTTGTTTGTTACGATAGAACTGGTTCTGTTAAGAAAAAAAATTTTTTATTCAAGATATTGTATTAAAGTTTCAACATTGTTAGAATATATATACATATATGGGTATAGGGTTAAAAAAATAAAACCAAATAGTTTGAAAACCATTTATATTAATGTGTTATCATGAACTCGAACATTAGTACGAATAAAGTCATAACATTCAAGTTTATATATCTTTGGCATATTAAGTCGCTGCCAATTAAAATTAGTTTTGAAAGTTACTACTTGTAACATATAAATATGTTTAATGACGATATACGTATGTACGTAGATGTAAACTGAGACCGAATTAAATATAAGTAAAAAATAATATTTTTACTTATAGATATATATATTTTTAATTTTGTACCGGAAGACTGAAAAGATACGATTTTGTACATTCATACTGTTACTCAAATGATATAAAAACAGCTCGGCGGTCATTGAGTGTTCATTATATATTATTACTATTCTTCAGTTATTTTATCCCGAGCTGCTTTTTGATTTGACGTGTCCATTTTTGACGCGATATTTTTGACTAAAATTTCGTTAGTCTTGTGAAAGCAATAAAGTTTTATTGTCCTAGTATAGTCTAGAGTAGTGCCCTAGTGCTAATTGTGCTTTATATTTCAAAGATTCTCCTTATATCAAAGGCGACTAACATGACATAAAGACATGGTTTCCTTCTGTTATTCTTTCCTTCGTTAGCAACAGAATAAAGCAGGTACTGCACGACACTCACACCGTGCCATACCATGAGAGTCGTCCTTAATACTGTGCTACTTTATGACAGCATATAGAAAATCTCTAAAGCAGCTTTCCATTTCTTTCCTTCTTCCCAAGCAGTGTCTAAATACCGCCATATCATACATACACCATTGTATGTTGATGTTCAATATGTATAAATACAATATGTAAATTTACTCGAAATATTCATTGTTTCCGGTTACCATTTAAGTTTAGTGGATTCGTTTGTTTATAAGTTTTAAATTCACTATATAATATGATTCTATATATATATATATATATATATATATTTAAAGTTTAAATGCTCAAATTTTATATAGTAATATGTTTTAGTTTAATATTAATATGTAATACTTAGTTTATAATGACACACATAAATATTGTATATGTAAGTAAATATTTAACAACGATAGAGATACTTTTCCAAAACATTCATAATATAAACGCCACCTACAAATTCCTGGACACTTCCCCTCACAGGTCTAACCCAATCACATCTAACGTCGGCACAAACTATCAGATAACCACTGCAAAGTATTACCGGCGAACTCCTCACAACATTCAATACATAACGAAAACATTTAACAATGAAAGCGTAAGAATATCGCGTAAATCATCAAATATATTATAGCAAAGAGCCAAATATAATGATTAATCGATTCAATTTTATCCATTCGCCTTTATGGCTGGCTAAACGCGTATGGATAAAATAATCGATGTAAATTTAATATGAATCGATCGGTGATTACTAGTGGAATCTAGGATTCAGTGACACTTAGAAAAAATACAACTATTTTTTTTTAAAATTATTACGATAATAATATTTTAATCAATACAAAGAGAAGCTTTTGACAATAGAGTACTGTTACTCATAAAAATTATGCTTCCATCGTAATGAGTTACATACATATAAATATGTTAGTAACTATTCAGTTTTTCGAAATAATCGGTTTCCGTTGATTGTTTATCGTTGTAGTGCTCTCTGCCAGCCCAGGTTTAGTTTGAGGGTAGCGGGCAAGCATGGACTGGCCTCGCATTCCCCGTCCAGCTCGTCAGCCAAGTTGTCGTGAAGCTCTCTCAGAGCCATTAAGGCGGATCGTGCGGCGCGCTGGCAACTCATATCTCCCTCGCACGCTGAGTCTGCTTCTGATAGGAACACTAGGTCGCATGTTGTTGGTGGAGCTTCGCCCTGTAAGATAATCATTTTGTTAAAATCACTACATACTTTATTATAAAAACTAGGATTAAAGAATTATACGATTAAAACTTACGCAAAGATAGCAAATTTGATGTAAGCTACACAGTGGTAGAAATAATTGTCCACGATCGCCAGCCAACAAATCAACACCTCGGCATCTTTGCACAATTTTGGCTAAAACCGGGCACGCGCCAGTTGAGCTACCTGTAGTGGAAAATAGTTATTTGTAAGTAACATAAAAGTAAGCTATCCTTTATGTTTTTATTTCATTTGTTTTTCCTACCAGTCGACATCATAGGAGTTCGGTGCCGTCCACTTCCACCCATATAGCCTTCGGAAAGTTGTTCTTCAATTTTTCCATTTAAATAATGACCGGCTCCTTGTTCATCTTCAAAATCGTTATTCTTTTCATGATTGTTCAGACCAGGTATATTATTGCTCATCATTACTTTTTCTTTTTTGATTGCTACTCTTTTATCTTTCATATCAGTTGGATCAGGAGAGGAATGTAGAGCAGCGGATGCTTTCTGCATTTGGAGACTTTGTTTGAAATCTTTTAGTGCTTTGCGCATTTTTTCCAAGCTGTAAGCTGCCGCAAGGCGCGAAAGGAGCTTTTCTTTCATTTCTTGTTCTTCTTTTGAGTCAAGTTCTTCACCAATATTAGAGTAGTGTAAGGCTTCATCAACAATCAGTCCCTCCATATTTTTCAATTTTTTATCAATATTATCCAATTTAGATTCACTATCCGATTCAGAACTTCTCTTTTCGTCTCTGATTCCTAGAGCGTGCGCTTGATTCATCGGTAGTTCAGATCCACTCATAGGTTTAACCTGGACGTAGTTTCTTTTTACATAGTTATGTTTTCGAAAAGAGTTCAATGGATATATCACTTCCTTATTAAATGTATCGAAGTATTGTTTTTTTAGTCGATCTTCATTAAGATTATTAATAAATGAAACAGATTTTTTCAATCTTTTATCGATGCCAAAATAGTCAGACCAATCGATTGATTTCTTTCTGATTTTGATAGGTTTTTCAGTTTGCTTGTGTTCATGATCATGATTTTCATCATGTGCATGATCGCTATAGTCATTATGGTTGTGGTCATGTTCAGGATCGTCCTCATGGTGAATGTGTTCATGTGCCACTTCTTTACCTGAGATTCCCGGTGGGTGAATATTAGGACCATGTTCCTCATGATCATTGTTATCATGTACTGTCGTGTTATGCATATCATGAGTATGGTTATGACTTACAGTTAAAGTTGGCGGCTTAGGCTCATGGAAGCTATCTATGTTATCGCTGCTGCGTTTGACAGGGGATTTGATAATGTCATGATCGGTATCACCAAATATTTTTGATAAATCTCTCATTATTTTTGGATCAGTTCCGGAACTGCTTCTGAATAATTTTGCGTTATCATGTTTTGTCTGTTCCGTAACAAACCTTTTCTTTTGAGTATTAAAATTGTAAGGTCCACTACTTCTCTTTGTCACTGGAAAACGTTTCTCTATAGAGTCATAGGCGTATTGATCCTCATCAGCTAAATCGGAGAGGCTGTCATCATCGAGAGGTTGGAAAGCAATAGCATATTCTTCACGCATATCGTCTTTGTCGTCATCATCCCCGCCTTCTGACACTTCATACGAATTATAATTTGGGTTAACAGGGCCCGGGACTTCCTCTAAATTTTCTTTACTATCTTCATTATCATTAGCAACAAGTGGTTCTCTATCTAAATCTGAACTACGTTTCCTCTTAAAAGCTATAGGACCCCAATTATTAGGATATCTTTTTTTAACAATTTTATCTTTATATAATTTTACTACACCTTGTGCGTTATCATCATTAGTTCCATGAACGTTGTTGCTTTTATATTTAGACCAAAGTTCACTTAAGAGTACTGCATATTCAGCATCCTTTTGATGTATATTATCTCTATAATCATTTTCCTGTTTTGAATTCCTATCCATAAATAAATCTTTAAGCTGATCGTTGTCAGAATGTTGACTTCTTTCGCGGAATGCCGATTCTGGCCTGTTAGCTACAGGTCTATTATAATTTTTCTTGATTATTTCATACTCATAGGCCTTAGGGGACCTGGAATTATCACCCAATAATTTGACAATATACTTAGGTTCCGGTTCTTCATCAATATCTTCAACGTCAACACCATAGTCGGGTTCTGTAAAAAAAGTAAAAACGAGAGTGCTTACAAATATTTGATTAAATAATTTACTTATTTAGTGTTAGTAGATGTACCAGGATACGCTTGAGGTGGTACAAAATCGTACAGCGTATCATAATCCGTTTGAGCAAGCGGCACGTGCATACGTCCACGCTGACGTCGTTGTAGCGCCTCGAGCGCGCCGCGAAGAGATCCTCCGCGGTCGGCTGTGCACGATACCGCACAGGCAGCTACCGCCCACACCCAAAGAATATGCATATTGTTTCCTGCTGTAGGAAATAATAATATTGTGAAATGCTAAATTTATTACACTTTTTCATAAAACAACAAAAATCTCAATTTCCACTTTTTTTTTATGGAAAAGACACGGCAAACGAGCGTGCGGGTCACCTGATGGTAAGTGAATACCGCCGCCCACGACCCCGTGCAACCCCAGAGGAGTTACAGGTGCGTTGCCGGCCTTTAAGATGGGTTAGGGCGCCGGGGCCCGGCATTACCTGATGCGAAACGCAGTGGCATAAAGCCACTACTTCACGCCGGTTTTAAATGCCGGGGGTGGTAATGATCCGGTCGAGTCTGCCCATGCGTGTTGCCATTGCTGGCGACGTGACTCTACCACACGTACTTTAGTCGCCTCTTACGACACCACCAGTACCAGGATGATCCTATTCTAAGTCGGGATCACACGGCAAAAGTTAAACAAAGATGACCGTACGTTTACGTACGCTCATCTTTGTACAGTACTAACTGTGTAACTTTGTACAGTATAGATGATACTAGTGGAAGGTCACATCAATAGCATGAGGACCCCCCAGAAGGCATGAATGAAGAAGTTGATGTCAGTGAATGAGGCGAAAGAGACGCCCAGCTAGGAATAAAGTTATGATACTAAATACTTTTTACTTCATATATCGTTTTATAGGTTCCAAATTAGATCACATACATGTGTATGTAGTACGCTGTCCATGTCCCTTTTCATACACGTTCGTTTACTTTTAAAGTAATGTAAAGTAACAACGACAAACAAATTACTTAAAGTAGATTTTTCCTTAGGGAGGCCGACCCTATTTCGCTAAAGTGGTTTCGAAATGCTGTAATTTACCTCACTAGGCGAGATATTATTCTCAATATAAGCAACATAGCATAAGAATTCGACACAATAAATTATTAAAATTTAATTTTGGGCGTCGTAATGCTGTAATGACGACGACGAAGATTATATTTAATGTATCATTACAGTTGAACAAATAACTTATTGTACAAAGTACACTTTGTTCGAAGATGTTTTTAAGATATATACCTATAGCTAATAAATATTTAACTGCAATTTTGCTCTGGTAAAACAAAGTTTATGGATAGGATCCATACTTTATCCAATACGCTATGCTTATAATGCCTGGCGATAAGTAGAGAATATAGTTTCACATAATCACACAACAGATTTACTGTGCCTAGCTATATTCGTATGCAGATGTTTAAAATATATAAAATTTAGGGTGCGTGGAAGCACCACTAATTTACTTTCCGTGGGTAAAGAAATTTGTGTAATTTTTTCATTTATTTTAATTATATTTAAAAGTAGTCGAATCATTAAGCGGTAATTTTCTTTTAATGTTACGTATCGTATAAAATTTATGGAGGCTTTTATAGGCAATAGGGCCGCTTGTATGGTCTAGATTTTATGTTATAACGTAATATATTTAAAATTTTTGTTCTTATGCCGTTGTTCATGTTTAAAATAATATATGACTAGAAATTGCATTACAACATGTTTTAACACGTTTTTATTAGCTTATTTTGACGGACTTTGAAACGTTTAATTATTTGAAATTTTGCTACTTAACAAAGGACTGGTGACAATGCAATAATATGAATAACAGTAAAAAAACCAAGCGTTTGTGAAAAAACTAAAAAGTAAAAAATATATATTTTTTATTTTGAATTAAGCATAATGTGCAAATCAAATCGTGGAGTCAATATCTAATATTATATTTCATAAAATATTTTACTTTAAAGTTATGTAAAAATGATCACCTAAAAATCACCCTCCGTCCTTTTACATTATTCATAAATTATATTTTCAAAAAACTGTTTACTATTTACATATTTTCACAAAAGCGTGCTTTTAGTTTTTTTTTAAGTCAGCTTCACGCTGTATCCCGCACATAGCAGGGTAGGCAGAGGGAACCTAGTAGTTCCCTGCTTTGAGTCGAGTTCTGTTCACATTATTGCGTATTGAGTGGCGGAACTCAACGCTGCGCATCGCCTCCACACTAGAGCAAAGTAATGAAAAATGTAAATAAATATTTCATTTTCTCGAGTGGGGATCGAACACACTATCAGTCGGTTTTACAGTTACACTTTATGCCCCTGCGCCAGGACTCGCCTCATAGTTTTTTGTAACTATTATACAAAAATATTCAAATACTCCATTATGGTTTTATTATCTATTTGAAATGTTGTTTTAATTGATTAATTGACTAATGAAGATAATTAAGCGAAAAAGTACTTAACTAACATGTTTCGCTTGAAGCGTTTCTTATGAATTAGCAGAGTTCCTTGTCTTTATTAGGCAGAGAGTGTTGTTTGCAGAAAAAAATATAAGAGCATTAAAAATAAGCCTAACCATAGTCAATGTGGTTTACTTTTTTAATGTATAATTAAATGTTATTTTGTGTGTCTTAAATCTGAATTAATTTAAGACACAAGATTTGATTATTAAAAATCTTAATATGAGAATAATAATAATCTCATATTAAGAAAATTAACTTAAGAAATAATAATGAATGTGTAATAATGTTCAGAGTTACTTTCTTTGATATTTAGTTAAATAATATATTTTCCACAAAAGCTAAGTTTTGATTATAAAACAACCATAAAATAATAGACGAATATTATGTTTTTTTGTAAACTCTATATACTATTTTCCGATTTATAATTATATAAAAAAACAGTCTATTAGATTTGAATAATTAAAAGAACATGAAGAGTGACAGGTGAGAATTATTTTAAACACAAAATGAAGATAATAAAATCAACTCAGGTCAGTTATATAGGTCACCATTTTCGCATAAATACTATTTGCAAACCAAACAAAGAGCTTGATAATGTACGTAAATGGAAGTAAAAAAAGCATGTCAATTAACTCGGCCGCTGTCAGCTGATCTATTTGTCAGTATAGGTGGCGGGTGTTGATATGGCTTACCTTACAGCATTTAGCACGACAAAACAAAACACAGGATTGATTTCTTAGCGCGTACTAACGTTAAGGCGTCTGGATAACAACTGGGATACTGAAAGTTGGCACCCTGCGCGTACCCTCCTGCGCAGTAGCTCCTAGGGTTCTGTAGATTTCAGGTTCTACGGAACTCACTGTGAATGATATGGCTGAAAGATATCAGAGGGGAACGGCGGCGGCGGGCGCGGGGATTATATAACGACGATCGATAGAAAACGAAGCCGGGCTTAGGTACAGTACACAGTAGCGATGTTTATTTATTTTTATTGGAATCGAGTCCAGTTTACTTTATTGCCTGCAGTATCGGGTGTGCGACCTGCGTTTATTTTGCTTTGGTTTTTATAATTCTTATGAGTTTTTATTGATTGTGCTTTGTTTTATTTGGGGAAGCTCGTCTGGAAAATGTAATGTAATATTCATCGTAATTATTATTATTTCTTTCGAGTAAAATTACAGCATTATATACATTTTATATTTAGAATCAAATATGATGAATTTATAATTTCTAATTGAATTATATTCGTTCATATGTATTATAAATTAAATATATTTAATTTCTTGAATAAATCCTAAACTACTCAATTAAAATTATATTATACGCGGCGCCCTTATCTGACTCTTATTTAAATATTTATGCATAGATTTTTAATTTATTTGGTTCACTGCCGAAAATTGCCTCAGACAAGCTGTAAAAGTGAATTTCCTTTAAAAATACAGAACATTTTCTTTCAAAAAGAAATAAGAGTAAGTAAATAATGTGTAAATTTGTTTCAGTATAAAATTTTAGTGTTAGAATTGTGCCATTTTGGTAACGACATTTAAGCTGACATAATTATGAACAGCAATATAGGTAGGTAGTGCGGTATGTTAAAGTGGCCGTGCACAAGTTAGTGGGAACGTTCAACTAATTTAAGTCTTCCGCTGAGGACAAAGTTACAACCGAGAACGAAGTCATCACGTAAAATGAATTAGTTTCGTAAATGGCGTCGCTTCTAAACTCAGATAGACGTACCGAGTATGAGAGTGTCATTTAAAACCAGACCTGTATTAACTATTTTCATTTCATGTACTTTTAATATTTTGTTAGTATATATTTTTTCATATTTACAGATAAATCCTAGTAAAGGCGCTATCGGATAAACATAATGCCATTTGCTTGTAATAGTACAAAACAAATTAAACAATTTGATGATATTTACAGTTGTGTCTTAATATTTTTTTTATTATTACAAAGTTTTCTCTAACATCAAAATAATTACGGTGTTACAGATAATATCGTAATTAATTTATGGAATATGTTTTGATTGTTTTATTATTTACCTATAAAAGTAGGTACCTAGTTGAATCTTTGAATTTGTAATTCCATACCAATGAAAACAAACTTTCTAAAACAAACAGAAGTTGCTTTGTTGCTGAGCTATATTGTTTGTGCTATATTAAGAAAAAATGTTGATTCTCTGAGTTTAATATTAAATCAACAGTTGTTTATTTAACGTCAGCACTTTAATGCAGTTCCGAATTCCGACCACTTGCAAATGTATATTTTTGAAGTGAGTATTGATTTATTAAATTTATTTCATTTTACGCAGAGCACGTTTTGGTAGTTCTCTTTATTTGAATAAATCTGTCAAGAAATCCGGCTATAAAATATATGCTTTATCTTCAATATACCTAATATTATATTGGAAATTAAATATATATATATATATAGAAGTATTTTTACTGTGAACACAGTTTAAGAAGATGCCTTTGGAGGCTTCTCATTCTTCCATCGTGGTGTTTAATTGAAGTAGACCGCCGATGTCGCTGTAATTATACTTATTGCTCCCGCCAGCGACGTTTATTTGATTTTCTTATGTTATTAGTAATAGTAACTCTTGGTTCGTGGTACGCTTTACACACATCTTAATGTAAGATTTTATCTTCAAAAATTTGAGGTTTAATAATATAGATTCTTGCTATATAAACCAAAATTAAGCGTTTTGGTTTTAACATCTAAACCATGTTATAAGCAATCTAACGTTTGTTATTTATTTGGAAGTTGTAAATAATATATGACTATAGATCTACCAATATGTTGTCATAAAGAAAAACTCCCTAACATCAATCTAGACTAAATTTGTTCCCCGAATTCAACGTTGTATATGTATAGACATTTTTTTCAATCAACTGACATGTACGGCTTATATTATTAACTAGCGACACGCTCCCGGTTTCACTCGCTAGAAACACATAATTATTTATTTACTAATCTGAATTATTTGTCTGTTCTAATAACATTATCAATTTTGACAATATTTATATATACATTGAAAACTAAATAAAAAAAATTTCTAGCACGAAAAAAGAGACAGACAAACATACAAAAAAAAATTAAATCATTGTTTTGAGTTCTATAACAAATGTCCCAAGTAAAAGTTTTTCTCATATAAGTTCTATGTATAGATAGCAATTAGTTACAATTTCATTGTATATTTTTTTTCGACTCTATACCAAAATTATTGCTGTGACTTAATGTCACATAAACAACAATTAATCAATCTAAATCCAACTGTGTAGTCAGCGAAGAAAATCAGTTC
Organism: Heliconius sara; assembly: GCA_917862395.2. Classification (NCBI taxonomy): domain Eukaryota; kingdom Metazoa; phylum Arthropoda; class Insecta; order Lepidoptera; family Nymphalidae; genus Heliconius; species Heliconius sara. Next base: position 11,267,266 of record OU860789.1, on the reverse strand, counting down.
TGTATTTTAAAATAAATATTTCCTCAAGAATCCACGTACACTTTAAAATCAATATAACTTCTCTATAACTGTGCTACACGGTATATACTTCAGTTTTCATATGCCCCCACGCTGTATCCCTCATATAGAAGTGTTGGCAGAGGAAACTTGCTGTTGGAATTCTTAATCCTCAACTCTTCCAATTTTCAAGATATTGCGTGATGAGCGATTAACTTAAAAATAATTCATTTCCCCAAGTTGGAACCCACAACCGTAGCGTTCACAGTCTGACGATGTATCACTGCGCTACGACGGGCTCAAATCGCTTTTATGATTCGCCTCATACATTATTGGAGGGTGAAATGAAAGTTTGTTGAGTGGCAATTATTGTTGGTATGAAGTATGGTATGTGATGAGAGCCGGGACACGAGAGTTAAACTTCGTGTTAAAGTGCCCCGATGACAAGTCGACGTTAAGACGGGCTCGCTATGTTATTTATAACGAAACTAAGATATATAAATACATAAAATTTTGAACAACAAACTTTTTTATGTTCAGTTAAAAATATAATCTAAAACATTAGATTAGTTAAGTTACTACCCAAAGCGTTCTTTTATTTGCGTCGCGTGTTCTAAGAAATACAAAGAAAAATTATTATTATTTATTATTCCACTTTGAATTTTGATGGGCAATTTGTATAATACTTATTAATGATTAAATTGAAATCTAATATAGTAGAGGCTAGTCGTGGCGCAGGGGCATGAAGTGCGACTGTAAAAGCGACTGGTTGTGGTTTCAATCCCCACTCGAGCAAATGAAATATTCATTTAAATTTGTATTTCCATTTCTTTGCTCTGGTGTCGAGGAATTCACGGCGTTGAGCCTCCGTCACTTAACACGCAATGCCTTAATAATGTGGCGGAAAGTGGGGAACGGAATGTCTTAACGCTAGGTTCCTCTGCCTACCCTGCTGTGCTGGGTACAGCGTGAAGCTGATAAAAAAAAATGTTAAATGTACAAACTATATATGCAAATAAGAAAATAAAACTATTAATACTTACTTACCTTTTAGTTTAAATGTTTACTGACATCCAATAACAGGACAGACATAAATAATCATAATCTGACAGTAAGTGTGATAAATAATAGGGATAATGATAACTACTAGGGACAGATCGAATCGACAATCGCTCTATTAATTAGTTCCAATATGTTTTGACTGTATAGAACAAATTAAAATGCAAACATAGGCCTTTAACAAAAACAAAAATAGTCCAACTGTGACTCGGACTCAAATACCGAGGGTTCCGTTATATTTTCACGATTGTACGTCAACGGGAAGTACCATTTATAAACATTTACAAACTTAAGTTTGCGGACGTATGCAATAATTTTGTATGAAATAAACGAAAAATATATGTGTGTAATGTTTTTTTTGAAATACATAAAAAACACTTTTTGGATTTCCTTTTTCTTTCCTTTTTTTTATAAGTTATTTATAAGTTCTTAATATTATAAGTTCTTAATTCGTGCCAAATTGAAAACTGTTGCTGCACGAGATGTACTTAAAGGTTTGGAGTACGTGGTGAATTTTATATAAGATACAGCAAAAATGATGCATAAACGTATCTTTTGATTGCGTTGACTTAGAAGCTTGATATTTTGTGCTCCTAAGGACCGTAGACCTGAACATGACATATTAATTTCAGCTTGATACGTGTGTTTTTATTTCCTCCCTAAATTACAAAATTAATAAATTTCACAAGATCTCGAGATAAATGCTCTTGATAGAACAGAACGGACAACATAGTGTTCGACGAATACAACACTCAAAATTAAGCCAAATATAGCACATATTTGATTGGATATTTTTGCACATATTATTATTCTGTCCTTATGAATTATTATAAGAGTTTTGTATGTACAGTATTGAGTAGCTACTTATAGTATTATGTGTTAAAAAGCCAATCAAACACGTATGGTTAAAAATAAAAGAAATGATATATACCTTATTTTACACCACATATCAGAGGAAAAGAGAACAAAAGACAATCGTAGATAAAGATGAAATGTAGAGCCGGCAGTTATTATTTTGATATATTTATTTTGGGCATGACTTATTTAAAGAACACAAATAGGATAATATACATACAGAACGTATATTTTTCAAGAATTTTAGGTATAAATTAAAGATTTTTTGAATTTGTACTTATTTATTCTTAACATAACACCGATAATTGCAATGTATTTGCATTGGTTTTTGAAATACGTATATAAATGTAAAATACGTACAAATGTACGAATAAATAAAACTTATAGTATCAATGGCATAACAGATCTTTTAAAATTATAATATTCTTCTGTATTAGACCGCACTTAAAATCTAAAAAGTATTGAGTACAAGTATCTTATTGCCTATATATTATTACGTAAATATAAAGCAAAGACACTAAATTACCAAAGTTTATTTTATTATAGTTATGTTGCTAAACTGACATATCATCGGTAACAAATATTTGACTTTTATTTTTTAAATATTTTAATAATTCCGAAAAAAAAAAAAACATTTAAATGATCGCTTGCAAGTTTTCTAAAAACATATGATGGTTGAGAAGTATAGAAAACTTAATTATAACGTTCATTTTTATAATGGCACTTCCATGACTATACAAATTGTAAAGCTGGGCAAGAATTAATTCTTCTTCTACGTATAAAGAAATCGTTAGGGAAACCCTTAATATTAATAATTCACAAATATAAAACTTATAACTAGGTACAAATTATTCGATCGTTGCAAAACTATCCAAAATCTATTTTAAATATGTAGAAAAATATATTTTTATAATAACAAAACACATGTATTTATAATGTTATCATTTGAATATAAATTCAATAACTCAAAGCATCATTGAAGAAATTCTACCCTTATTTTTTCATAAAAAACAGCCTATTAAATGAAATAAAATAATTTTTAAAATTCTTCATTCGGTTCTTCAGCGTCGGCCAGCTTAACTAGACCTATGAAGCTTTTTTCGGGCTGCATCAGCGAGTGTCGGTCTCCGCCGGTATTTCGCACTGCAAGTCTGTCTCCCGCTTTCAAGAAGAGAGCGGAAGCAGAAAAACAGGAGTTTGGTTTGTCAAGACGTTCAGCAGAGTGGGAGGATTGTGCGCATTGGAGGACAGTCTCGCGATTGTCCGAGTAGGGGCTGGTGCGATGTAATACCCATGAAATGATGTCGTGACTGTCTAGGTAGTATATCTGGAAAAAAGTAATCATTATTATACGATAGTCACTTACAGAATCTCATCAAATCATTGCGTAGTAATTCTTCCATGTATATGGTGGAACTAAAGAATGTTAAAAAAAGATATCAATATAAACAATCAATATAAATATTGTCGTAATCATAAAAAATTCAATTTGTATGAGTTACGTTCAAATATAAGTCAAATACAAGTAGTAAAGTATACTCGAAGTTGCCATATATTTGAACGTTGCGTTTGTTCGTTTCACATAGCTACCTCGCTGGGGATAAAGCATGAATATAAAAAAGACATTTTCAATTGGGGCCATCGTGGCGCGACGAGATGGAGACTGAGTGTAAAGGCAGTAGTTATGGATTCGATTCCCCCACTTCTACATTTTTATTTCCCCGGTTTGGTAATAAAAAATGCAGCGATAAGTTTCGCCACTCAATACGTGACGGTTCGATTTGGGCGTAAACCGAAGAGCAGACTGTCTTGATACGTATGTATGTCTTCCCCGTAATTCCACTATCCTATAGACATATATGCGAGATAAGGAAAGAAGCTAATATAATTACTTAAAAACTACAACCTTACTTTATTACCTACTTTGAGTTAAAAAACGACATAGGAAATATTACCTGAACGTAAACAAAGTAAACACCAGTATGGTGCACGTGTATGTGGCCGTTCCTAGTCAGGGTAGGGACGTGGGTGTGGAGACGCGATGGTCCACGGCGCCGGGTACCAGACGTCGTGGGGTGCGCCGTGGGACACGCGGACTAGGCCATTACCTATAAAAAATACATTATATAAAGAAACCAATGTAATATAATATGATATGAATATGGTTATTGAGTAGTTGAGACGTCTGCATGCGAAGCGATCGTGGTAGGCCCACGATCCCATAAAATTACATAAATATAAGAGTACGAAACATAAAACCATTACTAAGAGCTATTGCAGTTGGTTTGAAATATAAAAGATACTGTACTTATTGAAATCAAGGTTAAAATAAACAATTAATCTGTATTAAAAGTAATCTTAAACAAGCCTCGAAAACTACGAAATATTGCATGCGAAAAACTACTCTATTGTCTTGGACTATTTTTGACTAAAATAATTCAAGTAAACTTCAAAGTGTGAGGTAGTTACCTTACAGTATCAAATGTCGATAAGGTGTAAAGTATCTTTTTCCTTGTATAAGTACCAGCTACATATACATAATGCAATATATAAATATATATTACATTTTAATACTTAATTATAATTTACAAAACCATCGATCATCATCATCGATCTCCTACATTTTATTCCATAATTATTTTTAATAAATTCTATAAAATTACAAAGTTGTAGCTAATATTTTGCAACACTGAGTTAAATAAAACGTTTGATACCCAAATTGAACGCCCTGGGCCATGTTATTTAGAATCTCGACACGTAATGCGAACAAATTACGTATATACCACCCAAATTACATTCCATTTAAGACGTGATGAGCGTATTTTTAACACCGACTACGTAATTAAGATATTAATGTAGTCTGCGGTTACTATATATTTATGTTATTATGTAGGTAAGCTTTTTAAAAGAATACAAGGTTGTATCTATATATTTATGTTTTTTAATTTCTGCCCAATTTGAAATTTTGCGTGAAGAGAGATGAATCTCAATATCTGGAGTTTAAAATAATATAAATTTTATTATAATTATATATTTTCGTGAGTCAATCGAACCTATAACAATCGCTAATATAAAAGTCGGTCATTTTTAAATTTGTCCCAACAGCATCAAAGGTATACTCGTGTTTTTATGCTAAATGCATATGAAAATTGCACCATTTATCGTGATTTATCCTTCGAATGTCTTACTGTTGTAGATAGTTTTGTGTATATATGTGTCATTTTTCTCGAATAAAACCTGCAATGGCATTCATATCATTTGAAAAACCAAGAGTCACTTGAAGTGCGAAGGATGACCTACACATTTAAGAAATAAATTCCGTTTTATATTAGAAGAAGTTCTTCTTAGGAAATTATTTCAAAAGAAATATTAGTATATACAATGAATAAAGACCATGACAATAGAACCATAGCACGAGAATAGGTTTATAACCTATTCTCGTTTTTGAAGCACTTAGCATCAAAATATACATTTGTTCCATGAATAATATAATAATTATAATAATACCTTTGAAGTGCTCGTGAGCCTCTGTGTTGAGATGTGACGTGTTGCCGTGGAAATGAGCCGCTATAAATGGCCTCCGCTGACTTCCATCCTGAAAAAATTGTTCCTCGTATTTTGTATTCGGATATTTTTCTTCAGTAGCTACATAATAAATTTATCAGATTTTTCTTGTTTTTTTTTTGGAAAATTAGAAAGGTCTTAGGAAAGAAAAAAAAACAGGTTACTGATCTATTATATATAGGATATACGTAGATCGATATATGTAATTCTAGCCTATTTCCCGTTAATATGTGTAATAGATGACCATATAACGTAGGAACGAAGGCGTGATTTAATAAAAATATTCTCAACATACCCTTGATGGGAACCGAACCCAACACTTAGCGATACCTTTTAACAACTGTGTCTACAATGTTGTGATTTCAAATCTTTACATTTGTATCATATCACAATAAGAATTATGAATTACCTATTTTGTAGAGCACTTCAAAGAAGCTTGTATCACTGAATGGATGTTAAATATGTACAAAGAATTTCAGTACTAAGTTTACAGAAATTTTAAAGGTCACATTGTATTTACATTTTGCGGTAATTTTGCTAAAATTGTGTTTGTTCTAGTTTTTGTGACTTCGTAACTACTACTAAGATCAAACAATATATAACTGTTCGGAGAAAATTTTGATAGACCTTGTTATTAATTTCTAAATCAAATATCTTTGAGAAAGGAAAATTAATTTAGCATCTCTAATGTAATGGAAACCTGTCTAACTCCCTTGTTGATTATAAATTTACTCAATGTTTTGATGATAAAAACGGTCATAAACATTTTTTTTATTTGCATGCTAAGCATTTATATAGAATGCATTTCTAATGCTTTTATTCAATGAAAGATCATAAAATATTTGATACATACTTATTTAGAAAATGTATAAAAAGTTGATCGTAGTGGGATTTGAACCTGTGCCTCTTGCAAACAAACACACAAACAACAAACAAAAATACTTGTTAAAAAAACGTATAAAAATATACTATTTGGTTGGATGGTGTCTAAGAGGCGCGGCTTCAAATCCTGCTACATTCAAATTTTTATACGTTTTTTTAATAAGTAACTTTGAAATAAGTTTTATTATTATACTTATTGTCTAATAATGGTTATTTATGTATTTTATTTAAATATTTTAAATGTTTATGTTAATGCACGATATGAGATGATTACACAATACTAGCTTACCTCGTCGTTGCTATTCCTCGCAGTCCTAGACACAGTGTGTAAGGTCATCTTGCCTAATGAGTCCCCATTCCTTAAGAACTTCTTTGTTTTACGCCTGAAGCAATAATATGATAATATGAAAACTTTTTTTTGGTGGATGGTTGCGGGTTCGGTCCCCACTTGGGGGAGTCATTTATTTTCATTTCGGTCCACTGGTAAGATAAAGCGCGGTGTTGAGTTGAAACTCAACTATTTTACATATTTTGTGATCACACTGAAAGAGAACGTAGTGTCTCTAGATCAGCCTCCTGTCTACAAATAATATTTAATTAACATTTTTCATGTATTAAAGTATATAGATAATGAATTATTAAATACATATTATTGAAGTTAGCTTCAGCACTAGCATGTATGGCATAAAATTGCCTTTATTAATTCAATTTTCTTCTGATACATAGTATTATAGTTAAGTAAAAATAAAAAAAAAGTCCATTATTATTCCTAGCATACGCCTAAAACAATGAAATATCATATAATAAAACTAAATGTATGTATTATATTAATTTTCACTATGTTTAAAAGAAAGTAAAAGAAAATGTAGAGGCATAATAAAATCTAATCAAAGTACACGCAAGATTAGTAGGAACTCAAGTGTCAAAAACAAGTGTGAAACCTGCGTAACAATCTTGTGAGAACCCTTTACGTTCCAGACTAGAATGTTAAAGACTTTCTAATGACACTTGTTTCAAAGTAGCAGGAGTTTAAGCGTTTTCCAGACTTATAAAATATGATATAGCTTTTGTTTATTCTATTTAAAATATAATCGTTTTCTGGTGTGGTGAGAAATAGCTCTACATTTGTTCCAGTTATCTATGACATCTACGATCGACGACTCGACGATCGACGAATGTATTATATAAAAAGGATGTATTTGGAGTTCAAAACTTGTATGAATACTCTACATTATAAAGTAACTCAGGCTGCTATAAGTTTCTTCTATGTATGAGTAGACATAATAAACTATCGCTTGCATAGTAGTTGTACCCTGGTGATATGTTTATTTAATACGTCTGCACGCGATGGTGGTAGATTCAAATCTCACAAAGGGCTGAATGTTAAATTGTAAAATAAAAGTGTTCGAAGTACTACATGATAAAAACTGGATTGTGGTAAACCAACAAAATGACTTTGTTTGGGCTCCTTAATATCTATTAGAAGATAAAGAAAAAGAAATATACAATACAATTTTGTCAATATAAAAGTACAAATTTGTTTAAGGCCAGTCGTGGCGCAGAGGCACAAAGTGTAACTGTAAGATCAACTGATGGCGGGCTCGATCCGCACTCGAGGAAATGAAATATTTATTTAAATTTATGTTTTCATTTCTTCACTCTGGCGTCTCGACATCATTTGACCAAATTACGTATGGAGTGTCGGAACTCAACGATTTGCTGAGGCAATACTCAATGCCTCCAGAATTCGGTGGAAAGAGGTGAACGGAGTGTCTTAACTCTAGGGTCCCTCTGCTGATTTGATTTAATTTTTAAATACAATTATTTTTTATTGATTTTACTCTCTGTCTATCTAGTATATAACAATAATAGTAAACTAAGATACGCTAACTAAGAAACTCAATATAGTAATGTCCGCCGTAAGACTAACAGCAAAAATAATTATTGTTTGTTTGGAACATACCATCATATTATATCTATTAAAAACCGGAAAACGGAGACATTAAAATTTAATCATTCCTACGACTCCGTTAATTGTTAATAGACAATTTTAACCACAATGATTGACAAAATACATACAAATAATAAATAGAGTGATATAGCTATCATATGTTTTGATAATTAACACATGGCTCTACCATCGGAAACTAGATGCAGCCTCTGCTATGTTCATCAGAGAACTGATAAATATGCAAATGTAATTTTAAATACTTACTATACAGAAATATGTCACAAACTTACAAAATTATTACAAAATTTACATTACCTTTTACTTACTACTCTGAGTCGGTAGTGTCTAATCAGTAATAATTATTAGATATTTCCAACTAATGGTAATCAATATATTGTAAACGAGTACATAAATTATTACAAGATTTATATTTAACTCCATAACAATAGTATTTAGAACAAAACAAGTGAGATAAAGCATATACAGCGTACGCTCAGGTTATTGATTTCGTCGCGACGGGATGGTTTATATTACCGGGCTAGGACGTTGTAATGTGCTCGGATATTAAGTTCGCCGAGCTAAGTCACGTAGAAGAGGTTGGTATGTGGAGTGTGGACTATGTATAATAAATTATATTATGGAAATCGCTTTGTCAGGTCGTTATAAATTGTAGATATTACCTATTTAAAACGTTATTGTTTCAAAGTTTTATATATTTAAAATTTTCTTAAAATTCCGCCGTTCCGCCGAATTCTCTTTTCTCTTTTCTCAATTCTTATTTCATTTTCTCGAGTTGGAGATGAACCCACAACCTGTCGCTTTTAGAGCCGCACGCCTATGCCCCTGCGCCACGAGTTTTGACTCATTTAAATATGTTATTTTTTTAATCTCCAGGACTACAAATTCTACGAACTAACGAATATCAATGTTTTCAAAGTTGTAATACGAATTAAAATGCACGATCTACAGTATACTTTGTAATTCACTATACGGGAACGAATCGTTAAAACATTTATATTTTAAGCTGCAACTTGAGTTCTCTATAATGAATATACTATTTAACTATTGACCGCCATTTTCCAGTGCATAATTTAGCAACGAACTTAATTAGAGCGTAAAAACTTTTTGCAAGTGAACTACTATTTCAATGGAAATATTCTTGTAGTTGCACGCTTTATACCACTCGTGAAGTTCGTACTGCTTTTAGGTTTTTTAAAGAATATGTAAAATATTTGTAAGCCTGTAAGCTTCTTCTTTTTTTATTATTTTAAAATATCTTAGCACCATTGATTTTTATTTGTTTTTTTCAACATGTACTAACATATTTAAACAAGTTTTTTAGTACGATATAAAACCACAAAATAAAAATTATAAAAAAGAGTAGCGCCATAAGGGTCTTATACACTTTGAAAATGAATATAAGGAACCCTAAAAACATGTCATACGTGTTCTCATAGTGCAACATGATAGGCGCTGCGGTTGCATTCCGCCGCAGCAGCGTAATCGCAAAACTTAAACAAGTTTTTTTATCATAATAGTGAGTATTAACATTTAAGGTATGTATTTTTAAACACTTATTTTTCTTGAGGTATCGAAGGAGGTACTGAAGGACTTAAAATCATAGATCAACATTAATACGAAATTGAGAATCCCAAATCCTATTCTTTTTCAACAGATTTTTTTAAAGAGCATTATGATATACAAAGCAATATAGAGGCGGAATCCCAAAAGAAAGACGGAAAGAGATTATTTCTAAAATATTCCTTATCGGTTTTACTTTGCAAACTTATATATAGACGGGAGGCGATAGTATTAGACTTAAGAAATAAAAAAAATATGTAGATATTTAGGTGCACGCAACTGAAACGTAATATCGTATTGTTATCCAGCAAAGTATGGATGAACGAATCTGGGATGGGCTTGCATTAAAATGGATCAAAAATAGTGTGTAAAGGTCCAAAAAATAAATTATAAACTTCAAGTTGTCTTTCTTTATTGTCAAAACACTACATTCTTTATTTTTCCCTTAAGTCCGAGACATTGCGTGATGGAATTCAACGCCGCGTTTTATCATGAAGCAGAGAAATGAACCCACAAGCATCGCCTTTAAAGTCCACATTGTCCAACTCCGCCATTTCGTCCTCAATGTTATGTACATTAAATCTTAGACTTTTGCTTTTATTAAAGCTGTCCTAATAAAACTCCTTTTAAAGTATATATATACTCTATGGAGACCTGAAATATTGGCCGTATAGTTTTAACGGGCAATATACTTTACGCCTTTGAACGTAATATACACCAGTATGGAGAAAATTTTATATTTATATATATTTTTATATTATATTATAGGTATAATGCCTATAAATTTTTACCATATAAATTTGTTTATAATTTACCTTTCCTCCACTTTAGACATGATTGCAGGCTCTTGAAACTCAGGAATATTATCGGGAGCGTCAGGAAAAACGCTTCGCTTTTCGCGGTTGGTCGCCTCCGTTGATGGCGAAATTGCAGATAGTTCTGTTGAATATAAAATTTATAAAAAAATAAATAAATGATATTACGTTGTATTTTGAAGATGGTATGGAAGACTAAGGATCCTAGTATTATATTCATACTTCATTTCCCTGAGTGGGTTATAGAGGCTAAAACCTTTAAATTTACGCGACGGCTTTCAATTTCTAAAAATCAATATGTAGTAATAAATTTAAAGAAAAATGTTAATACATAAACGACGAACGTGAAAATACAGAAAATTACCAATATCGTCTGCCTCAGGATCGCTGTTCAATTTTTTCTTTATGTCAGAGACCAGCTCCTCTTTTACTATTATCATTGAATCTGTGAAGTCTTCAGGTTTTAAGTGCACCATATTTGACGTACCAATCTAAACAAAGTATTAGGAATTTAGTATAAAATTATTTTATAATTTTGTGTTGTCCATCAATAAAATAAATATACAAAGTATTCGTAACAAATAAAATAAAAGCACTTCGTAAGTTAAAATATACCAATTTAACATATGATTATATTTGAAATATTAAAAAAAACTAATTCGAAACTCAAATGATTGAAATCTTTGTATGTAAATAAATTATATTTTATTGAAAATCAGCATAAAGTACAAATAAAAATTATATCAAAAGCAGAACGTATATAGAATCAACATTATCTAAATGGCCTTTTATATTATACTATTAAAATCATAGCGATGCAATAAAAATTATACCACAGCAATGTTACAAAAGGGTTACATTATTATTTAATTGTGTAACAAAGTTTAATATAATGAAAGGTCTCCTGAAAGTTTTTGAGTGTTGGGTAATATTCAATTGATCGTTTTTGGAAGCATGCGCCTATCTGCGTTATATGTGTTAGACCCAAATACTATGTAAATTACATTTTTTATTTAAATTAATTTAAAGGTGTTTTTTTATTAAAGAACAGTATATTTCCTAAGTCCTGTCTATTCATAATGTCACATGAATGAAAAAATATAATTATCTTGTTACATAGGCATCAAAGGGGAACGCGTTAACGTTGTCCATTTATTACATGCTAATTAATAAAAAAATGTCTCTACCTTCTCCCTCCGCCTGTCATAGTCTGGATACCAATCCCCGCTCTCTGCGTCTTCGTCTCCGTCGTACATATCCTCATCGTCTCCGAACTGGTTATCGTCTTCTAAGACTGTAAGACCTTTTATCTTCTCAAGGGACTCGAAACCTTGCTTTTCCTTGCTCTTATCTTTGTCTTCTTCAACTAAATTGCTGTCTTGATCTTCATCTGCGTATATCTAAAATAAAAAATATATATATTTATTATTAATTTATTCCTTCTAGCTTCATGCTATATTCCGAACATACAGTGTTAAGACACTCTGTGCTCCACTTTCTAGCGGTTTCTGGAGGCATTGCTGAGTGGTGAAACTTAACGCCGCGCTTTGCCTCGACACCAGAACGAAGAGATGGAAATATATTATTTAAATAATTATTTTAAATAATTATTTTTTTGACAAGCTCTTTACGTAAGTGATGAAATGTAATCAATCTTGTATATATATACATTAGCGTATTTTCGGAAACCCTTTACCCGTTACTTTGTCCCCGTGTTCATCTCGTCTCAGTGCCATCTTTCTTTGATAGATCATGTCTATACGACTACACCTCATTTCATAAATCAACATAATACCCCTTATGTGTGTAATGTAGTTAACAAACATAACCATTGAGGCCAGTCGTGGCGCACAAGCGTACGACTGTAAACATGACAGGTCGTGACTTCGATTCCGATTCGAGGAGTTCTAATTTAATATGTTCATTTACGGCGTTTAGTTCCGCCACTCAACACGTATTGTCTCCACAATTCGGCGGAGGGTAGGGAACGGAAATGGAAATGTATTAAAGAGAACAGAGTGATAGTAGGTTCTTGGGTTCTATGTGCGGAATACAGCGTGAAGCTACAAAATGTATAACTATATTTTAAGCATAATTAGGATGTTCCAATTTGTTTTATGAGTCTATTTATATAAATAAATGCATTAATTGTGTATGAATGAAACGTGTCAATGGCCCATAATTATGGTATAAAAAATCACCATAAATATCAAAAAAACAGTTAGTTTCGAATTAATTCTTGATAAGGTATGGTGGAAAAATTAAATAATTTGAAACACGACGCCGTTCATTCGCTCTTGTTAGTAAAACCATATCATAAAAACTTAAAGATAGCTCATAAGTTACAACAAGTAGATACTTATATCATCAGAACACATGATATAAACGTTGAGCTTTAAAAATAAATAGCTTCATTTGATCGCAACGGAACGAGGGTAGCGTTTAATGCTTGTACCGTATTTTATTGGCTTTATGATTGAATAGAACATTTATTACGAACAGCTGTGCTACTTGATGATTAATCGCTTTTAAAACACTGAAATCAATTACGGGAAACATATTTTGTTTATTATATTAGATGTTTATGTTAGTGGAATCGTTGTTAATAGAATCTTTAATAATGTTAATATAATGAAGTATTAAGATTTTGTCCCTTTATTGGCGAAAAGTCTTTGATTATTAAAAATATAAGTAAAAATTATTTCGCTAGAATGTTTATATCCTGTAAGGATCGTATGATAAATAAAGTTACGCATGTTACTGCGCTTTCTGAAGACAAAAAACTCACAAGCTCTTGTTTCCGTGGTTAGAGAGAAACTTGTATAGTGCTTCCTTAAAACGCATATACCACATCCGTGGGAACGTTTACATTGATTGCAAGATATATTTAAAATGTAGGATTATATTATTAACCTAAATTGCTACATTAAGAACTAAGATTAATTCCAATAACAAAAGTTACAACTAGCGTTGTGATCTTCCTTCACTGAACAGTGAAGTTGGAAGTTTTTTATAACAGTTCAGTTATAAAAAAGTGTTTTTTTTTTATTTTTATGTAACGGGTCGAATTATAATAAAATATACGTATAAACCTTTAACTTGAAATTTCCTTGTACCTCTAAAAATAAATTACGACTTATTATTTTTTCTGCAACAATAATATCGTATCCACCGTTCATATTTCCTTATGATCGAAGTTTTTATTTGATTGAAACATATCTCTCAATAATGTAATCGTAACAATACAAATACTGGTTCCGATTCTCTTTGTTCTTTTTGTGTTTTTCAAATAACAAGTGGTATCTGTACAGCTCATTGCTGTTTTAATTCTCGTAACAATGATATTGATCGGTCGGACCTTCGAACTTATCGACGGGCGAGCTCCATCACAATGGACGAGTAACGAATCCAAATCAATATTTATTATTGCCGTCGGCTTAATGTGATACGTTAAATGTGTATTGCCAACGAAATGAACGTTCATGTCATAATAATATAGAAAAATATTGATTCCGTAACGTTTAGTTCATAAAACGTGTCAAAAGTAAATTATAAAGCTGTCAGTCACTGCCTTCTATCTAAAATTTTTTGTAACAAAAGCTTCAGTTAGGTATTTTGAAGTTTTCTTTCCCATAGTTTTATAGGACTGGACTATCGATTTTTAAATTATTAAATGATACTGTAGAGATTGTAAAACAGCCTCGTCCATATCCTTTTTATTTTTTCATTATGCCCTTTTACACTCTTCATTATTTTTTATGCAGTTTGTTTAGCAAACTGAATATCTTTACAAAAATGAAAAACGAATTGAAAAGGAATATTGCTATTCAGATAATAAAATATGACATCTTCCGTATCGAATCACAAGAATCCAATAAAAACTCGAGATCAAATTCAACATGTACCGTGCACCGGTGTCTCGTAGACGTGTTGGATTTTATATACATTTGTAGATATTCTTTATATTCGCTTTGATATGCAAAGTCTTAACTAGTGCTCATTTCTTATGATAATTAGTTAGGAAGCTTAGGGAATTAAAACGCATTTGTACAGAATAATGAGATACATTAAGTATTCAGGAGTTTTTAATATGAAAAGAAATAGATATAAAAATGAATGAATACCGAAATGAAAATAATTATTTTCATATTTTTTATGTCCTCTCATTAAAGCAGCGTTTTTTAAAGACGCATTTATATAATCAGATTTTTATTTGATGGCCTGATTATATTACAGGATGTAATAGTAGGTTTCTCCACTCCTATATTATGTATATTAAAATTTAAAATATTTAAAACTAAAGATCCAAAAAGTAAGAACTGAAGGTATATATTGAGACCTGCAACAACAACATACGGCATAGGATATAAAAAGGCTGTGTTTTATAATATTGTTTCATTAAAATCATAATATTTTATATAGTAAGATAATATTTAAAAAACAGGCAATATTTGAGGCTCACGTTACTAGATAATGCGAAAAAGTACCGGGTATCCAACTTAATGTTTGCAATTAATTGAAGCTTTATATTGGTTTTTAAGGACACGCGCCGCACCGTGATATATGGTTTTGACGTACAATATTAATTTTGTGTCAGTTTGGGTATTCACTGATACATTTTATGTAAGCTGATACCGCTATATGAAAATATTTATAATATACGCCATGTAAATTGCTATGTATCGTCCATAACACTTGCTTTTACAACAGATAGAGGAGGAGGAGTCACTTAAGTAAGTTGTCTTTTATCGCACGTAAAGTACAATATAAGTATAGAGGTCGGATCAGGACTCGTGCACAAATTGCGTCCGAGTGCATGTTATATGGATAATAGTGAGAAATGGAATTCAAACTATACTATTTTAATCGAAACTCTTCTGTTTATTTTTTTGCTAGTTCCTTCCACAGCACTGTAGTTTATGTTGTCGAAGCGACATAAATCAGACGAGCGAAACATTTTTATCGTGACTTCTCTGACTACAGCTTTATTTAATAAATTTACATTTTATGTTTGAATTTTGGAATAGTGAAATAAATATACATTTAATAAAACTTTTACGTTATAACTTATAAATTAGTGTAAAGACACTCCCATCTGGCCAGAAAGCAACTGCTTAAATCTGAGACATCTCACCGCAACGGGGAATTGAAACAAATTCATTCCCATGAATGGAGATCGAACTCACACACACTGCATTTTTTTTATAGGGAAAAGACACGGCAAACGAGCGTTCGGATCACCTAATGGTAAGTGATTACTCAGAGGAACTACAGGTCCGTTGCCGGCCTTAAAGGTGGTTTGGGCGCCGGAGCCCGGCATTACCTGATGCGAAACGCAGTGGCATAAATCCACTACTTCACGCCGGTTTTAAATGTCGGGGGTGGTAATGATCCGGTCGAGTCTGCCCATGCGTGTTGCCATTGCTGGCGACGTGACTCTACCACACATACTTTAGTCGCCTTTTACGACACCACCAGTACCAGGATGATCCTATTCTAAGCCGGGATCGTACGGCATTACAGTAAAGTAGTAATTGAAGTAAAATAGTAGTTAAACTTAAATAATTATAATACGAGAATATTAGATTTAATGCTTGTTTTTATATTTTTTTTTCCGTAGATTAAAACGGACCCCTAATAGGATCATTTTGTTGTCCGTCTGCAAATCAAAAGGTACGAGCATTTATGCACCGTTTTTCCTGTATTTTGTATTCGATTCCCACTCGAGGAAATGAAATATTGAATAATTTCATTTCCTTGTTCAATAACGACGCAACGATACTCAGCACGCAATGCCTCTAGAATTCGACGGAAAGTGGGACACGAAAGTGTCTTAGTGGGAACGTAGTGTCTTGATACTAGGTTACCAGGTTCCTTTTGTCTATTCTGTTGTATGCAGGATAGCGTGAAGCTAAAAGAAATATTTTCACAGAAAAAAAATCATTACAAATTAATTTGTAGTTCTCTTAATAAAAAATAAGTGCATGCTCCTGCAAGCTTTAGTTTATCAATTTTTATAATCCAGTTCATCCTGAAATTGTTATTAGATCGAAATTGGACAAAAACTATCACAAACTTATAAGTAGTTAAAGAGTGCATTCGCCCACAAAAATAAATTTGTCAATTTTTATAAGTTGTGTTCCCCATTGACCTACATTTCTGAAATTGGTACTGAGCCCTCGGTGGGCCAGTTCTACTTCCACTTGATTTGTTGTTTCGTCTACGAACTAACTCTCAAATTATTTTCACCATACAAACTGCCATTATTTATGAGGGTTTAGCGAAGGAACTTTAATGAAGTGGTTTACGTCGTCATTAAATTATAATTCAGTCGTTCGTTTCCATGGAACCTGTCGTAAGAAATACTTGATGTTGCTCCATTAATATGTTTCAGCTCCAGCATTCGAGATGTACATTTATTTTTACATCAAACAACGTGAATTGCGTTTCCTTCATCACAGTGATGGAATGCGTTCTGAGCGTTTTAACACGGTTGTATCTTATCTTAACAGACAACACATTACTTTTAAAAGCCAGTCAAGTATTAAACGTGAGCTTATGGACTTCCAAAATTCTATTTTTAGTATTTTGGCATGCTTGTTGCAGTGAAATTATAACAGTCCTGGGGTAGGCTCATGGGGTAGGCAGAAGGAATATGGGAACCTAATGTTTAGGCACTCCGTCCTGCTGTTTTTGCCAAGTTCTTCAGGTAGGTAATTCGAGTTGAGTGATGGAAATCAACGCCACGCTTAAATTGCCTCTGCACTACCACAGACAATTCAATTTTTAAATTGCTACAATCATAAAAATCTTGTTAAAGATATAAAAATAATTGCTCTTATTCATCAAATTGTTAATAAATGTATACTGCACTTGATGATGGTAAAGTGATGCTCATCCTAACTACTTGAGAGAATGATTATTTTTATAATAAACTTTAGCCTTGATATTGCTACTTAATAAGTCACGTCTCTGAGTAGTAGATGTAACAATGTAGAAAGGAGTCAGTAGGTTCTGTTTGACCATTTAGTGAAAATTCGAGACACACATATATATACATTAATAAACAATATAAATTATTATAGCCTTATTACTCTGTTGTGGTAAATGAGTGATGGTAAAACAAAAACAAACATCTGCTACAAATGTGGCTACAACACATCTATTATCTAAGAATAAGAACATCATCATCGCTCATATCCATATCGGCCGCATCGCAATTCGCTCCACATTCATATGGTACGAATATATAAAAGTAATAATAATCATCTCGCATATTGCTACAAAGTAATGCAATCAGAGCGTGACTACCTTCTGGCATCTCGTCGATTCATCGGAAAATAAGAACGGGCGTTGGTCCTTTGTTTTTCGAGATCATTGAACTGAATTCAAAACATTCACCAATACATAATTCTGTGCGGCCTACTTGGGATTCTGATAAACAATTTGGGAAATAAAATTTTTAAAAGTTGTGCCCCATTTCGCGAGTGTGAACGGATTCTGAAGAACGGCACGCCGTTAATAGGATGTGTAAGTGGATCAGCTTCAATTATTCGTCCGCGCTACCCGGCGGAGCGAACGACGACGGTAACTAGTTCATGCTGCACAGAAATTGGACGTAGTTCGAATTACGTTGTAAAATTGACTACGATTGTTAGATAAAGGTTTTATTGGACATATGCCATAGAGCTTATCGTTATATGGTGAGGTGGTTATGAGATTTCAACAATTTTCTTATTATATGCTGCGATCTGGTCAGTAAATAAATCAAATAGTCCGAAGAATAATGACCTATTAGCAAAGAAAGTATTTTTGAAATTTATACGTTACTCTTATATATACACCTAATGAAACTTTAAGAGTAGAAAATGCTTTCCTCTCTTATTTATTTTAGTTATTTATAAATCATAAAATAATAAATCAGCTTCACGCTGTATCCCGCACACTGCAGGGTAGGCAGAGGGAACGTAGTGAAAGACACTCCGTTTCCCACTTTCTGCCGAATTCCGGAGGCATTGCGTGTTAAGTGGCAGAACTCAACGCCGCGCTTCACCTCGACACCAGAGCGAAGAAATGGAAATATAAATTTAAGTAAATATTTCATCTCCTCGAGTGGGGATCGAACCCACAACCAGTCGGTTTAGTCACACTTTGTGCCACTGCGCCACGACCGGCCTCATAGTTATTTATATTCTACAGATTATATATTTCAAATTTAAAAATAAATAAATATTAGGTCAATCAGGCATCTCCTTTAACAACGTTAGAGCTTTACGCCCACATTTACTCGTACATCACATGTTCAGAATAGGACATTCATATGTGTAGTGTTTCTAGAGTACTAGCTAGGGTTACATATTTACTGCGAAATATTAATTATAATAATAACATAAATAACCAAGCCTAAGCCTAAAAATATTGAAAAACATATTTGTAATATTTTATATTGTCCACATTTTATCTGATAGATATACAATATAAAAATTCAATAGCTCTGAATATGTATATACCGTATTACGTGGCAACCCTTAATGACGTCTATACAGAGTAGGGAATGCTTTGTCGTGCACATTCCATGGTCGCCTACGTTCCACAGTCAGAATGGACGAGCATAAATAGTTCAATTGAAAAATTCTTGTATTATATAATATATATAAATAAAAATTGTTATAAGAAAAGAATATTATATTGTGATGTTCAATTAACTGTTTTATAGCTGATAATTTTATTTTTAGTGTGTATATAACACTAAAAATAAAGTTCTAGGCAAAATAGGTATCCAAAAAAAAAATTTAAAGTACAATTTGGTGTTTTGGGAATCATTTTTATTTATTTTTTAAACATTTTTTAAAGTGTTATTCCACACTTAGGAATTATGTAATCTAATTAAGTATATTTATCTATTATTTTTTTTAGTTTCGCACTGTTTCTCAGCCGTATGAGGACAGGCAGAGGGAACCTGGGAACCTAGTGTTAGCTCACTCCGTTTCCCATTAAGACACTTTCGTTCCCTATTTGCTGCCGAAGTCTTGGGGCATTCCGTTTAGTGGCGGAGCGAGAAAATAAAAATATTTCTTCCCTCAGAATGGAAATTGAAAAGGTTACAGACGCCCGCTTGTGCCCCTTGCTGCTTTTTTGCTTCAGCGAAGTTGTATCGTCTAGATGTGTTGACATATAGATGAACTTACGCTTTGTGGCTTTTATCTTGATTCAACAACTTTATAGGGGGATAAAGGTATAGCCTAAAAAAAGAAGAAATATCATACTACATTTTATACGTAAAAATATAAATAAAAGATAATAAAGTAATTAAAAATAATTATTATTTCATTAACTGAGTGTTTCCATAGCGTGAGACTTTGAGACTATTAAGAAAAATATAAATTTGAATAACAAATGCGTTATTAATGGTTTGTTTAGATAACATTATATTAGATCGATATCGAGGCCATAGCCGATTTGAAGCGGATTTACCTACAATATTCGCAAGGCTTAGTGGCAATATGCCAGATAATATTTTGCTCTCTCTCGTTATACCCACTTATACTACTTATACTCGCATATAAATGAACATTTTGATTTGTTTACTGAAGCTGATTTGTGCAGATTTCTTTACATAAGCTTGTCTTTATCTTTATTAGTATTGTTTCGAGGAAAAATATTTACTTTTTTTATAATGAAACATAATACTTTTATAAAAGATATTGTGTTTGGTATACTTGGCATGCCTAAAATAATTAAAATACAACCCGCGAGACGATTGCTGAGCTTTGCATTTGTGTGAGTGTACACAGATAGAGTAGGTGTGAGTCTAGACTGCTTAAAGCGCGACGCATCATTTTTTTGACGTAACTGCTGCTCTTGTACTGCTAGCAACGTCACGTGTTTAATCTTTTTTTTATTTGGTTCATTAAAATTGTAAGAAAAAATTGACATCATTACTGTACAAGAATAGAAATATGTAGGTCACCAAGCAGTAAAAAAGAAAAAAAAATCATAGTCACAATACTGTGCACTTAATGATAATTATAAAAAAATAATATTAACACTACTAACACAACACATTAGAGTGAAAATTATGAAAATGCAAATCAGAAGAATTGATACATTTTTTATGTTTAATCGTCTACAATAATGAATTTTATTTTAAATGCTTAAATACATATTTTTAAGATATCTTTATATATTATTAATATCAAAGAATAAATAATTTTGACTCTTAAGTTTTCATAAAACTATTCACATAAACATTTGAAAGCTCAAACACATTCGAGACACGTACTAAGGCTCTTCACCGTTAAAGTGCAAGTTTCATGGAGTCCTTCTCTCGATGTGCTGTAAGAATAATAATGAACTGACTGAAACTAACACTTAAGAATAAAAACATCTTATCAGTTTATAAATATTATAATAAAAAATGAAGACAAAATAATCTAACATTACGTTATAGTGAAAAGATTTCTGTCAAGAGTAGGAAATGAAGAGGCGAATATATTAACGAGAAACTTTGATTATTTACAAACTTATAATAAATATTAAGTACACAAATTATAACTTTTTAAATTTATATTTATTACCTACCTTTATGTGTAGAAACTGCCAAGCAATTTTTATTAATTTAAAAGTAAATTTCTATTTACAAAAACAAATTTCATTTCATGCAATTATAACGCCATATAAATTATAAGCTTTCATTTTACAAAATTTACGCGACGCTGAGCTTACGTAGCGCTTGTAACGTGAAATAGAACACGTGAGCGATTTCCAGGGATTTTCCACGCATATGAACACACGCTTTGTTGTCGACAGCTCAGCCGCTTAGCGACGATTTACTGATAAAATAACAGTCTAGCTCTTTGCATGTGATTTATATAAAATAGATACTAAGCTAAATAACTTACAATAAGATTTAGTTATAGACTCAAATGGAAGAACTAAGACGGCTTTACTGTGGTAAGCTACATAATTCAGACGTCGTCACGGTTTAGTTACGTCTTCGGTATTTGTGTAATATTTAAATTTATGCCTTGCCTTTTCTCAATCTGGTTAGATACAGTTTTAACATCCCCCATAATGCAACTCGATAAATATATGGTAAGTCCAAAATAGTGTCACTTTTCAAACTATTATATGAAACGACGCTTGTGGGGCGGGCGTTAATAACTGTCATACAGATTATAACTAATGCTGCAGCTATTATCGTTATAAATTGTTTTTATATTCTGTTATGAAATTTATATTTTTATTATCATAAAAGTGAAGGCAGAAGTGGCGGGCACAAAGTGTGACTGTAAACGCGACTGGTTGTGGATTCGATTCCCATTCGAAAAAATCTATAAAGTAGGGAACAGAG
Source organism: Heliconius sara (assembly GCA_917862395.2). Classification (NCBI taxonomy): domain Eukaryota; kingdom Metazoa; phylum Arthropoda; class Insecta; order Lepidoptera; family Nymphalidae; genus Heliconius; species Heliconius sara. The sequence continues at coordinate 11,245,209 of OU860789.1, read as the reverse complement.
TGTCCTAATACTAGATTCCTTCTGCCTGCCTCTGCCAGCAAGGTGCTGGTGCTGCGAGATACAGCGTGAAGCCAAAAAAAGTATCATCAAAAGGGTTTCCAAAGGTATATTTGAATAAAAAAGAGTGAATTTGAATTAATTTTAATTTACCTTGCGTCAGATATGCTTGATAGTAGTTAGTATTTTTAACTTAACTACAAACATTTCTATTTTTGATGTTAAAAAAATGCTAATAGAATTTGTATTATATCAGGAACAGGCATCTACAATCATTGCTTGCTTATGATGATTTAAAAAATATTTGGAATACTCTTAATATATTTAAATATCATAAACATGAAAATATTTTTTTTATTAATACCACTGATTATAGAAAGAATGAAAGTTGATTGTCCTACAACTGCATATATGTATGTATATCTTTTAATCAGCCAACTAGCTTGACAGTGAAAAATGAATACAAAACTAGCTTGCTTTTACCCAATAGAAAGTTAACGTTTCTAACTTGAATTATCCGGAAGTAAATACGCTATATGTGTGGGACATAGCAGGGTGGACATTACCGTTACCAGAGCGAGTGAGAATCGAACTCACAACCACCGTGTTTACTACAGTCGCAAGCGTGTGCCTCTGCGCCTCGACGGCTTCAGGAATTGTCATTAATAACTTTATCTTATAGTAGAGAGCTACATCCTCATCAAAGCTATTAAATTACAAATTGAAATCTATCTATTCTTAATTTGAATGGACAGAGATGGTGAGTAATTAAGTTTCAGATACAGGGTCTAATTTATAGAGCAATTCACTAAAACAACAAAAAATATATGCGTAATAAATGATATGGTTTTAATATTTTATTTCACTTGCTTTAATTAGGTGTAAAAATATAATATAACTGTTATGTTAATTATTACTACCTGGAGATATCTCGTAAATTGGTCAAAAAAAGCTGACAAACCACCCATTTCTTCTCGTTAAACTGGTTTAAAATTGGATTATTTAAATTCACTATATAGCGGTGAAGGAACCCAACATTGTATTTTGTAATTCAAAAATATTTACAAACTTTTACTCCTTTTTTTACCTCTCTCTTCCTATTTTCTTTACATTGGACACCATTGAAGTGCAGCGAAGCAATATCTGACTGTACATTCTATGATTGTGGATTTGAGTCCGTAATTCAAAATAAAATATGAAATGTATGATTATAAATGATAATGCGGCTATAAGTTTCACCATTTACCAGTGAGTGCCTCGAAAATTCAACGAAAAATGCAGAACGGAGTATCTTTAGAATAGGTTCCCCATAGATATTCTAATATATTCCAGATAGAGCGTGAAGCTAAGAAAAAATATATTTATACTTAAATTATAAAATTATAATAATTCTCCGCTCTGACAAAACAAAAACAACGTAGAGTAGGAACAATGTCTCAAAAAAGGACGGAAAGTGGAGAAAGTTATGTTAATATTTCCTAAGCTTGGTCTTCTATATGCAGTCGACGCATTAGTCATCAATGCAATGAATAACAACCTCGCTATTAATTAGAAGTACGTTTAATTATCTTGTATTCAAACAACTGTTTCTGCTATTTAATGACGTCGCTATGATCTCATTAAGCCACAAAAGCGGGTTTTTTTATAAAAAAAACCTTGTGATAATGAGTTGTATTGAATTTTGTTTGTAAATATAATTGTATTATACATCAATTAATAAATACATAAACATTTATTCTATTAGTGACGATTTCATTATAAGAAAAATAATTAATTTTACATCCTTGGATGCGTTTGTGTTTTTTAGTTCAATTTAAAAAGCAAAGATATATTAATTTCAGCATATTAATTCGGAAAACATAAAAAAAAATCTATTATCATACATTTTCTATATTTTATACTACATTTCGCTCTTCTTAATAAATTTATTAGACGTTCTTTGCAAGACGAAGTTTTTAGTAGCAAAGTTCGATGTGGCGAACCAGGCTAAACTACATAAAAGGCAGATAGGACAAATATAAAGACAAAATGATGAACATAAACAACGGATCTATACGCTGCAAGACAAAATGCGTCGTTGAGTTCCGCAAGTATTTTATCTCCTCCAGTGGGAATCGAACCCACAACCGTCGGTTTTATAGTCACATAGTGTTAGGCTGTTATATAAACCAACTCCGACTGGGATGGTACTCACTATCATTGCGTAAAATTAGACAATACATTTACATTATCTATATTTAAGATTTAAAATTATAAATCTCTTTTCAAAAATAAAGTTACAGAATACGTTGAAAATTCTTCAAATTAAGTTAAAATATTACAGTTATGTGACCATAATATACTGTAATATATTATAATATAACTTAGTCTACCTAAAACAAAACCGTGTCGTGAATCATTCATTCATTAATAACATGTCATATTATTATTCAAATTTTCATTATCTACAGTATGAATCACAAAACAAACGTTGAATGAATTCTTTTTTGTACAGAAATAATGACATTTTTGCCTTCGGTAATTTTTTTTCAGTCTTGTTTAAAGAAAACAAAAAAATAAAATGGAAGCCAATGCTATGAATAACACCATTTTTTTGGCAAATAATTTCTTGGCTTATTTATTTGATTGATATATAGAGTAAGTATAGTTCGCGTTGTTTTATGTATTGCTAATGAATGAGAGAATGAATGAGTTGTTATTACATTTTTATATAGAATATGTATATAAGGAACGATTAAACAATTATATGTCTTATAAATTGAAACTACAATCATTCACAACGTAATAATATATTACATACTTAATGACTTTCTGTTTAAACTGTTAAATAGAGACGTTCATAAATACACGATGTGTTGCTACATAAAAATATTATTATTGACAATATTATACCTACACGAAGGCTATTTAAACAGCTTAAATAAAATACACTCAAGTCATTAATTAAGTACATCGTAAAAGCACAGTAAAGCTAATTAGGAGTCCTATGAATGCTCAATTTGAGTTCGAATGTTTGGGAAGCATACGTAGTGGTGAAGTATGACGCAAGCACAAGTCCCAGCTAACCCACATCTGCCTGAAATAGACCGTGAATGTTTCCCTGCGAAAATTTACGTTTGCGTCCGTGCCACTATGCAATTTGCATTTCATCTATTTTTGGGGCAGCCCTGGCGAATATGTAAACTAGAGCTAAGGTACTAAATGTACATTTGATTGTAATCTTACCTTTTTACTTAAAATTTTAAACTATGAAAAAAGAAACTAAAATAAATATTGTTCTTTTTCATTTGCCGTCTTTTTCAGCGTTGTCTTGTTATGAATGTAGGGATATATTCTACAATATACAGAATAAAAGGGCAAAATAATATATTTTTTCTTATTCCTTAACATTTTTATTGAAAAGGTTGATATAGGTATAGGTATAAATACTAGAGCCTACTAGAGAACTAGAGCCCTTTATCTGATACCTCACTTGCCCCCCTTTTAATGATTTCACCAGAAATGTATAGTTTTCAGGTTTTTTTCTGAACTAGTTACTTCCTGTAAATGGTAGCTGCCAAATTTCATAATTCTAGGTCAACCAAAAGTACCCTATTTATTTTGATTCCATATATATTGACGAAATACGCTATATAAACCACCATATCTTTTTTTTAAATAAATCATAGGACCGTAGATCTGAGTAATATGTTTTCAATTTTAACTCAATATCTCCATGCGTTCCTGAGATAAAGGCTCTAATTAGGCAGACAGACGGACGGACAACAAAGTGATTTTATAAGAGTTTTATTTTTCCTTAAAAGATACGGAACCCTAAAAAAGACATTACAAAGGTGTAAAGATACAAGCAATAAAGATTTATTGAAAAACTAAGATTGGCTTTGCCTACAGAAATTCAAATCCAAATTAAGGTCTCCAGAGAATTGATAATTTATTTTATTGTATAAATTGGCAACATTCAGCAACTTTCAATTAACCTTAGCATTTTTTACCTATAAAAATATGCAATTTGTTAATTTAAGGTTTAAGATAACATCGAATATCTATATGTAGGTATGTATCCAAACCCATGTGGCATTTTTTAAGCTTCGCGCTGTAAACCTAAAATGTAATGTATGTAGTAAATGTAAAAGCTACCTTCATCCTACGTGTCATATTTAGTTATTATTAGAAGCCATCCAATTCTGCCTTAATTTACTTTTATACGTTCAGAAAATTAAATTAATACCTTATTGACATAACATAAAACTTTCTATTTTTGCACCGCCCACGCTTAAGGTCACGACTTTGCACATACGGTAAATGCTAGTGGTGCATGACTAAATCACACACAAATATCTAAAGCGTTTTATTACTCTATCTGAATTCTATACTAATACTAGAAGGCGAAATAAATTTGTATGGTTGAACGTCCTAATCTCAGGAACTAGTGGTTTAAATTGTTTTTTTTTTAGTTTGGATAGTCTGAGGAAGGCTACGCTACATCACATTAATTATTTTGATGCAACTTTTAGTTATATCCATTTGACTACGTGAGTGAAAAAAAGGTAAGAGCTTGTAAACATATAAAATAGACTAAGTGAATTATTTATTATTATAAAAAAAAAAGAATATAAACACTAATAGATGGTATTTTGCTACTAAGAAGGGCAATGAATAAATTTTCTCATGCATATAATATAATATTTTCAGTTTTATTACACTTTCCAGAACTATAAAGCTTTGACCATGAATTGAATAAACGAATCATATTGAATTTTATTTGATTTTGAACAAGTTTATTATTATTTTGTATTCATTTCAATAAAATCTTATGGGTATGTATAGTTATATTATTATAAACACTATTAAATATTATGTCTGGCGTACTGCCAGCGTCGTGTAAAGGCCGTAGAATCGAAATGTGTACTGTATACAATAAAATATACTCGCTTTGACCTTAGAGATGTGAAGTGATGCAATTATTAATACATGTAATACCTATCATTTATTTATAATATTTACAAAAAAATTGATTCTAAGTGTCTTAACACTAGTTTCCCTCTGCCTACGCCGCTGTATGCGGGATACAGCGTGATGCTAAAAAAACTTTTAAAACACATTAATTAGTTAAGTAAATATGGAGAAAATGCATTTAACAGTGATTATATTTTTTTATCTCACTTAGTTAAGCTTAGTTAAGCTATAATTAAGTTAAAAAATCAATATTAGTAACTACCACATTCGCTTCAATTTCGAATATTTATAGTATATTTTAGTAGCTTTTAATATTATTGCATAATAAATATTATTGCAACCATCATCTAAAAGTAGAAAGTAAGTTATACTTTCTACAAAAATAATTAAGTATAAAATCAATCATCATCAATCATCAATTATGCTATCATTTGTTCACTCATAATTTTTAATAGATTTATAATATCCACACACATACACAGAGAATCCTTTAAATAATAATATTTTATGGGACCATGGTTGTTATTTATTTTCTTTACTAAGTAAATATTGGATTCGAATCTACGAATATTTACTGAAGCCGTCGTTACGCACTTGAGACTTGTCTATCTAATAATGTCCGACATTCAAAAGTTTATATTTAATAAGCAAATGTTTATTCGATTTGTTTATCTAATCAAATCGAATAAATAGCTACATCGGTTTTTGCTACCTGTTAGAAAAATGTACCGCTATAGTCATACTGAAAATATATTTTGGATTATTATTTTTTAGATTTGGATTTGAGATTTGGATTATTATACGCAGGTAGCACGGTCTGCAGAATGCGCCTGGGAACCTAATGTTAAGACACTCTGTTCCCATTACGAACACTTTCTGCCGAAATCTTGAAGAATTGCGAGTTGAGTGATGAAGTTCACAGCTTTGCTTCGCTTTGCTTCGTTGTCACAGCGAGGAAATGAAAACATGAAATATTTCATTATCTCGAGTCGGAATCGAACCCACAATCGTCGCGTTGGTGCTATAATACGTGACGACAACCTCAAATGGTATATATTTGATGTTGTGTAATTAAAACTTTGTTGGCAGAATCTCGACAAGCAAACAGCGCAACGTAATTGGACGTGTACATCTATATACATCTATTAAGGCTTCTTCTTTCATTTTATATATAGATGAAAAAAATAATCATGTTTATCATAATTTACTTCATTAAGTTACTTAAGATATGTTTGTTATAAGGAAATAAAAATAATTGTTTATATTTTCATTTCACAAGCAAGCGGAAAAAGAATAGATAACGTAGGAGAAGCGACCTCTTCTTCTCCTTTATCTATTTTTTGCACCTAATTAAGATATTTGCTTAGTAACTAACTAGCCATCATTATTGTAAGCTATTTTACGAATACAAATCGAATTCACAACTATCGCTAGTAGAACGGAATTCAATGACTTTGATATATGATAATGTTACTTTTATTATAATAAATTAAATTCACCTGAATTTACTTTAAAATAACAATATGAAGTTTAGTCTTTAATGGAATAAGTCTATGCTCGTATATTAAAGCTTATATAAGCCGACTAGACGGTACGAAGGAACTGGAAGCGTAACCCAATACTCGAACAATGGCGCCGTGGGATCATAATGGATGTTTATTCAAAGCGAGTCAAAGAAAGGATTTTAAGCTTATATGACTTACGGGCTCTTTTCATTTTTAAATTTAATTACTGTGTTACGTTTACTGTCTTATGTTAAAAGTAACAAGAATATTTTTATTAATTTAAGTTGCTTTTACACGTGTTCGGGCTTGTATTATATACCTATATTTGTAGATAGCAAGCTCTGTTTTTGTTCAGTATGTTTGAATGAATTTATAAAGAAGAATTTTGCTAATATTATATCGGAAACAGTTTTAAAATTGGAAAATTCATAGTAAAACCGTAATTTAATTTTTATTTTTACTTAACAAGTTTCCAAATATGTTCCACCTATATGGTTATATTTTTTTATTGTTCCAATTATATCCATATAAGTATAATATAACAATAAATACGCATAAAGAAAAAAAGTAACTGTTTTTACATATAAAACAGAACCAAGGAGCTCGTCTTACATAACATATTATCGTAACTCTACCAACATCAACAACATCCCATTAGCTTTATAGCCTCAGGTAGTGATTTTTTTCAATTAAGGAAGCTTAACACCTTGAAAGGTTAAACTAATAACCTATTGTTCTTTGATGTGTTGTCAGTTACAAGTAAAGTTAAAGTTAAGTTAATTTTAAACGATATAATGATAATAAGCACTGGTTATGTAATAAATAAATTTTTGTTTTTTTTTTTTTGTCGTGGAAAACCATTGTCTACCAACCAACCTTTTCATGTGGGAAACTAAGTTACGAATAAAAATATATGTAACTATATATACTCATAGATTATTAAAAAAAATAGTAATCATATACAAAAAAATGTATACTAGAACGAAATAAATTACATAAGTACAATGAATAATTGTTTAAAGCATTTTTCTGTGCTTTACAAAAGATTTAGAGTTTAATTCAAATTTTGTACAATAAAACATAATGTCAAATGTTATATAATAAATTCAAATCACGTCGTATCTGTGACTGTCCTAGAAACCCGATAACTGGAAGCAATTGCTTCAACTGGTCCAAATCAGTAAACTAATTGAATAGCACATCTTCAATGATAATTAATTTCCGCAGCTCAGTTCGCTATTCTTAGATTAACATAAATTATATAATCATACAAATCTCATACAATAAATATATTGTATATTATATTTATTATGTTTTAAAACATTTTCATAAGTAGTTAACCTATTATTCTTTAAAAAATTGTGATATTTCGTCAGTTTTTTATACGTTTAAATATTAATGTTATGTTTATCCGATTAACAAAATTTTATTTTTAATAATATTTTTTTAAAATTTATATCTCTTAGTAAAGAGTCGTAATATTCTAGAAAATGATGTCGTGTCCTGCTTCGCCTACACAACCTTTCATTGTAATTGGATTAAAAAACACCCTTTTGTTAAGCCTTTAGAATTTTTATAGCATAAAAGACGTCGTTATTTTAATAACTAAAAATACTGATAGATCCGTGCTGAACTTGGAAAAGAATTTATATATAATTTTTTTAAAGGTTTTTTATACCTTATCTTTTTTTTATAGTGGAACTGGAGGCATTGCGAAACTCAACGGCGCGCTTTGTCTGGACACCAGGGCGGAGAAATGGAAATATAAATTTAAGTAAATATTTCATTTCTTCTAATCGGAATAAGGTGATCGAACCCACAACTAGTCGCGTTAACACTTTGCGTCCCAGCTCCACGAGTGGCCTATATCTTTACTAATCTTACTAATTGATTTTATTTAACTAGAACGGGAAGATATACTAATATTAATAATACAAAGATATACTAATACTATAGGTAATTTTAACCCAAACATATCGAATAGGTACCTACGTTAGTTTATGTCAATAAGACGCACTTCAATTTCGAAGTAATAGCGACCTATCAAACTACCATAATATAAGATATTACACTATTTTTATAAATTTAATATAACTAATAGCTAACATTGAATTGTACTTAAAGCTTTCTCCGAGAGTGAAGGCAGTGAAGGCAGTGTGGGAGGCTGGGGGCGTCCTCTCGAAGGAGGTCCGAGATCAATAATAGGGACAGGAGAGTCTACTTATACAGGGAAAGTTGTGAAATTGAAACCATATATTACTTTGGTCTATAGTACTTATATACTTTTTTTTAGATTCTCGATTTATTATATTCTTACCTAAAAGAATCTTATAAGAATTTATTATAAAGAAATTATAATAAATTCTTATAAGAATGTCTAATCAGTTTATATAATTTTTAATTGTATATTAACAAGACAATAATTATATATTATTATTCCTTATTAATATAAGTGTATCATCTGAGACTTACAATAAATTGCTTAATTAATTCTGCTCTACGTTTATAGGTCATTATCAATTAATGTGAGATAGTAGAGTATGTATATAATTTAATGAGTTGTTACTAGTGGTAAAATTAAATATTTTAATGAATAAAATTTTATTGATTAAACTTTATCGAATGTATGATATTGAATATTAAGTTATAATGATTACCAACTGGCAGCTAAATTATTCATATATTTATTTGTGTTGCTAAAAGTCAATATCTGTTTATAATATCTATATATAAATCAAAATCTATACTGCTTAAATCTTGTATCCAAAATCCATACAAAATGTTTATAGCTTCAGACAATGACCTCATCGATAAAAATGACACAATTAAGTGACTTTTGCTTGATACAAAGTTGTATGGTATGGTATGAGTCTTTGGTCATGGCGTTCCGAGCGTGCCAGTTGATGACATATCACTTCGCCAATGTCACGTAGGAGAAGACATTTGATAAAAGATTATAAAAATATTAAATTAAAATTCTAAGATTAAAAATGTCTTTACACTCACGATTCATACTACTTTATAGGGAGCAGTGCAATACTTCTCCTCAAATTTATAAAATAATGATTACTAGCTAACGCTTATATCATTTTTTTCTCTACATCATTTCTTAAACAAGGTATAATGTAGGCTAAAAGGCTATTAAGTTGAAATTATATGATTTATGTTATTTTAAAATATTAATATTTTGATTATTTTAAACATCATATTGTAGTTGTTACATGACATAATACTATAAATAAACGTATTTGCCCATTGCACTTGGTTAAAATATGATTCAGCGTGTCCATAGAGTACACATAGGTACCTAAATGAAACAATAGTAAATTCGTAGGCGTTAGTTAGTAGATATTTGTCATGCGGGCGACGACCAGTGTCCACTTTAATTAGATTTGTGTTGGTAATCCTCACTAACGCTATTGTCGGAGCAGCCGGCAATATCTACTGTGATAGCAATCAGAGGTCATAGACCTTGACTCATATCATCTGATAGTAAAACTGATATTTTACTTCTATTGTATTTTTTATACTAGCAACCTTATGTGGTTTCATTCAATTTTGTATTTTTCTTGTATTTTTTCTTATAAAAATAAACATAATAATTATAATCAGCTTCAAAGCAGGATAGGCAGAGGGATCCTAGTATTAAGACACTCCGTTCTCCACCTTCTGCCGATTTTTAGAGGCCTTACGTGTTGACTGCTAGGACTCAACGCCGCACGTTGCCTCGACACCAGAGCGAAGAAATGAAAATAAAAATTTTAGTAAATATTTCATCTCCTCGAGTAGGGATCGAACCCACAACCAGTCTTTATAGTCACAGTTTGTTCTCCTGCGCGACGACTGGCCTCATATATAATACAAATATCAATATAATTATAGCGCATATTATTAATACTATAACTTGAACTTTAATATGAATTTCAACAAAAGACGACTCAGTATGATAAGGGCAAGAGGTTAAGCGTGTTTTAAATGGAAAATTCAAAGGAATAAAAGATAAAGCGCTTCTCCAATTTTGTTGTTATCTGTGTGGAAACTTTCAAATTGAAAGCTTTTTGTAGAGCTAAATTCTGATGATTGTGGAACAAGAGAAACGAAAATATTCATCCAATTCAAAACCAAATATATTTTTGTAATTTCACTTGACATTTAGATAGTAAGGGTAACTATTTGAGTATTGTCTGCTTCTAGATGACGACGGTTGCAGGTTTCGACTTTATGTCAGGTAACTATCTAATGGAAGTGACTTGCTTTTAACTCTGACTAGAATCTCTTTGCTTTTCAAAAAGATTACACATGAGTTGATTTGAAACTTCAATATCAATACTACTACTTTATATGCATATTGTAAATCAAGAGTAGATAAAGAGATAAAGAGGCTAGTTGTGACACAGAAGCACAAGGTGTGACTGTAAACGCCGCAGGTTGTGGGTTCCATTCTCACTCGAGGAAATCAAATATTTATTATTCTCATTTCTTGGCTCTGGCGTCAAGGCAAAGCGCGGCGTTGAGTTCCGCCACTCAGCACGCAATTCCTCCGGAATTTTTAAGGGAAGAGAAAGTCTTAACACTAAGTTCCCTCTGCCTACCTGCTAAGTGCGGGATAAAGCGTGAAACAGTATTTTTTCCTTAATATTATTGTTATATTTTAATACAGCATGTAAGAGGTTAGTATTATTGATGTAGCTAGTAAAATGGACTCACGAAAGTTTGGCGTTTCTCCAGCTCACGTTTGAAAGAACTATTAATCTATATTTATTTCTGTTCGTCAAACTTTATGTGCCACCTTTCTACCTATGACATCATTTGAAATACCGAGTAGGTCATTTATTTTTAGTATTGAGAAGTAAACAAAATATTATTTGATATCGGAATAGCAGCGATACAGCACTCTAATGATGATGCCTTCTCTCATTTATTATTATTTGTTTATGATTGTTAATTTGTCTTTGAGCCAATTATCAAAAAGAATGACGAAAATCATATAATACAAAAATTTATTATGTTACTATTCAAAATACGTATAAATATTTTTAAACTCTTATTCACGGAATTAAAACTATATAAAATTAATTGTCTTTGTATCTATCACTTCCCAAAAACCTATAAAAATTTTCTTTATTTCCTTTAAAAAATTTGAAATGTTATAAACAAATTGTAATTATTTATAACAATTTCGAACTATAAGGTATCTATAAAAAAAAATCATTATTAAAAATTTTAAATTATAATTATTATATATAAAATTGATATAAATAGCACCGTGTAATCTGACTCTGATCACTGAGGTAAACAATCATATTCAATTAGAGTAATAGTGCGTTAGTTTAGTGGCTATTAAAAGTAAAGGGTGACGATACGGGTTACCATTTTATTACCGACCAATTTCTTACGATGCGTTGAGAGCTTTATTATTCTATATTAATATCTTGTTTAGATTTAGGGAGTCGAGTGATGGGTGTGCTTATTTAATCAGGTGTAATGGCTTCTGGTGAAAATGTTCCAAATCTTTTTTGTTATAATAAAAAAAACAGCTTCTCGCTGTATCCCGCACACAGCAGGGTAGGCAAAGGAAACTTAGTGTTAAGAGATCCGTTCACTCCGTTTCCCACTTTCTGCCGAATTCTGGAGGCATTGCGTGTTGAGTAGCAGAACTCAACGCCGCGCTTTGCCTTGACACCAGAGCGAAGAAATGGAAATATACATTTAAGTAAATATTTCATCTCCTCGAGTGGGGTTTGAACCCAAAACCAGTTAGTTTTATAGTCACACTTTGTGCCGCTGCGCCACGATTGTCCTCATATAACAAATTTGACTATATATTTTGTATATTATCTTCTTGCGCAATGCCGTAAAATGCAAACAGAGTTGTATTATTCATTACTCTTCTCTATAGGAATTTCTAATTAGAAGTCACTGAGCTTTCTAAAACTCTCCAGTGACAGACAGTACATGCGTACATATATTGCTATATACTATCATATAAATTAAACAATACGCTTCCATTTCTACGCTTCTTATTCTTAGAAATCAATTACTTGTTTGTTTTTGGTAATTACATTTTTCTAATTTACGTACAACGTGTATAATTATATTTTTTTAATTTACGTACAAAGCATAATCATTTTTAAAGAAAGTAAACTCTCCAGTTTTCCAGAAGATATATTTTATGTTCATAATATTTACTTTTTATATAACAAGCACCTCTTTCGTCATTTATCGTATGACCTTACAATGTTATGTGTCTAATTGCGATACTGCCGGCCTACTTTAAGCGTTGATTGAGATAAATTTAAAAGTTATTATGTTATGAGTCGCTCAGTCATAAATCTATACATCTAGAATACAAACAAATATGTTTCTGGAAATAGACTTATTCGAGCTAAGATGACAGTTGAATTATGCTTCGCTGAATTTGCATATAAAGAATAATAATAATAGTGAAAGATTCCGCAGACAGAATATAAAATAACAGAATATAATTATAAAATCTGATCTCGTACGCATATTGTGATAATAATAAAAGTTATATAAATAAATGTGGTCGATAGAATGTTTAAAATTTTTCGACTCAACAACAAATATTGATTAATTTATTATAGTTTTTCCCTTAGGTGGACGTGGAAGCTTCAGCTTCACTCTGTATCCTGCACACAGCACGGTGAACATATGGAACCTAATGTTAAGACATTCTGTTCCCCACTGTGTGGTGAGTGGCGAAATTCAGCGCCGCCCTTTGCCTCGAGACCAGAGCGAAGAAATGAAAATATAAATTTATATAAATAATACATGTTGTCGCGTGGGGTTCGAACCCACAACCAGTCATATTTACAGCCACACTTTGTGCCCGTGCGATACGACTGGCCCCGTAAAAAGGTAAGGATTTTGTTTTTTTGATTTTGTTTTAGGAGTTTTGAGAAAACCAAATTTTTTAATGGCTCTCTATACTCCCCAAGGAACTTAAATGATGAATTTCAGCATTCTATGTATGTCTGTGTCTACGACATAAGTTAATCAAGATATTTTATCTAATCTATATACAGCTTTATATGTATATAATATAAAAAACATCCAAATATAGAAATGTTGACATTTAATCATTAGTATAAATAATATAACAAAAACAGTAGTTACACAATTATGTTCGGACTCTGGCGCATCACTCCATGTTTACAATGAATCTAACTGGTTTGCGAATCAAACTGGTTTCACGAAGCTCGGACATCCGCCATCGTTTTTGGGCAAGCTATTTTATTTGCCAAAACGTATAAATAGCGAGCTAAATTATAATGCACTAAATTTTCCTACTGCGTAGAAGTCGTTTTTACTTGAATGTTTAAATTTAAATAAATATTTATATTTTGTATCGAAAACGTGCGAAATATCGCATACAGTTTACAGATAAGTATATTTAACTAGTATTTAATGGTTACAATTGGCACACCTTAACAAACAAATTTATGTTTTGAACAAAAATAACGAAATGTTATTTGAAACTGTAAAGTTCGTGATCGATTCGGCTATGATTGTTTTTTGCCATTGAACTAACAATAATATACCGGGAACCCTTTAAAATTAGCGGAGTATAGTGTTGGGGAATATATTATGGCCTAAAGTTATAAACTTCCTCAAGCAAATAAGAACAAATGTTTCCAAGTCACCAGTAACGTTGTGAATTTATAGGTCAAATTTGATACCTACAAAGCTATCTCCTAATTATTCTTCTTCTTTATATTTTCTATATCTCACATTTTCATTTTCCAGTTCCAAACAAGTCTTTTTTATGATAAGAAAACATACGACATGCGACGTATTTCAAACAACAGAGGAATTCCACACTATATGAGTATAAATAAAATTGTTTCATGAAGCTGTCATCGTACGGAGTCAATTGACTATAATCATAGTACAGAGCACATCGCCTGCGCGGAACCTTGGACCGACTGCGACTTATTATCTAATATCAAGCAAGAAGCAATTACTCTAATGATTACGTGAATATGTAAATACAGGAAACCGATACTAAGTAATAATCTTTTCTCATATGTAATTACGATATTTTTATATTTATTTTAAAAGTATATTAAATTGCTTTTTAAAAAAAAAAAAATTATGCATATTCCAAAAATTTTACATTTACATTCTTTTGAATATACGCACATTTTTTGATTATATAAAACATCTAATACAATTGTCATTAGAAATTGTATTTTTAATATGTTAAAAACAACTTTGAGGCAATATATAATCGAGATATAGAAACGAGAAGTTATATTTACAAAGTCAGAATTCCGACTTTTATCAGCGGCATGATTAAATATTTAAGCTAAATCTACGACTATCTATTTGATATAAAGAATGTAAACATCAAATTCTCTTACCGTGTCCTCTAAAGTTTTGAATTCATTGAATAATCTGTTGTTAGTTAGTCTCGTGTTCAGCGACACTACATTCACTGTCATTTCCATCATGTTCGCAGAAAGCTCCTCTACCTGAGCTTGCAGGCGAACAATCTGTACTTCTCGAAGGATAGTCAATACCAAAAGCCATACTGCCAAAGCTCCAACAGCAATTCCTAGGATAATGCAGCCTCCTCGAGGCCTTTTCTTCTCTCCTCTTGGATATTGACGTTCAAACTCTCCACTCATTAAATTCTTAGATAAGTCCTTTGAGTCTTTCAACGATTCCGATTGAGTATACATGGTGATAGGTTCAGGTATTAACGCACGATTTTCGGCCATTCCACCCCTACTGCACACTGCACACGCGATCTGTCACAAGATAGCAAACTAGGGACAATTAGCCGTTATCGGCCCATTATCGAGTTCTCGGAAGGTCGAGTGAATAGATAATAGCACGTGTTGAGGAACGGCCCAAAGACAGGAATATACGCGTGACCAGCGAGACGTACTAGGAGCGAGTGACGCACGGCAGTCGGCGCCCGCGCATCCATTGCTCGCCGCAATTTTCGAATGCATTAATTCGATGGATTGATCTTCGTGAACACTTAAAAATAATATATCGTTTTATTTATAAAGTAAAAAACTAAATGTTGAATTTTTTATTACATTAATAAAAAAATAACATATTATAGATTTATAGACGTGTACAGTTAATGTTAATGTAATTATGGTATCCACACGTTTTCCTTGGTGGAATTGTAAGTAATCATGGATTATGCAAATGTTGCAACTTGCAACTTGTTACCTTCTATAAGCGACACGTATTTCCTTAAAGGATTCCTTAAGCCTTTAAAATAATACGTGTTTTTGAACTTAAATAAATGCTGGAGGGCTTTAGCACAATTTGCTCGCACAGAGCCCAAGTTTAAAAGTTACTTATGAAATATTTCTTACAATTTTACATTAACTCTACACAGCTGTTTAATAAACTCGCATAAGTAACATTCATTACATTTTTAAGATAACGAGGTGGTAAACAGAGAAAGATATTTTATCATCAAATAGTGACGCTACGAATAAGTAAACGAAATTTTTTCATTTGTTTGCCTTCAAGATTAAAATTCTTACAGAAATTATGCAAGCAAACTAATATGTACAGCATTACAATTTAAGTTTTATTTTAATTTTTAATCGATTTCGATTTTACGTTATATGGTCATATGGTATATTTAAATATTAGTTACTTCAAAACATTCAACTGGGTGAACTGATTTTGATTATTCTTTTTTATTTGAAAATCACACGTGTGATTTTATTTTAATTTGGACCAAACATTTCCACCCATGAGAAAATCATATAAGTCTTAAATTTTCATTAAGTATGTGCGCGACAAATAGACGAATAACTCAATTTCAACTTTTTAGTTTACTGTTTGAAATAACTTTTTTTTAATTAAACATTACGACGCCTTCTTGTACTATACAGTTTTTTATTTTCTGATCAAAATTACGTTCGTGATCCAATAACATTACAATTTTAAAGATAATATCCATATATTGATAGCTAAACTTTAAGCCAATTCTATAAACCACTTACTTTGTAACAATATTGTCGCATTCAACTCTCTGAATAAAACCGAAATGTGAACCGATTGAATTAAACCAAACACTAAATCTTAAAGGAAGGGATGTTAAAGGAAGTTTGCCAAAATAGGATAGTAAAAACTGCATTGCATATATTTTATTACGCTATGTACGGATACCGATCAGTTACGAATTTATTATAAGCATAGATATAGATTTTTCTCTTAAAAATCTGTACCTACTATGTTTTTTCGTACGAAAGAAATATCGATTTCAAATTACTAATTATAGCTATAGATGAACCTCGTCTTAGTATGTCAAAAAGCAAATGGAATATTTACTGAATATACCTTTGTATTATATTTAGCCTGTGTTGTTACCAGAATTATATGTACTAGAGGACCCTTTGACGCGTCAAACGTGTTTGTCGCAAAAAAAATGCAACATATTGTCAAACTGATTGTAGTGTGTGTTATGTTTATTTAATTATTTTAATGTATTGCTGTGCATTTGTTTCACACAAAAATTTAATCATTCCGCACTCTTTCTCTATATTTTCATAAAGCATAATTTCGTAAAAAAAGGTACAAAGTTTTTGCTTATATGATGATGATGATGACGCTCTTTTTTTATGGAAAAGACACGGTAAACGTGCGTGCGGGTCACCTGATGGTAAGTGATTACCGCCGCCCACGACCCAAGGATGATCCTATTCTAATCCGGGATAGACGGCGGGAAACTCTAACATAACATAAAAATATACATAGTATAGGCAAATATACATTGAAAATAATGATAAAAATATCGTTAATCTCAGTACGCACAGACCTATGACCACATTAACTATTGAATAGTCAGCTATAAAAGTTTTCATTAAGACATATAAAATTAATTAAATAAATTTTATGCATATTGACAACCATTATTAATATGTATGTAAGTAAATATGATTATAATAAAATAATCCTCACATTTGTAGATATCATAAGAAATGCTAGTCAATTTTCTTCGTCTTAATATAATTAATTGATGACGCAAAAGCTTCATGCAGTCGAACGGTTCAAAGATCATACATTACATTTCTAAGACAGAATTGACACTGTCGGATCTGATAATCCAATTAAGTTTTAATTTTATTTCTGCACGAGGTGATTATTATCTCATTAGTTATATCTTATTTCTAATACATGCACTACATATAAAAAAATCGGACAAGCGCGAGTCGGGCTCGCCCACCGAGGGTGCAGTACAAAAACAGGAGGTCTCGAGCTTTTTCTGAAATTCAGGCTCAGCTTAGCCAGAGCCTTTTCATTTGAAAACCCCACTTGAACTAGCGGCTTTAATAACAAATTTTATCCCCCTATTACAGCTTTTATTTTTATGGATTTAACCACAAATGTATAGTATTCACATTTCAAGATTTAAAACACATTACGAGAGTGTTTTTGTTTTATTAGTGCCCTCAGAGTACTTGTTACCCATGGACATTTACATAAACCTTTTAAAATACATCAGTATAGAAGTAAATCTGAATTCTGTAGTCTATCAAAGTTACCCCCATCAGTTGGGTAACTTTGAAACACAAGGAACCAATCATAAAAAGGTAGTCAAAATTTATTTTTTGTATTAATCTAGGTAAGATTGATTCATGTTTTTATTAAATTTTCATCCTATAGTTTTGTCTTATATTACAAAAAAAACCGGGCAACCGCAACGGTTACGTACAAAAATTGGAGTTATCTGGAGTCTCGATATCTAGAGTCAAAATACGCGATTTTCGCAATATAAACGGCCATATATATATTTTTAAATAAACATAGATATATGTTTTTATCAGGAAATAATGGGTCCGTAGATCTCAGTATATGTTTTGAATTTCAACTTTAAATTCGATATCTCCAAAACGTTAACGATATTTTTATCATTATTTTCAATGTTTTAGCATAATATGCCAATTGCAGTGCTAGATTTATCAAAAGTTGAGGAGCTATCCTGCCTATCCATAAAACAAAAAAGATATGACAATAAACAATATAAAACCGTTATAAAACATAGCATGTGGATTTTAATCAAGAAAGAAAAAATATAAAAAATAAATAAAATATTGAACGATTTACGAGTTATTTTTATTAGAAACGTTGAGGTGGTAAAAGCGTGTGAAACGTGTATACTATACTTAACAGTGCCCTGCATTTATTATGGGCAGACGTGACGCGCGCTGTCAGGTGCAGCTGATGCTGATCTCGCTCTGCGATCGAAATATTTTAATATATAGCTTAAAATTCTAACCATATTGTATTGGTATGCTTAAAGTTATAACGAGTAATAAATTATTCAAATAAAAAAAATACATACATTACACTTATGTGATATTGAATACTGTAAAAATTAATTCTAATAATGTTTCTTTTATAAATTTGCGGATTTGAGGCCTAAATAATAATATGAAGTGTTTTGCGAGCTATTTATATATTATCTATGATTTTCTTTTTTTCAGCTTCACACTGTATCTCCCACTTAGTAGGATAGGGAGAGGGACATTAGAAACTTAACTGAAACTGAACACCTCGCTTGTCACCAGAGCGAGGAAACGAAAATGAACGAACATTACTAATATATTAAATATTTCATTCCAAGCGAATCGAACTTACAACCATCGCATTCACAGTGGCAAATATGTGCCCATGTGCCACGACAGCCTCGATCGAAATTTTTGATACAAATTATGGTGCAGGCATTCTTTAACGAAATATATATATTTTTTAAATGTTTTTAATATATTCAAATATATTACAAAAAAAAACATAATTAGACCTTAAGCCTATTTACCATTTGATATATGTATATATAATTATTGTAATAAAGTGATTTATATTTTTTGTTATCAAATATACCTTTATTACACTTGTGTACTTGAAATAAATGAATATTTTAAAAATAAATTTGCCTCCTTCATATTACTATATAGTGTGGACTAAAATAATATTGACGTCATTTGCGTTATCCACTTTGACAGTGGACACGCAAACGCCGGCTATTTACTTCAATAGAAGTTACAAACATTTTGTGCTCCAATAATTATATTTGTGGGACGAAGTCGTCAAAACTTAGTCATATACAGGATAAAATACAATAATATTAATAATAAATTTACTTATTATTAATTAAATAAACAGATACAATGACGTCGTAGTTCAAAATTACATATATCTATTAAAATAATTTAAAAGATATATATATATATATATATAAAATAGGCAGCTATTAAAACTAAACTTTATGAAACTTTGCAATTATCTATTTATATTCTTTCTGTCTATAAGTAAAAACAATAATTGTCAATTCTTATACTGGAGCTTTATAGGATCTGTGATTTTAAGTAGTACCTAATTAACAAGTATTCATTTAATGATAATAAAGTGTAGGTACTATATACTTATACATATAATAAATAATAAATAAATATACAGTTATAAAAATATTTCTACCTACTTAAGCTAACTTCCCTAAAATATGTTTTATATATATCTATGCCAAATAAGAGCACATAATAACGCCAATGTGGTCTAGAGGGT
Organism: Heliconius sara; assembly: GCA_917862395.2. Lineage (NCBI taxonomy): Eukaryota > Metazoa > Arthropoda > Insecta > Lepidoptera > Nymphalidae > Heliconius > Heliconius sara. Next base: position 11,225,188 of record OU860789.1, on the reverse strand, counting down.
TTCGCCATCGCCGGAAACGGTGTGTAGACGGTTATTGTTATTTATTTTATTTAGTCACTCTGTATCCTGCACGCATCAGGGTAAGCAGGGGGAAACTAGTGTTGAGACACTCCGTTGCCCATTTTTCGCCGAATTCTGGAGGCATTGGGTGTTGAGTGGCGGAAATCAACGCCGCGCATTGCCTCGACACCAGAGTGAAGAAATTAAATTATTCAATATTTCATTCCCACAAAACCACAACCGTTGCGTTGCGTTTACAGTCGCACTTTTTGCCCCTGCGCCACGACTGGCCTAAACTATTATTACATATTTTACCTACCTTATATTTGTATAATATTAAGTATAATTTTTATTGCTGGACGCTATTTAAAATTATAAGCAGAAAATAAAACAAAATATCGGCAGATTGCTTGGGCGCGTATCGTTATTGAATAAAATTCAAAAATAATGAATTGTCGTTTATATTCAGTCGGTCAGTTTTACTTCCTTACTCGCAGCTTCTTGTACACTGTGGTCCGTGTAGATAACGAGCTGTAATGAATCCAATAATCAAATTATACACGTTTCTTGGAAGAGCTTTATTAAGAAAAACTAGGACAAGAGAAAATCCAAGAACTCCCAGTACAATAAATGAGTAATAAAATTGAACCTAAAATATATATACCACTCTGATTCATATGTATATAGGAAGAGACAAATGTTGTGTTTCGATTATATTGTCGTCATTCATATACGTAAATGATATCATACAATACGAGTTTTTCAGATTCATATATTTACAGAATAATTTAGTAGAAATCATGTAAGTAGTTTTCAATTTAAGAACACAGCGAGAGAATCTGAATTTTGTTACTCTCCACTTATCTAGGAAAACATAACACACCGATAGCATTCAATGCCTCTGAACAAATCAAATTGCGAAAAAAGTATTTTACATATGAACGAGCTTTATGAACTAATAGTGGCGCAGTTGTTTAGTGTTTGCAGCTGTAAACCTGTAAAGCGACTGTAAACGCAATAGGTTCAATTCCGTCTCAATGACTGACTATACTTAATTATTTTTTTCATGAAAGACACAATATATTAAGTTCGGGCGTAATGTAGAGAATAGTATCTCCCGTAAGTACCTAATAATAATTATATAATCAACAAAAATATATATATCAGCTTGACGCTGTACCCCGCACACAACAGGGTAGGCAGAGGGAATCTAGTTTTAAGACACTCCGTTCTCCACTTTCCGCCGAGTTCTGGAATCACTGCGTGTTGAATGGCGGCCATGGACAATAAAAATGTAATTTATGGCGTAATGGGATCGAACCAAAAAATCTGTCAATTTTGAAGTCACAATTTGTGCGACTGCGCCACAACTGATTTAAAAATAGCATCAGCAAAGGAATATAATATGACATAAACATAGTATGAGCAACAAATATAACAAATAATAAATAACTTAAAAAATGTTTAAGTGCCTCGTATCAAAAAATCTTGGTGTTAGAATAGGAAATCAGGAAGTATATTCTAGCCTAACATGTACGAATGATTTGTAAATGTCAAACAATATACCCTCAATTTATTTATGTCAAGTCTAAAATACATTCTTGATTACTCACAAATGATGAATAATTTATTCGATCGATATAATCCATATTAAACGTATAGTATATTATTTGACATAATTATACAAATTATTCATACAAGTTATATGTACTGTCTGATTTCCTATTCTAACACCACGATTTTTGCTCTAAGGCACTTCAAGCAAATTGTATTAACTTTAGTATATATTTTTTGCTGATGCTATTTTTATCTCATTGTCATTACCTATTTCAATGTTTGTAAGTTCATTTTTACAATATATCATCTATAATAGCTAGACCCATTAACTAGAATACTGAAGCGCCTTCAGAAATTTACGAGCAATTAATGAAATAAATGTGTTTGCAAATTCAAGGCGCGAATTAAAAATTAAATGTGTTTTATTATTATTATTAATATTAGTATATTTTAAGTACGCCCATTAAGAAGAGGAAGGGAGGAAAAATATAGATTTAAACATAAGATCATAAGATTGACCGTGGAAACATTTTTTTTACGTATAATCACTGTAATCAATAGCATTTTGGATATATATTATAGTTTTTGATGTACCAAATAATTTTACATAAAGTAAAGATATAAAAAATTCCAATAAAATATGTGACCGATACATAACAATTGTTTCAAGTACGTGAATATTAGAAACCAATCATGGTTATCAAACTTGTTTACGTTTTTAATATACTTAACGTTATTTTTATTTTTTATGAAATTGGAGATAAAATTTATTTGGAATGACTTGATCAAAGGATTTACTTGAGCTAAGCAAGCTTATCTCACATATTTTCCTAATTTCTACGCAAACAGTAAAATTACATGATAAAAATTCCTTTCTATTTTTTATTTGCTCACATAATCTATACCTACGTACTTAAAATTAATAAATTTATATGTTTTTAAGTATAATTAAGAAAAAAAAATTCTTGCTTTAGCTTTTATTAGATTTTTACGATAAAATTCTATACAATTTTAATAAAATTATCAAGATATGTTTTTTATAAATATTTTATTAATATTTTTTATAAAAAAACTAGTTTTTTATATAAATAAAAATCTTATATAAGTAGGTTTAAAATTTTTATTTTAATACTCTAATCAAAATTACTTTAAAATAACCATATATTTCAAATATAATAATTATAATAATAATGTAAGTATATATACATACATATATAATAAATAAGATATTTACTATAAAGACAAAAATTTCTTCACGGACTAAACGGGTCAACCAATGATACTGATACAATGACACAGATATAAGATCCTTTGCCTTGGACTAAATACTACAGCCTTGAAATATTATAATAACAGCTCATCCATCAATTGATTAACGTTATTGCGTTATATACTCATAATGTGTTTGCAAAAAGATTATTCGATTATCTAAACACACTCCTAGGCCGCTTTTTTAATGACTCGTCAAATTGTTGCGTCATCTAACACTTGAAATTCTTGTCATTTATTATAAATATAAAACTATCAGACACAAAAATAACAAATTAACTATAAAAAGTTACCTAGTTTGAATATACGTACTTATCTATTATTTAGAAAGAAGAAAATTTAAGAAGAGATCCGTTTACACCTGAGTGTCACGAGTCACGACACCTTTTAGCGAGAAATACTCGCTCAATATGATATATTTTTTAAGCGTTTGCTATTTTCTCAGATCGACCCTCTCTTTTTATAGTAATAACCTCGTATTTTAAATTAGTAAAAAGTTGTATTATACCACTTTGAGATTTGTATTAAACACACATTTTATAATTTTTAATTTTATAATTGGCGTTTGGTATGGGCAGGGATCTTGAATTTTATTAACGTAATATATTTATTTAATCAAATTATGAACCTCAGCCTTGTCATCTCAGGAAGTTAATTGACCCATTTCTTAAAAAAAAAAACAACTCGGAAGGGAATAAATAAAATCTTTGCAGACGGCTTGGACTACCCCGTTGAAGTTGATCTGTTTTCCTTGCAAAAAGTTATCCAAATTTTGAAAAAAATGGTAATCTGTTGGAGCAAGCTTCGGGGAGGGCGGACCCAAATAAAGCTCTTCTAATTTGTAAACCGTCTGTTGTGCAATGTGTGGTCTAGCGATGTTGTGAAGCAGTAGTGGCGTAGAGTAATTGACCAGCCTCTTTTGTTTAGCAGCTAGCTTTTCCACCATGGTTTGCAATTCCGGACAATTAACGTCTGCCGTAATCGCCTGGCCAGATTTGCAGCAGTCGACGCGCGTTTGCCGCCTTGCTTCACTCGATTTGCTTTTATTACTGTTGTGTGCAGTTTTATTACTACTACCGCAGCCTGCACCTAGCTCCGACGTGGTTTGCGACGGATCCACTTCCACAATAATTCTTCATTCAACAACCTTGGGTCTTCAGCCGCCCACGGAGTTAGTTTTGCAGGTTGAAATTTCCAGGACGAAAACGTTCGAACCAAAAACGCACTGTTTTCTTTTGCGACACGACCGTCATACATATCATTAACCCTTCGAGCCGTTCCGCAGCACTGGTGCTACGGTGGCACTCGTACTCATAAATAATATTTCAAATTTTCCATTTTGTAAGCTGAGTGACGCAAACAGAACAAAGCAAAAGAAAAAATAAATTAATGAGGGTTAACGAAACTCAAAAACATGTGTAAATAGCTGTATAAATTTGAATTTGAAATTCCTAGCCAAAAGGAGCAATTTGTGATTAGTGTATATGACGAGACTAATGTAAGGACCTAATAGTTGGCCACTTAGATCATTAAATATTTATTTTTCTAGGACACAATTAGGATACACTTGAATTTCAGATTATTTTTCCAAAAAATTACAACATCTACTGTTGTACCCTATGAAGAATATCATAATACCGCATGATCGATGTATATAAGTTGTTCTTAGCGGTAGTATACAGAAACTTAAGCTACTATAATTAAGTCAATTATTTATTTTTGTACTTATTTTATTTTCAGCGCATAATCCTGAAAATCTTTGACATGTTTTAGGATTATCCAATTATTCAGTCTGTAAAAATCTCTTCATTTCGCATGAAATCAAAAAAGAAAATAAAATAACAAACGTCACGTTATTCACAGTAACATTAGGGCACTTAACCCATTAGGGCACTTAAACACCAGCAGGTATTATTTAACAAATATAAAATTTAAAAAATTGTTGTTGCAATATGATGACATTGATTTATATCAAATCAGTTTTTATAGGAGGCATTTTTTTTTCTCTAATTTAATAATTTTTTTTACCGAATCTAAGTAAAGTAATATACAGCCAATCAAATCAAAGAAAAATATTTAATGAATAATCTATTTACATTGTTATTGTGTTTTTCTAAGAAAACCAGACAGTATGGCTCCGATTGACATAGTCACGTTTTAGCATTATTTCATTAGACCAATAGTACCTAATATCATAATAAATAGTTTTGCTATATCATCTATTCCAAATTTCATAGTTGCAGTATCTTCGCACAGTATGTTTTCACGTAACAAACTAAATTAATTAAATTTGTCATGAACAATATTCACCTCATGCGGTCTTATATAATGATTTTTAACATTAGTCAATCTTGCGATATAAATTGTGATATGAAAAATGTTTTACGTTGCCATGGCAACGCAGGTACTGCGCGATTTTAAGACCAGAATTAACTGTCCGAGTGACTGGACATTAATCAGTAAATGAACAAATAATTATAACAATAAAAATCACAAATTATTTGTATATTTTTTTCCTCAATCACTCAGTGTTTTTTGCTTATTTAAGAAGAAACAAAATCTCAGCTATCACTCTATAACAATATTGAGAAAAGATTGGAATATATATTATGGAGATATATCACAACAACATGGAGCATATGTAATTATTAATCGTATGAACTCATAGGTTATATAGCCGCATTATAAAAATACTGATTGTCAAAAGTATCTCACGTACATATTTTCAATGACTCATGGTGGCGTGACATCGTTTCTGTTAATAAATTCCAAAACGTTGGCCAACGGCGACTGTGTTTTAACTTTTTTTAAATAATACAATAGATAACTTAAGTTGATCTAGCTTTTTATGAGAAGTAAGTTTGACTGCTGTATATAATAAACGTATAGTATGTAAATTGGTAAACTCATAAATGCCTGAAGTACAGCCTAATTTTTTTGTTTATATTTTATTTATATACAACCAGCTTAACGCCTTTCCTTTCATATCAAGGTATATAGAAGAAATTATTTGTCAAGACAGTATAGTATAGTCATATATCAATTATTCATAATATTTATTAATTATATTTATTTCACGAGGATTTAATTTCTTTTAATTAATTATAGAACAACCTTAACGGCATATCTGTGCTACTGCATATTTTTGGCAATGTGACGCACGCATCTCCTGAACACCACAGTAAAATTATAGATTACCTTTATGCTATGATTTTTTTTGTATCTAAAGAAACGTTCTAGTTTGTTATCGATTTCTAAATATTTTAATAAATAATAAATTAATATAAAACTTGTGATAATTTAAAAAAAGTAATACCTTTTTTAAACTCACAAAACTAAAATAATTACTTGAATTACCTTACTCAATACATTAAAATATTTAGGTGTTGTGTAAACAAAGTATCGATATTACGGTTTCTAATTTCATAGATCAGTCATAATTTCCAATAATAGTCAATAGATGTAAGAAAATAAAGCCGATTAAGGTATCTTACATCTACATAACGAATAATTTGCATAAACGCACTACACAGTAGATCTGAAATAAGACAAATATGAGTTTAGAGATCTAAGCAATAGAGAATAAATTAGATTACAAAACTGATACTTGTTAAAGTTCAAATATTATTGAAATTAAATGAAAATTTGTGCGTAAATACGTAGTCACACCACAACAAATATATTGTGAAATAGTTTGTTTGAATACAGCCGTCAGCGTCCAGAACATAATTTGTTATGGGTTAAGGCGATGTAAATTACAAATCGATTTGAAAAATTATTTGGACTTAAGTTTCTTAAAAGAAAAAAAAGTATGGAGTATTATTTAGGTCAAATTTAAATAGGCGATATAAAACGTTATTTTCTTAAACAAATTATATATATTTTTTCTTCATCAGCTCTTGCATCCATTCATGCATCTCCATGCATTATATATAGACTCGAAAGAAAGGGCGTTCAACTTTTCCAAATCCTCACATCACTTCCATGAAATTATTGAGATATTATCCAGAAGACTTACTTCATTACTTTCAATCCTTTGAATAAACATTTACTTTAATATGTTTAAAGTATGTACTTATAAACTAAACCACTGTTTAGATAAAAGAATGTATACTTATTCATATTGAATAAATATATATAGTCCAGAAGCCAGTCGTGGCGCAGTGGCACGAAGTGTGACTGTAAAACCGACTGGTTGTGGGCTCGATCCCCACTCGAGGAGATGAAATATTTACTTAAATTTATATTTCCATTTCTTCGCTCCGGTGTCGAGGCTAAGCTAGGCGTTGAGTTCTGCCACTCAACACGCAATGCCTCCAGAGTTCGACAGAAAGCGGGGAACTGAGTATCTTAACACTAGGTTCCCTCTGCCTACCCTGCTGTGTGCGGGATACAGCGTAAAGCTGATTAGATTATTTTGTTATATATAGTCCTTTTTTATTATAAATTTATTATAAAATCCGAATTAAGTACATATGCTGCAATGAATCTGTTTCTAAAAATTGAAGATAAAAACAAACACAAAACGATTAAACTTCCACTTTCACTTGGAAAGTAAAATATTTTTATTTAATTTCTCCTTTACTCTTTCTTTCTACGTTTTAACATAAAGCTTTAAAATATAAACTGTAACAATAACCTGATCAATATGTATATTATTGTATATTTCAACACGTGCCTAATAACGTGCAGAAAGTGTTTACTACGTATTTACTTCTAGTAAACAAAACTAACCGGGTAATATATTATTAAAGTTGAGTTAATAAACTTTATCCGATTATACAACAAATCAGAACTTTTAAATTATTTAAAAAAAAACGCCAGAATAAATACAAACACACCTGACGTACATTATATTATATATATTTTAATTGATTACGATTTCTTACTTATTATATATTATAAAAAAAATATTTCGCTTGTCTTCTCTCGCTGTCTTACATGTATAAGAGAGCAATATTGTTCTTTACGTTTCCCATAATTATTGACACTTTATTTTGAGCTAAGGATGGATTTTATTAGTACTTATTATTATTATTTTCTACAGTGGTCAATAAATACATACGTATATGATATATATACTATATATTCATCATCTTGATTAATGTACGAGGATGATTTTGCAATGATTTGACTACACACATAGCTTTAATATCCACTCACTCATATATCAAAAATATTTAAATTTATAATGGATGAATATTCGTATTTATTAAATTGTTCAGTTTTGAAATAGTCAGTCAGGTAGATGAATGAGAGCATTTATATTCCAAGTCAAGATAAATATACGCAACAGTTCCTTCTTCTACCATTACTTAGGAGAGCTCTAATTCAAGACGAGCACAAAACGTGACATCGTTAAGATACCAATATTATTTTAGTCTTACTACAAAATTAACATATTCTAATTGTTAATCGGTCTAACATATAGTTTTTCAAAAAAAAACAAAAACCTCGCTTTATCTAAGCAGTGTTTCTCAGACCCCAAGTGATTTCAACCTACAACCACAGCGTACATCTACAATAACCTGAAGCCTGAATGAAGCCACAACGGCGGCCAGTCCTAAATGAATAATCAAATTATATTTAAATTCAATAATCTTAACCGTACGGATACGGAAATTATGTTTCCGTATCCGTGTATGATTAACGTCGAATGTGAGCTACTAAGTCGACGTCGAGTCGCTTTCACTGCCCCACTTATTTATTAAAGGACTATGTCACTAACGGTCTCAGTCGCCGACAATCGAGACAAATGTCAGGATAACTGTCTAGTCCTAATAATAGAGAACATTACTTACTAAATATTACTATGAATTTTTAATGCCTAAGCGGCCGTCTGTAACGGAGTTGGCGCCGTCCAACCGTTAAAGCGATGGTCGCGGCTTCGATTGCCTTCCGAGGGAATAAATTATTTTCGTTTCTTCACACTGGTAATAAGAAAAAGCGCGTGTTTAGTTTCGCGGTCGAAATGTAATGTTTTAAAAAAATGCGGTAATTGAGAAACGGACACTGTGTTTCTTCTGCCATCCTAACACATGCGAGATGCAACGTGAAAGTATTCATGTAAATATGTATATAAAAAATATGTGTACTTATTAATTAATTGCAATGTAATTAATATATAAATAATAATAAAAATCTGTGTGTAACTTATCTTTATAAATATATTGCATAAAATATTTTTTAATATTTATTTTTTATTCAGAGCTTTACAATCTTTATACCTACTTTCATTTCACTTCCACTTTCCACACATTTCCACTTTTGGGGGACGAAAGTTGCTCGCGTCCGTAGGATTCTCCACCTTTTCCTAGGAACACCCTACACGTATCCCCTGGGTGGTGCCAAACGAGCAATACGCCGAGTCACAGGCGGCGGTACTTAACCTGACCCTGGTTTCCACAAACCATGAGGGACTAAATCCCCTCTAAAAGAGTGGCTCTGACACCCTGGGTAAGTGTCATGAGTATTTTCCCGCCTTTTTAACCATGAAAATGTCGAATGCTAATGATAATGTGATGTCATGCGACCCGGCTAACCCCCGGCGCTCTCTGGTACCCGGGCCGGAGAGTGTGAAATCTGCTACCGAAGTCTTCACTGGAGTAGGTGACCAGGCTCCTGTGAAAGAAAATACTACTGGAAAGCGGAAGATGGTGCAACAGGCTTTCCACCCGTCCCTGTTCACAAGACCTAGAAGTCACTCATTAGGTAGTCACCTAGACACAGATCTCACCCTCAACCATAGTACACTTGAAACCAATGCAACACCCTTACAGCCTGTAACTCAACCGCCAGCATGGCAAAGAGTACCTGTCAATCGTAATAAGAAACGAAAAAAATCTTCTCCAACACCTTCTCCTGATAAGCTTTATACAAGCAATAGATTCAACACACTACCCGTAGACCAAGTGGAGAGTGCAGAACCAAAAGAGAAACGGCCATCTAAACCACCACCAATCATCCTATATGGTGTTGACGATATCAACAAACTGAGTGAATTGCTTGGTGCCGTAGCTAAAGGAGAAGAATACACTTACAAGATCGTGAATAAAAATCAGCTGAGAATACACTGCACTGAAATTAACATCTATAAGGAAATATTGTCAACAATAAGAGAGAATGGTTTAATAGGACACACATTCAACCGAAAAGATCAAAGGTGCTACAGAGTGGTCATACGAAATCTCCATCACTCGACGCCACTTGAAGAAATAAAATCTGACATAGAAAAAAACACAGGTAACATAGTTTCTGGTGAAATAATCAATGTCAAATTTGGTCCTGACAAAAAGCCTACTTCTACATTTTTTGTCAATCTTTTACCTGGACCTAGAAATAAGGCAATTAAGGAACTGAAATACATTTATCACCAAGCTGTTGTGATAGAAGACCCCAGGAAGAAAACAACAGTTGTACAATGCCAGCGCTGTCAACAATATGGTCACTCAAAGAATTATTGTATGCGTCCCTACAGATGTGTAAAGTGTGGACAGTCACACAAGACTTCTCAGTGCACCAAAAAGGACCGAAACACACCTGCGACATGCGCCCTCTGTAATGGTCCCCATCCTGCAAACTATAAGGGTTGCGATGTTTACAGAGAAATTCTTAATAAAAGGCTTAGACATCAGAAACCACCATTGAAAGAGCAGTTCAGAACTGAAAAACCTAAAACTGATGAAGTTCCTCCTACAAATATTGATACCACCAGAAGAATTAAATCTACAACAGAGTCGTACGCAGATATCTGTAAAATAAATAAGACGCAAACAGATAGTACATATGAACACACACAACAACATAACGTGAATTCTAATATCGAAGACATTCTCAGAAGACAAAACGATAAGTTTGAGCAAGTCCTACAACAAATGAGTACCCTCATGGAACTCATAGTCAGGCTCGTCGACCGGCTTACAAAATGAATACCTACAGAATAGCTACCTGGAACGTTAATGGACTAACAGCTCACAAACTAGAAGTTGAATTACTAATGGCGGAACATAAAATTGATATACTTCTAGTATCCGAAACACATGCCAAAAGTAATACAAACTTAAAATTTAAAGACTGCGAATGCTATATGGCTAATCATCCTGATGCAGATAATCTAGCGCATGGTGGAGCAGCAGTCATTGTAAAAAAGAATGTAAAACATCATTTGTTCCCAGAATACAAGACAGCCCATATACAAGCCGCAACTATCTCAGTGGAAGATGGCAAAGGTCACATTAACTTCTCAGCAGCATATTGTCCTCCGAGACACAACATAAAAGAGGACATGTGGACAGACTACTTCAAACGTCTTGGAAATCGTTTTGTGGCAGGTGGGGACTGGAACGCAAAACATATACACTGGGGCTCCAGACTTACTACGACTAAAGGACGACAACTTAAATTAAGTACAGACAATAATAACTTACTAGTATTATCTGCTGGTGAGCCCACATACTGGCCAACCGACCCCAAAAGAAAACCAGACCTCCTTGACTTCTTCATTGCAAAAGGTCTGTCCAAACACTACCTGAAACCGGAGTCATGCTATGATAGTTCATCTGACCACACTCCTGTTCTTCTAACAATGAGTTCATTTCTTATAGAACTTGAAGAAAACGAAAAGTTAACCAGCGGAAGAACTGACTGGGAATCTTTCAGGGATTATATAGAGGACAACATCCAGCTAAACATGCCCTTAAAAACTCCAGATGACATAGAAGATGCAACTAGGTATATAACAGAACTTATCCAAACAGCTTGTTGGATCAATACTCCTGAACCTATACCGGACAAAAGGCATTTAAACTACCCGCTGGCCATTAAACATGCGTTACTAAATAAACGTAGGTTAAGGAGGATTTGGCATCAGAGTGGAGTGGAGGCAGACAAGACCTTGTTCACCACAGCGGCTTTAGACTTAAAGGAGATGTTGCAGAGGTGGCACGATGATACGCTAGAACTTCAGCTGGAGTCATTATCACCCACTGCGTCAAACAAATACTCCCTATGGAAATTCACGAAAAACTATAGCAAGGCGCAAAGTACCAAATTCCCGCTAAAAACTGAGTCGGGATGGGTACGTACCTCCCAGGAAAAAGTGGATGCTTATGCTAAACACCTGGATCAAGTATTTTCTCCAAATCCAGGGGGAAGCGCTGAAAATGAACCATATATAGACGAAGTGCTTCTGCAAGACTTCCAAATGGCGCTACCACCTCGTTCCTTTACAGTGCCTGAGGTATGGAGAGTAATTACCAAACTTAAAGACAAGAAAGCTCCTGGATATGACCTTATCACAAAGGAAATACTGAAACAGTTACCTCGAAAAGCTGTTGTATTTCTGACATCTCTATTTAATGCTGTGCTGCGGGTCCAGTATTTTCCATTGGCCTGGAAGTTCTCACAAATCATTATGATTTATAAGACTGGTAAAGATCCCTACGAGGTATCATCTTATCGGCCCATAAGTCTGCTCCCCATTCTCTCAAAGGTTCTGGAAAAGTTGCTGATGCATAGAATACTGCCCATCCTTAGCAATGAAAAGGTGATACCCGACCATCAATTTGGCTTCAGGCTAGAGCACTCCACCACTGAACAAGTGCACAGAGTATGTGATAAAATCCGAAAAAGCCTCGAGGAAAAACAATACTGCTCCTCTGTGTTCCTCGATGTCCATCAGGCCTTTGATAAGGTTTGGCATAGGGGTCTTCTGTTTAAACTAAAGAGTACCTTACCCCATCAGTACTATATTCTACTAAAATCTTACCTTGAAGACAGGATGTTCCAGGTGAAAGAAGCTGATGCAAAATCATCATTTTTTAAAATAAAAGCTGGCGTACCCCAGGGGTCAGTTTTGGGACCGCTACTGTACATACTGTATACCTCAGACCTACCGCAAGCTGAAGGAGTCACAACGGCAACATTTGCTGATGATACTGCCGTACTTGTAAGTCACGAAAACCCAGTTATTGCATCTGAGATTCTACAGGGAAGCCTGGACAAAATAACAACATGGCTGGATAGCTGGAAAATAAAAGCAAGTACAAGCAAATCAGTTCAGGTCACTTTCACCCTAAAAAAAGGAAACTGTCCACCAGTGAAATTGGAAAATACCACACTTTCACATCACGATGGCGTCAGGTACTTAGGTCTCCATCTTGACCGTCGCCTCACATGGAGGAATCACATCGAAAAAAAGAGGTGTGAACTTAATATCCACTACAAAAACCTTCATTGGATACTAGGGCGTAACAGCAAATTGAGCCTCGACAATAAGCTCCTTATATACAATGTTATACTGAAACCTGTTTGGCTCTATGGAATCCAACTCTGGGGAAGTGCTTGCAAATCCAATATCACGATAATCCAGAGAGTACAAAACTCCATACTGCGAACAATCAGCCAAGTACCGTGGTTTGTTACCAACAAGGAAATCCATGAAAACCTCAAGATAGACACTGTTGCGGATGAAGTAATAAAATACAATAGTAAATATCGACAGCGACTGGAAAGGCATCCCAATGATCTTGCATCTGCCCTTGTAACGCGAAGTTATGCCAAAAGATTGAAAAGAAGTGATATTCTTTAAAAAAAAAAACAAAAAAAAAAAAAAACAAAAAAAAAAAAAAAAAAATTAAAATTAAATTAAAAAAATAAATAAATAAATAAATAAAGAAGTAAAAACTAATACTAAAAAGAAAAACCGTATAAGGTAGATGGCTTATTGGAGTCACGCCTTTCAAAGTCATGAACATAAAACGCATTTGCTAAAAGTAATGAACTGATTGCAAATTCATCTCAAAAAAAAAAAAAAAAAAAAAAAAAAAAAAAAAAAAAAAAAAAAAAAAAAAAAAAAAAAAAACTTTCATTTCAAGGTCAGTAGTTCTCACTAAGTCCACTACCCTCTACAATGGCACGACGCCAAGGACGCCAGGAGGGAGGCGTACTAGTAAATAGTTAAGGGTAGCCACCCTACTTGGTAAGGTGCCAGGAAAATTTTATTTTTAAAATTGTAGGTGTATACTAAGACTCTGTTTTTTATGTTCAGAGGTTGTTTTTAACCGACTTCTGTAAAAGCAGGAGGATATCAATTCGACTGTATTTTTTGATATTTGTCCTTAAGAACTTTTGACTGAGTGAGCCGATTTTGATGATTCTTTTTGTTTGAAAGCTAGTATTTCAAGTGTGGTTTCATTCTATTTTGTTCCAGTTCTGACAATACTTTCCTTGAGAAAATCACACAAGCTTTAAATTTGCATAGCTTATTTGAAGTATTTTAATAATATATAATATAAATATTGATGATAATAAACTATACAAAAATAAAATTTAAAAATTACTGAATATTCGTTCACATTTAATTTATTTTAGTAAAGTTTTATGCAAACACAACTACTCAGCTACTTTAAAAGCTCAGCAGCGTAAAGTAAAAGCGTGTTCTCAATTAAATTCAGCATGTAGCAACATGTACATAAAATATTTACATTTAATTTAGTTAAATGCGGGCTTAGTGCTCATATGAATGGTGCCTTTGTATACATACATATATGAAGAACTATACTAACTACTATCTTTGCATACAATATAAAAATATTTTCTTGCCATTCAAGAAGTCATACTCTCAATAAAAAATAATTAATTCTTTTATATTTTATTTAAGTATTTAAAAATAATTACTACTTTCAATATTTTTTATAAAATTATATTCTAAATTAAAATGTTTTTGAATATTACAATTCTGCACGTGTTCTTAAAAAACCTTATGTAATATAATTCACCATTTTTCCTTTTTCTTCTAATTTTGAGCCCAATATCCACCCAGAGAATGGAAGTAAAATATAATCATCAACCCAAGAGAAGATCGAGCCCACAACACGCGCGTCTACAGTCCGAAACCATTTCATTGTGCCACGAAGGCCTCACATGTCATATAACAACAATTCCATGAGACAAACTATAGCGGCTTTGCACAAAGCAAAAAACCGTAATAATGCTTATTTATATGAAAACAAACTTCGACTTGCCTACCTGACTAGTACAACGTTTTCTACATATTGAAGACGAATATATGCAATATGAGGTCGTTAAACCTATTTCTGAACACATATGAGTCACGTACTTATGCTAAAATATTTTTTAAAAGCATAAATATTATTTTATTTACAGTTCCATAGTCCCAATGAGAGTAAAATAAACCCTCATAGATTTATCATATCTGTCTAATTGTCTATCCATCTATAGAGATCTGTATATTTTTACGGAACAATTAAGGTAACCTACTTGAAATTTGTTTTGTAAATGTGAATTCATTTCAGAAAATTCTGAACCACTTCACAATTTTTCGGAATTCAAAACACCTCACATTACATCACTCATAGAAAAAAGAAAAATATGTCTCACTGAGGTTCTGCTCAATAACATAAATTTATTAAAGTTGTCAATTTTTATATTAACTTTATACAGTTTTACAATTGTGTAAACTATGTAAATGCATTATTTCACAATGTATGCTCTATTTGAAACACAGAATTTCGTTTTCTTCAATGATTCAGGCAGTGGAATTTAATGATTTTGCTTTCTTCGAAAGTTGTACGATTGCTTTGTCACGTTTTAACCGGAAATTAAATAAGAGACAATAACTTTTTTTATGTTAAATGTTTTTATATTTTTTATAGAAAATTTCGATAATATTTTTGCTACTCACAAAAATTCTGAGAAAAAATTAAGAATAAACACTCGGTCTCCGACAAATTTTTACCCCCACCTCCAATTCTATTTAAGGCGCTGCTTCTTTTTTAATTCTCGAAAAATAAAAAAATAAAAAAATCAAAAAAGCTATTTTATCAAAAGTCACTTTCAATTGTATTCAATGTTGTGATCAATAATTTTATAAGACGATGTTACGGTGTCAGCATGAATGACCCAAAAAGCAAACATCCATAACGGTAATGTGGGGCAGGGGCATTGACTGTGTTACTCATCCCGGAACACAATTAGCATACTTGTAAGAAAACTTAAAATCGAACCTAAGGTTTCATTTACAGTATTTAATACTGAAGCAATAACTGTAAAAATGATATATATTATTTTAAAGACCAACCACTAATCAAATGTACAAATCCTCTCAAGTACCTATATTATATTTTTATTCACATGATTAAGTTTTTGAATAATTTTTATAATGTATTTTATTAATATAACCTATTCTTTCAATGCTTGATCAAGCAGCCATAGTATCAGCTTTCTTCAATTAGGTGACATATAACTGCATATATAATATTATATAAATTCACCCAGAATGCAAGTTTGGACAGTGGGCTTTATCATTTGATAAAGCCCAAGACTGTTAGCCTAAAATTTAACTTTATGTCAATAGGTGCTCTGCGTGTACAAAGCGGGTAAAATTACAACTAACAACGGAAATGACTAATGTCTATTACCTTTGGCCTATATTGTGAACGGCCCACGGAGACAAAGAATGTATAATATTTTCTGTTCAAGTAATATCAAGCGCACGGGTAATAAACACTAAAGAGGAAAGATTACTATAGGGTTGACAATTATATATGTGAATAGAATATTCACCAAAGCAGGAGGAATTGATGGTGAGTTAAATTTGTAAATCTTAATTTAATTTTTTTATACAAAAAAGCAACAGTTCCTTTATCAAATCGTCGATAGAGATCGACCGAAATTAAACTAGTTAAATCTAGGTAAATTTAATTCTATATTTTGAAATAATAAACACATATTATAATTGAAGAAAACATTTTAAGTTATTTACATTTATCATATAAATATTTATTTACATTTATGTTTTAATTCTTTCCCTCTGGTGTCGAGGCAAAGCGCGGCGTTGAGTTCCGCCACCCAACACGCAATGCGTCCTAAACCCGGCGGAAAGTGGGGAACGGAGTGTCTTAACATTAGCTTCTCTTTGCCTACCCTGCTATGTGCGGGATACAGCGTGAAGCTGAAAAAAAAAACTTAAATTAGACTCGTATAAATATTTAAAAAATTTGAATCTAGCATTTCTTCAATTTAAAAAAAACTTGATTTTGCAGCCAGATGTCAACCCTGTTTATCATTTCATGCGTGATTCATTAAAGAAGCTCCAATTTCTTCAGCGTATTTTGGTAACCGATGCACGAGACACTCATAATTTTTTCTCAGTATTAAATAATGCATATACGCACGCGACCATACCTGAATCTCACTGTATTTTTGCTAACATTGGAAAATAAAATTATCTATAAAATAATTAGTAGACGTTGAAAAATATAATACGAAAATATATTGTATTTAAAATTTTCTTAATATATATATATATTAATAAAATTAAAAATTCTCTGACTCAAAAAAGTAGATCCCTTTACCTTTACTGTTCTACAATTTCAGCTTTTTTCCGTGTACACATGAAAACACCATGAATTAAATCTTGTCATATAACATTATTTCAAATTTCATGTGCTCTTAGCCAAAATGTACTTTCGCTACCTGAGTCTCTACGGTTGGTTTACCTGGTCTATAACA
The DNA here is from genome assembly GCA_917862395.2 of Heliconius sara. NCBI lineage: Eukaryota > Metazoa > Arthropoda > Insecta > Lepidoptera > Nymphalidae > Heliconius > Heliconius sara. The sequence goes on along the minus strand of OU860789.1, from coordinate 11,207,830 downwards.
TTATGTGATACTAGTGGGCACGCGCAGATACGCCCGCTTATTTGCACCCTTGGGGGTGAATTCTAAAAGAACCACGAAACACGTGTTCAATAAAATATTGGCGATTTAAAGACTTTTCCATATAAACTTTCAACTCCTTATTTGAACACTTGAGGGGTGAATTCTAAAAACCATGAAACACGTGTTCAATTAAATATTTTTAAGACTCTGAATTCCAAATTTTATAAAAATCAGTGCCGATTTAATTTTTTTTCCATACAAACTTTCAACCCCTATTTCATCCCTTCTTAGATGTCCAGATTACAAAAATAAACATATATCCAAATTTCACGTTTCTACGCACAGCGGTTACGCCTGTGCGTGCGTCTTACCTCAGTCAGTCAGGTACATGTCCTTTTATATATATAGATTGTTATTATTTGTGACCAGTCAATTTATTTTAGTTTTTTTTTGTATGCATTTGTTATTATTTCGACCCCGCGTGAATGGTGGTACAAAATAAGCTGCCCTATACTCAAATGTTCAAACAAGAATGGCCCTCTGAAACGAAAATTGATTCTGGGATAAATTCACCTTAAGGACTATTGGCCCTTATCAGGATGGCAGTAATTATATAGAAGAAAGAAGTTATTAAATATTACCCAAGTTACTGACCATTATTGCATATCTTAAAGAACTAAGTAAATTTTAAGTATATAATACGTCTTATAGGTATATTAATTGAAAGCTAATTTCCTTGGGCATAATAATTTTTTGAGATAAAAATCAAAGTCACCTCGGTATATTGTGTATTGCACAGTAGCGTAGAACTTAACTTTTATCTTTATGAGATGTTGATAAGGCTCAAAATTTAATCCAGGACACATCTAAAAGAGTAGATCCAATGGACATGTCCTCGACCATAATAGAAATCATTAGATATCGACAATAACCTAGAATCCATACCTAAGAATTTTCTATGTATATTGATATAATTTGAGTCTTTAAAGTTAATAAAACATAAGCATAATGTCATAGCCCAGATTTAAAATATACTAGAATAAAAGCATAGAAATACTCTCACTATTGACTAACATATCAGCTAATAAAAGTGCTACGATAGCGTGGTGTTATATACATATGTCTCTAATAAACATTAAAGTTCGCCTCTCAACATGCAGTGTTATTTCAAAATTAGGCAGAAAACGGGAAATGGAGTGTCTTAAGATTAGGTTCTCTCTGTCTGCACTTCTATATATGGGAAAATTTATGTGCGAACGGACAGCAAGACTAGCTAATTAATCATTATTCAAATATCCTTTTTTTTGTTAAGTACATAACAGTACATGATTGGATTAATCACAGATTTAATACCTTAACATCAGCAAGCTATATTATTATTTATAGTAAAAACCTTTTTTTATATGTAGGTACCTAAATCAAGTAATATGCTAAAATAGCTGTAATAGGTTTTCTATTCTGTATTTTGGGGAATTTCCTACACAAAAGAATACTATCCTATTTCGCATCGCTCTTGTTTTGTAAAAAGAAATATATTTATGGTTTACTGATATTTTTCAAGGTAAGCGCGCGCGCCCGACTACCTGAGGTTAGGATAGCTTGCCAATGAACATGGAGTTTGGTTACCACAAAAAACTTGACAAACCAGATCACTTTGTAGGCCATCCAGGTTCTTCCCAAATTACTGTTATAAAAAATTTATTTTAAGTATTTATAACTACACTGTTGTAAATAAAAATATATGAAGAAAACGTAATAAATTGTTTCACAGATACCACCAAATGCTTACAGGCCTGAATTCTATTATTAAATCCCATAAGATGTGCTAAGCACATGACAAGAATTGCATTTGAGAATCTTACCGAGTATACTCGTATGCAAAAACATTCCGCATGGCGCGCGCCCGAATAGCCCAGCTAAATTTGTCCACGTGGATATAGAATGTAAATAAGACTATGTTTATAATATTGATATTAATTTACTACGAAGCACAGACTTCTTTCTTTCTCAAATAATATGCGCAATTTTTTTTCAAATCACATACATGGATAATATTTCACCCAATTTTAAAATTGAACCTTTTAATTTTTTTTTCAATGAAAATGGTAATTACCCATAACTATGACGTTAATATTTAGGTTGATCCTTAGTCATTAATATTATACAGTAGCCGCAAATCCTGTGCTCGATATGTATTTGAATTGTTTGTTACACATAGACATACGTCAGCCATTCAATAGCCAGTTAATGTCGTAGTTTACCAAAAGGAAAACATAATATCGGATTACTATAACAGTTATTATAATATATATTTAATATACAAATAATATTATATTAGTGATTAATAATTTATGAGACCAATTTTGATTTGCTTTTAAGTAATGATTCACACATCACTTAAACCTATCACAACTTTTTATATATACTTCATTAGCATATGATTATTTAAAGCATATTATCGATGTAAAATTGTAATGAACTACAGTAGTTTACGCTATTTGTTAATTATGTAGAATATTATTTAAAAAAATAAGGATATTAAAAAGAGAAAAAAACGTTAACGTGTTTCATCTCGGTATATGTTATAGTTAGTATAGGTAGTACAACTATACAATGCAGCAGTGTGCAATGATGATAACATACGAATAAATGAAATAAAACGAAAACCAATAAAATCCACTACAACTACAACTACTACAGCCTCTATAAGGATGGCGAGTCCTTGTACCTGTACAACCTGTTTCATATTAAGGAACAAAATGTTATTTAAATACTTAATAAAGTTTTAATAATAATTCCTAAAAGATTTGTGAGTATGCGCCCTAATGAGACAAGCAATATCAGCAGCTGGCGCATACCATGGATCTAAAATGTGAAACTATATTTTGAATCTACCTACTTTTCTAATTACTATCTTTTTATTATTATTATTATTATTATTGACAATTACTTAAACACTTATTTCGTGAAACTCAATATTCAATATTCTTCTATAACTCAAGTCTTTCTTGCCTCAGTCATAAAGTTTTTGGAATTGAAAACATTTACACTTTACTTCACAGGTAAGCAGCTGACTGTGAATAGGTCCTTCTATAGATTATCACTAAGAAAAGCCCCGGCTTCTATTGTATTATTTAAGCTGACAATAGACTATACTCCTTAAAATTACACGTTTTATGGAAAGTACTATTTTAAATAATAAATAGTCTGTCAAAAAAATATACTTTTAACATTGTAGTAAGGTGGTTCTGATTATTATTAAATAATTATGTGCACCGGCAAGAAATATGCCACTTCTGCACACTTTGCCACCAATATTATTATTATTAAAAATCAACATTTTGCGGAGTAGAAAGAAAATTTTGAAGAGGCGCGGGTTCAAATCCCGCTACGTTCAAATTGGAATAAATACACTTTAAAAATTATAAAAATATGTATTACTAATTATATATGTATTTTTATGTACTATTAATTAAATTATATTGCTGAAAAAAATTATGTATGTTATGGAAATCCCTTAATATTGAGCCATGTTATTATTCACCTAAAGAAATTTTCTGTCTAAAAATTTTTTTATAAGCATTAATGCCTATTATAAATTTCAATTAGCAATGACACAATTTCTAAGTAAAATTAATTATCTAACAATTAAAAACATTTTTAGTGACATAGTCAATAAATAACAATTGGGATCAATAGAATCATTACTTAAAACGAATGGAACCTCGTTAACTATGCTGTAAACAATTGTGCTGATTTTTGAAAATAATAACGATTATAAGTACGATACGGCGAACTTTCATCGTAAAACCTCTCGACTACCAGTGCTAAACAGTCGTGACTCGTGAGTCTGTCACTGCATTGCCGTCACTCGTCCTACATACGCAGCTTCGTCCCATCACTTTGCGTTCGCTTCGCTTGGCGGCTTGCGGCTGGCGCTTCACTCTCGACAGTTTGAATTTGGCGCGTCAACTGTAGCGGTCAAGCCGCGCGCGCGCTCCATTGCCAGCCAGCGGCCGGGCGGACGTATTCGAAGTTTTGCTCGTACTATTTACTTTTTTGTTTGTTTTGATGCTTGAAGAACTTGGTTTTAGTGGACAAAGAAAAAAACTATCTGTGTGCACGCAACAAGTGAACAGTTATTAAGCTTATGAATTAAACTAGCCGTATTTAACTATAAATGTGTAAGTGTCGTGATTTTTTGTTATCAACTTGTTATCGTGCCAGCCGTGCGAACTTTTAATAAGCTTTACTTCCTTTGTTTAGGGTCGGCGACGCCTACGCTGGTGATTGTGTGAATGGTAGTATAGTGTAGTACTGTAGTAAATTACTATAAAAATATTTGCAATGGACGGCGAGAAGAAAATTAACTTAATCGAAGGGGTCCCTCTAAACTCCGCGCCAGCTGCTAATATTTTTTTGAACACGGGTAAAAACAAAGTAAATGACGGGACTGTAATTCATCTGAAAACAGGTGATTTTCAGTTCTACACATTTTATTGATTTTTTTATTTAGTACCAAATCAAAAGGTTTATAATTTCTTTCAATTTTTAGAGAAGCCAGCGGACGTCGGTGTACATATAAATACGACTCTCTCTATAGCGTCTTCCAAGAAAATCAAACTTCTGTTCATATTTAATTTTCTGCTTAGTATAATATGCATGATAATAAGTTGTTCCATTGCATTCTATTACTGGAACGAAATGATTTCGATGAGAAAACAAATAGACATATTAAGAGAACAATTTCTCATACAAAATGTTAAAGAGGGTGCTTTAAGTCAAGACAAACCAATACATAGTCAATTGATATCTAATTTGAGGCCTCAGCTGAAGGGACCTGAAGCTCGTGAAGGCAGGATGGATTTCCATAAAAGTGAATTATCGCCGAATGCAAGAAGATACTATGTTGAAGATTTAGGAGAAGACATGTTACTTGTTGACTCCAGTAAGAAAGTTTCTAGTCAAAATAAAGAACCAGTGTATGATATATCAGTCTTCCAAAAGGGTATGTATCAAATAACTTTTATAATAATTTCTATAATAATAAGTATCATCACTTATTTTTTTATTATGTCCTTTGCAGAGCCTCTAGTTGTTCAATTTAATGGTGCTATGCAAGAACTTAACATTGGGGCCCAATGTAAGTATTTATTTATGTGCTTGTTAATGACAACTGGGCGAATATAATTAATATCATAGATTTTTTTTTAATAACATAAACAGTGTTTTTTTATAACATAACAGTGGATAATATGCTATATTACTTATATTGCTTATTATTGATAATAAAAGAATTATTCAAAAAAAAAATATGAATAATTAATGACCTACACATAAAACATTACATACACCTTGTAACCATATAAACAGATCAACAATTCAAGAATGCATGTTATAAGTATAATTAATACTGCAGGATGTGTGTGTATGGACTTTAAGTTACATTCTTTGTCCTATTACAATGTTAATAGAATATGAACTCTATTGTAAACTATTAAATTTCAAAATTTGATAAGATTTATCTTAGGCTAATCCAGTCAGTTAAATACTAGCCTTATATATATAAGCATTCAGATTAGCAATTAATCTCACATTGTAATTAAAAGCCAGACTGTTATACAATTCTTTTTTTAAATACCATTTATTTCAGCGAAGCAAGCTGGCCAGAAGAGTCTTCTATAATTGGAATTATTATTATTATTACAAATATTATGTTAAGATAACTTAATTATTGTTTAAAAAGTATCTATTCACTATGAATTATTTATTTTGCTACATTGTAAATAAATTATATAATTTAACTTAACATAAAGAGAAGAAGAAAGAGCTTAATGAGATACATATTGCTAAAGTTCTATATGACTGAAACTTTATTTCTTTTTTATTTTATGCCTTTTAGGCGTGATTCCTAATTCTTTTGTACGTTACTTCTTTCTACTATTGTCAATATATCACGTTTCGCGTCATCTCAGTTGTATTTAAATTTTAAGTAAGGAAGGCCAGTGTAAGTAAAAATATTAATCTTAATTATCGTTGGCTCCATACAAATTAATTTTATTACGAAATTGGTACAAAGCGCGTGTAACTAAAATGTACAATATATTTTATCTTAGTATAAATACAATATTTTACTTCGTACATTAACTACTTGACATTTATCAACACTTAACTATGCTATATACTTACTGTATAAATTAATATAAGAAAATCATTACAACATTACACAAAGGTGTTAATCATTGAACAAATAGTACTTTAGATCTAAGTACATTTACTTCAAGATAGTCCCTAATACCTACATACATAGACACTTTGTGACCACTTTGAAGAAATTACGACTGAAAATTGTTGTAATCACATTTTTTTTTCTATTTTTCCCCTTCATTTGTTTATGAGACTATCTACGTAATGTTGGATCATATTATAAACATAAAACCAACATTTATGTATGCTTATAAATATTACTGATTATTGAGGTTTAAATACAATCATCGGGTACAATCAAACACGAGCTTACTGCTACATGACGGCCTCTTCCTTTATAAAATAATGTTATTAATTTTAATACAATATACCTACTTTAACCATTATTGTCAGCTTTATTCATTCCTACGTTTTCTTTAGCTTCACGCTATATCCCGCACATAGCGGAGTTACAAGAAATAACCTAGTGCTATGACATACCATTTCCATTTTGACGCTTTAGTTCCCTCCGAATTTTGGAGACATTTCATGTTGACGGAATTCAACACCGCGTTTTGCTTTGTTACATATTCTCGAGTTTGAATCGAACCAACAACCCGTCGCGTTTACAAGCGCAAACTTGTGCCCCTGCATAACGACTGGCCACAATGTGAAGTTTTTAATTAGATATTTAACGACCTCAAATTGGTTATCCTGCACTACGTGTTAATTTAGTCCTCAATACATATATTTTGAATACATTTAATCATCTACCGCAACTTACAGTGAACTCGTGACCCACATCAATAACAAACAATTGTACAAAGCTATTAAAGCTTACGTATTGAATTCAAATTATTCATTTTTAATCATAAAATCCATCCAATCAGAAATAAAATAATAAAAAGAAAATCCCTTTTGTTTTGAAGTACCTGTTCTATTGTTACTTGTATAATGTATTTTTGCAAATGTTATACATACTTAAATGGTTTTTACTTTAGTTGCCATAGTACACATTAGGATAATGCGTATATAAATTTGTTTATTTTACGATTTAATACAAAACTATCTTATAATATTTATTTTTTCTCCTACTCATTAAAGGTTCACCTAATCAAAATTTAATATTTATATACTGTTATCAATATTTTCCTAACGCTACATTCTAAATTAATAATTAATCTATATATAGATGTGGTAATATTAACTAACTACCCAGTCCTTTCTTCTAGCCTCAATTTAGCCAGCTGCGTCCAGTTTGAAAACCGAAATAACTCGATAATATTAATTTATGTACCAACATATAAAAGTTATATAAAACTGTTTATACATGAAGTTTACATTCATATACCGATCTAAGGTGCGGAGAGAGAGTTTTTGCGTTCTTTTCATAAGTCACTAGTGGGTTTTTGAAAAGTGTGCATTTAGTCAAATGTATTCCTATTGATATGTATTTTTTTTGTTATTACCCTACGTATTTTTTATATAAAAATTCTGGTTTTTATTATACTATGTAACGTGTATTTAATTTTTATTATCTTTTATTACAGCCATCATCGGTCCTTGGGTGCGCGACAGGGAAGTATCTACAAAGAACAGTGAATCCAAGATCGAGCTTAACACCAATTACTTTACTGTAAATGAGAGTGGCCTGTACTTAATATATGCTCAGGTATATTTATATTATTAAATACAGCCTTTTACTTTTATGCTTAATTCAAATAAGGATGATTGATGGCGTTTTGACCATCAGGGCACGGCAACAGACCATCTGACTGTAAGCAGAATTGGAATGAGTTATATTCATATCCTCGCTCACCAGAGTAACAATACAGTGTTAAGTTTTGCCACTTGTGTGTTACACAATAACTAAAACAAAACACCCAAAAACTAAAAATTGAGTGAGAAAGGGAGTTCCTTGGCACTTGGTTTCCTCTGGCTATAAGAATACAAGGTGAAACAAAATAATATATAATTATACATTTTAATGCAGTTTAAAATTATCGTATAGAAGTGTATTTTCCTTTTTTGTTTACTACATTACAATATCGCAATATTATTTTTGTTTTAGTTCCTATACTGACTGTAATAGTGTGATGATAACGGTTATCCTTAGTAATCATTATATGTAAATGATGGTTCCTTCTAGTTAATTCACTCCTACTCTTAAATACCGACGATAACATTACAATAATAAACAGTGGACGGGGCTTCCCCACTCTTAAATTTAAAAAAAAATGTCCACAATCAATATTAAGACACACAGAAATTAGTTTTACACAACATTATAATATTATAACAAAAAAAAAAAAAAACTTAATTACGACTTGAAAAACAAAAAATAGCACCCCTCTTCATAAGTGTCTTCGTCATGTTCATAAGTGGACAGTTTGTCTTGACAGACCAGCGTCACGTCAAGTAATTCATATTAAATATGTATTGAATCCACAATTGTTACACAATCAGTCTTTTAAAATCAGCTTCACGCTGCACACAGCATGGTAGACAGAGGGAACCTGATGCTAAAACATACCATTTCGCACTTTCCGCCAAGTTCTGGAGGCATTGCTTGTTGAGTGGCGGAACTCAACGCCGTACTTTGCCTGAACTCAACATCCCGTCGATTTTACAGTCACGCCTTGTTCCCCTACGCCACTATGAAAAATATATTATTAATAAATGTCAAATTTATTCCCTACAGGTTGTATATATAGGTCGTGCACCAAACTGTTACTTCATATGGGCGAGGCAACCCTCACAGGAACCCCGTCTCCTTACCAGCTGTGCCACTGGTGATGACTCCACTAATAGAGCACTCGACAAATCCCAAATGTCATGTTCAGTACAAACAGTGGCCAGACTTTATAAAGGTGACACGGTGAATATTGCTCAAAGAGAACCTAACAGAATATTGTGGCTTAGACCTGGTTATACATACATTGGATTCGTCAAATTAAGTTCCTAATAATAATGACTGTGATAATAACAAAGGTGAATGTGATTTTTTTAGTTTCACACTGTATCCCGCATATGGCAGGGATCTCGCATAAGGCAGAGGGAACTTGAAAGTTAACATACTCTGTTCCTCATTATTCGATCAATTTAGTAGTTCTTATTATGTTGAGCGGTGGAACTCAACGCCATTTGTGTTACCAGAGCGAAGAAAAAACTCATAGGGGAATTGAACTCATACCATCGCTTTTACAGTTAATAACTAAGCTGCTGAATCCGAGAGATGAGAATAAGAATGTGCTTTAAAATTAAAGTTTTTTTAGTAGACATTATTTATCTATTTTAAACTAAATAAATAGCAAACATTTGCAATAATTCTAAAGTGGCTGGTTTGAGCTTTTGCAGCATACATTATATTTTCCATTCTGTTTATTTGAATGGTGCTACCACTTAATAGTTATACATTAGTTTATAGTGAGATTGTGAGTGTGCCATATATTTTGTACATACTGTGACAATTTTGTGCCTTAAATTTATTAATGTAGAGTTGCCATAATTATTCATACTATTTTAAAATAAGAATAAATATTATTGATAAAGTAATTAAAATTTACATTTTAATATTTTTTTTTGTCTTTTAATGTAATTTTCTTTATAATAATTATTTTACTTTACTTTATAATAGTTTATATCCTTCAAATATCACCATCAATATTTCATAATAAACATTAAAGAACGAAAAGTTATAAGAATAAAACTGAGTTTTTTTTTTTTAATTGTGGTAACATGATGATGTTTAAAGAATTATATTATTGTTTTTCATGCTACATATGATCTCCAATTGGTTCAAATATCCACATATTGTACCAAAATGTTTTGTGTTAAGTTTAACTTAATGTGTAAATTAATTTCCATTTAATGTGAAATATTCATTTTCTTGTGTTGTAAAAATATTTAATTTTATTAAAATTAAGTACGTACTTATATTTACTATAATATTGCTCAAAAAAGCATTTGTACTTTATAATACATTATCTCTCATTTGCTGCCATTAATGTGATTCCACATCATGCATTTTTGCACATTAATATGTTTATAAGTATTTGTAATTTGACAATAAATATGCGAGATATAGTCAATAAGTAAGTAAAAGTTTAATTAGTAGTTTAGATAAGAGATAAGAAAATGGTGCTGATAATTTGTAAATATTTAATTTTGACAATTTGTTGCATTTGAAAACCTGATGTTCAAAATTCTTATAATATTCGTTAAAATAGAAATTACTTGTTTATAAAAATTTTGGATGAAACTACATTAAATGTTCATATTAAGTCTTACATTGTGTAAAACCTGTTGGAGGTGCGACTTAAAATGTTAAAGGATTCATAAAGTGTCAAGAGTACTTACACTTACAAAATAAAATTTACAATAAAATAAGGCCTTTTTTTATTAAACCTACCCATATGAATTTTATAAAACTAGGTTTGTTATTGAAATATATTTTTAAATCAACGTAAGAAAAGACTCGATCGATTTGATCGATTTAACTGTACTTTTTTATGTTCATTACCTCAAAACTTGTCTGAGTGAACCGATTTTGATGATTTATTTATATTTGGTATATATATGAGAAATCACATAAGTATTAATTTTGTAAAAACTTAATATCACGCCAACCGATTCCGATTTTTGTATTGGAATTGGGTTAGGTTTTAATTATGGGATTCAGTTGAAATTGAACAAGTTGTTTTTTTTTGTAATAAAATACTATTACTTTAATAGTTAGAAACATTGTTAAAATGGGTGTCAGAAGTGAGATTTCTCATCGTTGCATTTATTTTTAACCAACTTCAAAAACGATGTTCAATTGCTCATTTCAAAAAAGGGAGAGGTACCCAATTCGCCAATATATTTTTTATGTATGTTCTTCTCAATATGCCAATAAATTAATGTGCACAATAATACCTAACATAGGACAACCACTAACTTGAGAAGCATCCCTTTAAGGTCTACTTATCACTTAAAATCGTAAAAGAAAATCATTTCAAGAAGAAGAAACGGCGTCAAGCAACGGACTAAAAGGTAAAATTTAATTTTACATGAAGTAAAACGTACTTTGATTTTGTTAAGCAAGTTATATATAGTATATAAGTATAGTTTAAGGACTTGATCAGACGACAACTTTTTCACGCCGATTTTCTTGCAAGAAATTTTCCTTGATCATGCAGCTGGAAAAGATCTGATCCATACACCCTCCTCCAGATCTAAAACCTCCTTGGGCCTCCCACAAGAGCTTTTCGGATCTCTCGTGCATTCTTCTTGCTAATACTTTAGCATAAACTTTACTACCCACGCTAATCAAACTGATAGCCCTATGGCTTGCACAGTTTATCTGTGAACCTTTCCCTTTATATAAAGGCATGATGACTGCGCCTCGCCAATCGTCTGGCACCTCCTCGATTTCTACCATAAATAGCACAAACACCAGAACAAGTCTAAGACGCAAGGCCATTTGATCATCTTAGCAGCAACTCCATCAGCTCCCGCTAACTTACCACATTTCAGACTTCGTATTGCACTCTCAATTTTTTATGTAGTGATTTTGCCATCAGCTACATCAAGACTCAGCGTTTCGCTGTTACTTGAGACTGAGGCGTCAGCACATTCATACATCTCCTTGTAAAATTCCGACCTTTGCTGCAAAACTTTCATTTTATATCCATTAGCGAGCAACCTCGATAAACACTAACTTCTCGCCAGAAAAGCTTCGTGTTTTTCCTGAAGTTGTTCGTTTCATCTCTTTCATTCTCTGATTTTTACACTTCATCTTTATTAGAACTCGCGTTTGGTGGTTTTGCAGCTTATATTCTTTCTTTTTTTATCTCTGTCATACTTTTAACCTTACCTGAGGCTTTAATATCCTACCATGCTTTCTTTTTTCTTTCTACAGCATCATCCCACCATTCATCGTGCTTTTTGCTAAAACTTCTTTTTCCTTTACGACATACCCCTGTCGCTGCTTTCTTTGTACAATCTCTAAGGTTCTGCAAGCATTATTTAATATTTCTATTTTGAGACTCACTGCTGTCTAGCTTTTTGGAAACTTTTTCTTAATATTCATCTTGAAGATTCCAGCTTTTTCTGCGGCAATTCAGTTCAAGTTTGGACATCTTGAGTAGCTGGGCCAGCCTGCGAACAGATCCCTTATTCTAGCAACAATTAAATAGTGGTCTGTTCACAGTACAAAACCTTTAAACACTCGAGTGTCCATAACTCGGCTTTGAATACGCTGATCCACGAGGAATAAACCAATCATACTTATTACATTTACCTTCGATCCATGAATACATGTGAATTTGTTTGTGGTCAAACATCAAGTTTGCCACAAACAAATTCCTTTTCTGGCAAATTTCCAATATAAGCTTTCCAGCCTCATCTATTCTCTTGCCACCATACTGATCTAGCACTCGAAATCGCTTCGCGCAGTATCGGCCCATCCGTTACACTAAATATTATTATTTTTTTTTTTTTTTATGGAAAAGACACGGCAAACGAGCGTGCGGGTCACCTGATGGTAAGTGATTACCGCCGCCCACGATCCCGTGCAACCCCAATAGAGCTACAGGTGCGTTGCCGGCCTTTAAGATGGGTTGGGCGCCGGGGCCCGGCATTACCTGATGCGAAACGCAGTGGCATAAAGCCACTACTTCACGCCGGTTTTAAATGCCGGGGGTGGTAATGATCCGGTCGAGTCTGCGCATGCGTGTTGCCATTGCTGGCGACGTGACTCTACCACACGTACTTTAGTCGCCTCTTACGACACCACCAGTACCAGGATGATCCTATTCTAGGCCGGGATCACACGGCACAATATTATTATTTTTTTATTCTCTCTAACACTACCTAGAACATCCCTGACACTCTCCCAAAACTCCTCGAATTTGCCTAACGGAGCTGTTGCTGACATGCCGCTAACAAGAATACTCTTGTTATCCCCAGCTTAAAGCAAACCCAAAGCAGCCTCGGGCTGATCACCTTGTATTCGACCGCTGCACTAACCAACTGAGAGGACAATAACACACCTAAACCTTGGCAGCGCTCGCTCTCTGGTACGCCGGCCATGAAAGCAAACCAACTGCCCGATAAATCTGTCATGTCCTTGCCCTTTCGCTTGGTCTCAGCCATACAAATAACATCCAGATTTCTCCGATCCGTCACCTCCCGCCGGTGTAGTTATGGCGTGCTGGGTGACTGTCCCCAACGCCGCACTCGTCGCCACTGTTTCGTTGCAAACATCTTTTATGAAAATGTCTTTCAAACAATTGACTTTGAAAAACTTTCTCGAAACGTCATAATTAAAAGGCTGAACTGAATTGATTTAAAAAAACCATGTTTATGTGGAATTACGGAACCTCTTGTCATCTATATCCGCATAGTTTAAGTTTTTTTTAATTACAAATTCGTGTATGAAAAAAAAATAAGCCTTTAAGATGGCACCTTTTAGGTTGTATATTCTGCTATTCACCTATGGAGCACTATAAAGTTAATTTATAAAAATATGTCCCTACTATGAATGATTCCTAGAACCGTAAAATTTATTGTTACCTATCGTATATCAACGAATCATTGCTTGTTATTAATATTTAATCTATGATTTCATAATCATAAGTAATTTCTAACATCAATGTCAGATTGACAAGCGCAAGTGATTGTTGTCATTTGCTGGCTGATAAAAAAAACATTAAAAATAAATTAAAATCTTTATTAAATAAAATTTTATAGTACCACAATGCTCTCCAGGTATTAATTAAGTGTAATTAAATATTTACCTGTCATAGTCTTGATGATTATTATGTATATCAGTATAAAAAATATTTGCAGGTTAAGAATTAAGCGAAATCTTAAGTGTTTTATAAGATGTCTATCAGAGAAAACACCAGATCACGATGCTAAGATGTTAGAAACTAAAAATGAAGAAGCGAAAGATAATAAAAATGCCTCTGAATCAAGTACTGACAAAATTCAAGCTCTTCTTAAAAGTATGCTATCTGAACCTAAAATATCAGAAAGAGAATACAGAGAAAGGTTTACCACTGCGCCCGACAAGAAGAGGAAACAGGAAAAAGACGAAATAGAAGTAAAAATGGAGAAAATAGGTGAAATGTTATTCATAATCTTTATTATATATTTTTTTAGCTGTACACACTTTATTCTTTATATAGAAATGTGCCTATTTTGAGAAGATGGACCCTAAAATAATGAATACTCACTGGTTGTCCAATTTTAGAGCTGCAGAACAAAGGTCATACTTTATCTGCCTTACTGAAGAAAGGAATTGAAAACAATTTATTCCCCGAGTGAGAATCGCACCAACGGGTTGTTGGTTCGATTCTCACGCCACGGTCACGCTTACAATAAGAAGGTGTGTGTAAATGTTTAATATAGGTCCTAGTATAACAAAGGTCTTATTTCAGAGGAAAACATTACAAAAGCTGCGAGTGAAGTGGCAGAAGCTATTGGTGGAAATGTAAAACAAACAGAAGCAGAACTGTTGTCTAAAGTTTTAGGCAAAATTAATCAGACTTCAACATCTCTCAGGTATATTTTTATTTTAGTAACAACATACAGTCACTACATTGTTTCTAAATATATTAGTTACTATTTCTTAACAGAATTAAATAAATGGTAAAACAAAAAAAAACCTGTAAAACTATAAATATAAATTTATAGTTTTACAGGTGTTTACTCTATTACCCACTTCTGCCGAATTGTCTTCCTCGCTAACACACAATTTTAAGTACACACCATGCTATGCATGTTACCAGACCAAGGACATAAAAATATTATAATATTTATGTAATTAATACTTATTATCATTAAATAAAAGGCAGTAGTAAAGTAGGAACTTATTTGACTGTGAATATCATGGTTGTTGGTTTGATCCCCTTTCTTAATTTATTACATTTTCTTTTTAAGTAAGACATACATGGTGGTGTAGAGTTCTGCCCTACAACTACAATTTTTTAATTCCATGAGAATGGGGTGTCTCGAAACTAGGTTCCCTCTGACAACCATGCTATGTTTGGGATAGACTGTGAAGTTAAAAAAACATATATTTTGTACATTTCAGTGATTTAATAGTTGGTATGAAAGTGGATAGATCTAGGGACAGTGAGGAACCTATGAAAGAGACAAGAGGTCAACAGGTAAAGAGGTTAATGGACAAATCTAGGAAAAATCAAGATACTACTAGATTCCATCAGAGAAATCAACAAACTGAAAAGAAAAAGAGGTATTATTCAAGAAATATTTGTATTTTGTTGCCTTTAATATTATATAATATTATAATTTTGTCTTCCCACAACTTCTTATAATTGTATATTGTAAGTGCTCTATATTAAATTGCAGTCTTAATAAGAACATTTTTTTTTTTCAATATTTTGTTTCTGTTTCCAGTGTAACTCAACCAATATCAATTAATATATTTAGTGAAAAACCACTGGGTATATTTAAATCTAATGAGATGAATTATGGAACGAAGCTGGATGTTTGGGAGCAGCTTGAACAAAGAGAGCTAGCTTTGGCAACCTCACAACCTCCTGCTAACTACTTTGAAAAAATGATCCTATGGACTGAACAGGGCAAAGTCTGGAAGTTTCCTATTGATAATGAACAAGGTACGTTATGTATTTAAAATTCTAATTGTAATTTTAAGTAACAATCTAAGTACTATAAACAGATGTGGTTTAAGTTTTGTAACCACTGGATTATCATTATTAGATTTAGGATTAGGATTGGAGATGGTGGCAGACCAAATAGTCTTTAAACAAGTACTATATAAGAGCTGGTTAACTTAACTTAACTTAGCTTCACGCTTTATCCCTAGCGGGGTAGTCAGAGAGAACGGAGCGCCAAACGCTACGGTCTCTACATACCTCTTTCGCCTCGTCCAATGTCATTCGCCTCTTCATACATGCCCTCCAGGATCCTCATGCTTTTTACGTGACCTTCCTCCAGTATCTTTGATACTATGTTTTTCGAAGGTCAACCGAGGTCTCCCCCTACCTCTCTTACCACTCACTTTTCCATCATAAATCTTTTTTGCCATTCTTTCCTCGCTTATTCGTTCTATGTGTTAGCAGTACTTTTTTAAAATATTTTTTTGAGGTATAAGCACTAGAAGTATTTTTAAAATCTATCAGGAACTTAGAACTCAGCTGTATGTGATTAGAACTCTACTTTATTTTATATCTGCTGGACAATGCTCTGCTAAGTTCACAGACATAACTAAACCTCAAGACTTTTTTTGATCAAGTGAAATTATTTTATTGGTTATTAGTTGATATTATAATAGAATATTATAAGGTCATGGTGGTCTCATGGTAACTGGAAACAAAGTGGTTGCGGGTTCAATCTCCACATGAAGCGAATTATTTTGATTTCTCTAATCTGGTAATATAAAGTGTTAAGTTCTGCTACATCTCGACGTCCCCAATTCGTATGTAAAGAAAAAAATGCGCATTTACTCCAGCCTTTACGCCTTGTCAATTTTCGGGACATTTAGTGCCAGAACTCAATATCGTGCTTTGTCTTATTATCAAAGTAAGGAAATGAAAACTTGCTACTGCTCTGTGACAACCTGCGTTTTTTTAAAATAGTAATATTAACTCATTGTTTTCTGTTTTAGGTATAGAGGAGGAACAAAATATTCACTTTTCGGAACACATTTTCTTAGACTCACACTTGGAAGGCTGGTGTCCTACTAAAGGTCCGATTCGCCATTTTATGGAATTAGTATGTGTTGGATTATCGAAGAACGCATTTTATACTGTCAAAGAAAAGCAAGATCATATTATGTGGTATAAAGAATATTTTGAATCTAAAAAAGATGTCCTCAAAGATATTGGTGTATGGGAAGTGGAAGGAAATGAAGCGAAACCTGAAATTTCAGCATAAATTGTATTATAGATGTTTAGTTGAGTAGTTGATCGATAATAATTAATAAAAATACATTGAAACATACACATTTATATATTTACTTTCCACCTTGCTCTCTATAATATACTAACTGTGGTATTTTTAAATTTATTTTTTGATTTCGATATGAAGATTGATCATATAAAAAACAATATTATATGATCAATCTAATCATATGTTGTCGTAAAAGTAACAAAATTATAATTATAAAACACAATTAAAAAAAAGCAATAGGAGTCCAATTTTTACATGTTAAGAAAATGTATTTAAAATGAATGTAAATACATACATAATTTTTGAGAAAAAAAAAATTAAATTTACAATCCAGTTCTAAAAATATATATTTTAAATGTCATTTAAATTAGTAATATAATTTTTCGGCTCAGGTTAAAGAAATAAAACAAAATATTCTAATTACTTCACTTTATTGCACCTATGGAAGTACATTTGTATCTAAATTTCGATGTTTAAAAATCACCATTGTTAATAACATTAACTTTTCTAATTTTACATGAGTAATACAAAATTTTATTCATTCGTTCAATAATCGATTACATGATGTTATACATTCATTATAAAGACACCAAAATACCATTTTCAAAGAGAGCTTTAAAATAGAAAATACATATTTATCAACGAAAAATGATGACAATTTGCGTTACCTGAGTATAAGTACCCATTTATTAGGATTAAATTCTTAAAAAAAAAAACAAGGAACTCATTACAATCTAAGTACATATTCTTATATTATCGTCGTATACTTTAAAAGCCTCCAAAACATATCCAAATAAACGCAGTACAAAATACAATCTTATAAAAACGTCATTTAAAAAAATCAAAGGTGCGTGTATATTACAATATTAATTTCAGAATGTTTCGGTGTAACATTTCGGATCTAGATATGAATATAAAAAGTTTGGTTGCGAAATTATTTCTATTTATCCGTCAATGACAGATACTTTCGGTTACGGGACATAAACTATAACATGAATGGTATTTTTTTTATAAAGGATCTGATTTTATATTCGGTTCGGTTATGGATTGCGGATAGTATTTTATTTGGAGTAACCGTAATTTGGATCGTTTCGGTTACGGTTACGAAGCTACATAACATCCCTGATTAATTTAGTTGAAATCAGATCAGTTGAAAAACAAAAAGGCTAGTTTAAACAATAAAAAAAGCTGAATCTTCACTATTGCTCTATTACGTAACTATCATAAATTATAAAAGCATCGCATTAACAGCTAACATTATTATTTTTTATAAAATAATGTACTAAATAAAATATTGTCGTGAGTATTAAAGTTGTTGCGCTCTAAGCTTAGAGTATGGACGTTTTATAATTGTGATTTGTTAAATATAAATTATGTTCTAAACACATACATACATACATTGAATTACTACATAGAGGTGGCCCTGTTTGTAAAAATAGAAAAAAAACAACACATGAAAAAAAACATTATATGTTGTGAATGATATTTAATAACTACACAAAAAAAATACTAATTTACATTACCCATTATGAGACACCTTAAGTTATTCAGATATAATCGTGAAACAATATTAAATTATGAAGTAGCAGTTAAAAATACATAACTAAAATGGAAGGAAGACGAAGGAAACAAGTCTTACAGACAATTTATAATACCATACCACTAGGACCTAGTATTAAAAAAACACTACATCCATATATAGACAAAACAAACATTATAAAATATGTTATTTTGATAAACGAATAATTGTATTCTTAATTTGAAATTATCAAATTTTACCGTCCAAAATCTTAAAATTGATATGAAAGTTGGACATTTAAAAATTGTAATACCACTATGAAAACAAATAATTCACGTTCTATCCATATGGAATTGGAATGTAATTACAGATTATGTTAAGAAATATTCCCTACACAAGTAGTTAGCCAAAAATCTGAGATAAAAATCTCGACATTTATTGAGCATTTAAAATTCTAAACAAGTTATAAGTCTCAAATTATAAACGTAGTAGATAATACACTTATAATAGTATCATAAAGTATAGTAGGTAAATATAACGTATAATAGTGTATGTGTAGATAAGAACAGAGGCAGTTGGCGTTGGTATTGTCACATTAGAATATTCACGCAATTGACATCGCAATGGACGGCTGTGGGCGGCGGCGGGGCGCATTACATCACCTGAGAACACAAATAATACGTATATAGCTTCATTGTCACACTGTGTCTTGCATATAGCAGACTAGGCTGAGAAGCTAGTGTTAAGACACTCCGTTTTCCGCCTGAATGAGACGACGCGGTGGACGCGTGACTGTAAACGCGGAAAAATGAATTACTTTCATTCTCCCATTCTTTTATTCGGGCAATGGGAACGGAGAGTCTTAACACTAGGTTTTATAACGAGGTCGAGGGTGTCAGGGTACCTGCAGTATCTGGCTGGCCTCGAAGGCGGTGCCGGGCAGCAGCACGATGGGCGCGGCCACGCGGCCCGCCTCCACGCACACCATGTTGGGGAACTCGTCGTCGCCGAAGTCCGGGATCTCCTTCGCGAACTCCGACCACGGGTTCCAGATCACTGCCCGACGGAAATATATACAGTTTGTGTAATAAATAGAAATAATAAAGAGCCATAGATATTTTTGTCGATAAATGTCACATTTTTTAAGAAAATCTACGAAGAAAATGTATGTGTCGTTCATTAAATACATCACGATCTAACTACAGTCCACAATGCTGGAGCTTTAAGCTAAGCTAAGATTTAATATATGACAGCAGCGTCATATATTTAATTCTAAACATTTTATTATTGAATTTGATTTATGAAGGACAAAGTTGGCACTATAATAATATAAAAATATATACCAAGCAGTAAAAAACAAAACTCGTGATGGTGAAAACAAATATGCTTTTAATTATATAATGGGATGATTTATTATTAATTCAATTTAGACAAGAGTGAAGATGATGAGAATGCAATGTGTAGTTTCCAACGTAGAAAAATTCACATATCTTTTATGATTTTTTTAATAGATATCTAATAACAAACTTAATTTTTAAAAGATCTTTATCTTCTGATCACTTAAATAAATGTAAAGCATAGCTTATGCCTCGCGGACTATACGTTACAGCATATCTTTCAACACGTTAAAGTTTGTTGGCCAGCAACAATAGGACCTATCGTAGTATGTAGTCTAAGATTGTCTAAGAATTGAAAAATAAAATAATTTTTTAAATTATCACAAGCTTTGGTGTTCCTTTCCTGCGTCACATTTGTATCAATGTTTATATTTAAAATTGCACGTTACCCGACCTAATAATTCCAACATGATGCATTATTAATTTTAATAAAAAAAAAAAAAAATTAAAAAATCTACTAATAAGCAAATCTTACCTGTATCAGGGAAATTATACTTCTGTATCCTCATCTTGCGTCCGCTCACCACGTTGGTGATGATGTGCTCCTGCATAGTGTTCTGGTAGATGCGATCCGTCCACTCGTTGATGGTGACCACCTCGCGCGTCTCTTGATACACGGCGCCCTCTCGCGTCTGGTTTGTAAAATAACAATTTATATTTGAAACAAATTAAACTTAAAATAAATTGTAAATAAAGGCAGTCCGTGGCATAGTGGATAATTGTAGGATTGATTTACACTCGAGGAAATTATTTGTGATCATTCTGGTTAAGCAAAGCTGCGTTATGTTCCGCCTATCAACACGCACTCTCCAAATTTTGTGTTCAGTTCACGCGATAACGGATGTTTTAACTTTAGCATCAAGACACTCCGTTGAAGCTAAAGAAAAAAAGAAGTAACATTGTCATTTTGTTATTCAGATATCATTAATTTTATCACCACCATTATCTTCAGGACATAACTTTATTATGGATAAAAGAGATTTTTTTCATTACTTCTAGACCATTTTCAACGTGTTAAAATAAAATAACAAATATTTTACATTGCACAACACTGCTGAGGTCGTCGTAGCGCAACGACGCAGTGCGTCTGACTAAAGTCTGAGTAAACGCGAAGGTTGTGGATTAGATTACAAATCTGGGGAATGAATTATGTCATCGCTCTGGTAACAAGGCGGCCTAGAGTCCCACCACTCCAATATCTCAAATATTGAACAGAAATTAGAGAATGGAACAGACATAACACATAAGACATAACACATTTATATATAACAGGGTAGGCAAAGGGAACCTATCCCTTTGCCTACCCTGTTATATATAAAATACAACACAAAGCTACAAAAAAATAACCCAATTAATTAGAAAACATTTCCAAATACCTTATCAATAAACATGCAGCCATGCATGCCTGTGATCTGGCAGCGTCGCACATCGGGAACCTTGAAGTACGTATGGAGGAGGAGCTGGCAACTGAACGTCAGCTCTTTACTAGGATTGTACACTCCTATGTTGAAGTGCAACTCCTTCTCCCGTAGAATAAGGCGGTATGTTAGTCTGAATCTGTAGATTACGATAAGGTATATAAATAAAGGTATATAATACTTATAGCTGTCCAGCTGTTATAGGAGAGGAAAAATGAAGAAAATTGATGTTTCATCGTACTTCTTTATAAAAGAAGAATATATATATCACGTAATGGCGGCTATATGAAAATTTTGTTTTTTTTTTGGTGTACTGTATTCTACAAGTCAAGCCTTTTTATCATACTCATATTGAGAACATTGAACAAAAATATGTCATCCGCCATTTTGTTACTGCGACCATAATGAATTTACTACGACACTGTCTATTCATTATTGCAATGTGATCAGAAGCAAAGATCTATTCCAACATTCAACTAAAACATAAGGTGTTTTTTTAAGATTTACAAATTAAAGAACAAAAGCTACTTTAAATCCTAATTTAGAAAAGTTTTTAATTTTAGTTTATTTAATGTAGAACATTTAGTCTATTATTAAAATAAGAATACAGTGTTCTTTATTCGCTTCTCTCTCATCCCACATATTAAGCGTTAGTAGACAAAACCGTGTGATCCCGGCCTAGAATAGGATCATCCTGGTACTGGTGGTGTCGTAAGAGGCGACTAAAGTACGTGGGTTAGAGTCACGTCGCCAGCAATGGCAACACGCATGGGCAGACTCGACCGGATCAATACCACCCCCAGCATTTAAAACCGGCGTGAAGTTATGCCACTGCGATTCGTATCAGGTAATGCCGGGCTCCGGTGCCCAACCCGTTCTAAAGGCCGGTAACGCGCCTGTAGCTCCTCTGGTGTTGCACGGGGCCGTGGGCGGCACTTCCCATCAGGTGACCCGAACGCTCCATAAAAAAAAACCTAAGACTCTCCGTGATCCTCTTTCTCCGAAAATTCAATATGCGTTGAGATTCGAAACTCAATGCCGCGCTTTCTTAATAGAGCAGTGAAATAAAACATAATAATTAAATATGACCACACACCACCACACTACGCTGGCCTCGAATTATTCTAATGTTTATGGAAATATATTTTTAACAACCTGTTAGAACTAAAGCATTACAGTTACGTTCCGACCATATCATAATTTTTTTTGAATTTTTTATATGAACTACTTATGATTTCATATTTTTTCTAAATTTCTTATCTTTAAATATTCAACTATTAAAAATACAAGTCATTAATTAGTCTAAGAGCATTTCCTACATTATTTTCCTATCAACGTGGAAGTAAGAAAAAATGTAGGTATTATTTTTTAGTATGGTTAGCAACTCTTAAAAAAATTGACAATAACCACTTTTGAACATACAATTATCACAAATTTTACATTATTGTGAGACAAACCTAAATAATAAATCACTTCTTCATCCACTTTTCTATGAACATTGTACATACTACATAGGCCACTTAGATTTTTTGTATGTTAGGTGGTGGAATCGGCGCTTTATTTAGCCAGTCCACGAATACGACGTTTGTAATACTACAATAGGGCAATTATAAATTAATAATAATCATAATATTTTACATGTATATAAGTAGCGTTTGCCGCTTCGTTCTCTTTGTCTACTCCGCTAGGCAGACGACGTGAAGCTGAGTTAAGTGTATATAAAATCAAATTACTCAAAAACTAAATAATTTTAATTATTTTCTGTGAAATTATGGTAATATGGTATGGATTCCTTTGAAAATATCTATGTACTAAATATATATACTAACTTGATAAGCGTATCGTATTTCGTGATCGATCGTGATCGTATTTGATCGTATTTGGCGGGATGTGGGGAATGGAGTGTTTAAACACTAGGTTCCCTCTGCCTATTCTACTGTGTGCGGGATACAGCGTAAAGCTGATTTATTTTTTTTATTTTAAAATTATTTTTCATAAAATATATATTAATAGATATTACAATTTCACTATTCGATTTCTTACTGTAATGAAAATTTTACGATGAAGAATAACCTATTTCTGCCAAATATTTGCAAAACATAAGAAATGCACAATTTTTATTTATTTTAGAAAAATACATACTGGAAATGCCACATGGACCGCGTGAAGTCATCGTCCATGAGGCTGAAGACAGCTTCCACGTCTCCACTGGGTAGTCGCTCCGGCATCTTCTCTACGTGCCAGCGAGCCACTCGTGCGAACCCGTGCTGTGGACCGAACGCCCATTGTCCGAATTGAGCTGTGGATATCGATCACAAAAATCGTTTATAAAAATTAAAGTAAAATAAAATCATATTATTATAGTCTTGAATTTAAAAATTCGTGAGTATGCAAAAGCGCGGCGTTGAGTTCCGCCACTCAACACGCAGTGCCTGGAGACTTCGGCGGGAAGTGATGAACAAAGTGTCTTAAGAAAATTGCCTAAGCGACGATTGAGGATTCGATTGTCATTTAGGAAATTAACTATTCTCCCGCTCTGGTAACAACATAGTGCGGCGTTAGGTTCCGCCAGTAGGTGCATGGGGAACGGAGTGCCTTAACACTAGGTTCCCTCTGTCTACCTTGCTATAACTTATATACAAGTGTTTTTTAAATAGCGTTTTATCTTTTAATAAAACGCTATTTAAAAAAACACTTGTATTACAAATAGTACTTACATTACAAATATTATAAGGTGCCGAAAAAAGATCTATTTAGTATTATTTGTTCAGCTTGCATAAAGAATGTTTTTGCAAATAATTTTGATATATCGACGGAATTTAACTAATTAAAAATATAATTTCTAAAGGAAATACGGCTACTTTAACTCAATTCTCTAACATTTCTTTTATTGCTATGCTTTTAAAATTCAGCATTACAGTAAACCACTTTGCGGGTCCACAATGTCCATTAAGCACTTACATGTTCTAAATATTCAGAGCAGTTCACGCAGTCTACAATCTTAATGCAATAGGGTTAATTGCTAAAAATAGTATTGCGATATAAGATATAGTAATATCTTAATATTTTAAATTAAATATAAATTAATTATTTTGTTAATAATTAATGGTGAAAGCATACTAACCTAACCTAGCGCAAATGAAGAAAAAATTTTGAAACATTAAGAATTAATAACATTGATATAAATTTCTTAATAAAAAATATGTACTTTTTTTAAATGAAACTAAATTAACCGGATTAATCGCGTAAATATACGCGATTAATCCGATTAAATTAGTTTCATTTAATAATCGTGAAAATCAAAGAACTTATTATATTTACTTTTGTTACAATCAATCTGGGTAACTTTTATTCTTCAGGTAATATTGACAGATAGAACTAGTTTATCGAATCTTTTCCGTATGGTATAATACAATTGACTATTTTTATTTAATATGTTTATTTTAATTATAATAATATTATTTTAAAAACGAAAAGAAACTTAAGATTCAGCACAAGGAAAATAAAGATAATGTTACATTAGCATCATAAACGTAAAACGTACTAAATGAATAGCCGTTTAAACTTTAAAAAAATCATGTGTCAACAGTAGATACCAGCAAAATAAGTATAGAAAAAGCCGGGGTTTTACATAATTGATGACCAATTTGCGGGAATTATGGAGGATGGGAATAGACAATTAATACCTAAGTTCTTAAATTTTTATTGTTTGCGTAAAAAACAACGCAAACTTTTGGCTGTTGGCTTGTTTTCTTTTTTATTAGCTTAAATTAAGTATTAAACATATTTTAAGTATATTTTGATGCTGATTAAAAATATATAGTATATCCAAATACCAAGTCTCTAGAGTGATTCTCCATTTTTTTGTAATATTCTTATATTACAAAAAAAAATGGAGAATCACTCTAGAGAAACTGCGGAACGATTGTTTTATTACATCAGTTACATTTATTATTTAATAAAAACATAAACCAATATTACCTACATTAATAAGAAGAAAAATTATGACTACCTTTTTATGAATGGTTCTTTGTGATTCAAAGTTACCCATTTGATGGGGGCTAACTTTGACAGATTATGAAATTCAGATTCTTATATTGATGTATTTTAAAAGGTTTATGTAAATGTCTATGAGAACCCTAATAAAACATAAACACCCTTGCAATGTGCTTTAAATTTTATTGATGTATCTACAAAAGTTACCCAGATTGGTTATATTGTTAAGACTTTATATAAATCCAACAACAAAAATTATACTTACGAAATACAAACGGTATTCCTCCCCGTATCGCTCTCTTCCCATCGAACACAGCTTGCTTACTAAAAAGAAAACAAAAAAAACATTGAACATTTTTGCAAATTCTATTTTTAAAACAAGGAAAGTTTGCAAAGAATCAGTAGCTGTACTCATAATGCTAAGGATTCAAAGGAAATCGCTGGAATACCAGAACAAAGTTTCAACCAAGAAAAGTTTTAGAGTTCTTCATAAAAATATTATACGAATAAAATAACAACTTTCATTTTTTTATTTTGATAATTCGTATTCTAGTAGAATAGCATATTACTACAAGAAACATTAATTCAACTTAAGATTATAAAGGCACTTTTTGTGGCTGTAGACATTTAGATGCCTCAATATATGTAATTAGTTCCATGAACAAATGAATACCTCAGGTTTGATGGAAAGATAATGATGATAATGAAAGAAAAGCGTAATATTATTACAGATACACATTTAACAGTAACCTGCGTGGAATACAAAGTGGAGTAAATAAATAATTATAAGTGATAATCTTAACTGTTCCCATTTATTATAGATATTAGTACAGACTACTTTTTGTTATTATACAATACCTAATTAAAATTCCATCATACATCCATTTATGGCTCTTAAGGGACAAAAAGGTTTTAATAATTAAACTTATTGTTTTAATAACTAAGCTTATGTGGGAAGAAAAAGAAGAATATAATTTCATACACATTTATTTTTAAGAATTTTATATTTATATGTGTATAATATTTATTATATTAAAGCATGATAAAAACTCTATACATAGGTTAAAAAAAATAAAATATATTTACTAAAACGCACCGCAAATTGCGTGCAGGAAATATTTATACATATATTTTCATTCATTACAAATGGTAACCTTAAGACTCTAGAGTTACTAACTCAACAACATTACTAAAAGTAAACAATCTATATAGAACATGCACAACTGAAATATCCCATATTGTATCACAATAACCACAAAACGAGACACACTGCGATACAACAGTTTATCCAGAAGCGAGAGACATCAGCATTACTTTCCAACTCACGTTTTGAACAAGATCAATTTTAGCGGTTGCATTCCAACGCAGCCGGGGGACGGTGCAAAAAGCACCCTTATATTATAAATGCATCAGTGGTCAGGTCGGCATCGCGACAAAAACGGAGCCGAGCAGGCCGCGTATAAATTATTTATGCCATTTTTAGCATTTCGGAGTTTGTGACGCGACTGGACATCGGCGTCGATTCTCGGCAGATGTCAACAGCAAAACAAACACTGTCGTTTTGCTGGATAATCTGACGAATTCTTACACCATTACTCGTTGCATACCTCCTAATTAAGAGACGATGCATTTACAGCTAAACGATCCTCTACGTTTTTATATGATGCTACGAACAAATATTTTAAGCATTAACACCAATAAGAGTACCCATACGTTCTGAAAATCTTCAAAACTACCGTGTGTTATGTGCAGTTGAAACCGTTTAAAATTATTAACAAATAACAATTTCAAAATAATAACGATGACAACGTTGCGAAAACAAGTTAAGGTAAATTATTGTTGTATAAATATACTTAAAGTCATAACGCCTCCGCTTTTCTAACCAGTTCTAATAATTGTGTATGAATTGCAAGTGTTAGTATTAATTCAGTATAAATGACAATGTAAAGAATATTTATGATATAGCTTAAAAATAATTGAAGCATCGCCACTTTTTTCTTCTTCAATACTAAGAACAATAGCAGAAGTAGCAGAAATATTAAATATTTAATATTTTTTCTACTATGTTCACACGTTGAGGACGAACATTGTAGGTAGCGGATCAAGTAAAACTGTGCTGTTAATGTAACTAAATTTTAACGAAAAGTTGTAATAATTTGTTTAATAGGGTGAACAGAGATACTCTAGAATCACAATATCATCGTAGACTCTCCATTCTATTTTTAATATATATTTTTAATTAATGTTAAACAAATTACTAAACGAAAGAACCCAATGTTCATTAATAAAACTGTACAGTAAATACTTCAACTAATTTATTGGAAATATACTTAAGGCTGACTTCCCATATATAGAAGGATAACTCAAAACGTTTTAATTCTTCACTGTGCTAATTTAGGTATCAAAAATTTGCATAGTCTTAATTATTTATTGATCCGTGATTAATTTTAGTAATTGGCTATAATTAAAGTGCCTAATTAATATTCCATCTGTAGCCACTCGAAAACTGCGACCAACTGTGGGCAGTGTCATTAGCAAAAACATAAAAAAATTATCAAGTTCCTACCATCAGAACTTAAATAGCTCGCATTGTATACTAATTTTATTACGTTAAGCGTAGGATATCTCGATTATTTCTTAACGAATACTTTATTTTTTCTTATATTAAGGGTTGCATGGCTACTATATTTATTTTTAGATGTTCAGTTTAAATTTGTAAAGTTCCAGAAAATAGGTGTAGTCACGAGGGGCTAGATAAAGTTTTAATTAGAGATTCCGGATGGAATTCCTTCATGAGCAGCGGTCGGCCAATACATTCCCGCTTCGGCATCGACCAAGTTTTTACACGGCACAAACTCGTTCCATCCACCGTCCGTCTCCCTTGGAAACAATGGCTACAGAAAATGTAGCTATGCCGATCGATTTCTTACTATAATTATCGCTATAAAGTGTTTAAAGTATTAATTAACCTTTTGATTCCCAGAAATAGGTCCCGTCGATACTGCATTGCCAGACATTTTTTGCCGATTCCATCCCATTGTCACACATTATAAATGATTTATATAATTAAATGGCAGTTATACTTATAGTTACTTTATACAAAAAAATCTTCGTTATATCTAAACAAATATATTACATACAAAAAAGTATAAAGTGAACTACTTAGATTTTACATTTTACTGAATTTGAAAGAAAATAATATTGTAGCTCTCTAAGATAGAAGAATACGAATATGGTACTGTGAACCTAAAGTTGTAATATAAGTAGAATGTTCCCAGTTTTGGGCTAATGTGAGAAAATAGTAAATTAATAATATAAATCAGCTCAAACTACATATAAGTAGCACAAAAAACTATCAATGTCACGGCGCTCTCATCCCATTGTTGCACGCTTTCATGAACTAATCTAATACGAGCACTTATTGCTTCTCAACATTGTCAAGTCTAACCGTTTCTCGTGAGATGGCTGATTAACCGCATTGAGAAACTGAGACAGAAAGCCCTTACATCACTTAAAGTAGACGCTCGTTACGGTATAATTGGCCAATGAAAATATTTATCAGGTTCATAAATTTCCAGCTGTATACTCCCCTTATAACATTATAGCAATACAATGCATCATTTATTTGCTAATTCGTGATAGCAAAAATTACCTTTTAAGTCAAGTCAGTCAAGTATTTCTTGTAATAATTTTTAATTGTTTAGAATTCAATTTAATTCAAATATTTGTTTCTTAAGCGTTAATTCAATTAAAATTGTATCAGATATTTTGAAATTTTAAATATTCACTTGTTACTTAGAAATAATATTATCGAAAGAACGTTGCAGAATAACAACATCGAAAGTGCTGAAGACTGTTAAGTTGAAACACAAAAAATATTAAGCTGTGTGTACCATACACCAAATACATAATTTCAAATAGCATTAAAATAAAAAAAAATCAAAAAGTTAGCACTAGAATCATTAGATAACACTGCAACGTGTTTCGTACGTGGTCCCGTAATGTTCGGTAGCCACAAGCCAATAGCCATTCCATTCCATTATAAGATAAGCGCCCGTTGTAATTACACACGGAGTAACGAATAGGACCTGTCCAAGAGTGGAATTCATTAATATTGGCTCGTATCTATTCACGTCAGATCTCAGGCGGGAAGTTATAAAATGTTAAAAATGTGCGACTCAATAAAACTGCATAGCCAATTACTCGCTAGTTTTTTAAATGGATACGAATATAAACACTAGAATTAAGTTATCATACCAATTATTATAAACAAGGAGACCTAATTGCGTCAGTGACATTTAATTAGTCCGAGTGGCCACCGTTTTAAATGAACAAAAAATTATTATTGAAACCGAAATGGGAACATAAACGATTAGTGATTTCACTTTGCTATTCAATTCATGCTGACAATTTTAAACATAGATAAAATAAAATAATAAAAACATATTTCAAGTATTTATTTTCTGGAGCGTTATTCGCACTATGAACTGGTGGTGGTGGTGCAGCAAGGTTCACAGAGTTAGCTCGTTGGTTCCAATTAGTCTCAAATTCATACAGGTAATGAAGTGTGTCCAAATTGTTGAGAAAAAGCGTTCAGGCGCATATCATACACCTTCCAAAATTTTCCCACACATCTGATACCAGTAAGATAAAAATGTTGTTTTTGTTGCTGTAATAACAACATATATACCTATATAACATATAATTTTCTTGTAAGATGTGTGAACTATCTATCCGGTATATAGCTACTTCTTTGGTATCATAATTTATACATTACAGAAGACTTTATGATGAAATATATACCTTTATATAAAGACAAGTAATAGTACCTAACCATTAAGATATATGTATAACAAATTTTTAAAATCCTTTATTTTATATATAACCTTTACGAACTTGAAGCTAAATTGTCACGAAATTAACGAGAACTGAGAGTACAAAGTTATGTCACTGTCCACGGTGTTTACCCCGCAGGGGACGTCGCGTACTAACTTATACATTTGTATAATTAACCTTTCTAGCTAATAATCTGACTGCGGGTGAAGTAAGAAAATTTTAATAAATCAATTTGAACCAATTGTAATGTTTTTCATTCAACAATGTTAATCAATAAGCACTCATAGAATAGCATGATTACACAGGGAACAGGTATATTATGTAACAATCATCTAAATACATTAATATTACCTTTTATCTTCTAATAAAAAGTACCTATATGTAATTATACAATTGAATCATAGTTAATTCTGTCTACCTAACATTTGAAATGAGATTTCCATTTGATTTATAAAGATTCTAAAACAGCTCAAACCGCTTACATAATATGGTATATTGATAAGTATCTAATTATTTAATTTGTTTTGTTGTTGTGAGAATAAAAAAGAGTCTTTGAAGCGCTCCAGAGTTAATGACACGAAACGTGTTACTTTGACATATTAAGAGGAGACCATAAACTGGTTTAATACAAAAAAAACTAGTTGATAAAAGCTGGTGCTACTGTGCAGAAACAAACAAAAAGGTCGCATAAATGATGCGACACTCGACACTGACGAGCTAGTGCACAGTTAAGTGCTTTAAGATATAAGGATATCATCACCTGGCTCGACAATGTTAAAATATCACAGAACGAACTTCAGTTTGGAGTTTTACAAAAAAAGAACACTAAAACACAGTTACCTTAGAAAATACTACCGCCCATTCTTCTAAAATGACGGGGAACAAACGGTCTATTATAATAACAGAAATACGAAATTTTGTGTTTTCTTGAGTATTTACGCTACAAATAAGGAAACGTTATTGTAATAACTTTGTAATCATTTTTAAGTCCCCATTTAATATTCTTATAATATATACATACATATATACACGTATATTAAATGTGGAGACATATTATAAATCAAAAATGTGACGATAACTAAATGTATAAATATAATGAGTAATGAGTATAATGAGTATAAATATATTATTAGACAATCTCGAACAACAAAAAAGATCATTGAAGCAGAAAGTCTTTACAAAGCATTTGATTACATATTTTTAAGAAAAAAAACCATTTTAGCAAAAAATTGTCAAAACTATCATAATAAAGAGGATGACTAACATAATAACGAAAATCTAAATTAAGTAATAGTTTAAGTGCCCGAATCATTTCCATAAGACCTAGGAAAAGGACAAAATTAACATTACTATTGATAATAATATTAAAAACTGTAGTTATAATTACCTATGATTATATGTGGAATATATTAAATCATAGTCGTAAGTAACCTTCGTAGCAACCACGGCCGTTGAAAGTGTTAGCCGGAACAGCGTAGGTGCCGCCGCACGTGCCTCAACCCGGCACACAAGGATTTTATAATTCGATCATATCGTATATCTAATAAAACTTTTATGAGCCTTATTACAGCAATATCATGTATATAATTAATTATAAATTTTGTTCTTTATGTAGAACATAAAATTGAAGTCTACAATAAATATAATGTCGCGGTAATTGTCAGTCCATAGTAAAATATTTTAAGAATAATTAGAATAGTTTAGCGTTTTAGATGGTAGAACGACGCAGTGAAAATGCCTTACCAATATAACAAAGTATAGTACGTAATAGTGGATTAAAATACACTAAATATACTTTTCGCCATATTTATACAATATTTAGAGTTAATAATAGACATTTTCCCGATTTGATTAGCGGTGTAAAAAATTATGAAAATTAAAGGACGGAATAACCTATAACTAACGTAAAGAGTTCTCCACTTATTTCTCAAAATGTGTCTAGATTAATTTAAAAAATGCTATTATAAAAATCTTTGCATACGTTTTCGTTTTTATTGTAAATGTTACACAAGAGCGACAGTAAACTAATAAATAATATCGATTCTCTCCATCTCTATCCAGCACGTAGCGTGATGCAACATGGTAAAACAAAGAAACCCCCGAGTCTCAATAGACCACATATTAATAAAAGAAAAAATAGAATTGTTTCAACTCTAGATATTCATATTTCATTTATGAGCGAGTCATCTCAACGGTACCTAAATACACAAGGGCTTAGAAGTCTGAGGAAGTTAGTTTTAAAAGTTGTTTTTCATACCGTTTCAATTGTGGTTTTATATACTAAAATTTATATGTACACGAGATCCATATCTTGCTTATAATTAATATTATTTTAAAATAAAGAAAATAATCCCAAAAATTTAAAGAATAAATTAAAGAAAAAAAATTACATAGTTGAAATAGTTTAAGGGCATATAATAATATTCTGTACAATAACAATAACAAATAATCCTAGATAAGAGTGGACAGGGACAAACTCAAACGCCGTCGACAGGGGTCAGCGGTGGACCATCGTCCGCAGATGTTCCGGACAGCAGATTAATATCCTCTCCGGGTCGATTTAACACCGCCTGATAAGCCGATTAGAACCTTGGGGGTGTGCTTAGAAGACTTAGTCGCGGTACATTCAATACATAAGTATTTTGGATAAATTTTATAACTTTTGTTTATAAAAAAGAATTCATATACACTATTAAATGAAACTAATTTAACCGGATTAATCGCGTATATTTAAGATTTTTACATTTTGGAAACCCGACGTTTTGAACACTTTGCACTAGCCCGTGGTCTACCCGTGACCGCGATTAATCCGGTTAAATTAGTTTCATTTAATATGTGTAATAATCGTGAAAATCAAAGAACTTATTATTCATATACACTGTCAGCAATTCTATACAATATGAAATTTCCCCTTAAATTTGCTCGATAATTTAACGTAAGAGGAATAAAAGAAATCTTTTTTGAAAACGTAAATACATATATTAAACTTCCAATGATCTTAAATATATTTAAAAAGATAGATGCCAATATTAACGCGTTAGTAAGCTTCTTGTGATGCCTTATATGGTAGAGATTCGTGTTTAACACGTCATAATAGATATCAGCTGTTTACAAGTATTGAATCTATAAATCATACAAGATGCAACCATGTAAGGACGCACGAGACTAATTCTGGTGATGTCATACGAAACTTTAGAATTCAATCGCGCGTTCACTTCCTAACACTATATATAATCTGTGTCTACGATTTAATCCACTATTCCAAATACAACAAAGTCGAGTATTAGATATTATAGAGGATGGCATCCTCAGGCTTAACATACCTACATAATTACACGCCCAAACAAAATGAGCTATCACGAACTGACGAAAATTATAATCACCACGCAATATAAACGTGGGTTGGTAATAAGGCAAGAAAATGGTGTACACATTACAACATGAATGATGTAGAAACGAGACTAATGTATATTTGAGTAAATATAAAATATTAAGATTTACGTCTTTAGTCAAAACAGTCAAGGCGAAAAATACAAAATTCATTAATCTTAAATATAGCTATTCATTCTATTGGAATCAAAGGTCAAATTTGTTCGCTAACGCAATTGTGTCTAGTTATAAATTATATTTATAGATAGATGATAATTATCTTGTGCTATAGCATGTATACAAAATGTACAATAAATCATATCCGAGTTCACGTGAAACTGGTACTAAATCAGGCGCTAAGCAATCAAACAATGAATATTACATGTAGGAGGATTACTAATCAGAAATTGGCCTGTTAAAACGCAGCGGGATCAGCGCGTCTAATATTTCATAGCAGCTGTTTTCCGTCTAATGTGTGGAACAATCGATGTCTTGGGTGTCATTCGAAGGGACAAAAAGAGCAACATGTGTTATATATTGTCGGTATCACGTGCAAAGTAGGGCCATGCTTTCTGCTTACAACAGTAGATGTTCATTTTGAAATAGACAAAAACTTATGTATTTCGACATTACGTTACGGTTAGCACGTGTATAGCAAATACTGTTCCTATGAAAATTAAACCCATAATTTACTATTGTTATATAGGTAGTTGATTTCAACTCGCGCGTCCGCGTATCTGAAAGATATAATAATGAAGAAAATAGCATTATTAGTTACAACGTTAAGATATTTATTTGTTTTATTATTATTACGCCATAGTAAGTCTGTAAAAGCGACGCAGTTACGCGTCTCAAGTTTATTGGAAGTCAAGTGGAAGGAGATATGAGGTCTATTCAGGAGCACTGGCGTGTGACGCTGAGGTCGGCGATGATGCCAACATTCCTTACACTTTTTTTGTATACAACCATCTTTCAATAAATCAACGATATAAACTAGAGGTGTGATCAATGCAACACCCAAAAGTACCTCAAATTTTTTTACAATCCTAATTACTCAATTTGTAATTTAAATTGCGCTTTACGCTACATAATTAATCATGACAAGGAAACGTACTTCAAACAAATTCTTAGAAACGTTAACTAGTCAATCGCTATGAATTGGATCTCATACCCCTTAATTAAGAGCTTTATTTCGAAACAGACATCATGGAAAAAATCTTAAATATCATAGTTATTGGACTTTATAATAAAAAAAAAGTTACTGACAATATAAGTCGTTAAGTAAAATTTTGTTAATCGTTTAAGCCAAAAAATCAGTGGAAGGAGATACGATAAGCGTTTTCAATTGTTTATTTTACAGATTTAGAAATGTATCTCTATATACCTAATACACTATAGGTACACCACACCTACTTATTTAGTTATGCCACATTGACCATCAATTATTAAGAAAAAAAGAGCTATTGCAATGTAATAATATGGACTAATCCGATAGAAAATAGAATAGAAAAATTCTATGATCGAAATGATTTCCCATCTAATGACGCGATAAACCCGTTTCGGCGACCACTGATCCGTGAAGTGGCGCATAATATGAAGCTAGGGCCCATTGACGCGCGTCGATCGATGGTAATCACACGGTCATCCTGGCTTGCATCGCCGCATAAAATTATCTCCACATTATCGGGGTGGACCATTTGTCATCGGTGGAGGTGTATGGGGGAGGGGGGCGGTAGAAGAAAGTGCCGGCGACTCGGGGTTGCAGACGCGACCACAAAAACAAGATGCGGCAGGGGGCGAAGCTACCCGCTAGCTGGCTACGTAATAAATTGTGTTTATTTGCACTGAATTACTGAAGCTCTGTTTTAACTTGCCTCATTAGAATGCAAATGTATTTAGTTTTTTAAACGCAGATCCAAACGTACCATCTGTCATATTATTTCAAAGTATATTTATAGTTTGTTTTATAATAATATATGTATATCTTTATAATAATAATTAATTATCCAATTTGGCTTGGAACTTTAATAGACGGAATTTATAGACTAACTATTGATAGATTAACTGACTTTAAATCTATCATAGTAGATACACGTAATATCTCATCATTAACAAATGTGATTCCTTGATCATCAGAAATTATTCGGGGGTGAGTATTCGAAAATAGTAGTAATTCATCATCAAAAATTAAATAATGTACATAGAATATCCTTGGGGAAAATTAACAATTTCAAAGCATATCGAATCCATCCATTAGATTCATCTGAATCATTTCACGCCGCCGAAATCCCAGCTCTATAAAAGGGTCAAGCGGCGCGTCACGTCCCTCGGCACAAAAAGCTCACAAACTATGTTTAATATTAAAACGGAACGCGGCTTAGTTTTTGCCAATGACACGAGCGCTTGTGGACGCAACTCGCTTCTAGGTAATTTAATTTATAATGGAAACAAGAATAAAGCCCGCCGTAGTACCTTTCTAAACTCATCGATGACAACAAATTAAAAACTTTTTTTGAGTAACTTATTTTGTAGGTACTAGCAACCCGCCTGCTTCAACCACACTATTATTTATTAACTAATTAATTCACCTTCTTGTTAGAATCTAAACACTATCACTCTAAAGATTATATCATACAATAAACACTAAAGTATCTATTTGGTAATTTAATAAGTAACTAAATATGTTTAAATGATATAACTTTTTTATTTATAAACAGATTGAAATTATACAAACACTAAATGTTAAGGGAAGCTTGTCAAAATACAATAATGAGAACTTAATTTAAATCAGCCGTTTCTGAGACTAGCGTGTACAACGCACAGACGAACAGATAGTCAAAAACATCATTGTTTTGGTTTTTATTTCTCATAATTTACGTTTATATATATACATACATACATATATATATATATATATATATATATATATATATATATATATATATATATATATATATATATATATATATATATATATATATATATAAATACACTATATAATAGATTTTCTCACCTATCTTCTATGTACAGATATCGATCAGTTACAATTTTTATTATATGTACAGAAAACGAACGACTTGGCAACTATTACTTATAAAGTATTTAAAAAGATTTGAAATAAAACTGGAAATATATTTATAGAAAAAAATTGAGAAAAAACGAACGGAAAAATACTCTATTTGAAACGAATGAAGTACACCTTTCTACATAAGACTTTCTTAAGTTCAAAGTCTCCCAAGAATATTTAAAATATACATAATCTTATCTTTGAAGTATATATTTGTAAAACGTAATTATGTACATAATTAGTATTGTGTTAGTTTGAAGTCATGTTTTACGCAGAGCTTAATTATTAATCCAAATTTTCCATTCATTATCATAATTTATTCTACAGTTTTTCATTAGCCTTAACGGAGTCAGTCAGAATTTAAAGGTACGTATGTACCTTACTACCCTACCTGCCTACCTACCTACTTAACTCTTCTTAAATCGAAATCTGTAATTTCAGATTTCACATAATGCATAATGCCTCATAGCTTGTCTATTTATTAATTACCGCGGCTTGGTCCCCCTGGTCAAATCGAAATAATTAAAAGTTGTGTATGACCTCTTTTTCTTCCAGCTTTATACTGTATTCCGCATATAGCAGGGTAGGGAGAGGGAACCTAGTGTTAAGACACTAGCTGTTCTCCACTTTCCACTAATTTTTCGAGTCGAGTGTTGTGGAAATGAACCACTAGCTTTGCCTCGTTACCAGAGCGAAGAAATTAAAATATTAATAAAAAATATCTCTCAAGTGGGAATCGAACTCGCAACTGTCGTATTTACATGCTTGTGCTACGTCGCGACGGCCTCACGCTGTATTACACATAATATTTTCTAAGTGCCTGAGGTAACTCTGACCGCAGGTCCAGTGGGTTACAAAGAAACGGTTAACGTGATCTAATACGCTATCTTCAATGGCCAACACAAAAAAATACAATTAGAACCAGTAGTTCTTGAGATAACTTCAGCTATTTCATTATCTGTAGTATAGAATATAGATTTAATATTATTTTTTTACTCAATGCAAAAACCGACATGGTTGTCATGAATTAACAGGGAAATGTCATACAATTAAAATATTGACTTTTTCATTTTCACTAGATAAGTTACAGTAGCGTGCAAGCATATCTAGTTGTAATTCAATTTGTATAATGCAATAAAAAAATATAATACATATTCTTATAATCAATTGTTTACTTAAACAATAATATCATTGTTTCGTTCGTAGATGGTATAACAAAAGAAAATGTCAATAAATTGAATATTATTAGTAAATACTCGTATCTCTAACTATAACAATTATATACATTTTCGGTATCTTCTAACCATAAAAATGTTGGCACACAGTGTAATTAGGGATGATCATCTGTAAGCAATATCCAGGAATATATGTACGGTTAATTTTGACTTTGTACATCTATACAATTTTCTAAAAGCTAAACAGATATAGAATTAAAACAAATTAAATCGTTTCATTACTAAAACCTAAAAGTAAGGATAACAGATAATTATTATAATTTATTTAAAGCAATTAGTTTTATCATTGCGATATTTTTTCATCTTCATCTTTCATCTTCCAATACAAAAATACTGATAAGGGCTCGAGAATTTATCAAAATAGCAAATTTTAAAACTACCCTAATAATTTATTTCTTTTAATATTTACACGCACACAAGACGTTTCAAGAATAATAATAATAAAAGTTTTAATAGAGAACATAGAAACAATATATGTATGTCGTCTGTACCAACCCTGGGAACAGTACATAGAATCATTAGCGGCAGTCGGTCGTTTGTTAGAGGCACTCGCGGCCGAGACGCGTTTTTGTCGTCGCGCCAAATTGCACCACACAGCCGCACACCCCGAACAATACGTGACTCCAAATTGATTTAAAATTAGTCGCGATCTTTACAATGTGACACTTTATTTGCTTTGGCCATTCAATTGTTAATGGAATATGGGGGGGTGAAAAAAATGCCTTCTTTGATTGAAATTCGATATGCATGCATTTCATTATCACAACAAGCAATATAGATACTGCTGTATGTACCCCAAATTGTAGCTTTACAATGCTTACAATAAATTAGTTTTTTATATTCAATGTTATGTATAGTTCACACTATGTGTATATAAACACTTTTCTATTGGATAATACATTTTTTTCTGTGACCGTTACTTATTGAAAAGCATTTTTAATTTGTTTACTTTTACTATTTTTATCAATTTAGCGGAAATATTTTATAGTACCCTTTTCTCATCTCTACATATGTATTAAATAAAAAGATAAACAACAAAGTATTAGATACTAATTAGCATTCTTAGATGTGTTTGGTTTCTATGTAAGTGACCAAATGGGTGGAGAAATAACATTTCCACCAAGAGATTGCGACAGTGCTTCAAACGCGATAGTGTGATGTATGTTTTTTTTTGTATTATGAGCATATATTTTGACGATATAACCCATCAAACTTATTGACAGGTAATATAAAAAACACACAAAAACATTGAGTAAAAGTATTCCATTTATTTAATTAACTAAAATTTCCCAAAACAGAAAATTATATTTTTTTATTTTAAATTTTCATTATCCCGGTGCGTGACGGTTATAGCTCAAACGACTATTAAACGATTGGACTTGCCGCAGATCCCGCTGCGTTTAATATTAATTACACTTTATAATCATTAAAATAACACTTTATAATCACTATAACACATTTAAATGCAAAAGAATTAAATATGTTTACTTATTTTATAGTATCCTTATTTTGTAATATTTATTATTACGATTACGACGAAATAGTAACGTTTATTATTACGATCCGTGAGTATCGGAAAGATTTAAGATAACGATTCATAATTTGTGATTTAGTTTGATGGGATGAAAACAAAAGTGCTGCTAGCAGCTTGATTCAACTGAAGTAATTCCCAACCAAATGTGTTCCATAGACAAAGGGGAAGACATAATGACATGATGGTGCTCCGGTATTTCTAAAATAACTTAACTAGAATACAATTATAGTCTACAGATACCATTTTTTATAAATTCAAATTACAAATTAGGTTATTTATATGGACGGAATATCCTCTTAAAATCTGATACATTTATAAAGAAATAATAAAAACAAAAACATCATCAATTATATACTTATATAAGTCATAAAGAGAAAAAAAAACAGTATTTTCAGTTGAATCTCTTGCGGTATGCAATACTAATAGTGTAGAATAAAAATGAAGCGAGCCCATAAATAATGAACAAGTAGGCTGCGTTTGCCATTGTATTCAATCACGTCGGACATACCAAAGGTTATCGGGACAGCCCATTTGTGAGATATTGAATTTAGGATATTTTCTACTTAAGATGACGAATATCTATATATATATAGATAATATAGAGAATTCATAGGTAACATACATAGTCTTATCCCGCTGAGCAAAATTAAATAGAAGAGTCAAGCCCGTTAATTTATTTTTTACGATTTAAAACCTGTTATCTATTTCTTTCACATCAACGAAGAAAATGATCGGTATTATATTTTTCAATCGTTTTAACTGTAATTTCAAGTTTTTTAAAAGAATTTTGTTTCACTATTCTGAATTAAAATTCTTTCTAAATTAATAATTTCTATCTAAAGTTATATCAACCTCAACTTACCTACCTAGCTATAGAATGAGACTAAGTAACAAAATAAAAATTATATAGCTAGCGACCAAACCCATTAATGATATAAGTGTATAATATAATGGCCATAATATATAAAATTAGTATTTTATATAAAATAAAAAGCATATTTTTAGATCGCATCTGCTATGCATTAGTCATTTGTTTATAATTACAAATATTCCATTTTAATTTTTTTTTCTACATTTCATAAAGTTAGTATTATTAAAGCTACATGCATTTAAAAACCGTATAAAACATATTATAGAAAAAACTTTTTAAATATTTTATATACGGCTATAGCCGTGCCATAACATAAGTACAAAATTTCATAAGAGCTTAAACGAAAAACCGATATGACGAATAAGATTTATTATTTTATTGCTATGCAAATATAAGCATAATAAAATATAAAACTATCTTTAATTAATTTGACATTCGAAGTAAAACGACCGCGAAATCGGTAAGCGGCTACTAGATTACGCTGTTATTTGCAAATCAGTCTATAAATACTGTATGTATCCAATAATATTTATGGTATTGCGATTTAATAGATATATTATGAATTCAAAAGAAAAATATTATTATTCTTATACTTTTTAGAGTTCATTGTGGCCCGTGGTGGTCCCGTGGTGTGGCCGAAAGAGTTGAAATTCGGCATAATTTTTGTTTCCTCGATAAAGTAAATTATTTTAACTTTGTAAGTGGGGGGCAAATATTTAAAAAAAATCTATAAAATTTATAAGTGATTTTTCTTATAACATTAAGGAACAGACGATATATAGATTTTATGTAAACGAACAAACGAACCGTAAGTATCCAATCAATAAGGAAGCCGTGTCTCCTAAACCGACGGTTAATCCCTAGATAGACCTCGCCAAAAATTTATGAACTTACATGTCATTTCAAATATAAGGATTTTCTTTGAAAAAGCAAACTGTGGAACTAGGTACAATATTGAAGCGTAATATTGAAGCGTCATAATGGGCACGTATCGTGGGACTATGGGAGTTTTTGAACGTGCCTTATTAAACGCAACAAATTTGTGTTCAAATTTGTTTATTGAAACAAAATGCGTCGGTAAACCGTGCCAATAATACTTCAGATCTGATTGATCAGGGAATCAGAGTGGAAAACTGGAGAAACTTCTTATTATTATGAGTTCCTTTTTTATTAAATATATCTTCACTTACGCCTATACACACTACGAGGTTTATTTTTATGCATTAATAACAAACGACTATTGCTTTAAAAACAATATAGGTAAATTTATTTTATTCCTAACACCCAAGTTTTGGACTCGTTTCCCCTATTTTCTTCAAGCCCGTCAAACGGAATAACAGATGTACGGACCATTATTCAAATGCTAAGCCTTGGTTACACGAGGTCCGCCAGGAGGCCCAAAACACTAATCGACACAGCCTCATTAGCGGAAGCGCTCGTTTCTACACGGATATATTCACGGTCGGTTTTTTTTTTCAAATCCATTCAACTTTTAGTAGAAATATTGTATTCTTAATGAATACGTTTAAAAAATGCATTAGATGTTAAATAAATACGTCTTACGCCTTAAAACAAAAAAATCAACGGTAAATAAAGATTTATTTCTTATTCATATATAGTATTTAAATATATCAAAAGCCCACACAAAATGAATTACGATAAAAGAAGAAGTCAAATATAAAAGTGTAATTAAATTGTTAAAATACTCACATTAATAATATTAAAATTCTATATAATGACATATAAGATTAAATGATTAGATCGTAACGGATACAAAGAACCAATATAGAAAATGATTTATTTAAATATAAGAGGATATAATATATCAATATTTTCAGGTTCAGATATGTATATCTATCACAAAGTATAGTTCATTAATATCAAAATTGATTTGTTTTTAGTAAAAATTAATAGAGTTTATTTAGGTCGACAAAAAAATACTAAAAGACCACAATAAATACTATTAGATGTACAACGAAATCATATTAATTTTCTAGAATAGAAGATAAGTGATTTTCTTACTATATTTTCAGGAAATGTATAGGTTTGAGGTCAATAATATTTTTGAGAAATATTATCGACCTCAATCCTATATAAGTTAGAAATAAAAAACAGAAGTATACAATTACAACATAGAGAAAAGTTTTAAATACACTATATTTAAAATAAATATTTCCCCTACTACAATGCATGTTTAAACAAATGGAGAGTGAAGACCTCTCTGCTCACATTATATTTGATATCATAAAATTTAATTAATCCATTAAAAATAACTAAATATATCTTACCTTACAAATAACTGTTCTTGATTATTAACCCGCCATGATACCACTGTAGCACCTGAAACAAAAAACAATAAATAGCCATTTTTGCCAATTATGCCTAATTATAAAGGTATAAAGTGTGTGTACAATTTAAGGATATGTGTATTAGTGCCAAGTATTAAAGATAATTATACATATATGTAATGTTATCAAATCAAATCATTTCTTAGTGAAAAATAGCTTATAATTAAAACTAGAAATATATTTTGTACATAAAGAGTAGCATGTATTTATCAACTTAAATGATGTAAATGTAGCACATATTTAACAAAGACAAAAACAAAAACCAATAAGTTTGGTTTTAAAATTATTTTGGGATAAATTCTGAAATGGTGAACATAGTTTATCAATGATAAAATACATACAAATATTATGTATCCAATTTCTGACTAATTGATTACTTAATTCACTTCCTAATTATTGTTAATGTTGCTAGACAGCTTATGAACATTTTTTGTGAGTACATCAAATAACCACTTACAATTTAGTATACACTTTACTTCCTACAATCCAATAGCCAAGGTCGTATCACCGCAGACAACTTCTCAGTCTATTCATTAAAAAAAACTGTTACCTCCTATTACACTAAGCACCACTACCAAAATTTGTACATAGGTAACTAGCCAAGAAGTATTATATATCGTAATTCAAGTAACCCAGCGTCTATAATATGTATCAATTTAAAAGTTCCGCGCATTACTTCAAAAATAATAACAAAAAAGTTTTACAGGTTATGCGGTTTTTGAATATTAAGTTTAAATATTAGTTTATTTAACAAGTGTATCAGAAGCTTACTGCTTTCAGATAAGTTATAAATTGTTATAATATAATTAAACTTACCGAAAAGATTTACGGTACAAGTTGTATTGTTGCCTCTGTCGAGAACGACAACACTCGTCGCTGCCATTTTCCGATTGACAGCAAAGCCAACTGACAAACAATTCAGTGTTGAACTAGTGACAGTTTGCTCTTAATGACAACGATACTGAATACCGGTTTCCAATATTTTACCGGTTAATACTAATCTATTCAATTTATGTATAATATAAATTACTATATTATAATAACAAACACAATTATTTAAATTTTCTTATACATAAATCATCTTATAATTTTCTCTTATGAAGAGTATATAACAACGTATGTTTTAATGAATGCATCCATAGCTATCCAATCAAAAACGGCCAACGCTTTGCCGGCTAATGTCATATTCAGCATCATACGTGTATTTTTCCGGTCCTTGTCCTCTCTCTACATTTCATTCTTACTAGCTTCACTTGGACGTTGAAAATACGCGTAGCGGTACCTATTGCCCCAGTGAAAGTTTCGAAAATGTTAGGATCACTTAAAATTTTACTATTTTTAGGTTTAATTTATTTATCTAAAGCCTCTGAAGAAGATGTACTTGAACTTACTGATGCCGACTTCTCCAGTGCGTTATCTCAACATGAAACCGCTCTCGTCATGTTTTACGCTCCATGGTGAGAATTATAAGAGTTGAATAACCTTTAGCCCTTGTGATCTTAGTGCTTTGTTGTAATACAATTTCTACTATTATAGGTGTGGTCATTGCAAGAGATTAAAACCAGAATACGCTGATGCGGCCGGCATTTTGAAAAATGATGATCCTCCAATTACGTTAGCTAAAGTGGACTGTACGGAAGGTGGAAAGAGCTCTTGTGAACAGCACTCTGTCTCTGGATACCCTACACTAAAGATTTTCCGCAAAGGTCAACTATCACAAGAGTACAACGGCCCCAGAGAATCCAGTAAGTGACAATTCTCTTATATGAGAATGCTGATACTTAATTATCTTTTTGAGGGTAAATTTGAAACACATAATACTAATTTCTTATTTGGCAATGTTGGTATTATAAACAAATTCATATTTCTTCAAATACACTAATGTTTTTTTTTTTGGTTAGATGGTATAGTCA
Source organism: Heliconius sara (assembly GCA_917862395.2). Classification (NCBI taxonomy): domain Eukaryota; kingdom Metazoa; phylum Arthropoda; class Insecta; order Lepidoptera; family Nymphalidae; genus Heliconius; species Heliconius sara. The sequence goes on along the minus strand of OU860789.1, from coordinate 11,163,218 downwards.
AATATATGAGAGCCCAAGTAGGACCAAGCTCCAAAGATTTAGTAGATGTTGCTAGCTATGAAAAATTCCTTGCCAAGGATGAAGTGGTAGTTGTAGGCTTCTTTGAAAAAGAAAGCGACTTAAAGGGCAAATTCCTGGTAGCCGCTGATGTGATGAGAGAACAAGTGGTGTTTGGACACTCCTCAGCTAAAGATGTTTTAGAAAAAGCTGGATTCAAGTAAGTATCTTATAATTCTTCTAAAAATACAATTATACTTATTCTTTTTAGCTTAACATTGCTTGCCATGCTGCACATGGTAGTATTAAAACCCTCCTTTCTCCATCTACTACCCAATTTTCTAATATTTAATGTTATCTACTTAAACTAATAACAAATTAAAAAAATATTTATCTTTTGTATTTTAATTAGCTAGTTTAAATACAGCTATGTAAATTGAAATGAATGTTCATTTGAAAGTTATTTATTCTGACTGCTAAGGGAGGGGTTATTATACATGAATAGTGACTAATATATAAATTTGTACAGGTGCTTGTGACTGTTATAAAATAAATAACTTTTGCATAAGTACTTATTAAATATTTTTTTTTATTAAAAACATAATTTTATCATTAACAATATCATGTCATTTCTTTATTTTTACTGTTTACTGAGCAATGAAAGCCAATTTAAATTTGATTAATTTTAAATAATACCAAAAAAATTTTTTGCTTAGTAAACTAATTTTAGAAATTTTATTAAAAAAAAATTATTAATCTAAATGCTTATAACTTAACACATAAATTTAATGTAACTAAAAAAAAACATTCTATTAACACTTGTTTTTATTGCTGATAATGATTATGGATACACTTCATTATTGCAATTTTCTGCAATTTCACATTTATATACTCAAGGCTTTTTTATTGCTGATTTCTTATACACCCAATTGAAACAATTATTGACTAGTATTAAGAAATATTTGCGGCCATTATTGCAAAATGTTATAGATTCAAATTCCGAGAACTGATATGATCAGTAGTGATTTTGTTTAATTTTTGACTTTCTTTCTGATACTCAAAATACTTGAACTGACTAACAGAAAGTGACCGAAGAAATGAAATATTAATAATTCATTTTCCGCTGGTAAGATTTGAACCCACAACTGTCATTGACTTTACTAATGCATGCTTCTACTCCACGATAGCCTCATTTATTGACACATTTTATTAATAACAGTGTCGATAGTGGCACAGTGGGATAGCATCTGACTACAAATGCGATGGATTCAGGTTTGATCCCCACTCGAAAGGAAGGAGTTATTTTTACTTCTCCACTCCTGAAAGACATAAATAAAATGAATGTTCTATTTAACACTAAGTTCTCTGTGCATAATTTTGTTAATAGAATAAATTTCGTATAAAATTTATTTAGTTTCATATGTTTCCATATAAAGTATTATTACTATGGTAACTTAACCATTTTGCCATTGCTTAATTGGTTCGAAATTTTACATCTAAAATCTGATGACAATACAATATTTTCATGGCATCAACCTAATAGAGGATTACAGTCAATCTTGGCGCAGAAGCACAAAGTGTGACTGTTAACACGACTGGTTGTCAGTTCGATCCCAATTTGAAGAAATGATATATTTATTTAAATTTATATTTCCATTTCTTCGCTCTGGTGTCGCGAAAAGTGGGGAACGGAGTGTCTTAACACTTGGGCTACAGCGTGAAGCTGATTTTTTTTTAATCAACCTAATATTAGAGAATGAATATAATAAAAAAACATTAATGGTTTTTTATTTTCGCTTTATTATATTATGCGTTTTATTATCAATATCAGGTTCATTAGATAACTTCTGCAATTTTCATTACCATTTGTTTATGTTTAAAATTTTAGATGTTATTAGAATCGCGTTAATTTAGCTGCTTATCTACAATATAGTTTGATAAAAGGCTACCAAACTACCTATTGTATGTATACTGGTAGAGTTACCAAATTGTGATACAGCAATTTTACTACATTAGTAATACAAAATTAAGTATTGTATTTTAATATGTCTTGCTAAAATATTCATATAAGATATTTAAAACGCTGTGCTACGACAAAGCGCGGCGTTGAGTTTCGCCACTCAACATATGTCTCGAAATTTGTCTATGTAAAAGAAAAAAAATATTTCATTTTTCCTATTATCGCATAAAATGAGATAACAACCTTGATGGTACAATAGGTTACTACATGTTTGTATTTAATAGTAATTGTTTTCATATCGCCGCTATTTTCCTCTGTGGTGGCCATGTTTTGCTCTTTCTTTAAACTATGGTAAATGTAAAGCAATAATTGTTTAGACTTCCGTCATTATGTGGACAAAGTAACTTATACACGACACAGATGTTGTATAGAATATTATCATGTATTCATGAATTCATTTCCCCGAGTAAGAATAGAACCGTAGTACGTACAGTCCGAAATTGTGTCACTGCGCCACGGCGGCCTTGTCTACGTCCTAGCTTTTGTATTTATTTTTTTTTCATCTTCCATTTCCATACAGTACTATCATCAAAATTAAGTGAAAAAGATTATGCAACATCCATTTTTGCTCTTATCGAGATATTTTTGTAATTTAGACGACGAAACACAACTCAACATTCTTATCTTATCAAACAAATCCAGAGTCTTATCTAACTATCCTAAATATGTACATCTAAGTGAATTTTGACCCCACGACAAAATTGAAAACCATAGTGACGCAGTGGGATAGCGTTTGACTGTTATAGACTGCGATGGTTGTGGGTTCCCCTGGAGGAAATAAAAAAATCATTTACACGAAGTTATCTAAATATAAAATAAATTAGAGTTCCGATAGAGACAAAGTACGGTGTTGAACTACGCCACTCTACATTCAATGTGTTGAATCTGGGGAAATCAGAGTCTTAACACTATGTTTTCTTTCTCTCTTCCTTCTCTGCCTTCCCTGTTATATGTAGGACAAAACATGTAGCAAAAAAAAACCACAAAAAGTCCATCATACCTAAACAGCACAGTCACTAACTAAACCAGTGATTCTCTACCACTGTGCCGCGGCACTTTTGTGTGCCGCCAAATTTTGAAATCGTTAAATATGTGCCGCAACAAAAAAAGGTTGAGAATCACTGAACTAAGCAAACGACGGTCATGAATTCGATACCTACACTACACCGTTATACTTCACCAATTTGAAGCGTATACCTCTATAGATTTGCTACCATACGGTGGTAATAAAAAAAACAAAATCGGGGGCTGCAGTTTGGCCTTGTAGTTTCATACGTATCCTCTATATTCAGAACAAAATTATAGCATTGGATACCTAAAGCATCCAAGAATTTATTACAATTTACAATAAACAAGAACAATGACGCATCGCGCGCGGCGGAGAGGGAAGCGACCCCATTCCGAGGTTATTTTGTTGCGTATCGAGATTTGCAATAACTTTTGACTCTGGTTAGTGATGTTAGTATTAAACTAATCACAAGCTATCGTCAAAATCTAGCGATTGTATATAAAAGATTTGTTGAAATAAGGTGTAATTACAATAAAAAAATATTATCAAAATAATGTCGGCTTATACCCGTCGAACAGCTAAAGTCAAATACAAAGATCGTATACGGTCAGAGAGGGCTTCTCTAAAAACAACAACACAAGGAACACATTCTACATCGACCACTAACTGTCTAGGCATAAATTGTATTCGATAACAATAATTTAATAATTATTTCCTGGCTTTTATTTTTATTTTCCTAAATACATAGATAAATTATTAAAAAACATAACATTTGCATCCATTTTTTTTTATTTTTCTCATTTGAGAAGATAAACGGAAGCGCTTATAACAAATGACTTTAAATATTATTATAAATATTATTAAATATACTTTTGTCAACAGGGACAATGTAGTGCTGTACCGTCCCAAGCGTCTCCAAAACAAATTCGAAGATTCCTTCGTCGTGTACAATGGTGAACCAGCTGAACTCAAGGGCTTCATTAAGGAAAACTAGTAAGTGATTTTAATTATTTCTTTTTAATTCATTTCATAATTTTACCTATAGATACTTAATGTTTTTATTTTTTTACCTGTAGCTGTTTTGTGTATAATTAGAATCGCTCTTAAAATTTTTGAAATTGACCTATTATTTTGCTATTGTTTTCAATTCACTTAATTTTTATTAAAATGCATTAAGTCATATTCCACATTCATTAGACCGAGTGAACACTTAACATAAGTTATATATTCCCTGTTAAATATCTCAAATTTTTTAATAAGCTATAATTCTGTACCTACTTGTTTATATATTTCCCATTCTACCGTCATTCTTGCAATGCTATCCATGAGAAAAATCTTAAATTTGCATTAATTATGTGCGCGACAAATGAACGAATATATCAATATTACGTCAACCGATTTCGATTGTTCTTTTTGTTATTGGAAAGTACATATTTCAAGGGCAGTTTGATGATATTTGTATTTTGTTAAACAAATGTCATTATATAAGTATTTTATTGTTTCGACATTATTAAGTCTGTTTCATTTACTTTGCACCAACTTACAATAACTTAACAATATTAAATAAACTTATTTTATGATATTTGTTTAACTAAATAAAAATATATTATTTTAATTAAATATATTTTTTACTTTTTAACTTACTTTCTTTTGTTAAAATATTTAATATATGCCTACTATTTCAGCCATGGTCTAGTCGGTGTGCGTCAAAAGGAGAACATCCAAGACTTCAGCAACCCCCTCGTAGTTGTCTTCTACGATGTTGACTACCAGAAGAATCCTAAGGGAACCAACTACTGGAGGAACCGTGTACTTAAGGTCATAACAAAAGCATCTTTGCTATTTTTCCTCCTCCTTTCCTCATAGCCGAGGACACTGCCTAGTTTCCTTTTTGTCAATAAAGCAGAATAATGAAAATATTAAAAAACTGTATTGAATTAGAGCATTGAACTTACTACCATTTCGTTCTCAGAGCCAATTGCTCCCAAGGTTCCGCAATAGCTTATTTATAATTTTTCTGTAAAGAATGTTACGACAGGTGATGTGTGTGACATGAAAAAAAAATGTTATGTTACTTTTAAAAGTATTGTATGTGATTTATATAAGTATTAACTTTTCTCTGTAGGGAAGTTATTCATGTAGTAGGGAAGTATCCACTATAAATTTAAATAAATATTAAAAAAAAAATTAAATTAAAGTGTTATTCCACACTTAGGAGAGAAGAGAAAAATACTTATTTAGAAAACGTATAAAAATTTGGTCGGTTTCCAGGAAGCGCGGATTCGAGTCCCGCTACGTTCAAGTTTTTGTACGTTTTCTAAATAAGACATTAATGTTATTATTGCATGGTCATATTTTGTTTAAGCAATAAAAATATGCCTATAACTTTCTGCTTAGTCTTATTTTTCAATAAATAAGCTTAGTTACTTATTTGTGCGCATTTTAAATGTATGTATATATATTAATCTGTTATGTATGTGTTATAATCTGAATAATAATTATACTTGTATACACGGAAATCATTATTTTGCCACAACTTATCAAGCATGCACATTCAATAAGTATTTAAGGAAAATGTACATAAAATAAGCGACTTGGTTAGTCGAATTTAGTTTGAATATTTCATAGGCCAGTAGTGGCACAGGGGCACAAGCGTGTGACTGTAAACGCGATGGTTGTGGGTTTCAACCCTACTCTGAGAAATTACTTATTTTTATTTCCTTGTTGTGCTAACCAGACAAAGCATGGCGTTGACTCCTACTATTCAAAATACAACGCCTCGAAAATTGTAAAATGCGTAGGAAACGGAGTGTCTTACCACAAGGTTGTAAGACACTGTTGTTGTCTTATCCTCTCCAACTACATGTGGGACACAATGTAAATCCAAAAAAAGGTATATTGTACTGAAGTAATAGCAATTTTTTATCAACTTTATTCAGGTTGCCAAGGAAATGTCAGAAATATCATTTGCGATCAGCGACAAGGATGACTTCATGCACGAGCTGAACGACTACGGCATTGACTTTGCCAAAGGTGACAAACCTGTTGTGGCCGGCAAGGACATTGATGGCAACAAATTTGTGATGGGCCAGGAGTTCAGGTGAATTATTTTAATTTTTTTCTTCATAAAATTTATTTATCTCATAAGCTGCAATTTATGATGGCGTTAGTTTCAACAGTTCAATGGTGGCGGAAAGCGGAGACGCGGAAAATAAACATATATTGAAATAAGGGAATTGTACATGCTTTTGGTGGATTTTTAATTTCTGTAAAACAATTTTAATGATTTCTTATTATGTGTTAGTAATAAAAACTGACCATAACGTCAGTGTTCAGTCACGATACGACGACTCTTAATAATTGACGGTATCGACATTACACATTCAATACTGATTTGTTACAGTAACTTAAATTGCCTAGTAATTCTTTCATTTTCCAGTTATGTGTAACTAAACTGATATCGATGTTATTAATCAGTTAGAATTACTAAAAATAAACTTTAATCTGAATTAAAATAAAATTATTGAACTGACTCAAGTAGAAAAGAGCGATTAAATTTTGTAGCACTTAAAAAAGTATAAACAGATTGTGTTTTATTAATTAAAAAGTGTTAACTTGCAATGTTTTAAAATGCTTATGACTCTTTGTTTGTCAAAATGTATTCTTATCAATAATACTTAAATTTTATTACTGAAGAATACTCTAGTAAAAATATGCAATACTCTAGTAAAAATATCATTCTATAATTTATTTAATTTATTTCACACATTTTATTTTTATGCACATAAATTTTATATATGTAAAATTATTTTGTCGTAAGAAACTGGAGAAATAGCAGGGTACGCGAAATGAAACTGGGAACGTAGTGTCAAGACATTCTCTTGCCAAGACAGTTCAATTCCTTAGTTTGTACCGAATTCTGGATTGTTTGCATTGTTGAATGGTGGAACTCAGCGTTGCACTTTATCTCGTTACCAGAGCAAAGAAATGAAAGTATATTAAATGTTAAATTCCCCGAGTGAGTCCGCCACAGTTTCTAGTTCAATGTTAATATATTTATTATCTAAAATGGTTGTACATTTCAAACCATCACCAACCACAAAAAAACGCCATAACACCTTTTTAGTAAAAAAAACTTAGGTATAGATTTTTTATTACTTTAAAATAATAATTTCTTTTTATTACAGCATTGAAAATCTACTTGCATTCGCCAAGGACCTAGTAGATGGCAAACTAGAACCATTCATCAAGTCTCAACCAATTCCTTCAGAGGCTGGACCCGTCAAAGTAGCAGTCGGCAAAAACTTCAAGGAGCTAGTGACCGACAGTGGACGGGACGCTTTAATTGAATTTTACGCACCATGGTGCGGCCATTGCCAGAAGTTGGTACCAGTTTGGGATGAATTGGCTGAAAAGGTAATTTGAAAAACAAATGAGTTCTATTATATACTTATGGAAAAACAATTGTGTGGATTCTGTTCCCACCCAGGGGGAAAGAATTATATTTCCCCATTATGGTTGACAAAGAGGTTGAGTTCCGTCCCTCGCGTCGTCTTCAACACGCCATTCAGCGAATTCTGCCCAAAAACACAGAGTAGTGTGCACACAGTAGGCTGAGGGGACCTAGTGTTAAGATACTCCATTCCCCACTATCCGCCAAGTTCTTCAAGCATTGCGGAACTCAACGCCGCGCTTTGCCTCGAAACCAGAGCAAAGAAATGGAAATATAAATTTCAATAAATATTTAATTTATTGAAAATAATATTATAAAAAATGTTGTCAGTCAATTAAACACCTGTCCCAAAAGTAATTTTAAAAATCAATTATTAACCATTTTTTTTACAGATGAAGGATGAAGAAGTCGACATCATCAAACTAGATGCTACAGCCAATGACTGGCCTAAGTCTTCATACGACGTGTCAGGCTTCCCAACAATTTACTGGAAGCCAAAGGATAGCTCCAAGAAACCAGTTAGATATAATGTGAGTGAGAAATCATACACTTTAATAAAAAAAATAGTATTCCTACTCAAGAGAATTTAATCACTCAACACAAGCTGACACCTGAGTATCTTGGCACTAGGTTATCTCTGCTGACACAGCTTTTTTTTTGGATAAAGTGTGAAACCAAAAAAAAAATATTTATTTATCAATGTGTGTGTAACTGTAAACACACATTTATATGTTCAGGTCAATGATGATAAGTTACAATTTCAAAATACGAAGTTTGAACTGACTCTTATTAAGCATGTAATTAATATATTCTTAAACGAATCATTGGCGTTTTGTCATGCTTGTACACATCCAATCGCAATCCAAATCTTTAGTTTACTTTTTATTTATATTTAGACATAAATATATAAATTTTCTAAATTTATTTTCAACACAAACATTTTGTATGTGTTCCATATTGGCCATGTTAATATAAATATATTTGCTTTTACAGGGCGGTCGTGCCATTGAAGACTTCATTAAATATGTATCTGAAAACGCCTCGGACAAACTCAAAGGTTATGACAGAAAGGGCAATGTTATAAGCAAAGATGAGCTCTAAAGTAGTTGTGAATACACTTTCCATGAAAGATCTGTGAGTGAATGAGTGTATGTGTTTATGAACGTAACACTCACTATACAAAATCGACTACATTTGTAAACTATAGATTATCTATAGAATACCATTCCATCGTTTTTATATAAGTGAGCCCATATTTGGGATCTATCGATGAGATTTTATTGGATGTACCTTTTTAATTAATAATTTTATATGTCACTACACTTAATACCCAATATGTTTCATCGATATAGCCTTTATTATGTATCGAAATACAGTAATTTTAATGCATTTCTTAATTATTGTGAGTGGAAGCAAAAATAAATTAGGAAATATTTATACAAAAGTTGTTTGATTTCATTGTTATATGTAATTACACCCGTAATAAATGTTCATTAAATATGAAGAAAACAGAGCGTAGTGATAAAACCAATTGAAATTTACTTAAAAAATAAGTTTGAAAAATATTAATTTTCGTAATCCTGTATATCTTTTTTTTACCATTATCATGTTATTAACATTTCTAAGTAGCGATATTATAAATAAAAGTTACAATACATGAATACCACAATGGAATAGCATCAAAGATCAAAATATATTATCAACGTTTTTTAGACTATCGCGATAGTTATTAATAGTAAAATCCCACTATACTCTATTCAGGAAGGTATGAGATAAAAGAAAAAGACGTCAAAAAGGTCGTTTTACAGATCACGGTTTATGGAGTTATATAATTTAAAAAAATACATATATCTATAATTTTTGGAAGCAATACGTTAGTCGTACTGTAAATAATGGTAAAGTTGATTATAATATAATCTTATTATAGAACTAGAATACCGGTAAAGCGGAGAGATTTTTTTTTACAAAATTCACTTTTTTTTACATTATAATATCTAATTATTTTCGTTAGTAAATTTCGGAACACAGTTAGGAAAAGGTACAATAAATGCAAAACGTATGTCACGTTTGAATGTCGTTGGTTCAATTGTATAAATTTGTACTATGGAAAAATTATACATATTTTATATTGTAAGGGCCCTCCCTGTGCTTTGTTGTGCCATTTGTGCCCCTGCGCCACGACACAAAGTGTGACTGTAAAACCGACTGGTTGTGAGTTCAATCCCCACTCGAGGAGATGAAATATTTACTTAAATTTATATTTACATTTCTTCGCTTTGCTTCGAAAGCGCGGCTTTATGTTCTGCCACTCAACACGCAATGGCTCCAGAATTCGATAGAAAGTGAGGAACGGAGTGTCTTAACACTAGGTTCCCTCTCCCTGCCCTGCTGTGCGCGGGATACAACGTGAATACAACGTTTATTTGAAACTACTTTTATTATTCTGAAAAACAATGAAACTACTTTTATTATTCTGCGATCTATTAGGATCAAGTTATATGTCCTAATATATTAATTAATTTAACTACGATTTAAATTTGTGGATGTCAATGAAATTAAATTTTATAATCATATTTTCAAATTTTATATAATTGCACATTCTATAGTATAGATTGTTTTCATTAAATTTTCGTGATTCTGTGGTTACTTTTGTTGTATTTATGAAGTTTCTAGTTTTGTTAAGTTTAAAGTTATTTTGTTTTATCATGTTTTGTATAGTTTTTGTTACTTTGATGTTTTCATACTTTAAAATATAAGTAAGCCTGGACCAAGCAAAGGTTACACTTTTTCTTTATCCAAAAATGCAATCAAAAAGAAATTCTAATAAATTCATGGGAAAAAGTGACTGTTATTAATGTGTTAAACACGTAGAAGAAACCCTGCATTAAATAAATTAATTAGGAATAAAAGAATACATAAAATTTTGAAAAACAGGATTTCTTAGTTTACATTTTGTCTCGTGCCACAATGAATAGGGTAGGTATATAGATTTTGTATTTACAAGATATTGAGATTTTACATTTAAATATCTTAGTAGGCTTATTTAAAATGTGTCAAGCCCAGCTGCTGTTTTGATAAAATGTAAGTATGCATGAAGCTGTAAAATATAATTCCAACATGTTATAAATTAAACAGTATAAAATCTAAAGAAATTAAATGGTGTCAAGCTTCATAGCACAGGAGGATAGGCAGAGTGATCCTAATATCAAGAGACCAATTTTATTGCTTGTTGAAGTAATGGAACTCAATGCCGCACTTAGTTTTGACAGAATGGGGAATGTATTGTCAAATGAGGATCAAACTTACAACTATTATATTTATAATGCAGTGCAGTTGGACACTCCCATTATGCCACAATAACTTTTAAGATGTGAGGAAATTTATGAAATCATCCTTCAGGTACCACATAAACACATTATAAAAAAAGTGTATGTGATATATTTCAACTCGAGACTCGAGTACTACTATATTTAAATATTATTGTTTTATTGAAATAAAGGTATATTTTATAAATAAAATAATTATCTAAGATAATTATATATTTTCTTCCTTCCACTTTTCTATCCACTCTACAATAGTATCTATGTTGTTGTGCAATTGTTCCTCAGTGTCATTGTGAAGCTGTTGTATAATCTCAGGCTTATATGAAGACTGTGCCTCTTCTAATAATGTCTCAAATATTTCACATTGAATATTGTCTTCCAATTTTTTTCCTGTGTATCCTCTAAAATTTAAAGTAATTTAATAAGATTTTTGTAAAGAAGCAAATATTCTTATTATATTTTATTGTCTGTAATAGTATTGTGATTCAGACAGATAGTAGACAGACAGATAGTAGATAGTAGACAGACAGTCTAGTATTTGGCAGAAAGGAAGGAACAGAGTGTCTTAACACTAGGTTCCTATGGTCCCTCTGATTACCCTGTTATGTGTAGGATGCAGTGTGAATCTAAAAAGATAGTGAAAGATATTGAAAACATATATTACAATATCATAAATTATGAAACATATAGCAGAATAGGTAGAAATAATTTAGGGTCGGGACAGTGCTCACTACTTTCTGCACTGTATTCAAGATACTTTATTTTATGGTACAACCCATTGCAACAATGTTTTAACAGAGTGAGGGAATATAATAAAAAAAATCCCTGGAAAAAATAATTGTAATCTTTTTACCAGAAATATATCTATATATCAAATCTTAGTTCTAAAGTATATAATTTTATACTGACCTAGCCTGAAGCCTGTCATATAATACAGTATTATTTGCTCTTATTACAAAAACTCCATCAAACCAGCGTTCTGGGAAGAACTCACAGCCATGGTAATCTACAATATTACCTCCTTTTGCCATCATTCCTTCCATAATGTCTAATAACTGTAAATATTAATTTCAGTAATACATGCCATTACATATCTTACGCTTGTTAAATAATTATTATTTATAGATTATAAACAAAAACAATATCAATCTGTTATACCTTATCCTCATTTAAAAAAGGACATTGGTATTCTGGATCGTATTCATCTAGACAATTGTATTCTTCTGCAACTTTAGACACTTCCCTCCATTCAAATCTGATTCTATCTGATAATAATCGAGAAATTAATGATTTGCCGACTCCTGGTGTTCCTAAAAACCAAAACAAAACATATGCAACATATTATTTAAATACAAAAACATAATGTCATTCCTATAGTTAAGAGTAATGTTAACCTGTTATTAATATATTAGGCAGAGTTCTGATAGGACCTTTCATTTCAATATTTTATTTATGTTCTATTAACAAAATCAAAAGATGTTAACCTAAAATTTACAAACATTTGATTAGTAAAAAAAAACGTCATAAACACTCGTGGTTCGACTTCAGTTGTCAATCATCAATCCTCATACCTTATGGTTTTTTAAGGTAGAAAGAAGCTCATGGTTTTTATTTCTTAAATTATTATATTTCGTTAAATTGAATAAATTGTCTATATTTTTAAAACTATACCGTACCATAACACTAACTATGGATGATTAAATTAAATAAATTTACAAAAATTATTTAAATGTAATTACATAAATTGTACCGGTAAAATCAGGCCAATTACTTAATGGGGTGAAAAAGCACAACAGCAGGATTTTTTAATTAGCTTCACGCTGTATCCCACACACAGGAGGATAGGCAGAGGGAACGCTTTTACTTTTACTAAAGCTTATATTTTTATATTATTATGCTATATTTTATATTATTATGCTATATTACTGTAAAAAAATCGCAAAATGCAATCACAAGAACAATCAATATGCTACAAACGAATATTTGAACACAAACAATTATTTAGCATGACAAACACAATCACGCTGATAAAAAGAAAAACGAACAAAAACAGAAAAAAATATAAAAAAAACTATTTTGGGTTCTATTATATTGTTAAATGTCTGTAACAACAATTTTTTTAATATATTTTCCATGTAAGAACACCGATAAGTTACGATTTTATTATAGTTATAGATAAGCATATAGATAGTTTTTTTTCTTTAAATAATTTAATATCCTTATCGGAAATACGAAAAATCACCCTTAAGGTTTTTTGTTTGCTTTAGAAATATTAAGTGTGCTGCAAACATACATTATATATTACAACAGAAACGTAATTCTGTGTACTTATTAAAAAAATAATTCACAAGTTTAAGCGGGCGAAGCCGCGAATTTTATAAGATATTACAAGTAAACGTATTATTTAAACCAGTAATTAACTCATACTTTAATACAAATATTTTTGTATTTGTGGTCAAAAATATTGCAAACATATAACTTAAGCTCTAAAAACATTTTTATTAATCCCTATTTTACTTATAATTGTATAAATATTATACATAGTAATTAATAATTTTGTCTATTTAGTCTACAGCTATCATTTTTTAATCTGTGTCTAAAAAAACTAAATACGCGGTACGGCTATGACCAGGCCCGGTCGACTTCCTAAGGGGCATGTGCGACATACCTACGGGGGATTGTAAATAAGTCCCGAAAAAAAAATTATGAATTATTTGATACTTAGTGTTGCTATATTAAAGTAAAACTACTAATTAGTAGTTTCTATATAGGAATTTTTTAAGGATTTATTATAATGTTTTTATGATATAATTATTTATGATTTAGTAAATAACTTTCTTTATTATGTTTCATGTATGGAAGGTATCATGATAAAATGCAACTCCGAAAAAAATAGAAGTTAATCGTAAATATAATTAACAAATGAAAATAAAAAATTGCAGTGTAATTTAGTTATATAAAGTTTTCAATTGAAAGCAGAAACAATTTATGTAACCGATATGTAAAGCGTAGTAGTAGGATTATCTTTTGATATGGGGTAACATTATAATTTGCAAATGGCGAACCTATGTTTCATTCGGCGACGCAAACTGTTATTTAATATTGGAATTTCTATTGCATTTTATTATTTGTGAATATGAAATTGAATTGAAATGAATTTTATAGGTTCGCATCAGCGAACCTATAAAATTACCCAGGATTACCTGGCCCTACCAATCTACACCGGTAAGTAATCGTTAAATATAAATTTAAACATAAAGTCTTATTTGTAAAGATTTGTGATAATAGTTTTATTTATTATTTGTAATTTTATTTCCAGATTCAACAGAAATGTTTGAAATGGCTTAAATATTGCAGCTACAATTTGTAATATGGGTGGTGTCAATATATATTACAATATTTGATTTACCTCTCTTACTGAAATGGTTCAGAAAATTGTTTTTAAAATATAATATAAAATGAAATACAAATATTACATCAAACAATATTGAAGGAAAAGGTAATATTTTGTCGTGTATTGTATAGTCCAGTTAAAAGTACTAGTTTCTATATAAAAAATTTTAAATTAATCAGCTTCACGCTGTATCCTGTACACAGCAGGGTAGGCAGAGGGAACTTAGTGTTAAGACACTCCATTCCCCACTTTCTACCGACATCTGGAGGCATTGCATCTTGAGTGGTGGAACTCAACACTGCCTTTTGCATCAACACCAGAGTGAAGAAATGGAAATATAAATTTATATAAATATTTCTTTTCCTCAAGTGGGGATCGAACCTACAACCCAGTAGATTTTACAGTCACACCCTGTGCCCATGCGATATGGCTGGTCTCAAGTTTGGCTGGTTTCTACTTACTAATAATTAAATAAAACTTGTTAAAAAAATATTATTTTAATTAACATATTATTTATTACATTATAGGTCGAGCCAAATGGAAACATATAAAACATTTCTTCCAAAAAGACTGGTGATGGAAATTTTGTTTTTGCACCTAAATTAAAACAGGACCATACATGTCCAAATGCCAAGCAGACAATGGGAGTGAAACTTGCTAAGTTCCTAGTCATGGTCAAGGTTTGTTTTAATTGCCTAACCTGGAAATATGTCTGTGGATTGTTATTAAAGAGCCTTGGCAATAAATGCAAACTTTGTCTTCAAGATCTTCAAAATATCAGAAATTATTAAAAAGGTTAATATAGGTATATTAAAAAATAGGTAATAGTATAATTATGTTAGATTTAATTTGACCAACACTATTAACTTCATGACACTGACTTCATAATTTTTATCATTATTATCAAAAAATCGACAATTCAATTATATTTATTTAATTAAAATAGAATAGTAAACAGCAATGATTTTGTTCATTCTTTATTTGTAGTCTAGGTCAAATTTCAAGAATGTAACTGCCTACAAAATTATAAATTAAAAAATATATAAATTATGATTTATATATAGTTACATTCTTGAATAGAGTACAATCTATTTTACTTATATAAATGTTAATTATTGTGTCTAATATAAAAGGGCAAGTTTGGCAATAATCACTATTTTATTTGATTTGCAAGAATACTATTTGTATAGATATAATTATATCAAATGTTTATAAGCAATAAAAAAGTATAAAGTGTTTATTTGTTTTATTTTTGTATTTATCTTGTATTATTATTAAACTAGAAATAAACTAGAAATGATTCACTCCTTCAAAATCATTTGGAAATATTTTTGTTTAAATTAAATAATGATATTTCCAATTGATTTTGAAAGAGGGAATCATTCTGGTTTTGAAAAAAAATAGATTTATTATCCAAATAATAGCCAAATTTTGAATTTCCCGCCCATATCTGAAGCGTCCAATTTTAAATATTGTTTTTGGTGGGCACACAATAGATGGCAGCAGTGTCGTTCAGTCCCCCATTTTTTTGTATGAAGTGAACATTCTTCCCTTTGGGTATATGTGTTCTGTGGCTATGACATAACATTGATCATGGATGTAACTTTCTTATTTACTCATATTAGGTTAGATTTAAGTTACATAAATCAAAACATTTTTTCTTTAAAGAATTATGAAAATATATAGACCTAGGGGAATAACAAAAGGTCAACTGGTGTTGGTAACAATTCTGGGATTCTGTAGTGGTGTATATATCTGGAAACCCCTACTGGATACTCGTTACTCTAGAAAGAAAAAAGAAATAACTAGTGAAGCAGATACCCCTGCAACTCAATAATATGCGTATATTGCGGCAGTGGTTTTATTCGTCTAGTCCTACAGTAAAGATGTTAATGGCTATTTCAGTAACATCAATTTTATTTGTTACTCACAAAATGTACTATGCACCATATATTAAAAAACAGAGGCTATATACTAATGAGGAATGGGCTAACATGATAATAGAACATGAAGAATGTACACAAGAATCGCAAGAAAATAGTTAATTTATTACATTTAACATATTTCCTATAGTAATGGTCGTTAATCTATAAAATAACATATTACCTAACTGTTAGATGTTAAAATAAAGAATGTCAAATTCTAAAATTTGTTTTATTTATATTTAATTTGATTAAATAATATTTCTTGTATGTAGTGTAATGTCAATCCTATAGTTAAGAGTAATGTTAACCTGTTATTAATATATTAGGCAGAGTTCTGATAGGACCTTTCATTTCAATATTTTATTTATGTTCTATTGACAAAATCAAAAGAAGTAGTTGAAGATGGCAATAACAAAACAACAATTCAAGCTATTTTTTATATTAATGTTTTATATAAATTTACTTTTATATAAATTTCTGTAAAATGTAAAATTTCATCTCTCAATTTCAAATTGTTAGTATTCAAATTCATCATTATTCATAATTTTTGTTTTAATTAACTACATAGAGTTTTTTTATCCATAAAAATTATATTTCATAAAGGAAACTATTATTTTTAGTTAGAGCTTATTAACAAAAATAATTTTTTTAACCAATTTAAAATCTAAATAGTATTATCTGATTTTAGTGTTTAATTAAATATTTACAATAGTTATTGAGTTATTGACATTTGAATAATCAAGCGCAACTTGATCGAATATGTGCCTAATATTGTTTTATCACTATAAGATTTAAGGTATGTATACTGTATAGATATACAAAGGAAAGTTCTTACGCTGCATTTGCAGCAATCGTAGACGCGATTAGAGTAAAACAAGGTCTTTGGATATTCTTTGTGGAATGAAATTACTGCTTAATTTAACTTGTAAATGGAGTACGATAATTTGCGTACGCTATTTATTGTACGATTATATCGTACATTTGAATCCTATGTACGGTCAAAAAGTCGTGGCCGCCTTGAGGTTAGGTTTCTTAACTTCAGCGTCCTTGTTGTTTCTTACTTGTTCTTTAGAGAAAAAAATAATGAAAAACGACAAATAACTTGGGGTAGCCACTGTTTGACCGTACCGTTAACCGCAGATTGCAACTTTAATTACTACAGAATGAAAGCATTTCAAGAAATTCTAGACAAACATCTTTAATACTTCAAATAACTGTCAATTTCGTAACATTTTAGATTTTTTTTAGCTTCACATTTTATCCCGCTATCAAGGTAAGCGTTCCGCCTAATATTCAATTGTCTAATGCCAGAGCTCAACGCCACGCTTTGCCTTGTTTCCAGAGCGAAGAGATGTACAATTTATAAATTTATTATTCAATTTAGAAATAATCATTATTTCTAAATTAAGTAATATATTTACCAATAAATTAGTTATACTGACATTTTGAATTAGCAAAAAAAAATTGAGGGGGTAATAAAATACAATTTTATTATTATTGGAGGCTACTTTAATTCTATGAATTTACATTTTAGTTGTAGTCATAACAAAATATTTCAGATATATGTATAACCTTATAAATTATAAAATAATGTTACAGTATAAGCCTTGTAAAAAATATAGAAAAGGAATGAGTTTGTAGCCCTTTTTTCCTTCTGAACACCTTTCGGTGAATGAAGTATCGCAGTTGGATAAAGAATTTAGCTGTTAACAGCGCTAGCTACTTTTTGCCCTTGGTGGCCTTCTCAGCGGCTTTGGTGACTTTACCACCAGCACCTTCCTTGAAGTTGACAGCCTTGATGACACCCACAGCTACCGTCTGCCTCATGTCACGCACAGCAAAACGACCGAGGGGAGGGAATTCTTGGAAAGCTTCCACACACAGGGGTTTGGATGGTTGGAGGTTGACGATAGCAGCATCACCAGATTTGATAGATTTAGGATTATCTTCAGTGGATTTACCAGAACGACGGTCAACCTTTTCTTTGATTTCGGCGAACTTGCAGGCAATGTGAGCTGTGTGGCAATCCAACACAGGTGTGTATCCATTAGAGATTTGACCAGGGTGGTTGAGTACAATGACTTGTGCGGTGAAGTCAGCGGCACCCTTGGGTGGGTTGTTCTTGGAGTCACCGGCGACGTAACCACGACGCAATTCCTTGACGGACACGTTCTTTACGTTGAAACCTACATTGTCGCCAGGCACAGCCTCTTGGAGAGCTTCGTGGTGCATTTCAACGGACTTTACTTCAGTAGTGATGTTAGCAGGGGCGAAGACAACAATGGTACCAGGTTTCAAGACACCAGTTTCAACTCTGCCTACTGGCACTGTACCAATACCACCGATTTTGTAGACGTCCTGTAGGGGAAGACGGAGTGCCTTATCGGTGGGACGCGCTGGGGGCAAGATGGCGTCGAGAGCCTCAATGAGGCATTTACCGTCAGCCTTACCTTCCTTGCGCTCCACTTGCCATCCCTTGAACCATGGCATTTTGGTGGATGCCTCCAACATGTTGTCTCCGTGCCAGCCAGAAATGGGTACGAAAGCGACGGCAGCTGGGTTATAACCGATCTTCTTAATGTAGGAAGATACTTCCTTCTTGATTTCTTCGAAACGAGCCTCATTGTAAGGGGGCTCAGTGGAGTCCATTTTGTTTACTCCAACAATCAGCTGCTTGACGCCGAGTGTGAAGGCAAGTAGAGCATGCTCACGGGTCTGTCCATTCTTAGAAATACCGGCTTCAAACTCACC
Organism: Heliconius sara; assembly: GCA_917862395.2. Taxonomy (NCBI): domain Eukaryota; kingdom Metazoa; phylum Arthropoda; class Insecta; order Lepidoptera; family Nymphalidae; genus Heliconius; species Heliconius sara. The sequence goes on along the minus strand of OU860789.1, from coordinate 11,144,346 downwards.
AGTACCGGCGGCGACGATGAGCACGGCGCAGTCGGCCTGGGACGTACCGGTAATCATGTTCTTGATAAAATCTCTGTGTCCGGGAGCGTCGATGATGGTAACATAGTATTTGGCGGTCTCGAACTTCCACAGAGCAATATCGATGGTGATACCACGTTCACGCTCAGCCTTCAGTTTGTCCAGCACCCAGGCGTATTTGAAGGAACCTTTGCCCATTTCCTGGGCTTCCTTCTCGAACTTTTCGATGGTACGTTTGTCGATACCACCACATTTGTAAATCAAGTGACCGGTGGTGGTGGACTTGCCGGAGTCGACGTGTCCAATGACGACAATGTTAATGTGAATCTTTTCCTTGCCCATTTTTGGTTAGTCTAAAAAGAAAGAGAACACTTATGTTACTTTTGTTGATTAAACTTAACAAGAAAACAAGGATTCGCAATTGTGATGCACCAACACAAGGTCATAGCCTCATGTACGGATATGCGACCGGCAATATGGCGGCCGCATGGCCGCCTCGCCCTATCTTGACACTTCACAATGGATATCCGCCATTATGGATAAAAGAAATATACTATTAAATAATTAAAAGACGTTATAACATAACATCCTAAATATAAGTTTAAAAAAAAATCTACATATGTTACCCAACATATACAAAGATTAATCACAACCACGTGGTAACATGTGCCGGTCGCTTAAGTTGTATGACGCGTAAGCAAGTTCAATTTTAAAGGTGGAACTATAATTAAGAGCCGGTAACTAAAGAAACAAAAGAGAGAATTTAATCTACAGTAAAATTAACATATCGTATTAAGAAAAAAAATTACAAAGGGGGATTTAAGAGTTTTAAAATGGCACCATAATTACGGAAAGTAGATGAAACTTTGCAAATAAACTGTATTAAACTGAATAGAAAGTTAAATACTAACACAAAACTAAGAAATAAGGGGAAAGTACTATTCACTTAACAATTTGCACTTCACTTTAAATCTTCTGACACTCACCACGGATAGCGTGTATTATCCGAGAAAGACTCCAACAGAATGGACGAGAAATGGTTTTTCTTTCGGCTGGAAGGAAAGGGTCGTAGTCACTTCCGTCTGTCAGTGTGGCCGCGCTAAAATTCTAATATATCTGACATAAAATCAGAAATATAATTAAAAAAAATTATCACACATCAAAAAAAATCAGTATCACTATGTATCCCGCAAACAGCAGGATAGGCACAGGGAACTTTTTGTTAAAACACTCCGTTTCTATATGATTTAATTTTACTGTTTATTTATATGTTTATATATAACATTAATTTATAATTATAATAACAATTTCTTTACTTTCTGAATACATAGAATGCGAATACTGATGGTTTTACAAGAAGCTTAGAAGAAGACATAACAGTCTATGGTGGCAGAATGTTGAGGCACAAATTTGTGGACTGTTTTATCTTTGTCCAAGATATTTAAAAAAATTGTGTTATATTTTTTTCTGACATAAGAATGGAAATATGTCACTGGTTCTGCCCAATTTTTTGTAATTATTGTTGGATTTGAAGAGGTAAGTAAATGTAATCCTACAGTGACTGTAAAACCGACTGGTTGTGGGCTCGATCCCCACTCGAGGAGATTTATTTTATTTATTTATGTATTTATTTAAATTTATATTTCCATTTCTTCGCTCTGGCATTGAGGCAGAAGCGCGGCGTTGAGTTTTGCCACTCAACACGCAATGACACCAGAATTCGGCAGAAAGTGGGGAACGGAGTGTCTTACACTGCCTTCCTTTTGCCTGGTTTCCTCTGCCTGCCTTTGTGCGGGATACAGCGTGAAGCTGTTTATTATTATTAAGTAAATAGAATAGCTCTATGTTTATAGAAATTCATGAGTTGCCAATGGTAAAACGCTATAAATCGGGCAATCATATCTAATTATATTCACAAGGGTTGGATATAAGGAAACCAAGGTAAAAGTTGTAGTAGTTGGTAGCATCCAATAAATAATGCATTATCTCAGCCTACGTGTGTGTGAATAAAAAAATGAAGCTACTTTAAACTAGGACTTTTTTATTTACCCTTTAATTTAAAAATACGTAATTAATCAAAATATTTTTTACAATAAAATGTGGATCATTTATTAACATTGTTTATTCCTAGTTTTTTTTTTAAATCAACTAAGCATATTGAAAAGTAAATTATTAATTATACGTTTTGAATGAAGAGATGGGTCATTTTAATAAATGATTTTATAAATTACACGGAGTTTGATTTAAATAATAAATAAAATATTAATAAAACTTAAAAATACTGTAATAATAAAAAATATTAAAAAGTCACAATATTAAAAAATGTCATGGTTATAATCATTTCCACAAACATTAAATATTTTTAATACTACTAACATTGGCATATAGTGCGTCACATCCTGTTGTCGTTCAGGAATATATAAAGGATACAATGTCACAGAATCATAATTGTTATATTCTTGAAACTTATAAATTTGATTAAAAATAACATTGTTAATTGTAAATAATATTATTAAAAGATTACGTTATTGACAAGATGTGTATGTTTTTATGCAGGATATTAAAAATTATCGCAGTATGTTTATTGAAATAAATACTAGTTTTGTAATTTATTTTAAAATACAATACGAATCTTGCATTGTTTAATAGTTGTAGTCAATATATTTTTATATATTTTTACTTTTTATATAAATCAAAACGAGGTGTTTTTAGTTATATATAATTACTTTTGATCCTCTCATGTTACCTGTATGTTACTAGACTAAACATGTTATTTTATTTCACGTTTTAAGTTGTAAATTATTGCCAATGGCACCGAAATAATGAAATGTTTTTGTTTTACCTTTGCGCTGTATCCCACACATAGCAGGGTTAGCAAAAGAAACCTAGTGCTACCATACTCCGTGCTTATTGAGACACTTTCGTTCCCCACTTTCCACCTCATTCTGGAGGTTTTGCATTCTGGAGGTATTGCCGCGCTCTCTTCCTTTACCAAAGGGAGAAAATAAAAATATTAAATATTTTATTTCCTCTGCTGGGAATCGAGCTTACAGAGCAATACCTTTTGCGATTAGCATATCTAGCCTCAAAAATTTCTCCAACCACTCCTCAAAGAGAAAACGAAAGCACCACAAATTTCTTGTGTTAGCCATGTGACAGTGAAAATTAAGAAAACGAGGACATTTTAAAAACACAAAAGCACATTAAAAACTAAAGACGAAAATACTCTAAAAAAAACTTTAAAAAAGCATACCTAAAACAACAAAATACTCAAACCATCAAAAACATGACACAAAAAAAGTTAAAAAAGTATATTGTCGTATTGTATATAAAATAGTAAAATGTGACTTTTTTTAGTAAAAATTTTATTGTTTAAGGTTCTGGTGTTATATTTGAGGATCTGCAACTAGCAGCATTGTTTCTATATCTATAGCGTTGAATCCTATGTCAAATTTGACGAGTAGATTGTAGAGCAGTAAAAATTATAATAAAAAATACTAGTATTTAATGAAGGAAATTTATTTTCCTTCTAATTAACTTTAGTAAAAAATGTGGTAGAATATTTAGAATGCTTAAAAATGAAAAGTAAACTCAGTAGCTGTAACTAAACAAAAGTTAATATTGAATTATTCAGTATGTTCAAAAGTCGTGGTGATAGTAATATTGTTTATAAATGTACTGTACGATTGTTAGAAGATACAGAAATACTAGAATGTGAATTTCATGTAAGTATATATATAACTATTTTGTAGTTTCTTTAATTTTGCCATAAATCATATAAAAACATAACAAAATAAGAAAGTGTAGAGGACTTTAGGCGCAGTATCATGTATGTGGTTCACACTGAAAATATTCCAAATATATTAAAAATATGTATAATTTGTAAAATATTATAAAATAAAAATTTGTAAAATATTGTAAAATATTATACTACTAATAAATTAATTATTTTTATTTCGTAGCCAAGCTATAAGGGTAAATTTCTATTGGAGCATGTTTGCCAACAACTGAATCTCATTGAAACCGATTATTTCGGCCTTCGATATGTTGATGCTGGTGGACAGAGGGTTAGTTTTTTTATATCTAAAAGCATATATTATCTTTCCTTAACTATTTTTTTTATATAAATCTTTCTTTACAGCATTGGCTACATTTAGCTAAACTCATATTAAAGCAAGTAAAAGGTATGTGGTAGTGTGCAGTAAGTTATCAATATTTAAAAAAATAATAAACACAAGAATATATATAAGTTTATTTTTAGATGCTTCACCCATATTGTTCAGTTTTCGTGTAAAATTTTATCCACCAAATCCACTTTTGTTAAAAGAGGATGTGACAAGATTTCAAATATATTTACAATTGAAAAGAGACTTACTTCATGGGAGACTTTATTGTACATCAAATGAAGCTGCTATGCTTGGTGCACTTATCATACAAAGTAAGTAATTTTCATACATTTTAAAAACTAAAAATAAAAAAGATATTTCTTTTTGTAACAAATCAAAAGTGATTGTTACTCTGTTCTCTGCTTCCACCTAAATTATTGAGTGACAAAGTGTAAAGTAGGACACTTTGTCTTCTAGAGGAAAATGAAATAAATCAATTGCCATGTGGAGGTAGAACACACAACCATCATAGTTGCAGGTATACCACAATACCACAAATCATAATAGATTTCCAGACTATGTATTTTATTTAAACTAAAAAGTATATTGTTAATTGAGTTAATTATTAATTGAAAAAAAAAATCTAATTTCATTGTATAGATTAGGTTTACTTGTGATTTTCTTTAATTGCTAGTTTATTAATCTTTTTTGCATGATATACTAATAATAATCACATATTGTTCAAGTACAAAAATATCATAAATATAATGTCATTTTTTATTATATTTTGTAAATTTTACAATGTTTTAACATTGTCTACATCAATCTTCCCATTTTATTATTGATATGTTAAATCACAAAATTGAAAAAATATATTGAATAATTTAAAAGTTATGATTGAAAAATTACACAATATTTTTGTATGTGTTATCAATATTTCACAAGATTATGTATAAGTAGTTTAGGGGGTTTTCTAAGCGTTTGCTTAATTATTGCACAATATATTATTATTAATGTTGTTTTTGTTTTAGACAATTTTACTTTACATACTTGATTTGTGAAAGTAATTTAAAAATATTTCCTAATGTTTCAAAAAAGTAAATATAAATATTATTCATATCTTTTATTGATTAAATAAAAAAAAAAAAACTTTCAGTTGAACTTGGTGACTACGACCCGAGTATACATGTAGGTAATTATGTAACAGAAATGAGACTTCTCCTAAGACAAACTGATTCTATTGAAGCTAGGATTCAGGTATTATCATCATTTATTCTATATATATATATTTGATAATAAAAAGAATATACATAAAAATAAACTTAATACATTATACATAGGTCTTTTTAAAGAAAAATATTAATGTGATAAATTGGTGTTTTTTTGTAGCTTATGCTTTTTAAACCTTAGGCAGGTTGCAGGGTAGGGTGAGCCTAGTCTCAAGACACTTTATTCTCCACTTACCCACCTGAATTCAAGCTGGGGTAGATTGGAGGACTTAAATGAAAATATAAATATATTTGATTTAATTGCTCAGGTATTGCTACCTGATAAAATGCCGTTTGGACTATTATTCAACACGCAATATCTAGAAAATGGCACGGAAAAAAGGAAATATAATGTCTTAGCACTTTGCACAATTTTTTGCTAAAATAGTTAACAAAACTTTGATACAAAAAAAAATTATTAACATTTTTTAAGTGTTATTAAACACTTAGGAAAGAAAAAGAAAAAAAAAGAAATTATGTCAATATTGATACAATATCTATTTATAGCCTTGAATCAGCCTGTGACATGCATGATGGCAATGATTTTATTGATGTATATTAAACTAGTGATGCATAAATTAATGATTCATTGAGCATAGCTTGGTTGTGACCTTGAGAAATCTAAATTGTAATACTAAATAAGAAGGAGGTATATTTCAAAGTATTCTGGCCTTCTTTTTTTAGTGAGTTTGAATTTTTAAAATTAACTTAATTTTTTTTTATTTCTTATGATATAAATCAGCAGCAATAATTAAACCTTAAAGATTTAAAATATACTTTTTAAGGAGTTACACAGAGAGCCAATGGAAGGTACACCCGGGGCTGGCGGTGTTAAAGGCATGTCTACGCAGGAGGCTGAACGAACATTCTTGAAGATAGCTTGCCAGCTCGATACGTATGGTGTTGATCCACATCCTGTTAAAGTAAGTTAATTCAAAATACATGACACAAAACCTGTGCATATGTATTTATTTTTTAATGTTATAGACTTGGAAAAGGTACAGGGGAATTAATTACTTTCTTTACAAATATTATAACAAGACAAAGCATGGCTAAATCAAAACAGTATCCAAAAACAAAGTCTGCCATGCATTTGTGGTATATAGTATGTAAGCAATACAAAGAAAATGATTTAATGTCTAGGTGCTTGTGGAGGGCCATTAAGTTGTACAATAGATTTTTGTTCCAAAGTGTCTTAACGAGACCACTCTTCCCTTTAGTTTGTGTCACTATCTACAAACAATGCCCTCTTGAAACGATTATTTAGGTCAGAAAGTGCTTTTTTTTTTTTAAATATGTAGGCTTTTATTTTAAAAGCATATTTAGTGGATATCGGTATTCAATTTTCATTTTGTATTTTTTTTAAAATTATTGTATAATATTGTTTTGTATTATATAATGTATTTAATATATATGTTTGTCAGTTATAACATTTTTGAAATTAGTTAAAGATTAATAGGAAGGCGCCAGTCGTGGCGCAGTGGCACGAAGTGTAACTGAAAAAGCGACTGGTTGTGGGTTCGATCCCCACTCGAGGAGATGAAATATTTACTTAAATTTATATTTCCATTTTCTTCGCTCTAGTATCGAGGCTAAGCGCGGCGTCGAGTACTGCCTCCAGAATTCGGCCTATTTCTTGGTCTTGTTAAACAACAAAATGCCACCACTGCGACCATTTAATATACTTTTTATATTTTCTTATTTATTTTATACATATTTTTAGGATCACAGAGGTAACCAGTTATATCTAGGTATAAATCATAGCGGCATACTGACATTCCAAGGGTCTCGTAAAACTCATCACTTCAAGTGGTCTGAAGTGCACAAGATAAATTTTGAGGGCCGAATGTTTATAGTGCATTTGAATTATCCTGAAGTAAGTGTCTTTTACATATCGTTCTTTTTGTGCTCAATGCCGTGATTACTCTAAGGAAACGAGTTAAATAATTAAAATCCTGCAATATTTGACCAAATGAAATGAGAAATCTTATAAATTTCGTAGTTATTTTGTTTTAACTTGAGGGTTGCATCATCATACATTATTGCCTATATCTATAACAGTGATTCTCAACCATTGTGCCGCGTCACTTTTGTGTGCCGCCAAAATTCAAAAGTGTGCCGACAAATTATGCAAATATATTAAATTTTTTGTCAAAAACTATTTATGCGGTGAGTTGCAGTAAGTAAATAATTTTTATCTTTTTCTTTGTGTGCCGCCAAATTTTGAAATCGTTAAATATGTGCCGCAACAAAAAAAGGTTGAGAATCACTGATCTATAACATCATTTTGTAGCCAAAGGAAATATGTATCTAATCTTTAAAATTTTGTAAGATGTTAATTACTTTATCAATTTATTTTAGAAATATTAAAAGTAATGGTTGTGGGTTCGATCACCTCGAGAAAATGTATTATTTATTTAAATTTATATTTCCATTTCGTCGCTTTGGTGTCGAGGCTAAGCGCGGCGTTGAGTTTGCAATTGCATTCAGCACGCAATGCCTCCAGAATTCGGCGGAAATTGGGGAAAGTAATGTCATAACACTAGGTTCCGTCTGCCTACCCTGCTATGTGCGAGATACAGCGTGAAGCAGATTTTTTTATTTTGATTTGATTTTATAAATATTATTGATATATTTCGAAATATTCGAGGAACAAACAACACTTTTTGACAACTATTCTAGTAATGTATATTATACTTTTGACTTTATTAATAATGGTAATAATTATAATTTAGCTTATTAATAACAAAAATGTATTAATCTGTGTCATAATAAGTTCTTTGATTGTCTACCCGTGACCACAGACTACTGTAAAGTGTTCGAAACGTCGGGTTTCCAAAAATGTAAAAACCTTAAATATACGCGATTAATCCGGTTAAATTAGTTTCATTTAATCTGTGTCATATTTCCATAATGGCTTTTAATATTAAACCTAATATTAAACTTATAAGTATTTTAATTTAAAAAAATCAGTACCTAAGTATTTTACGTTTAATGTTATTTTTATTTTTAGAAAAAACACACAGTAGGATTTAAATGTCCCACCGGCGCCGCGTGCCGCCACGTGTGGTGCTGTGCTATAGAACAAATGTTATTTTTTACGTAAGTACAAGCATACTTATTTGTATTTTGTATGTTTTTCCTATTTTATAAATATACTTCAGTTAATTTAATTACTTGCATAACCATTAGACAATTCACTTTTTAATTTCCTAGTTACAAAATATATGTCCTTTTATCACATTGCTTAGTTTAGACTATGTTACTATAATGTAATGTATGTATGTTCCAGGTTACCGTCATCATCAGACGCATGTGTATACTCTGGTGGAGGTCTTTTCTCGTGGGGTACTAAGTTCAAGTACGTGGGGCGGACGGAGAGAGAGATCCTAGAACGGGACGGTCTGCTCTCCCCGAGGGATTCACAAGACGAGGGCTCTGGCAAGAGGAAAGCGTCTAGCGTACCGGCAACTCCCTCCACCCCTATGACAGGGGATTTTGGTAGGGATTTGTGATATTTTTTGTTTTTATGTATGTTTTCGGCTTCACTTCTCGGTTAAGACACTCCGTTCTCAACTTAACGTCACGTTTTGCCTCGTTAGTCGTAGCCAGAATAAGGAAACGAAAATATAAAATATTTAATTTCCCCGAGTTAAACTTTTGTTGAATTGAATCCCGTCTCCGATCTCGTCACGTTTACTGTCGCACACGTGTACCCCTGCGTCAAGACGTTTGAATCGTATGCCCGCAGGCTACAGCAGCCTGCCGCGCTCCACGCACAGCGCGCCGCTGGAGGAGAGCGGCGACGACGCGTGCGGCGGCGGCTGTCTGCTGGCCGGCCCCGCCGTCGACATCGCGCTGTGCTGCGACCACCGCGACCACCGCGACCACCGCGACGACGGCAAGCCGCCCGGTGAGTCTGATTGTGCACTGGTGGTTAATCACCACCATATCTCAAATTGAAGTATCCACAGTAATTAATTAATAAATATGTAATTTATATAATATTGATTTTAATTTCAGCTGCTTGTCCAGAATATAGCGCACGAGACCCGTTCGAGCATTCCTCAACGGAATCAGCCGCGACGCATGTTACATACGTGTCACAGGCCTCCCATACAGAAGACTGGCGACCAGCCCTCCAGCCTCCCCCGCGTCCTTTCAGTTTATTCCGCGCCTTTATACCCTCCTTCCTCTTTGTATGGCTCTCCTTAGCCATTGCTGCTCTCCTGGTGTTCGAAACCGACTGGACCCTCCTGCGACCTCTCAAGAGGAAACCAGAGCTAGTGTCACTCAGACATCATTACTATGCACCTCTTAAAGAGTATTTGAAGAAGAAAGTAATTGAGCTTTTTTGATAGAACGGTGGTTACTTGATTGCTCTATGAGTTTGTTTTCCTCTCTCTAGCCATTGTCTTTTCTTTTATATTTATTTTAATCTCATGCATACGATCGACGAGACCTGCAGCCCTGATGTTAAGACTTTTTGAAATATGCGTAATATTTACTCTTGAAGTAAATAATCAAAAATAAGAAAATCTAATCTCTATGTCTGCGCTGCCATCTACAGCTAACTTCAGTGCGGCCACGACTCGTCGACCGTACTGTATACAATATGTAATGCCATTTAATTTCTTATAATTTGACAGTTAGGCCTATTGTTGTAAGAAGTTGTTGAATCTCATTTTAGATGAGTTTTAGCGTTAGGTATGTTAGACGGCGTCAATTCTGCGGTGTCAAAAATTTTGGACACGTTTTTGAAATCTCCAATTTTGCATTTAAATGTAACATTTAAATTGTATTTTTTTATATTTAGGTGTCACTTTTAATGTTTTACCTTTTTACTCTTGCGCACACGCTCTTGTGATATTTTATGTGTACCTGAATATTTTTTTTTATTTTAGTCTGTGGATATTAAGTCTTAATATCGAGTGAACTTTATTTCTCAATTTTTATTAGCTGTTACTTATAGCGAAAGGTTTATTTTTTATTTTGATACTTAATTGCCTATTAATATATTATCTATTTCTATTATTTAATATTATTTTACAAATGAATTATGTACTTATTTAATTCTTTTTATTCTACGTTTAAACTTAAAAAGGTAATTTATATATATTTTATGATATTTCAATTTGTCAATATCAGTTGAAACCTCTACTTAGTGTATAAGTATTTTTTGTAAGTTTTAACAAATTTAGCAATTATCCTATTGGAGTATTAGTGTAACATTGTTATAAACTTGTTTCATTAATGTTATATGCTATAGACAGTGGCGGATTTACATATATTGCTGTTAATTTTTCCGCCTTCACCCCCATAATAGTTGCCTATTGTTAGGGATGACAGTAAGTAGGAATCACTGAAATTATGTATTTAATTAATATAACCCTATTCATACATGCGAATTTTGTAAACACGCATTAGTTTTATTATTAATTTTATTCCAAAATACGACAAGCCGCAATGATTTGTTAAACGCGTCAGAGCGGTTGACGTCACGCCTTGGTAAATAAACTAATTAACATTTTGTATTTATAATGCTGATAATATCAACAAATTACCTCAAATTTGAAGTCTCAAGCAACGCACTTCGACTTTTAAACCTTATTTTTTTAGACATATAGTATATGTTGTGTTTATAAAATAATTCTCAACATAATAGAAAAGTTTACAAATATCTGACAGCCTATTGTCAGTTCCTAGATTATTGTTACAATCTAATAATTTAGTCGAAATTTCTTAGATATATTGCTCCTGGGAAAAAATATTCTTAGTTCTATAACAATGTACATAATAATGAACTTATGGATAGTCCCGTTCACTTTAAATGTCATGAAGATATCTTAATAGAATAAGGTGTGTCGCTATTTTGGATCAAAAGCAATACAGTTCAATAAAAACCAATGCAGGTTTCCATTGGTTATCCTGCTAGATCGTCCACCTATCCACCTTATGATGTAACCTATTGGTACATCCGCCACTGGCTGTAAATAAATAAGCACGAATAGTTATTGCCTTATTAGGTGGTTACAGTGCAAGCCTGCCTAAACGCTTCTTTGCCTAGTCACGATATAAAAACTTCTTTAATATAAAACTGTTACTTATGCTTCCATGTTTGTTTTTGTTTGTTCTTCTTCGGCGTAACTATAGGCTTGTTAAATATTTATTTATTTCATAGTGTATTTTCTAGTTTTTTTTTTGGTATTTTAAGTTTTGACATTTTTAATAAGTTGCAGAGAACTAAACTTCTGGATTGTTCAGTTTTTAATCGTCGGTAGCAATTTTTACTTTTTAATATAAAAAAAATGTTTGGTATTAAGCACATTTGCGGAATAAATAGCATTATACAACGACTATATTTGGATCTATGTAATGTCAAACTTAAACAAAAATATCTCATATGCCATACTTTAACTCTATTACTTTTAAATTCTGAATACATTTTTTTAAACATAATGACAATATTCAAATGTCATCAAAGACACTGGTTTATTTATGTATGTAGCATTATTTTTATTATTTCAATATAAATTGTGCTAAAATATGGTTACGAAATGGACTGTCGTATATGTATGTGATTATTTATATTATCTTTGAATTTAGATTTTTTGTCAATTGTGTAAGTTGTATTAAATTGCTTTTATCAAAACATATACATCTACTCTTGAATTTCGTATAGAACTTTTGGTAGTCATATTATATTGCCCCTTAGATTATAAACGAATGAATATTTTTAATGGCGAAACTTTGTAAAAATCTTTCTTAAGAAAATGATTAGCAAAAATGTTGCAAGTTCATATCAAGTAAACTCTTAAATGCAAGGGAATAGTACTAATACTAATATCACTACATTCGACATTTCTATATGAAATTCCAACTACTTTTAATTTTATCAAATTTGTGATGTTTATATAAAACGAAACTATTTTATTTTTCCTACAATATTTAATGATATAAAGAAAATGCATTTATTTAACTAATTTTGCATTTAAAAAGTAGCCATAATAGTGTACAGTTTTAAATTATTTTGTAATGATACTAATAATAATAGTGTAGACGCCTTCGCCCGTGATATTTGAATGTGTATTTTTCAGCATTACTCAGTGTTGCCATGTTTACGAGTGGACCAACACGCTTATGTTTTGTACCTGTTTAAACTTTATTTTTGTACCTCAACTGCTTATTGCATTTGTATTGAGCTATATTAATAATAAACTGGAATATTTATAGCTTAGATTAATTAATTAGATCACTATTGATTAGCAGAATTTGGTGAAACATATTTTTGTAAGGACTGGCATTGCAGAGGCCAAAACGTGTCGTGACTTTTGTCCGATTTCATCCATTTTATAATACAGTCCAAAGATGTTATGCCATCCCGCTTTTGAAATTGTATGTAGACATTTTCACTTAACGCCTGGAAAGTACTAATTGTGTAAGTTAATTAAGCACAAATGTAATTAATAAAAAGATTAAAATAATATTTTTGGTGATTTTTTAATGAAACAGCTAAACAATGTAAGATTTATATTTTATTATTTCAAAAATAATTCCAAAATAAGCAACAAACAAATAACAACGTAAAATATTTAATAGTGTATACATCTGGTCGCTGCAACACTGCAATGGCCGCGGGGTACTAATCGCTTGTGCTATAATATTCCTTTTTAGGTTAGGCTCAATATTTATCACATACATATTTAGATTTTCTAAAGATGGCACATTCCAAGTAGTAAGTGTTCCAGCGCAAATGTATTTTATATATAAATATGTAATTATAATTTTGTCTTTTTTAACATGCCTAGATTATACAAATTATGTATTAAATTCTTTGATTTTCACGATTATTACACATTTTAAATGAAACTATTTTAACCCGATTAATCGCGTATATTTTGTATCAAAAGCAGTAAGCAGTAGTAATTATGTCAACTGACAGACGATTGCCACCTCAGTCTACCCGTGACCACGGACTACTGCAGTGTTCAAAACGTCGGGTTTCCAAAAATGTATAAAAATACAAAATATACGCGATTAATCCGGTTAAAATAGTTTTATCAAATTATGTATTTTTGAGCATTTAAAAATCGTATGTAGTTATAACATTTTAGTACGTTTATATTGTCGTATGAGTTTTGCGACGTATTTACTTAACATAACATACATGTCGATAAAAATAATTTGAGCGTCAAAAATTATAATTAAATGTGTATGACAATGTTTCGAATATAAAAAAGCAACGAAATAAACACGAGGATAATATAAAACTTATAAATTCAGATTCATCCTTACAGTTACGTAATCCGCCCGAACTACAGACGGTATCGATAATGAATTCCTTATTCACCCATAAAATATGTAGGTACATAGAACACAGCTTACATACAACAGTAACAGCGCTTGCGGACACGGGGCTCAGTCGACGATGGAGATCTGCGCGAAGCCCACGAGCCCCTTCTCGTCGGCGGGCTCGGGCGCGTCGGCGGCGGAGCGCAGCGCGAAGGTGAGCGAGCGCGGCGCGGGCGGCGGCGCGTCCACGAGGCGCTGCAGGTGCGCGGCGATGGCGGGCGCGTCGGCGGCGGCCACCAGCCCCGCGCCCACCAGCTCGGCCGCGATGCCGTCGGCCGAGTCCTTGCCGGGCGCGAACTCGAAGCGGATGTCGTTGAGGTCGTTGCGCGCGTTGCGCATGCGCAGCACCAGGTCCACGCAGGGCGCGTCGGGCTCCGGCTCGGGCTCGGGCGCGCCGATGGTGAAGCCGGCGCGCGGCGGCTCGTCGTCGTCGCTGTCCGAGGAGGCGGCGCGCGGCAGCTGGTTCATGGGGCGGTCGCGGCGCGCCTCGCCCTCGTCGTCGTCGTCGTCCTCGTCGCTCTCCCACACCCACTCGCCCGTCTCCATGCGGTGCAGGCGGCCCGACGTGCCGGGCTGCCGCCTGCTGGCCTTGTGCGAGCGCGTCTCCATGCTGGGCCCGATCGCCACCAGCGTCTGCACCAGGTACTTGCGGTCCTTGGCCTTCTTGAAGAACGAGTGCTTCAGCAGCTCCGTCGCCGATGGCCTCTTAGTGGGGTCCTTCTGTAAGCACTCGGATATCATTTTTCTGAAGGTTTTGCCGTAAGCCTTGTACTGATCCTTGTCCTCAGCACCGGTGTCCAGTGTAGGCGGATCGTTCTGCAGGGTCAGCATGAGGACTTTCATGGGTGGATACTTATGGTAGGGTGCTGTGCCGGTCGCCATCTCGATGGCTGTGATACCAAACGACCAAATGTCAGCTTTAAAATCATACCCGTGGTTCTGCTCCATGACTTCGGGAGCCATCCAGCAGGGCGTGCCGACGAAAGTGTGTCGCACCTTTTGTCGCGACAGATCTCGGCCTGTCGCCAGCCAAGCTGACACACCAAAGTCGGCGATTTGAACAATACCATCGTCTCCGAGAAGAATGTTACCAGCTTTAATATCTCTGTGGATTTGTCCATTTTGATGAAAGTACTCGAGGCCTTTCAGCACTTCCTTCAGAACGGTGGCGATGGTCGCCTCGTCGAAGACGCCGTGCTTACAATTGGAGATCCTCATTTTGTGTTTTATGATGTCCAACAAGCTGCCACCTTCAAGTAGCCTTAAGACTAGCCACAACTCTTCTTTAACGACGAAGCTAGTGTAATATGTGACCACATTTTCATGGTTACAGCTAGACATGGCCTGGATTTCTTTGAGAAGTTCATCCATGGAAGTGTTCCATTTCTCCAAGTTTATACGTTTAATGGCGCATTTCTCCCCGCGAGGGCGACAAAAGGCCGCGTGAACCACCGCAGTAGCCCCAACACCAATCACTTCTAACAACTCATAGTCATCTTGACTGTTTGGCCACATATGACCTGAAGTCGCCATATTATAAAATTCTTATTATCTTATCAATATATTTGGGTTATAATATTTCTTATGTTTACTACTAGTAAGGCCGACTGCTAAGGCAATGATAGGATTACTTAATTTTATGAACTTTTATGCTGAGGGGCGTAAAGTCGTTGCCCATGTTGAAATGATGTTTTGGGACGTAGTTTTGAACAGCTAAAACTGTCTTATTTTGTTTGTCTGTTTCCAAACGATGTAATATTTTGTTCACTCCTCTTAATTCCAATATAGTTTTATCTTCATATATGATCGGAGTGTTGACAAGGTCTACATTTGTTGGGTACAGGTAATCCTCTGTAAGGAAAAAATATATACGTAAACATATTTTTTAGCAGAGTACCTGAGAATCTTGTGTTAAGACATTCCGTTTCCGGTCCCCACCTTCCACCGAATTTACGAGGCATTCCGTTTTGTGTGGCGGAATTCAACGCCGTGCTTTGTGTTGTTACGAGAGCGAGGAAAAGAAAATATTAAATATTAGTGACCCACAAGCGGCTTCGCCCACTAGTTTATTAATTGACTGATCTACATTACTTTCGTTTTCTAATAATATCATTTTAAAAAAAAATACCTATATTGAAAAATTAAGTTTTAGCCTACTCAATAAAACAGTTATTTATAGCAGGTGTGTCGAATAACATTCTTTAAAATGGTGTTACACTAAATGTTAAGCAAAGCTTGCCAAAATAGAATTGCAATAAATCGCTTAAGCCATTTCCGAGATTAGCAAACGCACAAACAGACAATAACGAATTGTTTTTGGTTCTATCATGTTAATAAATAACATTTTTCCTTATATAACTTCTATGTACGGACACCGATCTATTACGATTTTCGAAATACGAAATCGAACCCACAACCGTCGCGTATACAGCCGCACGACCTCATTATAAAAGTAATAACAATATATAACATACTTGGCATAAGGAACACAGTGCCATCTTTAGCTTCCAAACGAACAGGATAAATCAGATCATCCCCATTACTACTTCTCTCTTTAGCAAAATTGATTAGTTCATCAAAGTCCGAGAATTTCGAGAAACGATGCAATTCATATCCCTGTGGTGGGTAAAGCTCAATTTTGCCTTCTCGATTTGCTTCTAAACATTCCAGTGAAGTTGTCCACTAAAAAAATATAAACAATTTTTGTTACTAATAATTTTTAAGTGTTTTTCCACACTTAACAAAAAAATACAATTTTTTTATATTATTACATATTTATAAAAATAAATATTTGAAAATAATTATGAATTTGAATGTAGCATGATTTGAACCCACGCCGCCTGGATACTGTTTTCGTTGCTTTACATTAGTTTCAAATCCCGCAATATCCAAAATAAAAGTTTTTAAAAAATAGTAATCTATACTGCAAAAAATTTTCGAGGCATTGCGTGCTGCGTGCCGGAACTCAACGCCGGGTTTTTGCCTGGATGCCAGAGCGAAGGAATGAAAATATTAATATACAATAATTTGTTTCCTCGAGTGAGACGGCTTAACAAAATTTCGATGAAACAATAAAAATATTCTATAATTTTTCATGAATATTATGAACTAGAGGCCTGCTCGCGGCTTTGACCGCTTGAATTACACGATTATTCATTTAAGAAATATATATAGATATTACAAACAACCTTAATTATTAATTAATTGATTTGGATAAGCATTCACGATATTCTATGTAAAATAACTTATATATTATAACACAGTTTTTAAATTAGTAACATATATTATTAGTTAAATATATAATTGGTATACAGAATATACATAGAAAGCACGTTTTTAAGCTTTTTTATATAATCTATAAAATAATCAACATTTTCGGTCAAGTTCAAGTCGTACTCATGACCCGATAGTTTCATACCAGTTTTCATGAATGGAGAAACACCAAAAGAATAACTAATTAAGTTGTCATTTTGTATCAAATTAAGTACAGATTAAAATACAATAAGTAGTCAATTTTTTAAAAATAATTTTGGAATTTTCCTTTATACGTGCCGTAAGTTTTAACTTCTTAACTAATTTCGTAATTGTATATCAACGGGAACAACCTGTAGTTATGATAGAAAATATGTCAAAAAACGAAGCATAAACCCTCATATTTCATAGTCATTTGATTGCGATGATTTAGAAGATAGATTTTTTTGTGCTCTAAGGGAATATAGACTTTATATAACATTGAGGTATCTAACCTTTAACTGATCTTGTACAAAATAGTCTTGACAGACGGACAAACAACAAAGTTATAAGGATTTTGAGGTATGTACCCTAAAATACACTTGGCACATACATACATGCAACGTACAGGTGCAATAATGCAATGTCTAGTCTAGTGCAATAGTGATATTTTTATAAACAGTGTCAGAATATTTTTTATACATAACATAAACGAACGAACGGACTGAAGAACCGATTCAAAATATTTATTTCTTGTTAATATTAAGTCAGTCACACTGTGTCATCACTGTGTAAAATAATTACGAATTAAGCTAGACTGTTACGAAGGTAATCTTCACCAACAATTCAATTTCGTTTACTTTGTAGTAGTAAAATACAAAATATACGCGATTAATCCGGTTAAAATAGTTTCATTTAAAATTATCTATTTTTATAATGTATTATTATAGTTTGACTTTTAATTTAAATACTTTGAAATATTTATTTATTTTACGTTGATAATATTAATAA
The DNA here is from genome assembly GCA_917862395.2 of Heliconius sara. NCBI lineage: Eukaryota > Metazoa > Arthropoda > Insecta > Lepidoptera > Nymphalidae > Heliconius > Heliconius sara. The sequence continues at coordinate 11,126,360 of OU860789.1, read as the reverse complement.
TATAGTTTTGTTTAGTTTTTTTTTCATTAATATTTTTCTTTGGTTAACTTTACATTTTAATTAGTTACGTATTTTCTCTAATGATAAGAATTTTCTCTACTTAATATTCTCTTTTCGGTTTATTTTGATTATTGGGACTTATATTTTCTTACCAATCCTATTGAAGACTGAAAATAATTTCATAAATATATTTAATAAATATTCGTATAGTTTAGGCGGGCGAAGCCGCGTCCGGGTCCGCTAGTATTATTATATAAAATAAATATGCAAATATTATCATTATCTTAGGTAATGAATTGTTATAATGAGCTAAAATTTTTCATAGAATTTTAGTATAATTTAGTATAAATAAAATTATTTCTTTCACTGAATACAATACCTCAACATTAACAACTTCTGAACTAGCTCCAATAGAAGTTGGTCTATTTTCTAATGCAGCTACAAAAAAAGCTGTATCAAACCTCCTGTTAATCACAAGTGGTGATAGCCAGTTACTCCAGTAGTACAAACTCCATATATCAGGATAACAATTATACTCCTTACATAGACTTAAAAGTTCTGAAGGATTCTCGCTCACCTTAAAATGTTTAAAAAAATATATATTTATATAGTATACGTAAACAGATTATGTTTCATATTTTCACATATTTAACATACAGTAAAAGCTCCTAATTCACTGTTTCTGCATTTGTCACCTAAAAATTATGCACTCGTTCTTCTATTAGCAGTTAATAATTTTTTAAATTGAATGGTTTGGTCAATCTTAGAAAATGAGTCATGATAGTATGGCAAATAAAATTTACAAAGCAAAAGAAGGTTAGGGACAGACCTTACATGACCTTTGAAAAACATTATCGATGATATTAGATAACACAAAAAGGGATGCCGAGACTGTAGCATTTAGTGTTCCATTATTTTCTACCATGCGTATATGCATACTCTTTATTGCATATTACAGATTTGAATTTCAGAAAGTTATGAAAATTAGGTTTCTTCTATTGCCACTTTGGCATTTTTTAATACTGTTGGCACATGCCAAGGCAGCTTTTTCAATATTTACTGTGATAAAAATTTTGTAGGACACCTAAAATTTACAGTTCGTTGAAGAAGAGATTTAACAAGCACTGAACAATTGATCTTCAACTTAGGCAATAACCTAAAGAAGGTAGCTGGCTTTGATTGGATGCAGAAGGTTTTGATTAAAATTTCACTCTTAATACTGTTCTACATTCCCAGTTTATGTATTTGCAGCATATAACTAGAATAAAGAGCATTTACTGTATATAGATTTATCTTATAATAAAAAAAATTGAGTACTTTTTTATTGTTAGTATAATAAATATATTACAAAAGTATTATGTTGCAATACTAACAGCAAATTGATATAAGAACACCAGGCACCAAAGACAGAAATAAGATAACACTTAAAATAAAATAAACAAAAACAACAATTAAGTTTCGGTAGTTAAAAAAAATATATAAATGAAAGTTATAAAGTTATATAAACTTGTAACAAATATGTTAGAAGATTATATTCATCAGTATTTTAGTGCTAAATATCAACAAAGTTAATAGTTGAGGTTTTTTATACAAAGAAAATTTCTCACCCGTTTCTGCCAATATTTAGTATCAATATCAGATATGACATTAGCCCATATGTCATTTCTATTGTTTTTATGTTTCGAACTGCAGATTAGCAAACCAAGCTCCTCAAATGTTTCTCTTATTGCAGTAATTCGTAATGCAATATGTCTGTTAATAATGTAAAAACACAAGGTCAGGGTCAAATTAAATTAAATTTAAAATAAAATTTAATTTTAAATTTTATGGGACAACATTTTTGCATAAATTAATTACTAAGTTGATTGGAAGTAAAAACAACTTGACTAGATTGGAAGGAAATAGCAACGACGAGACGAAACGTGAAGGCTAAGTATTGTGTCTATTAGAAAAATTACCTTTTAACGGGGTTATCTGCGAAGATAGGCGTGATGGGTGTACCTGGTCGGTGCAGGGATTCGAAGTCGTTTTTGTCAAAACCGAAAGAGCTGAGGAGGTGAAGCCAATGTTCACTCGCGTCCGCCTCCTCGCTCACACCGCCCGGAAACACTACACCTTTCGAGAAAGAAGCGTCAACCGTTCGAGTCTGCAACAAGATATCGTAGTTACTTTTCCTCGAGTTACCACTTGATAAAACATTCGGACTCTGTTTTGAAAGTACTATCAGCGAGGCAGAGTCGCGCCAAGCTTTCTTAACAACTCTAATCATGATAGCGACGTGACTTTCCTGATAGCAAGTATTAACTATACTAGCAAATACTACAATAATGTTTCGGCAGCGGCTCTAGGGTTATATACAAGGCCGAGACTTACGTATTCTTTTCTGCGTTTGGTTCATCAATCGCTACTGTCTTATCTTATGTGATAAGATAGGTTTGTTTTTACATTAGCTTACATTTGATTTCGATGAAACTACAGAATGTAAAAATAGCTTTAAAATTGACATTCACTCACACTAGTAAATTTTCTTTATATATTTTATGTTGGGCGCGTTTTGTTATTGCTACAAATTGATAAATGAGTAATGACATTTTAATTACCTATTGCTGATATTAAAGTAATACAAAATATTATTTTAATTATTTTACATAATTTAACACTACAAAATATAAATATTTATTCACATTATTTTATTTTCAGAAGAATAAAAAATATTATTTTAAAATGGCTACATTGTTCATCTAAGTATTTATTTGTATGAAAATATGAATTTTATAATTCTGCAATATTGTACCTTATTGTAAATTTAAAGCTCAGAAAATCTATTTTGTTGAAAATTTATTTAACTTTATTATTGTTTTAAAAATAGTTAGTAGTAGGACGATATCATACATAAAATGTGTACAAAAATAAAATGGTCGTTATAAATATATAATTACTTAAATATAACAAATAAATAATATAAATATAAAACTTATTATACCAATAACTATGCTACGTATTCTGAGAATTAGAGAACGTATCTGTCAAAAAGGTTGACATATTATTTTGATTATATATATTACGGTGTTTAATGGTACGTAATATTACTAGTTTAAATATTAGATTAGATAAATTAATTAAAATACTTTATACTAAGATATGACAATTTTTTATTGACTATTGCTTATACTAGGGGCTTCCCCTACATTCTAGTCTCATCAAGTGGAGTTACCTTCTTAATAAAGCTTACGAAGTAGAGTGCAATTATATTTAATTCCAAGGATTATTATCTTCTACAGTGTAGAAATTCGATTTCACAAATTTTTCGACAATATCAATATTTATATTTTAATCTGTAAAATGACTTTGAAATACGCTATCGATTGTGAAATGGTGGGATGTGTTAACGGAAATTGTTTGGCGCGAATTTCAATCGTTAATCAATTCGGCTGCCATGTGCTCGATGAATATGTGAAACCCACGGCCGTGGTGACAGATTATAGGAATATTGCTACTGACATAAAGAAAAGACATTTGGAAAATGGAAGTGATATAGCTACTGTAAGAAGAAAAGTAGGAGATCTTATAAAAGGATCCATTTTGATTGGTCACTTTTTAAAATTCGATCTAGGAGCTCTTAACCTAAGCCATCCAGAGAATAAACAACGAGATCTCGCAGTGTATGAACCGTTTATGATGGTAAAATATGTTTTCATTTTAAATTTTAAACAGAGCTATTGTGATTCAGTTATGATGAGCCAGACTGAATTCAACTGTAGTAGGATCAAAAAAAATATAGTTTCACACTTTTCCCTCATAGTAGAAGGTACTGCGAAAATAACCTACTGTCAAAATACTGTGTTCTTTACTTTTCCTAAGAATTTGAGTGATGTTAAGTTACATCACTTCATCATCACTCATCGCATCTACATGGAATAGAAATGAAAATAATTCATATTCCTGAGTCGTAATCGAACATAGTGTTTATAATCTGACGCTGTCTCACTGTGTCATGATGGCTTTATCTCACGATGGACTTTATATTTATTGTATTGTATGTATAATATTTATCTTGTATACCTTGTATACGTGTTTTATTTAGGTAGAAGATCTAACAATAAAAAATAATGAAGTAGACGCCGGAACATAAAAAATGTTTTTTGTATATCAATATTATATAGTATTTTCTATAGCAGAATAATAATTCTCAGTAATTATTGTAGTGTACCGGAAATTACCAAAAATCTCTCTACAGATGCTAAGAACATAAGCTGTAACAACGGTCTAAGAATTTCGACGTAGCTTGATTGAGAACATATGGCTTAGCGTTTAAAAGCATACTTATAAACAAAACTCATAAACCTAATATAAAAAATATACAAGTACATAGTGCACGTAAATAATAGAATTTTGTTTTAGAAGTACAACCACCAGCCAGTGGCTTTAAAAACTCTTACTAGGGATATATTGGGCAAGACAATCCAAGAAGATGAACATGACTCTGTAGAAGACGCTAAGGCATGCATGGCAATTTATTTAAAAGTCGCGTCAGAATGGGAGAAAGATTATGTATAACAATTGTTAATAATTATTATTCAAGATTTTGTTATATACACTAAATTGTTTCTAGAAATCTTAATCATGTTAAATTAGTTATAATATTGTTTCCTTTATAATTATTTTTTGATTTTATAAATACATTTATTACGTAAAGATTTTTTTATGTTAATTAGTTCAATAAACTTGTTTAAAAAATTGTAAGTTGGTCAGTTATAAAATATGACGAAGTGTTAAAAATATACATTTTGTATTAGTACATACTTTGCATATTATTATTCTGATATCCGATCCCTAGACGAGGTAAGTTGGCACTAAATTTGAATAGAAGTTTTACATTAGATATTCAAATTAAATGCAAATATTGTTTTATATTAATAAATAAAAATAACAATAACATAATAATAATAGTCAATATAATCTTTATAAATTAAATTTTAAAAAGGCAATAGCCTTAAAAACAGCTGCCCTACATCACATTTCTATATTTCCCATATATATTTTGAAATACCATGCGGTCATGGGATTTGTAAAACGACGGTGGAATATTAATGTGCGCGCCCAAGATGTGCTTATACTATACGTATAACATGATATTATATCAGTACATACACATGTATAACGTGCCGTAACAAGACGCGCGTCTTGTCGCAAATGGGTGACGCTTCAAGCGTTTTGATGTCGAGGTGTTTAATTAAATTCACAACTTAGGTCTCTAGGTATTCATATTAAATAACAGGTAGTCTGTGGTCTAGGTAGCTATTTTTATTAAATAAAAGGTAAAAATTTGTCACAAAAGAAATTTAAGTTCCCGTTATCCGTTAAAGGTAGCCAAACAATTCAAATTAAAAATACATACCTACCTATAAATAGTATTTCCTTGTAACTAATGATTGTTCTTCTGTTTACGTTATCTTTTCATAACTCCACTGGGATAATCGCTTTTACTTTCACTATTTTTAAATAAATCGAAACTAATTAACCAATAAATAATCAGAAGAATAAGGTTCATCGCTCACTGTGGTCATTCGCTTAAACGGGGGAATCCCATAGTACCCGACGTTTATTGCCATATTTTAGGTGCACGCTTAATTCAGATTAAACAAGAGATTATTTTTTTTACTTTTGTCAAGTGAAAACTCAATAAGTAAGTACGTATGACAGTTGTTTTATCTGCTTTTTTCCGAAAAGCACTAGATTTAGAGACATGTGGATAACAGTTTACAAATTTTTGCTTATACACGTTGGGCGACCCTGTAGCTGTAGGTCCCCTCTGCCTACACTGCTGAGTGCGGGATACAGTGTGAAGCTGATTTATTATATAATATAAGAAGGAAATAAAGTATTTACGTAATGCAATGTTTTTTTTATAAGAAAATATAAGCGAAGAGAATTTATAAGAGAGAAAGCAGCCTTGCAAATAAATCCCCTTACTCGTATATTGGCAAATGGTATTTGAGAGTGCTCTCCATTGCTTTTCTCATACCGCCGGGCGTCGGGCCGCATTCCACCGCACTAGACGATCGATACGGATTATCGTAACTGGACATAACTGTAGCTACCACATTAATGTAAATTTATTATATTGTTGACGATGACGCGATGATCTACAATATATGTTTTTTTCTATTATAGTCCTAAACTCGATGACAAGAAGTAAGTAAATCTGAGTCGTTTTTTTGGGTTCCGTATCCAAAGGATAAAACTTGATTCTGTTACTAAGACTTCGCTGCCTATCTGTCCGTCTGTCACCAGGTTGTACTCAAGAACCATGATAGTTAGACAGTTATTTTCATTTGCAACTAGCAACAACATCAAGTACAAAAAACAGAATAAAATAAATACTTATGACGGCTCCCACACAACAAACTTGATTTTTTGGCGTTTTTATCAATAATGGTACGGAACACTTCTTACGCGAGTCTGACTCGCACCTAATTGTGATGTTTTTTTAGTTTCTTTTTTAAATCAAAGTATGTATTTTCATATACATGAAAATAAACATAATTGTTTTGTTTTGACAAAACAAAAATGTTGTTAGAGATTCCCGTTTTTGGCAAATAATGCGTGTAATTATAACCGGTAAAAATTTACCTTATATTTAACCCAACTGGCTAAATTGTAGGTTACATAGCTACTATTGTTCTTCTTTAATTCATTTTTACACGTTACTTAATATTACGCTAGAGATGTACGCTGGAGATTACCTAGGTATATGTATAAATAATAATCAATGTAAAATATACGTTATCGCCTCATGAATATACGGCATGCATAGTATAAATAAACATTTCTTTGAATTAAATTTAATCTACTACTGATATTTAATCTTTATCTACTAATGATATTTAATATACATACATCCTACTCTCGTTTAGTTGGAATTGATAGTCAAGTAAGTAATTATTACATTATAGACTTCTAGGTGGCTGACACAATGCTTATGTCTTCAAATTTCAAAATGCACTTAATTAATAATTTATTTATAGTGTAGCTCTCTGTTAGTATTTCTTTAGTCTAGTGTTTAAATTATTTAAGTGCATCAACATTTTCTCTAATGAAACCTGAATCTTGACATTATGTTAATCCGGACCTAAGGATCCGTCCGTCAGACCATCAGACACGCACAAATACAAAAGTAAAAATATTTTTATTATGAAAATAAACTGCATAAAACAAAAATTAAATAAACAAGCCCAATAGTTTATTAAGATTAGCAGTCGGAACCTCTTCAAATTAGGCAGGGTTCCTGGTAAAGATGTTATTAATTGAAGAATTACTTATAGGTCCCGACTACGTTATACGTTAATCCTAATAAACTATTGGGCTTATTTATTTTCTTTTTAGTTTTATGCAGTCGGGGTTTTTGTTTTTACAAATATTTTTTTTATTTTTCACTTTTTTGTTAGAATTCATTATGGTAATGATAATCATGATATACCTTTTTGAAATCCTCGTATTGAGCTCTTGAATTTGATACTCATATTGTGGTATTCGAAACGAAAAAAATTTTATTCACTAAGTCCTATGGCGTCACAGAGCCGCTATGATTGTTTTTTTTAACGTCACCTATCTAAGAACACTTGGGCTGTTAATACAAATCTCATGATACCTCAATTAAGTAAATTCGTTCAGCGGTTCTGGAGATATGAGGTAATAAAGAATATTACATACATACAAGATACGCGCGAAAAACATAACCCTTCCTTAGCACTCGGGAAAAAATAAACATTGACAGAAATCGCAGATTTGTACGTATGTTAAATTACATTAAGCTTAATTTAATCATTAATTATCCTTGTTATTTATGAGTAAAATATTAATAAATTAACTTTATCATGTAATTTAAATTAACTGAAATATGGAATATTAAATTCCATTGTTTTAAAGTATTCTTTTTCCGATATTCCAAAATCTATATATAAAAACGACATAATTGTGTAAATCTATCCATAAATCCGTAAACATTTCGCCACTAAAAAGACCATCTTACTTATCTGAATCGCCAAAACGCTCGTAGAATCTTGATACGGCACGGCGTGACGCCAGCTGCATAAAGAGGAGGGCTCAGAGAATGAGTCGCGCTTCGGTTTAACTATGTATATTAATTAAGAAAGTTGTTAGCTTCTATTTATGTGTTGTTAAGGTATATTATAGTTTGAATGTACGCGCAACAAGTGCGGCGCAGGTGGGCGAGGGGTGCGGGGGTGTCTCATTGATCAGGCGCCTGTTGCTTGTGACCCCGCACCCCTCCTGTACACAGGCCAAGTACCATTAAAGTGACGAATGGAAATAACCCATTATGGGCCCATTATATAACCTATTTTGTAGTCGTATTGTTCTGCTTCGAGCTTTATTTTGTTGTCTCTACATTGTATGAGTATATTTTATATAACAATTTTATAACATGTGCAGTTGTGGGGACGTGAGATTAAAATGTTAAAGAGTGATCTGGTCTTAAGCTAAAATTACATTATAAGTTATAAAATTTGAAGCTTTGCATTATAAATTTATTAACTTAAAAACATAAAGTAACACCATCAAAACAAATTAGATGGCGCTAGTAACCCAAAGCGAACCTCACGTCACAGTTCGGTTCATGAAATTATTTTCCAGATGCACCCTCGCCTCATAAATAAAATGTATCCGGCTTCCTCTTCTCCCTCGAAATTGAAATGTCCGTTTTGCAGGTTTCAATTTCTAAAATGATATTTCAACTGCGACTCTTGAATTTCGTATCGTTTAAGTTAGTTGAAATGTTGTTGCTAACAATAGAGTGTTCAAATTAATATACTAACATGTGTTTTAAAGTTCCAAATTTATTATGGAGAACACTAACTGTCACTAATTATCAGATTATTACTGGCGTTATTGATTTATTCTGTATAATATAGTGGACAATTTTTAAGATAATCAAATCTCCATTTTACATCCAAATTCGAGTAACAGTGATAAGTGTCGCGGGGCTCAACGCTGCACATTCACATTCACACATGTTTAAACATATTATATTGAATTGTTTATATAAATTATTTATTATCATATTGTATCACGCGTTTCAGGTTATGAAGAGGAACCTAGTAATAAATCAATTAGTCCATTTAGATAGTCTTTGTAGAAGAGGAGGATGAAGTCACCGCGTGCAGTTAAGCACCTATCAATTACACCACAAACACAATGGCGTTATTTAATATAAAAATTCAAGTTAAATATTTATTCCATTTTATAAAAAGCGAGTATAAAGTTACTTCGGCTATATTAAAAGTTAAAAATAGAATAAATCCATACATTTGTCCACGTTCTCTTTATAAACGAGGGGCTCGAGCTTAATCTTCTACAGTGCAGTTCGTGTACACTATACAGTCATGTTACAAAAATATACAGTGCCGTCCAGGGGATATAATATGCGAACATATTTTAAGGTATATAATATATTTAAGGTATAGTTTAAGGTATCATTCCTTAAAATATGTTCGTGCATACAGTGCTAAATATGTAGATAGTGAGAATAGATTTTGAATTTATTTAATTTTTTTTAGGTTCACACTTTTTTAAAGTAGGGTTGGCAGAGAGAACGTAGTGTGAAAACACCTAGTTCTCAGCTTCCCGCCCGGATGTAAGCACTGCATGTTGATTGGCAGACCCAACGCCGCGATCGGTGTACAAAAAAGTACCCGGTGTAGAACAAAGGAAATAAAAATAAATCATTCTTCCGAGTCGGAATCAATCACTACGCCACGATGCCTTTTTATAATAATGAAAATATATGAAAAATCAATTTTGTTTGTCAATTTTATTTGCTTGTGGGCACGGGGTACTTATTATAGTATAAATTTACATTATCAATTTTTTGAATAGTTATTTGGATTTCATTTACACTTGCAAATGATTTTTTTTTGAATTTTTTGAATTTTTCAAAAAATATATATTTTTTTAGTACAAACATTATATTCAGGCCAATCTCTTGCGTATCATAAAATATATCTCATATGCGATATTATTCTACTACCTATGAGAGATAAGAAAAGAAAAATACTAAAATAATATTATATTCAGAAAGTCTACATGAAAGCACTCTACCGGCGGATATTACATTACGTAGAGAGTAGAATCACTTAGTGAATTTATTTAAGAGATGTCTTTAATTTAATTTGAATCACTATCAAGAGAATTTAATGTATGAGAGTAGGTGGTATAGTGGCCACAAGGCCCGCAGGTATCTTGCTCCTTTTGAAATTTGTAATTAACGTTCATGCTTTCCATTAAAATTATACAAAAATCGGAGAGAAGGCAGCGTATTCCCGTGCAAGAAGCAGTCTATAACTGCACTCGTCAAAACTTTTTAATGTTTTGCAATTATTTCAATAATTTTGTAAATATCAAGTCATAGCTGAAGAGAGTTCTTTAGAGCGTTTAGAGCAATGTTTACTTATTTACTTAGACAAAATTTGTTATGAAATTGTAAGAATCTTTGCTATCAGGAAAAAATCGTGAATGCGGAAGCAGACCTGGACGCGGATAGACATAATAAAAAATAGAGAGGCTGTCGTCAGTAGCTCTAGCTGGTACCAAAGAGACTGGATATCCAACAGTAGATCCAATAAATATCTGAATATTTTTTGAACGAGTTATTCTAGAGGGAAACTCTGAAAGAGTGGATTTAGCGTCAAATATATAACTTTTGGACTCACACTGGCTGTGCAAGCGAAATAACTCTGCCGATGGCGATATGTCCCTTACTTGATCAAGTCCCTTATTCGGAATATGCATATTTTTTATATGTCGTTAAATATATATCAAAATCAATATTTTCTTCAATAGTATTGGAACCTTATATAATTTTCTAGGTAGATTGAGGGAATTTAGAAATATCTGGCTTTGGTATCTGTAATTGCTATCTTAATTAAGTGAATTTTTTATTTTGTATCTCGTTTACTGTACTGGTTTTTGCCAGTGACGCCGACCGGTGGCGTTGTAAAGACTATTCAAGGTCAACAGCAGCTTAATCCTTACGAAAAAAAAAACTATACTGGTGACAATCTTGAAATAAACAAGAAAATAAATTGTGTTTTTTTGTAAAGTTTATATATTTAGTTAGAAAGAATAGGTACGATGCGGAATATTAAGGTACGAATTTTACAGTAAACATAAAATACAATGTTTATATAAACACCCAGGATATATGCTGGAGTATAATATTATACTTAACCTATATATATTTTTTATTATTTAATATATAAATTGGCTCTATTTTAAATGAAACTATACTAACTGGATTAATCGACTGAGTCTACCCGTGACCACGGACTACTGCAAAGTGTTCAAAACTTCGGGTTTCCAAAAATGTATAAAAATACAAAATATACGCAATTAATCCGGTTGAAATAGTTTAATTCAAAATGTGTAATAATCGTGAAAATCAAAGAACTTATTAAATTGGCTCTAGTTTTGGTCGGAGTAATGTTACTCTATGCTAGACGTCTAAAAAATATGATTTTTCTACAAAAAATATTAATGAAAGGCCAAAAGTACAGAAACTCGTATTCAAATGTTAAAAAAATAAGAAAAGATTACTTGAAGTATTGTGATCACGTGATTAAATCAAGTTTCCCGGTTTTTATGTGTAACCTCAAACCTGGCTATTGTTATTAGGACAACTACAGCGCTTGGATGACTAGCAAACCAACCAACCAACCAAACTTTGAGATATTGCCGCAACATCTCTAGCATAAGCAACAAGGCAGTGTGCTGGGACTTATCTCAAAAAAATAATCAGATTCACGCTATATCCCGCACACAACAAGGTAGGCAGAGGGAACCTAGTGTTAAGACACTCCGTTCCCCACTTTCTGCCGAATTGCCGAATTCTGGAGGCATTGTGTGTTGAGTAGCAGAACTCAACGCCGCGCTTACCCGAATCCAGAGCAAAGAAATGGAAATATAAATTTAAGTAAATATTTCATCTCCTCAACTCTATCTTGTTTCTTATATATATTAACGACCTGTGCAAGTTACAAATTCCAAATTTTAAAATGCCGTACGATAATGATACTGCGGTGATCGTTAATTTTAACACATTGTCTGATGTATGTAAGCATAGTGAAAAAGCTCTACTTGTTATAATCAAATTATAACTATAAATATTGAAAAAAACTAATTTATTACTATTGGCCATAATCTAAAATTCTATGTGAATCTTATTCAGTCATTTCTATCATTATATTGCTGCGAAGTGCTTCGGATTGACTCTAGATGTTTTTATCTAGAGTCTCGCGTGGCCTGAACATATAAATGTTATGGTGTCCTGATTAAGGTTGACTAACTCGTTTTTTTTTTTAACTTAGATCTAGCGCAACTCAGTTATAATTTTAATCTCAGTTATAATTATTTATTTTTCTCTTGTGCAATCTTTTTGAATTACTGTGCATACCAGCATAGGGTGGAACACTGGAGAGAGTTCAAAGGTGTGTTTTAAAAGTATTGACACACAAAACCTACACGCTTTTCAACTACAGATTTATATATAGTTTATAATGTACTTACTGTTCGATCATTTGTTTATCTTGCATAATATGTTACGGAAACACAACAAAATATTTTACGATCCTAATACTGTCACTTTGAAAGGCACATTCAATAAAGTCTGTCCTGTCTGTTTATCCTCCTCAAATAAATAGTATTTTTATTTAAGTCCAACGTTGCATAACAAAGTTAACGAAAATCTTACAATCTACTGCCTAATGTACGTGTAAAACTTAAAAGATGTAAAATCGAATTAAATAATTAACTTTTCACATTCAATTATGATGAGACCGAAAATTTTATCTGTATCCTAACAATATAAGACTTTAATTTAAAACGAATATAAACACACACGCACGCACGCAAGCATGTACGCACGCACGCATTCACACACGCACTTTGCTAAATGTTATAAATAAATAAAACAAAGAAGAAGATTAGCAATTGACTGACTGACTGACTGACTGGTTATTTTTTTTTTTTTTTTACTTTATTTGTATTGTAATTTCTCAGTTTGTTGCGAATTTATCGTCCAGTATGTGTTTTTAAATAAAAACAGAAACACAAGTAATGTAATTGTTGGGGCATAGACTCTACATAATTATATTTTTGGTCGTGTGATCCCGGCCTAGACTAGGATCATCCTGGTTCTGGTGGTGTCGTAAGATGCGACTAAAGTACGTGTGGTAGAGTCACGTTGCCAGCAATGGCAACACGCATGGGCCGACTCGACCGGATCATTACCACCCCAGCATTTAAAACCGGCGTGAAGTAGTGGCTTTATGCCACTGCATTTCGCATAAGGTAATGCCGGGCTCCGGCGCCCAATCCACCTTAAAGGCCGGCAACGCACCTGTAACTCCTCTGGTTTTGCACGGGGTCGTGGGCGGCGGTAGTCACTTACCATCAGGTGAACCGAACGCTCGTTTGCCGTGTCTCTTCTATAAAAGAAAAAAAGTTAAATGGCAAGAATCACTTAACGACGATAAAATAGACTTGAATCCTAATATTATTTCACATCGACACATATGATCTTACGTTCCCACTTATAATCACACATCCACATATGTGACCTCACATCCACACATCAGATTAAACTAGGAGTTCCCCAACTTTTCTTGATCAAGGACCACTTTTATATATTCTTAGTAGCGGGGACCACAATGCATGTAGGTATAATAAAAATTACTTGTGATAATCAAGTTAAAATCTTTCGCGGACCATATTTAGGATTCTGCAGATCACTAGTGGTCGCGGACCACTGGTTGGAAACTAGTGGATTAAATATTCGCCCAATTGACCATACATCTATACATTTGACATACTTTTAGGGTTAAAACGGAACCCTTATGAGATTTTTTTTCCTTCCGTCTTCATGCTTTTTGGAATGTTAACTAATGTTTTTTTCAAGTTTTTTTTTTCAAGATTGCGTAAAAGTATTCATCTAAAATTAGTATGAAATATCTACAACTGCAGTTCCTCGGAGCACTGAAACAATTAAACGTCTACGCTAAAACATCTAAGGATAGCAGCGTTTTACGAGCATTTATGCATCTCTTTTAACATTTTAAAGTGTTATTCCACATTTAGGAAAGGAAAAGGCTTATTTAGAAAACGTTTAAAAATTTGAACGTAGCGGGACTCTTTCTAAATAACTATTTTTGCATCTTTTTTACTTCCCTAGAATAAATAAAGCAAACAAAAATCTATTATAAACTTATATTTCATACAAAATAAGAGTACATGCCGGCAAACTTAAGACAGACAAACCATTCTATTATTAGTAACGTTTTCGTTGTTCTACAGTAATGAAATTGTTACGTTGAACTGTCGATGGGTGAGTCGTATTCGCACTTGACCGGTTTTTACATTTATTGCATCTGCCCAAGACACAAGTATATCGACTTGATAAGACTAAATCTATACAGAGTTTCTTTTATATAGTTTATTTTCTTTCTTTCTCTATTAAATATAATATAATGTTGCAATATAGAACGCGATATTCGTTTGTGATTTCAAACTATTTTCTATGTGTTTTTCTGCCGCAAATTGTCTGCATTGAAATGCCAGACAATTTTTGCCAGAAGAGCTTAGTAGCTGAGAGTCGTTTTACGATCATTGTCTTAGTTCTTTCTATTTCTCGCTTAGGAAACGTTCAGTCTACAAGTGCAGTATCAACAATTGGTTTGAAAAAAATATGTTCTTTTATTTAGAGGTAATTTTTACTAATATTATAACGTAATACGTTAATCTTTTTTAAATTGAAACACTTAGGTAACAACAATTTGTTTCATTGAAATCTATGTTGTAATTGACAAACGGTAGCAACATATTTCTTTAGATAATTTTATAAATTTGAAATATAAGGAAAAATATTTAAATTTATTACAAAATTTACCATCTCTTCAAATGTTTCGAAGTAAAATCTGTAAATATTCTACCAAATGATTATGATAACGACCAGCTACAATTTATACATTGAAGTGAGGAACTGAGTGAGGAACATTAGGTTCCCTCTGCCTACCCATGTATATGCGGGTTACAGCGTGAAGTTGACATTGAATAATGTTTTACAAAATGCATACACAAACACAATTCGGTTTCACTGGCGTGACGTTTCAAATAAATATTTCGTCCAGTCTTGTTGGTGATTGATTGCGATCGGCGCGGCATCGATCACGTTGTTTACAAACTAACGAGCGCGCAGGTGTTCGACACAGGCGGAAATTGGAGCGCGATCAACACTCAAACTGGACATATTTTCGGGTACTAGGAGAGGAAATTAGAAATGCTCATAGTGACAGTATGAATTCAATACAATTTATCAGATTTTATTAATAGAAATCATATGTTTATTCAAGGTAACATATAGACGAAAATACTTGTATGAAGTTATACTTGTAATTTAAAACGCTTCTGAAAGAAAGCATCCAAATTACAAAGATTTCTCGAAATTATTTACTTTACACTTTTTATTACATTCGAAGCTTACTTAAATATAAACACAAAAGAAATTAGAATAATTCACGAACTTATTTAATCAAAATTTTAATATAATATTTTTATTACTATTGTAGCATTTCTGTAATATTGCTTTATAGCTGTTCTCTATGAACAGTTGTAAAAACTTTTTATATACGTACTTTGGGTAATCATTTTCCCTTATTTCACTTTCGGTTAAGTTCGCAATGGGGTTCCGCGAGGGGCTAAGCGATGATCCGAATCCATAATTTTGTTTTCTCTCTTAATCGCCTGCTTTTATTTTGGTTCGAGGAAACCGTCGAATACGAAAGTTCAGGTAATAAAAGATTCTTTTCCTTTTATTTTTGACGTCCAATGAGATACAACATTTTGTTGCAAAGGTTTTATAATAAATTTTATATGATTTGGTATAATTTTTGAATCATTAATTAAAATCTATATTCTATACTAATATTATAAAGCTAAAGTTTTTTTTAGTTGAATGAGCTAATCACAGGATCTACTGGATTGCAGTCAAAAATCCTTTTTGTGTTGTGTTAATCCAGGAAGGCTATTAGGCTATAATATTTTAATTTAACCCACTGCATCAGCGGTCATAAAAGCCTCGGGTACTTAGGATATGTCGCAATTTCTACTTATTTCACTTTGACTACGGGGACGAAGCCGCAAGTAAAAACAATATTAAAAGATTGAGGCGCCTACTTATTTAAAAACGTATAAAAATTTGAATGCGGATGCGGATTTGAACTCGCACCCGCCCAAGCGCTCTGACCAATAGGCCATATGTTCATATAAAGCTATGTCGAAATTCTTATATGCTTGTTACAATTTATTTTACGTTATTAGCATCTCTGCCATTCACGGAATGGTGGCGTTTTATAAATATCGTAATTATTACAAAAAAAAGCTGGCACGTCGGGCTCGCCCACCGAAGGTTCCGTAAAAATTATAGGTCTTTCATTTCTTTCATTTGATACACTTGAAGCCGATAGCGGCTTTAATACCAAATTTTGCCCCTTTTTTAAGGCTTTTATTTTTTAGGATTTAACCATAAATGTAAAAAATATTAAGAAAATGTATAATATTTCCTGAGCTAGTACTACTTGTAGATGCTTAGCTGCCAAATTCCACAATTCTAATTAACTGGAAGTACCCTATTTTAATTCACGTTATAGTGTCGTAATAAGTGTTTTTTTGCTATTTATTGGCTATTTTTTTTAGGATTTAACCACAAATAGTATATATATTTTTCAGATTTTTTTCCTGAACTGGTATTACCTGTAAATACTAGCTGCCAAATTTCATAATTCTAGTTTTGTGCGATATAAACGGCCATAAATTTTCAGGAAATCATGCTGCTGTAGATCTAGGTATATGGTTTGAATTTCAACTCGATATCTCTAAGCGTTCCTGAGATAAAGGCTCTTGAAAGAGAGAAGGACAATAAAGTAATCTTATAAGGGTTCCTTTTTTCCTTAAAAGTTACGGAACTGTAGTGCAATAAATAATTTCATTTCAGTCGTGTGAACGTCGATTAATGTAAAGCTCGGCTATAAATTTGTTAGTAATCCGCTTTCAGTCATTATTTACTGGTCGTATTAAAACGTTCTTGCAATTAAAATTTAAAAACAATTTATTATATTTAATATTTATGGCCATTCGTGGCACAGGGGTACTAGCAGGATCCGATTCCCATTCGAGGAAAGAAAATGTTTAATAGTTGCATTTCTTCGCTCTGGTGTCGAGGCTAAGCGCGGCGTTGAGTTCTGCCGCTCAACACGCAATGCCTCCAGAATTCGGCAGAAAGTGGGCAACGGAGTGTCTTAACACTAGGTTCCCTCTGCCTACCCTGCTGTGTGCGGGATACAGCGTGAAGCTGATTTTTAATTTAACTAAAAAATCCCAATTAAAATAAGAATGAGTAAAGATTTCTTAAAAAAATATATAAGTAAGGCTTATAAATTATATTAAAGTGTAAATAAAATAAAAATTATACCAAGGCAAGTAATTAGACTGAATTGTTATTTTTATAGTTTTTTGAGAACAAGCTACTCAGATTCTATAAATTCGTTTTAAGTTTTTAATCCTGGTACGTTCCTATTAAAACTATACTTTTTAATTAGATCAAATAATATAAACGATATTTTAATTATTATTTTCAATAAAATAAATATTTTTATTTAATTAAAATGAATTATACTTAAGTTATATTTAAGACTGTGAATAAAGTTAATATTAAGACTAATAAAGTAATTTTAGTAACAAGGAGACGGGAATAAGAAACAAAGGTCGGAAAACAGTCTAAGACTGTAAATTTTAAAGGTTCAAATTAATGGAAGATTCCAAAAACAAGAACTGTGAACGCATGTGAACAAAATGAATAGCCAGTCTTTTCACAGTCGAGAATGTGTAAATATTTAAGTTTCTTATTATTTATAATATTTCTTTATATAAATATTTACCTTGTTTGTCTATGGTTTACGCTGTAGGTACATTTTACTTTTGTTGTTCTTGACACGCAATCAGGCAATAAGATTGTCTTTACATGTTATTCAACATAAGAAAAGCTTATCGCTTTTAGGAGTATTAAGAAAATGAAATAACAAAAATGAAATATATATTATATATATTTTCACCAATATATATATATAACGTCTTCATATATATATATATATATATATATATATATATATATATATATATATATATTTGATGAAAACGTTAAATATGTATAACACATTAATTTTCACAAAAATAATTTATATGAATATAAGCTATTATTTTTTGAAACTTGGTGGATTTTGGTTTGGTTTTGATTTGGTTTCAAATTATAGGAAATTTGGTTAGAGACGTACAAAATATTACTAAGAATGGGGTCAGGAATGTCATGAATACAGATTCCTACGTGACACAGCTGTTTCCGAGTCACCGTCAATTGTTCCTAGCGTATTGTTCTTTAATCTAGGAATGTCGTGAATTTTGTTAATGAATATCTCTGGTTGTACTAACATAATATGCCTGTATTAAAGCACGGCGTTGGGTTTCAGGACTCAACACGCAATGCATCGAGAATTCGGCGGAAAGACGGGAACTGTAGTGTCTTCATGGGAACGGAATAACTTAACATTTGGTTCCTTTTGCTTATTCTGCAATGTGTAGCGTACACCTAGGTACAAGCAAAAAAAAACTGGAATCTATAAATTCAAGTTACGGACGATAATTTTACGTCATAAGAAAACATTGGTGACAAATTGCATACTTTCATGAATTGAATTAAATTATTATCACTGCATTATCATTATTTTGTATAATACAAAGGAGTTGATTGAAAATAATTTTTTAACAAATAAACATTTAGATACTTACTCTCGTTAATTCAAATATTTTGTTATTTATATTATGCAGATTAATTACAATTGATAATGTGCTATTTAATTATAAGTAACACACAGACCGACAGAAACACATTGCTTGGTTTATTATTGTGATAGTATACACAATTTCTATGTAAAAAAGCTTCTTTATAAGACTGTTCATGTATTGATAATATTTAAATAATGGCCAGGGGCTTTATTCGTCAAACGTCAGTACTTGACGTCTTTTTAAAATAACTAGATTATTTTCTAAGTAATCTCGAAAATAAAATTGTTACATGTTTTTTTTAAATTACGTCAGCTTCATACTGTATCCCGCACACTGCAGGTTAGGCACGGGGAACCTAGTGTTAAGACACTTCGTTCCCCACTTTCCACCGCATTCTGGAGATAATGCGTGTTGAGTGGCGGAACTCAACGCCGCGCTTGGCCTCGACACCAGACCGAAGAAATGATAACATAAATGTAAATACATTTTTTATATCCTCGAGTGGGGATCGAACCCACAACCAGTCGATTGTAGAGTCACACTTTGTGCTTTGGCTAGCCTCAAATTGTCTATATAATAAATTATTAAATTACAATTGTTGAGACAGTCTCGCAATGTCGGGCGTCAACGGAGTAAATTATTTTCCCATTCTTGTAAGACAAAGTGAAGTGTTGAGTTCTGTCACGTAATACAATGCTCTAAATTTTCTCGGAAAGTCGAGAACGGCGAGTTTTTACGCTAGAATGTGTCGCTGTGTCTATCCACACTGTATCTATAAGCGAGATAAAATGAAGAATAATAAGAATTTAATTTTTCTTAAAACTAAACATTTGATTTATAATAACAATTAAAAATTTTACAATGGAGCTGTCATAGCTCATATAGTATCTACATTCCATAGTAAAGACGTAACTATATAAATTATACTTACATAAAAATAAATAAATCAGCTTCACGCTGTATCCCGCAAACAGCAGGGTAGGCAGAGTCTCCACTCCGTTAAGTCCGTTCCCCACTTTCTGCCGAATTCTGGACGCATTGCGTGTCGAGCGGCAGAACTCAACGCCGCGCTTTGCCTCAACACCAGAGCGAAGAAATGGAAATATAAATTTAAGTAAATATTTCATCTCTTCGAGTGGGATCGAACCCACAACCAGTCGATTTTACAGTCACACTTCGTGCCACTGCGCCACGACTGACCTCAAGCATACATTCTACAAGCATAAAGAAACCAATGTTTTCTAACTAAACTTAAATTCCACCAATTGAAACAACGATCTAGTTTCGCTTCTATGTTTTGAAAGTTTGGTACTGCACCTACTGCAATCTGATGAAGTTTTTCTAATGTAACGAGGGCCAAGTCGCAAGCACGTTTGAATAAGGCTACTAGTATCACTTGTATCATGAAACACTGAAAAAACTAGTCTTTTACATTCAAAAACAAACAAGAAGTAACAGTGTGAGCTTTTATAAAAGACTCACATTCCAGCATTAAAAAATCGAAAAAACGAAAAAAGTGTGATACCTCACAGTAAGAGCATTACAAAATATCATCATTTTGTTCGTTAAATGTTCTTGGTCCTTTTTACGTACGAGTATAAGCTAATAATAGGTAATATACGGTAAAACAAATAAAAATAATAAAAAATAGTAAAAACGGGGAATGGAGTGTTTTATCACTGAGTACCCTCTGTTTAGGAAATTGGAAAACAATAATATAGTATTGAAATTTGGATCAACAAGAATAATAAAATTAAATAGAACAATTGGTGTAAACGCAAACCCCCATTACTTTGGTTACAAACTAATGATCGTGCAGGTGCTACACAGAACAGGGACTATTTGCACGTACATTCGACAATTTGTGTAGCACTGGGGTCTAAACTGGTATGGTATGGTATTTGTAAATATTTTTCTGTATTTTTTTTTATATTAGTTACTACACTTGGTCAAGATATGGAAGGTTCTTTGATTATGGCGTTCCAAACGTGTCTGTTAAGCACATATTAGTTTACCGATGCAATGTCACGTTGTGTGAAGAAGACACGAAGGTTGTACGGTAAAAAAAGAGATAATGTTACACAGTAGTAGAGTGCATGTTAAAAAGTATTGAGATGTGTGTGCAGCGTAACGCGGTCTGACCACATACGTAACACATTCATTCAAGGTAGTCTTGGGGTCCGTGTCGTAGTGAATAATTTCCAAGAGCGTCGCCTGAGATTGTATGGCCACGTTGCGCGGTTTAGTAACTATGTCGGATATAAGTGCCATGCAATGTCTTTTGCTGGAGTTAGATCTCCCGGATGCAAATGGAACCGCTGGTTGGATGTCGTGATGCAGGATATGAGAGCCAATGGTCTAACCACCGAGGACGTTACAGACGGTGCAATAGGTTAAGCAAAAAGGCAGACCCTGATAACATACGCCGGGATTAATGCCAGGAGAAATAAGAGAATGCATGTTGCCTTCGCTAATAGAAAATTAATATATACACTAAGCCTCTGTGTTACGTATATAACACAGAGGCTTTGTAATAAGAAATGCATAATACAAAGATGTTAGTTTACAATTTAATATTGTTACATCTAATATATTTACATAGAAAACTAAACACAAGCATTTATATTTGAAATTAAATTATTCGCTACCAAGTTAATAAGTTTAGGTTATTTTAAAAAAAAATAGCTTCACGCTATATCCCGCACACAGTAGGGTAGGCAGAGGGAACCTAGTGTTAAGACACTCCGTTCCCCACTTTCTGTCGAATTTTGGAGGCATTGCGTGTTGAGTGGCAGAACTCAAAGCCGCGCTTTGCCCCGACACCAGAGCGAAGAAATATAAATTTAAGTAAATATTTCATCTCCTCGAGTGCGGATCGAACCCACAACCAGTCGGTTTTACAGTCACACTTTGTGCCACTGCGCCACGACTGGCCTTAAGGTATTACAAGGTATTACAAGGTATAGGTTATTTTAAAGTTTTATATATATATACAGTATAAAATTCATTTGCTGAACTATTCAGAAAAACAAATAAATTAATAATTCACCTTTGCATTGTAAAACAATGCACCTCTATATTATTTTGTTTCTAAATTTTTGACTAATCTTTTATTTGTAGAACTTACAATGATGCCGAAAAAAATACAATTAGTTTTTAATGTTCCGTACCTCGAAAGGAAAAAATGGAATTCTTATATGATTACTAAGTGGTGCCTTTTTCTCAGGAACTCGTAAAGGTATCGAGCTGAAAATTATGTCAAATACTCAAGTCTACTACTGTCTTCTAAGCTAACGTAATTAAATGTACCGCCGTATATGCTGTAAATTTTCGAAACTCGCAAGGGTATCACATCCTACAGAGTACTTCCCGAATTCAGAATCGTTAGACTTGGTACGAAGCAACGTAGAGCACGGTTATATAGGTTTTGTTATTTGTAAAATATCCTCATGCCACCTTTTTTATTCTATATTTAAATAAGTTTACAAATAGATATCAGGGTGAAAGAATATTTTAAAAGTAGACTTAATGGCCACGAGAATCCATTAGTTTGTTCCCAACACTCAGTAGCCTTTTATTTTCAAGCGTGCGAAAAGTCGATTAAGGAAAATCTGTGAAGTCTTATAAGCAACTCGCTTTTATTCCACACATTAATATTTAATTACCACAGTGTAATCGTGCCTTAACATTTTAACAATTTTAATAATCAAAAGTTATTACAGAAATAGGAAAAAAGGCAGAACGATTTTTCTTGGAAAGGATAATCAAGTTTTTCTACAGCTTCAGATAAACGATTAAATGTAATAAAGGGGAAAGCCTTAGTTAAGTCCCAATTGAGTAGGCGTCGGTTAATGTTACTTTTAATTAAATTGTTACTTACAACGAATTCTACTAAAGAACTGATGAAGTGTCCTTTAAAATTGTCGCCAATTGTAGTTTATAAAACATTCGTGAGTGATTTTGTTGTGTTGATTTTCAATTAAGCGTATAACTTGGTAATAGCACTAGGTATTAAACGGCGGGTGCTCTTATGTTTTGTTTAGAAAACATATAAAAATTTAAACGTAGCGGGACTCGAACACTTAATAAATGTTAAAAAATATTATCATATAATGGCTTTATAAAAAAAAATTCTGAATGAAGTTGCCGAATATATTGTACTTCCGTACAAAAATTTTAAGTTGAACCACTATTGGCAAATTGAATATGTTGACAAGTCTTAATATAGGTAAATTATTCGTTTATCTAAAAAATAATAATATTATGTTTTTAATACAAAAAACATGATACGGTGAAAAGTAGCATCATCGTAGTTTAGTTGTAAGTTGTGAAGTAGTTGGATGATATTGAAATGTCGCGTGATCAAATTCTACTGCGTTTACGAATTTATAAATATAAACAAGAGATTATTCTAAATATGTTCAAAAAGTTGCTAGTTTTTGTAGCTTCACATTTGACCTTAGGACAAGGTAAGCTCAATAAAAAAAGTGAGGTGAGGGCAAATGGTGTGTAATCGGATCAAAAACACGCTAATAAGTACTTTGTGACGTGTATGTATGTGAAAGGAAACCATTTACTGGAAACCATTTACTTTAGAAAGACAGGAGCCACTAAAAGAAATAACTTTTGTATATCCTTTGTAAGTGGAAAACATATTGTTTTAGTAACAGTTGAACATTATAATACGAGCTTTTAAATGAAAGCATTTAAAATGTAAGTTAATGTATACAGCGGGGCGCTTAACGTCACGTGAAGTAATGGACCTGTTAAGTTGGAGGTGCTAAGGAATGAATATTCATTTGCTATTTATTTTAAGAACTGTATGTTCTTCAGTCTGGAACTTAGTTACATAGATAAATACATGTATATTTACAGCTACAGTGTAGAAAATAAATGATTATTGATGGAACATTGTTTTTATTGCATCACGCTGTATCCTGCACACAGCAGGTTAGGCAGAGGGAACCTAGTGTAAAGATTTCGTTCGTTTCCCCATTTTCTGTCGAATTCTGGAGGCGTTGCGTGCCGAGTGGCAAAACACAACGAACACAACAACGCCACGCTTTGCCTTGTCAATAGACCGAAGAAATAAAAATATTAAATATCTTTTTTCCTCAAGTGGAATCGAACTCACAACCTGACGCGTTTACAGTCACAATAATCTATACTTATAATGAATCTGTAGAAAAGTCATTTCTGTACATTGAAAATATTTTAAAAAAAATTAGCTAGGGTGTTAAAGGATAACTAACAGAATCCATTTCCAACATTTTTGGAATTTTTGTCTGTTTGTCTGTTTATGTGAACACGCATCACGTAAAAAGTACACAATATATTTAAGCAACTTTTATACGTTAAAATTACCAGTAAATCAAAGTAACTTTTAGTGCGTATTTCATTGTAATGGCTTCACTCTATCAAAAAATAAAAGTATTTAAGTTTCCAAGAAGTTTATATTTAATATAGTAGAAATCGATACAAGTAACGCTATCTATTGACTACGAATGGTAGGTACTAACGAATTTTGATATTCTCTATTCTACACGTAACACTTTCTATTGACAATCATAAATAGATGGTACTGTGCACAAAAAACTTTACCTCTCTAAAAACGTGATTTATACCGATTATATATATATATATATATATATAATCGGTATAAATCACGTTTTTAGGCTTTCTTATATAATTTATAAAATGTTTAACATTTTCGGTCAAGTTCCAGTCGTACTCATGACCCGCGAGTTTCGTACCAGTTTCATGAATTGAGATACACCAAAAGAATAACCTATTAAGTTGTCATTTTGTATCAAATTAAGTACAGATTAAAATTTGTAACATAAATAAATTTGTCTTTTGTAATATATGTATGTATTGTAATTTGTATTATATTTATGTATTTTTAATTCAAAACAATAAAAAATTCTTATAGAAATTACGATAATGTAGTAAAAAAATCATATTAGAAGTCACTATAGTTGTCAATCAATTCTGTTTATTAAATCAATAATCATGTAGTATAAGCGGGCGAAGCCGCGAGCGGGCCGCTAGTTAGTAATAATTTTATAATATTTTGTTATACTAGTAGTTCAAAGATGTTATCGCTTTGCAGCCATGAAAGGTCGTATGGACAAAGGCGTTGGAAAATTGTGGAAAAAGTATTAGGGATCTACGAAAAGATAAAAAAGAGAAATAAAAAGTCGACATTTGTAACATAATATATTTTTTAAACAATTAGTAAAGATATAAAATAACTTCCACTCTACCTCCGGCCATTTCTTTAGCATTGTAAATACTCTTTGAGCGTCCTTCAACTTCAACAATCCTTACTTATTATTCTAGAGCTTTTTGTAATAACAATAGTTAGATTTGGTTCATTTTTGCATCTAATTACAACAGATAACAACAAAGATAACAAAGTACTTACTACGTATCTTAAATCGTTTATAGCAATCGTATCACGTTGAATGTGCGTTTGGTCTTGTAAAAATTCCTACGTAATGTAATGTCGAATAACGTTGTGTTTTCTTGACGATTCTTCTTCTCTCCCCTTCCCATATGTTGAAAGAAATGTAATAACATTTTAGATTTCTAGCATTAATGAGATATACCTGTACTTATTAAATAACAATTACTATGGGAATTAAAAAAACACATACTGCGATAAAAAAACAACTGTTGTGAATTGCAACTGCATCCAATAGGAGCTGTGACAACTTAGTGAATGTACGTATTTCAAAAATGTATAGTTAATTTTAAATTATTATTAAATAGTGTAAAACTAACATACACACAATTGTTTTGTACACGTCCAATATGCAAATTGATCAACAGCTTTTGCAATACAATTTGTACTATAGTGGAATAAAAATATCTACTATAATTAATTTTACATTTCACAAATTGTATGAAAACAATGATATTGTATTTATAAGCTTATATTACAATCGAATTTTAACTGGGTCACTGTTTCGAATATCACCTTTATTATTTAGCATTTTCATTTTATTTTGGTTCTTTTTTAATAATTTTAATTTTCTTTTTATTCGAACATGTTACGAGTAACCTCTTATATAAGGCAAAGTGTTGAGACCTTATTATTATAAATAATACTAAATTGTTTCAGGGGCAATATAATTTCATTTTATGGATATTGAAATGGAATTCTGACGATAGTGCCGAAGATTCCAGGTGAGCGATGAAAATCTAACCGTAGAGCAGGTCGCAAGTGTCACGAAGATAGATTATTATAAATGTTCAACAATCGATATAGTTTCTGGAACATTCTCTAGATGGGTTGTTTACGTGTAATATGAGATCAGTCTCGTCGGATCACGTTTAAAATATATTTGTCGGTTTATTCATTTTGGTTATACATATATTTACTGTTTACATATTTATTGAGTACGTGAAATTTCAATACTATATGAATAATAAGTTATTCAAGAATACGAATAATATATTATTCAAGATTGAAGAGGGTTTTGATTTTTATTTACTATTTCTCTATTCCTTTATTACTTCAATATGAGTAGAAGGTGGAACTCGAGTAACTCTTGACTCGTTTAAGATTAAAATAAATCGGCACAGTGACTAAGTGTAAAGCAAACTAATAAGTTATTTAGTCTAAAACAGAGCCTTCCTTCAGGTGAACATAAGTGCCACAAAATATGAGGGCTTCATCCCCTGCTCGCTTTCCTCACCAACCTTCGACTCACTCTCACTAAAAGAACTTGTTTAGAGTATAAAATTTGACAATCAAATAAAGCGCGTTATTCATACTAAGTAATATTATAAAGAGCAAAATATTGTATTGTTGAAAGAAATTATTTTACACAACAAAATATTTTTCCTTATTAAGCTCTTAGCTATATTAATATTATAAATTTTGTACGTGTGGTAGAGTCACGTCGCCAGAAATGGCAACACGCATGGGCAGACTCGACCGGATCATTACCACCCCCGGCATTTAAAACCGGCGTGAAGTAGTGACTTTATGCCACTGCGTTTCGCATCAGGTAATGCCGGGCCCCGGCGCCCAACCCATCTTAAAGGCCGGCAGCGCACCTGTAGCTCCTCTGGGGTTGCACCGGGTCGTGGGCGACGGTAATCACTTACCAACACCCGCACGCTCGTTTGCCGTGACTTTTCCATAAAAAAAAAAAATAATAATATTATAAAGCACGTTAATTTGACGTTCAAAGTAGTATACGACACAACGATGTTCCGGTGAAAGTAGCTTTAAAGTAAATTTACACCCAAATTTGACACTAAAATGACGCTCGAACATCGTTATATCGTATACCTTATAAAAGTCTATTTTATATAATAGAATGTTATTGTTAAAGGGTAATTGTTAGAGATTTATAATAAGGAATGCATGCAGTATAAAGTTAGCTAGTTTGTTTTTATAAAATATCTTTGTAAAAAATTCCATCTTAAAAGTTCATCTCACTCGACCTCGAGGATACTTGAGCAGTAGTAGTAAAACTCTCATTAAAAGGCACGGCTGTTTATTGCAAGAATTTCCTACTTAACATAGTCTTTGTATTTATTCACGTAATATATTTTTATTCAAACTGTTAAGTGTTTGTTTATTAAAAAAAAACATTTATAGGCAAACATAAAAATTATTGATAGTAACATAGATAGGCTCATAAAAAACGATTTTAATATTTTATTACAGATTAGGGGCCGTTCAAGTATAACGTAAGCACTGTAAGGGGGCGGGAGTCTTGATTTTGCTTATTTTTTACGTGTTCAATGAAATATTTTTAAGAGGATTGTTTATTTTTTATCGGATTCTGTCAAATATAATATGCTTGCAATATAATTTGCTTATAATATATGTATATATTTTTTATCAGGCTGTATCCCTCACATGGTAGGATAGGCAGAGGGTACCCAGTTCCCCACTTTCCGCCGAATTCTGGAAGCATTTCGTGTTGAGTGGCGAAATACCACGTCGCGTTGCTTCGACGCTAGAGCGGAAAAATGAATTATGACTATAGTCACTATGTATGTATAACATCACGGCTTCCGGATAATATTTGAAGCCAGTCGTGGCGCTGGAGCAAATAAACTGGTTACGTAATACTTGAACGGCCCCTTACAGGTGAAAATGGATATTAAACATTGGTATTGGAACCTCTATTACATTCTACGATTGTACACTTAGCAACGACGGAACGAGGATATCTGTTAGAAAGCGGGATAATATTATAAATTATAAATATTTCATTTCCTCGATTTAAATCAGATTAAATCGAACACACAACCTGTTGTGTTTGCGCCACAGTTTTTGCCCATTAGAAATTGTTATTATTACTGTGTAATAATCAAATAAAAGTGTAGTAATAATAATTTCTATTTGTTTTACGCCTTATATATATTTACGCCTGTGCTGTGCCACTCGGTATAATATTTTTATTCGACTTTTACCTTAATATTGTAAGTTTAATAAAAAACTAAAAAAAACTTTGATGTTAGGTAAGGCAAATTGTACATACACCGTACATTGTAAGTTCATTAAGCATTTATATAATTTGAAAAGAATCTAAGTACATATATAAAATATTACTAAAGCGATATATGTATAGTAAATGCATAAATCATAGCTCATAAAAATGATTGCCTTACCGGATATGACGCCGTGAGCGATGACGTGACGAGAGGAAGTGACGCATTTACTCTACACTGCTGAAAATCGAGAATTCATCGTTAAGCTTGTATTAACTTAAAAAAAATGTGCAAATATTTTTTATTTGTATATGCTTTCATAGTACAATATAATTTGCTTATGATATATGTATATATTTTTAGCAGGCTGTATCCCTCACATGGTAGGGTAGGCAGAGGGAACCCAGTTCCCCACTTTCCGCCGAATTCTGGATGCATTTCGCGTTGAGTGGCCAAATACCACGTCGCGCTTTGCTACGACGCCAGAGGGGAAAAATGAATTATGTTAATTAAATTAATTTTTAAATATAATATTAATAATATTAATTTTTAAATATATTATATTTTTTTCCTTTTCTATGACCACTGTTTTCACCATGACCAAGCTCTTTGTGGATTTATTAGGTGACCTACCTTCCTTTTAGAACCATTACCCCCCTGCCTCGTGGTTTTACAAGTAATTCAAATTTCAATCCAAAATATTCTTTATTTAAAAAGACAATTGCAAACACTTTTGAATCGTCGAATAAACATATCAGAATTATACACTGGTTATGATCAATTATACAGTTACACAGATCGTCCAGCCTTGCTGAGGGGCCATTAAAACCGAGTTTATTGAACTTCTTTAGTGGAAAAAAATTCAAATCATCCTTTAAAGAATCTTGAAATCACAAACAAGTCTTGTAGCAATTAACACCCCCTCTCACATAGAGTAAACAGAAAATATAACAAAAACCAAATTAATTCTTCCAATCCGGCTGGTCACCGTGGAAGATCAAGACCAAAACCCTCCAAGCTATCAAAAAATAAAACTTAAAATAAAACCCTACAAACAAATAGCCCAGTCAAGGGAAGACTGGGCATCTTCGGAGGAGGCTTTCTCCTGTACAGGGGTTCTTGCCTAATACACATACTTTAATATGTACATAAAATCAAATCAAATCAAATCATATATATATATATATATATATATATATATATATATATATATATATATATATATATATATATATATATATATATATATATATATATATATATATATACACATATACATATATACATAAATAAACAGAAATATTTAAATTAAAAATAAATGAGTAACTTTAGAAATATTAAAATTAATAAATGTAAAGGAATAGAACAAAAAAGAAGTACTAAAAAGATAAATAAAATATAAATATATGATTATGAAAAATAAACGAAAAAAAAAAAAAAAACATCAAAACAAAAACAAACAAACAATAAATTTACTAACTACAATATACTAATAATAATAATACTAACACTAACCGTAAAACTTGTGCATTTATTCGATGAAATGTAACTACTAACTAGAGAAGCAAGAAATAAAAGGCTTTTTATTTTATTTTTATTTTTTTTTATTTTATTATGATCAATTATCGGTATGAGATGCTTACTAGTATTTAGGAAAGAGTAACTTTTTCTAAGATACTATATATTTTAAAATCTAAATTACTTTAACTTGATATTTCTGCATACATTAACTAATAATATGATTACACTTAATATAAATGAACAAACGTACAGATTTTCTCATATGTATACAGTAGGAATGAGAGAATATTTGAACAAAGCAAATAATAATCACTATAATATTTACAGGAACATTCTAGCATCATATATTACTGGTCACTGAAATGATTGCCTCGCCGGATATAACGCCGTGAGCGAATGACGGGCGGAAACGACGCATTTTCCTCCTGCCTAACGCCGTCGTAGCGTTCGTAACGACACATAGGGAATTCATTAAATGACATAAAGCTATTAAAAATTCCTGAAAATGTGAATGAATGTTCATTGTTTTATTTTATACATTTTAGGTAACGACCCAACAAAGTATAAAAGAAAATATCTTAAATCTGGTATGATACCATCGTAGCGAAATAAAATACTCGAAACATATTTTCAATTCTTCTTCCTGGCCCAGAATCGCCTTAGTATTAGGTTCCCAGGTTTCCTTGCCCATCCTGCTTTATGCGGGATACAGCGTGAGGCTAAAAAAAGAAATGTGTAGTTGGGTCACTAGTATGTATATATATCAGAGTATATAGTTACCAGTTACCATACATACCAGTTTCATTGTTATTGAGGTTTCAGTATTTGTTGTGTAAATATAAATATAAACTTAGGATACATTAATTTATATCGACAAATAACATTTCAATTATACATTCACATATACAATAGTTGAATTATTCACTAATTGAAATTTGGATATAGTTCTGCATAACTGCGTTGAATAATATTGGAATTTATCCCAAAGGAATATGACACAGCAAGTCAATATGTATAATTTAGGTTTGTGAAATGAATCGCATATCGGGACGGTTATTCGACGTTTATTATAAAATTGTTGCTTTAATAAACCACTTAATTATTTCACTATGGTTCAACATTTCATTACTTACTTTATTCTAGAATTAAAATAACAGTGTTATATTTCTGGAACTTTTAATATATTTTTGTTCTGTTTTCGTTTTCGTTAAAAAAGCAGTACTGACACCAATAAAAATATATATCAGTCGGAATTCCGATAAATCAGAAGAAAGTGCATCCCACATACTCTGTTATTAGCACACATACATTAACTATATTTATAAACACAGTCAGTATTTAAACTACTATATACTAAAATGTGAACAAAAGACTTAACTAACTTAATAAGCAATTTGGAAATGTTATTCAAGAGTTCGAAAGCTTTTTTGTCTGGATTTTTAATTCTTTTTTACTATAATATATTTATTACCTTTCTACATATTTCCAGCGGTAAGAAGAGAGAAGCATGAAAGATCCTTTTATTGTTAGCGTCCAGCAACAATAGAGATATTGGTCGTTTTATGGGGGACTCCAATGAATCACCTTGCATATAACCTTTTAGGATATGAATGAACGAAATATATTACGAAATATACCTATAGGTAATATTAAGGAACGAAATATAAATATTACCTATAGGTATTATTTTTATATATTCGTTCCTCCGTCGTATAATATAAATATTACCTATAGGTAATATTTATATTTCGTTCATTCCAAATTTACAATTATAATTAAAAATCAGCTTCACACTGTATCCTGCACATAGCAGAGCAGGCACAGGAAATCTATTTTTAAGACACTCCGTTTCCTATTTTCCCCCAATTTCTGGAGGCATTGCTTGTTACCAGGCGGCGTTCAATGCAGCGCTTTGCCTCGCCACCAGCGTGAAGAAATGAAAGTATAAATTTTAATAACAATTATAATCTGACTATAAAAAATCCGACAAGTCATAAATATGCCACGACGTACGCGAAGACAAAATAAAAATGCTATAACTACAATTTGAATACCTAACAAACTAAAAATATAAAATAAATGTAGCATTTGAATGCCTTTCATAAAGCGTTCACGAGAATACTTTAAGCAGTATTTTCTCATATTCTCATACTTGTAACTTCTGCTAAGACCACTATGACGCTTATTGCGACTCTAGTCGCCGGAATCGTTCAATGCTGTTTCAAAAGTTATATAATATTGAATATAAAATGGCTAAGGCTTGAAAAGTTGGTAGGATTTCATTTGTAGTCGTTGTACGATGAAATATATTCAAAAGATTTAGAGCTCGTTTGAATTAACGAACGAACTGATTCGTGACGGATTGTGTAATAGTACCTAAATTTAAACTTTAACATTTATTAAAAATAAAAGAAGAAAAAGTAAAAATAAATTAAAACAATTAAAAGCTATCAAAAACAATATGAATGCAGTTAAGTTTTGTTAGAAAATGATAGGGAATAGGTAATATCGATAGTTATCATTAACTTTAACATAAATTAAATTTAACGACACCTTAGCTTCTTGTCGAGAGCTAACATGGTCACTGTACTAATGTCAAATTATCCCAGGTAAAACTGATGTTTTCTATACTATGCTTGCTTCCGCGGTATAAGAGACATGACATAAACACCATCCACTCTTTGGATAAAGATGGACTTGTTCAGTGATTATTATTGCTAATTAATTGATATTTTATTTGAAATCTTCAAAAATCACAAATTATAATTCTAAATTGAAATTGCAATAAGGGGAAATATTTTTAACATCATATATTTCCCTAGCTGGGTTTTATTATGGTTATAAGTACGGAGTTTAGAAAACAGTAAAAAATTGAGAACCAAATGACTTTTGAATATTATTCTATATGTTTGTCTAACAAATATTAAGATACGTAAAATAAATTTAAAAAAAAATAGGCACGTTTCATTATAAACAACTCATCAACCAAACTTCTATTTCGCCCTCGCGCCATGTTGCTCGGTGAATTTCAAATTGGTGGTATAGTGCTTGTTACCTTAGAATACCAATGTACTCTATATGAATGATTTATAAATTTAAATATCAAAATTCATCTCAGGGTGTATATCGTAATAAAGATTTTTGTTCATATATATCTATCGCTTAAATATGTGCCAGCGAATACTTGTACCCTATAAATAAAATAAAACTGAACTGACTGAACTGAACTGAAAGGCGCAGATTCCTTGAACGAAAAAAATAAATAGAGCTTCACGCTGTATCCCGTACATAACGAAGAAATGAGAATATTATTGTAAATAAATATTTCATTTTCTCGGTTAGAGATCGAACCTATAACTAGTTTTACACGGACTAGATTTTACAGTCACACTTTGTGCTTCTGCGCCATGACTGGTCTCAATGTAAACTACAAAAGACCTTGAATGTAAACCACAAAAAATACTTCAAGCGGTTGTTATACAAAATACAAGTAACGGAAACCAAAAACATCATTTTTTGTGTTTCGCGCCTCAGAGGGTAAAAACGGAACTCACATAGGATCATTTTGTTGTCCGTCTGACCGACTTTCAAGACAATCAAAATTCAAATCAAATATTTATGTCTATGATCCTTTGATCGTACAAAAAAATGAGCTTCTATGTCAACATAATTCACAGTGCAATCAAACCTATATTTGTAGCTATATTGTAATGACATACAAAATGAGCGCATGTGCCCGTTAACTTAAGGTTAAGACGCAGCTTAACACCCTACCTACCATGTTACATAATATAAGATACGTGACGATTGTCTTACCCTCGGAACAGTGTTTTTTTTTAAATATATTTTTTCAACAATTTAAATTTAAAAATGAAAAATTTGTTTCTCTTGCAGGTAGGTCCATGTCCTATTTGAGAAAATGCTTCTCTGCACAAGCAAAGTTTTAAATTAAATGTAAAAAAGTAATTCGTTTGTTACATTCACGCACCTTGGTTTGCATTTCCTATTTAACTTGCTACTTAGACCGATAGAGATATGATGTCAACACTTTCCACTCTCTACTTTCTGCTCGATTTCGAGACATCGGGTGTTAATTTGCGGAGCCCAACGCCGTTCTTTATCTTATTTAAGCGTTTACAATTAGACGCTATCACACAACGGCCTCACTCGTATTATGAATCACAAGTATAAACACACATATAAATATATGTGAGAAATGAATTCATGACTATCGCCTACAGTGAGAGGTGTTCTGATTGCGGCACTACGTGATCGTCTCTGTTTAACTCAACTATATTTAATTAACTGTTATTTTAAGAAATAAACAAGAAATTTTGCTATGAGTACCTAATGATTAATTGTTTGTCTGAATTAATTTTATTTATTTCAGGCTGTTGCGTCGTTTCGCAGGAGCATAAGCGTGCGACTGTAAGTGTGACGGTTGTGGGTTCGATTGCCACTCGGAGAATGTAATATTTGATATATTCGTTACTTGGCTCTGGTGAGCGCGGCTTTTAGTTCTACTTGTCAACGCAATTCCTCAAGAATTCGGCAGGTAAGTGAAGAACAAAAATGTCTTAATAGGGACGGAATGTCTTAACTAACACTAGGTCCCCAGGATCTCTGTGCCTACCCCACTAAGTAAATAATTATAATAATTGAAATATGAGTCCTCCGCATATCATATTTAATAAATCTTACACGTAATCATATAGAGCTATTTATATTGAAATATTTCATAACTTAATAAAGAGTAAAAAATTTTATTGCTGGCGGTTGTAGTTCAACTTTTGTTGAATTGTAAGTTCTATCGGAGGTTTATTTTAAGAAATTGTTAAAAGCCAAAAATCCCAGTCATTTTATTTTTGAGAGCTAAACTCAGAAGTAAATTTTATAAATTTACTTACAGAGCCTTATTTATATCTTTTAATCAGAATGTTTTAACAATGAATCAAAAATTGAACAGATGCAAGACGGTACTATAAGAACATGAAAAATTTAATATAAGCGGTACAGTATTTTAAAGGCCACTAATCGCAAGGTAATAATTTTTTATTTAATTACAAGCAATAGAAATAAATTAGTTTTTTTTACTTCTTTAAGAAAACGTATGAAAATTTTACCGTAGCGGCATATTATTTTGTATATCTTTTTAAAAAATATATTTTTCATTTCAGTGTGGGATAAGACTTTAAAAATGTTGCAAATGTATTTGTTTGTAAATAAATGAGTAACTCTAATTTCCTGATAAGTACAAAAGTATATAAAATTTTCCATCAAACGGAGCTGCACAACATTTCACAAACTGCTTTACAAGTGTCGTAAAAGTGAACGAGCTTGTAATATATCAATGCAGAGATTAAGCTTTAAGTGTTTGAAGTTTACTGCCGATAGTAATTTATCTTGGAGATGATACTTAGTCATTAATTAATAACGATCTCGTCTTAAAATGTGTTGGCATAAGGAAATTATGTATTTCACGTTATTTATGCTGTATATCGGTGGAATCAGTGCAGGACCTTGTTCTTTTTTTTCAACTTCATCACATCATATCACGACATCGTAAGTTCAATTATTGAGACATTTTTAAGGTCGGCAACGCACTTGTAGCTCCTCTAGTGTTGTACTGGGTGACCCGAGTGTTCATTTGCCGTGTCTTTTCCATAAAAAAAACGAAAATTTACAATACTATAATTTTTTGTCGGAGCGAGACGTGACCATCGTAGATAAGTTTAGTTGATATTCTTTGCAGCTGGAACCACAGTAAATTAGTAATAAGCAATACCTTTCGCTTAACCTCTTAAGAAATGCAGATATTTTTACTCTGTTTACATTCCAATTCGCCATCTTTTATATAGTGCTAAAAGTCATTAAGAAGTATATATGGATTTAGTTTCGTGTTCACAATTAAAGCGATTTATATTTTAAGTCCTTATTTCCAAAAGCAAAAAAAAACGATCACTGATGCTTGTCGGTTACTGGTGCCATTTACCTAAAACGTAGTGGTCAAAGAAAACTGCCCTTTTATATACATACATAGCAATTTCAAATGTTCACAATTAGAAACAAACGTCTTATAAGCCAATTATTTCTAATATAAATAAATCGACGTGCAAAGGCTTAAGTATGGCCTCGGATTATTGTAGAGCGCCGCCTACAGAAGCATTATTAGGAATTAAGCTCGAGCAATTAGTACTAATCTGTTTTCGAATAACCGCTAATTAACGAATGTAGTTTATGTAATTTTGATTAGAAATAGAATTTTGATCAGAATAAGGTATACTTCTATAGTTAATTTGAATATAAGTTTCACGCTGTATTTCGCACGCAGGGTAGGCAGAGAGAACTTAGTGTTAAGACACTCCGTTATTCACATATCCCTAAATATATTATAGTTAAATTAATAAATTTGAGGTTGTCGTGGCGTAGCGGCACAGCGTCTGGTTGTAATGGTAGGAATAGATTACGAGAGACATTCCGACATAAACGTCAGTCGTTAATGCATGTACTGTTTACACTTGTACGGATTTTTTGTGGCTGACTTGTGTCAGTTTGTACGGAAATTGTGTCCCAGCTGTTCATCCACAAACTGGTGGTAATGTTATACATTTATTGTGCTCCGTGCGGAGTACTGAAAATGTCAAAACAGTTCGAGAACTTTGCAACTACATTAGATACTTGTTTACAATGTATTCACAAAGTGGCTGTTGTGTCAATAAATTTTGCAATTAGAGGCACTCGTATTCATACAGGACACTCGATGACATTGATTGTAATGCGCTGGTTGTGGATACAATATCAAGTCGGGGGAATGGTTGTATTTATTTTAATTTTTTCACACTGTTTAAGAACGACTTTGAGTGCTGTCACTTAACGCGCATGTCTCGAAAATTGGATGGAAAGTGGAAATAAAGAGTCTTAACACTAGGTTCCGTCTGCTTAACATGCAATTTGTGAGAATTCGAGTATCTGCTTAATAAACATATGTTTATAATATCATTACTGTTTTATATTGTTTTTCCAAAGAATATCATTTAAAGTAATTCTCATTGGTTGAGATAAAAATAAGAAACAATACCATACCAATATAAGTTTAACAAAATTTAATAAGTGTAAACATAATAATATTTTTCATAATAATTTAAACGTTTACTATTTAAATACGTTAATAAAATAAAAAAAACATTCTTTGAAAATATAATAAGCAAACATAATAATGTATAATAATACATTAATTCATTTTTATTCCATACAACAAGCGACAAAAAATCATTGAATTCTGTAGATTTTATATGCGAGCGTCAGATTTATGCATAGATGGAAACATTAAAATGCATAGCGCGTAAACACAATTACAATGCGACTAGAGCTGCGCAAAAAGGTATACTGCGATCGAATCACTGCATCCATTCAGATTGTCCTCACTCTGCACTCGTACATTTACCGTTGACAAACTGAATTACTTGACGGATTTTAGACGATTTGAAGCACGAATCATTTTGAAAAACAGATTTTTGCTCATAATTTAAGTCAATAATTTACGAAACTTTTACAGTTAAAATCAAAATTAGTGATAAATTATTTATTTGCCAGTAAATTTTATATTACATTTATAAAACTCTTTTTTCAGTAATTCTACTTTCACAAAACAAAAACCTTAAATACTATAGTTTATTATATAATAATAAACATATAACCTTACACACTTAAATCGAAGTTTAAATTTGTTAAATTACGTATGACTATGAAAAAAAAGAACAGATTAGCATATTTTATGCAACCACTTTAAAATATTTGCATATTGAGTTTCATATAAATTGTTTATGTGCGAATACTCCTTTGTTCCGTAACAGCCTTTTAGATTCTAAAGTGATCATGATCGTGAAAATGTCACAACGATAAAATCTTTTTATAATTTCAGTAGACTTGCTTGCATGAAATTTTTATAATATCTTCTACGTGAATATTATAGTGTTAAAAAACAAAACACGCACACACACACACACACAAAATATTAAATAAAAAAAAAAACATCTTCACGCTGTATCTCGTACACAGTAAGGTAGGCAGAGGAGACCTTGTATTAAGACAGTCTGTTCTCCACTTTCTGTCGAATTATGAAGGCGGTTAAGTTGCGGAACTTAACACCGCGCTCTCTCTCGACAACAGAGCGAATAAATTAAAATATAAATTCAAATAAATATTTCCTCGGGTGGGGATCAAACGCTTTGGGGGACAAAACTGGACTGGAATTACATTTAATTCAAAATAAATGTAAATGTTTGTCATAAAAATAATGAAAAGTAATATTCTATTATAATCTTACAATCCAACAGAATCAGTTATAGAATATAATAGTGCCTATATCAATTTTGCCTATTCAAATGCATCGAAGTCAAATTAATTAATCAATTCACGTAATAACGGTAACGGTAACGTTAATTATTCTAAATACGAATCATTTTAAGGTTAGGACAGATTGTATAATGGCTATATTGATTTTCTTTAAAATATTAAAGCAATCACCAGCGAGACTGTGCGACACACAATCTAATTAATTATTTGTGCTACGCCAATATTCTGTCTACTATAGTGGTGGAGCTAACGTTGGAAATAAAAATGGCGTTCGTCTAGGGACAGTTACTAAAACTGTGTTGCCTAATAATACAATAGGGAAACGAATTGGAGTTTAAAATTGTTTAAGAAATAATATTAATATTATTATGGAAAGTTGGAAATGCCTAAATGCGTATGTAGTTAAAACTGGGTGTATGGGGATTATTTTTTGAGGCTGTCATGGCATAGTGAGTGGTGAGATTGAAAAAGCGTGGCGCTAATTACAAAATATTTCAAAAATTGGGTGGAAATTTAGGAACGAAATGTATATACTTTTGGTTAAACAACATTAACATTTGGTTAGTCTTGACAACTCTGCTATACACATACAGATACATAGATACATACAAGAAAACCTGTGAACCACTTCACCAACATTTAGGAAGAATATTAATTATTATTATGATTATAGAGAATTATCAAATATTCAACCATTAACCTTACTTAAAGTTCAAACATGTTTATGTCGGCCGTAATACGTATGCAGTTGTAAGTTCCGGTCTAGTTGAAACAAAGTTTGGTTTTGCCACAAAGTAAGTATATGTAGATGGTTAGATAAAATAGTGTATAGCTATTATCTTTGTTTTATAATATTTATTTTTGAAAAAAAAGGGTCTCTTATACGATCACTTTGTTATTCCTCTTGTAACAGTATGTACCTTGAGTATAATGTGTTAAACAAAACAATAATATATGTATTTCAATACATAATATAGTTAACTTAGTTAATCATGAATTATACAATCTATATATTTTTAATATTATATTAATCTAGACTAGTTCATACTACTATCTAGACTAATTCGTATTATCATTCCGAGTGTCGCAACCGCCATTTCATACGCACATATACGAGTACATAGTGGGTAGCAGTCGGAAGGCAGCGGTCGAGTCAAACTCTTAAGTACTACGGTACAAATACATATAATGCACATAAAGACTCGTCCCAAATGTATAATAAATATCAAATAATAAATTGAAAGCTACAATCAAAAATATGTATGTGTAGGGGCGACACATTACGTTACAAAGGGAGCTTCGAACAAAATTATAGGCTTATTATACTGTTAAATGTCCTTTATCAAATAGACATAAGAAATTAATGGTTGTTTATATCGTTTTTAATTTTGTATCGTGGGGCGCTTGCAGTGCGTAAGCGATGCTTGTATGGAGTTAGACATAGATGTAACTATACTGTAGTTTGTACGTGCGACCATACACTATATGGTGAATGGACGATTTATGATACTATACAACTTGACGATTTACATTGATGATTTATGCTATGAAGTAAATAATACTTAAGTACTTTAATTATTTTTTTACTACCAAAATTTTATTCATAAATATATTTTTAGTTGATGGAATAAATATAATGGCCTTTTATAATTTTTTTTAATACCCTGCACATAGCAGTGTAGGTGGAGGGAACCTTGGAACCTAGTGTCAAGAGACTCGGTTCCCCATAATACTTCTATTCTCCACTTTTCGTCAAATTATTAGTAGTAAATAATATATATTTGAAATAGTTAATAATTATAAATTACAATTTAATGAGAATATTTCGCCTACGAAATATATTGTTTCACTAGCTCACAGAAACTCCTTATGTGAAGTTAAGTGAACCGTGGTTCTAAATAAATTGACTTTCCACAGTCCCTCTGACCCTTGAAAGGTCCTAATATTGTGTCCAAATTACTGTCTCAAGTCGTTATTTTGTACATAAAATTGACAAAAATCTATATATAACATATTTCGTATACACCATTTAAGAGAAAACTCCTAAAAGGGAGGAAACATTTAACGTTAATG
This sequence comes from Heliconius sara, assembly GCA_917862395.2. Taxonomy (NCBI): domain Eukaryota; kingdom Metazoa; phylum Arthropoda; class Insecta; order Lepidoptera; family Nymphalidae; genus Heliconius; species Heliconius sara. The sequence goes on along the minus strand of OU860789.1, from coordinate 11,086,046 downwards.
GAAGGGTTCACAAGAGACAATAGCTGACGTGCTCATAAATATTTTAAGAGCCGTAAATCACAAATTTTGCTCAATGACACTTATAATTCATATTTCATGTATTTATCCATATATCAATTTTGAACTAACAGTATTTTAATCTCGTTCACGTCACACAAGCATGTGTTTATTTTCTCTAGGGATTGCTCTAGACGGCAGCTACGTCGGGTGGGAGAACGTTACGCAAAACAATAAACGTACGTACGTATGTACGTTGGGGAACATACGTACTCTCACTCGAGTTGCCCGCATATTATTCACTGGAATGCGAATAGAAGCAAAATAAATATAGCTAGTAACTTCATGATTACAACATAAATGTTGTAATCATGAAGTTACTAGGTTACGTTGCTTTGTAAAAGGATTTAGTGTTTTGTAAATATTTTTTTATTAGTTATTTACATAGCTGTTTAAAATATCTTGTAAATATTGGTGCATCTAGATAGATTGGGCCGTATATATATTATTTAAAGCCTGGTATGTGTAATTTACTAAGGTAAAGCATTGCAATTTCTCTTACCCACTACGACGGATCAACTAATGGCTCCTAGATCAGGTAATCATATAGTTAATTAACCTTGTATTAAATTATCTTTCTTCTTCTTAAATATTTACACGCGAAACGGTAACTCAATAAAATAAGGAGAAACACGTTATATAATGAGGGTTTTATAAAATTTAATTCTAACGAAACGATGATAACGTCGTTGATTATTTCCTAGGTATGCAACCAAATTTACATACGTCCAAACATAATATACGTATGTACGTATGTATATTTGGTAAGCGGTAAAATTATTTATGTCTCGTTCAGCATATGAATTTGATAATTATTTTTTTCAGCTTCACGCTGTATACGCGCATGTAGCAAGGTAGACAGGAGCCTACTATTAAGACACTTCTATCCCCCTATTCAACGAATTCTGAAGTCATTGCATGTTGAGTGGCGGAATTCAACGCCGCACTTTGAATATTTATTAAATATTTCATTTTCCCAAGTGGGAGTCGAACCCACAACTTGTCGTTTATAGTCACGCCTGTGCCTCTGCGCCACGACTAGCCTTATACTCACAGAAGTTTAACTTGATATATCTAAAATAAAAAAAACACTGAAGATGATGTAGCAATATTTCTATTCGATATGCTAAACGATTTGGTGTTCAATTTCAGGCTTGGTTCAGCGAGGCTTATGCTTTACGCTTAACCTAGAGTGAAGCGTTAATATCAGAAAACCTATACACATGATAATAATAATAACAATATACTTTTTTTTTCTTCACACTGTATCTCACACTTAGCAATGTAGGCTAAGGGAACTTGGGACCCTAGTGTTAAGACAGACCGTTCTCTGCTTTCTGCCGAATTCTTGGGACATTGTGTATTGAGTAGTGAAACCCAATGCTGCGTTTCGCCTCATTACCAGAGTGAGAAAATTATAATGTTTAATTTTATTTGTTTGTTTGCAGTCGTTCGACTTTTGTCCCTGTGCCACGGCGGCTACAACTGCTGCTGCTACTGCTACTGCCATCACAAAAATATTTTTTACATACTGTTAATGGTTTTGCTATTCTGCTATTTCTGCAGTTAAAGAAAATCGAAAATGACTATCAAAGTAATGAGAAAAAAAGACGTGCGTTCTTAAAAAACTGAAATAGCGGAGGAAGTAGTGATCGAAGAGTTAGTTGGTATAGATTGAACATTGCAACATGAATAAAAAGAAGAAACTGTACTCTTATCTAAGCCTTACACTTCAAATTGCGTTGAGTTCTCATCTGGAACTACAGTAATATTTACAACACAGAAGCCTCTTTGTTTCCAGGTAAAGTGATAAGTCAACATATCCTTGTTATAAGAATTAATTGTAGAACCAAACAGCTCGCCATAAATAAGCAGAACAGAAAAAAATTGTACTTATTTAAAAATTAAAAATCTTCCCTCTCTACTGGCTTCTTATTTAAGTCCCGTTTGCTTCGCTTGCCGTAATGAGCGGAAAAAAATAAAACTCTTTGAAGAATAAAGATAAATTTTGCTGTTTTCTAGTACTTAGAAAAGTGTTTCTGCATCCACAAATATTTAATTTCACATTGCTATATATATATATATATATATATATATATAAATTATAAAATATAAAATTTAAATATATAAATAAAACAGTTTTTCAAAATTATTCTAACAAACGAAATTTTTAGCTACCTACATTATTACATTATAAGATTGATAGTTATTCTGTTATAAGTTTTAATTTATTTGTGATCAATTGAATTTATCAATTTACTTAAATAAGTAAATTCAATTCAAAATATAAGATAAGTCTTAAAAGCTTGTGTTAACGTCGCTTTTGTGTCTGTGTTATGTGTTGCACCTAATGTCGAGGTCGAAACGTTCAAAAAACTAATGTACAGAGTTTATAAATTTACCATTTAAAATTTTTCAAGTAAAAATAATGTCGATGAAAAATAATGTTCAATAAAAGACAAAGTTATGAACGCTTTTATAATAAGGGTTGTAAGAAATTCAAATGAGCCGACGGACAGTTTAGACAAGTTTAAAACAATTTAAACATTTTTCTTAAGCTACGTCCCAGATGGACATTATTTTCAATCTCATTATTTTAAAATTACATTTTTTTTTTTATATAACTTACGGTTGACGGAACGGTTGGTTTAGATTTCATTGAAAAAAAGAATCGTTTGTTTGATTTGGATGACGATGGAGAAGTTTTTTTTTTTTTGTCTTTCTGTAGTGTAAATTTTTTTTTTAATATAATTTTGTATATATTTCTTAATTCCTTTCTGGCACACCAATGAATTTTAACTAATAAAATTTATTTTTTACTTTATTATAGTTTTCTTATAAAATTATCGAAATATAGTACCTAAACTTTTGAAAAACACATATTTTGAGTACAGCCCTCCTTTCTATAACCTATCAGAGAGCATGTTCATGAGGGTGTGATGTTGCCAGCTTTTTATAATACTAATATTTTTTTAATACTCAATATTTATTTACAGCGCCAAAAATAATAGAACAAAACATATTTGTAACATTTTGGATCCGATTGTATTTAATTAAAATTAAATTAATTTAATTATTAATTTTATATCCACCAAATACGTAATAGAATAGAAAATATATACTTTTTTACAGCGCCAAAAATAATAGAACAAAACATATTTGTAACATTTTGGATTCAATTGTATTTAATATTAAAATTAAATTAATTTAATTATTAATTTTACATCCACCAAATACGTAATAGAATAGAAAATATATACTTGTAAAACTGGAATTTCTAATCTGTACCGTAACTTATCCCACAGGAATCTTTAAAGCGTGTAATCTGAGTTGCCACACTACAAACTACAAAGAAGCCATTCTACCGGCGAATTTAATTTTAGCATAATATAAAATAGATATTAAAAAGCCAGTTTTACAATGCAAAATATTTAGTAAAGGTAAAGTTGGAAGGAGATTACATTACATGACTAAAAAAAATTAAATTAAAATTAAATTAATTTCATGCTGTATTCTGTATACAGCAGGAAGGGCAGCGTAGAGTAAGATCTTAACTCTTAAGATACCCCATTTGCCTTTTCGTCCCAATTTTCGAGACATTGCGTGCTAAGTAGAGAAACTCAGAGGCGAGCATTCCTTGATACTGAATATAACTGACTTCCGTTAATGATATCGAACCAACACCCGTCACCCCACGAGGCCTCAATTAAAATTAGATTTTCTTAGTATTATATTTACTTAGATACTTACTTTATTATTATTTTTTTAATCTTACGCCATAGCCCTTCATAGTTTATATTTGTTGAATAATCATATAAAAAATGGTACTCTGTGAAAAAGTCTCTACCAGCTTTTATTATCTCCAGTAAATGTACGAAAATATATTCTTACTTTATTTCTTTTGTAAAAATAGTGCTTTCGCTTCTCACAAAGGAAAATAACATAACATATAACGATACGTACTTGACAATTCTTTTATTTTTTAAACCTAGTCATTGATTCAAAAGAGAACACACAAAGTATCTCCGCATTGCGGAGTTGTGGACGTCGTTTAGTGTAAAGTTGCCCTGTGGACTTTAATACTAATCATCCAATGGATACATGTATTTATTATACATACATATTTTTTGATAATGACTATTATATTATTTTGTAGTTAATTACTATTTGGCTATCATCCAATGGATACAAGTATTTATTATACATACATATTTTTTGATAATGACTATTATATTATTTTGTAGTTAATTACTATTTGGCTATGAGATCATCATGGTGCAGCGTCTGGCTGTAAACGCGATGGTTGTGTATTCGATTCTCAAGTACAGAAATGGTTATATTTAATCAATTTAAAATTCCCGAATGGTTGCGTTAATTTAATTTATTTTTTTCTGAGTAATTTAAAAAATTAGGACCGTGGAACGGAGTGTTTCGATACTAAGTTACTTCTGCTTATCCTTTGCTTATATTATAATTTATATGCTGCTGATATGCGGAAAAGCTGAAAAGTGTGAAGCTTATTACTTTATTAAAGTTAATATGTTTTATTTAATTTTCTGTTACAACTCATTTTACGGCCATATTGACTCTAATATTACTTCAAGCCGTACTAATTTCCACTTCGTGTGTAAATGGAAGGAATGACCTACAAATGAAATGATGTACACGCGTACTGTATTCGGATTTAAAAGCTAATAAAAAAAATCAGCTTCACGCTATATCTCGCACACAGCAGGGGGGCAGTGGGAACCTAGTGTTAAGATACTCATTTTTCCACTTTCTGCAGAATTCTGGAGGCATTACGTGTTGAGTGGCAGAACTCAATGCCGCGCTTAGGATCGACACCAGAGCGAAGAAATGGAATAATAAATTTTAGTAAATATTTCATCTCCTCGAGTGGGAATCGAACACACAACCAGTCGGTTTTACAGTCACACTTCGTGCCGCTGCGCCACGACTGGCCAAGTCAAAGCTAACAAAATATACTTTATTGAATTAGGCCATTAGAAACACTTTTAATCTATCAAGTTAGATAAAAATGTTAGTCATTCAGCCTGAAAAATATATACAAATAAACTTATATACTATATATTTGGCACATTTGAGTTATAATAATATTATTGAAAATATTTTTTGCAGCTTCACGCTGCGCCGTTCCCGTATGTAGCAGGGTTGGCAGAGGAAGCCTAGTGTTAAGACATTCTACTCCCTCCATTAACCGATACTGGAGGCACTGCGCCACGACTGTCCTCATTAATGGAAAATAATTGCTTCAGATATTTGTTATTTGTTGGACAACAAGCTTAAACACAAGCCTTTTCTCTTAGAGAGAGGACTTGCGGTGACGGGTATCAGCCAGTTTTGTTAGGGACTGTCGACTAATTACTGCTTTGTAAACACTGATAACAACTGTATAGCGCATGTGACCAAGTGTGGGTGAACACTTTGTTAAATGCTCTGTTATTCTTTCCCCCAAATAAATGTAGTGTAGAGCATATTAAAACATATTATTTTGAAACAAAATATTTTTTTCATTTCTGTGTAACCGTTTTGAATATAACTTACATATTGTTGTGTGACTCGCATTCATGTTACGTAGTGAAAAGTTTTCTTCGTCTGCGACTTGAAAAGAGATTCCGACGAAAAGTTGAACATTTTGAAGCAAAAAGTTGTCTTTAAATTTGTGTTTATTTCGTAATAAAATCTTTCCAACTCCCGCCCGTCAAGAATTATGATGTGACAAAGTCAAAGAGTATAATACACCGTATGTTAAAATTACCATTTTAATAAGGCGTTAAGAATAATGTTTATATGTTTACGTGTTAAGATTATACTTTGTTCTTACAATATTTCTATAAATTTAGTCTTTTTCCAGAGTTATATGGTATATTTTATGATTTTGATTACAATTTACAAGAGGTTAAGCCTTTATTTGTGCTTTATTGTTTTATAAAAAAAATAAGGTTTATTGTTGGAGTTTTCCTTCTAAAAATCCTTTGATAACAGGTTAAGGTTTTTTTTCTATTTTTAGCTTTTTTTCCGGAATATTAGTTGGTGGTACTATGGCAACAATCACGAGCTGTCGTTAAATTAATGTGGTATTTCTAACCAATGTTTTTTATATTATTACATATATTAAAATTGTATATAGTAAAGAAAATAAAAGATTACATTACAAAATATTTTTGTAGGCAAAAAGTAACAATCAAATAGATTAAATTGAAACTCAATAAATTTGTACAAGGATTTATAAAGTATCCAAAATGTTGACAGTATTAAGGCTTTTAAGTTAGTAAGTATTCGTATCTGGCTCAATATGCATGTAGTTCCGGGTAGGCTTTGAAGTAGCGCGAATAAGAAATTGTGCATTCTGCTCTGTCAGTTAAAAATAAAAACAAATGGTCCAATAGTTAAATAGATACTAAAAAGAATAGAGAACGAAGGACGTCGCGGTGCAGGGGCACAAGTACATGACTGTTGGGGTTGACTGAAGAGGAAGTGCCTTAATGAGGAATGAAGCCTCTTAACCCTATGTTCACAAGTTTCCCCTACCTAGGAGCTATATGTGAGCGTGGTACAGAGATAATAAAATATTATAAAAAGATAACCAATTGGGCTACATATTTATGCGAGAGTACAGTTCACTCGTGTTTTATACAAAGGGACGTGACCAAATTTCGCTACAAACAATGCCTTAAACAGTTAAAAACTGTTTAAAATTAAAAATGTTTCAACCAAAATATTACATTTTAGTCATTAATTACGCTATTAACTAAGATTAAAAAAAAAACATCAACCCATCATAGCACAAGTCGTGATTTTCAAGAAGTGCAACATTATAACTACTAATTATAGTTTTTAATAATTTTAATATAGGATGTAAATAAATGGATTATAAATATCGTAAATATTGAAAGTTTTAATTCATATCTAAAGAAAACTGTGTTACATTTCAGACCACGAAGGCCGTACGGAGAAAGCAGTGTTATATCACTAGGTTAAATTTGCTTATCCTGTCGAATACGAAATTCAGCTGAAATAAAAATATTGATATCTAAAATCTATAACAAAATATCAATCATTTTAATGAGCGGTAACAGCTAAAAGTCACTTAGCAGTGCACGGTGCGCGCAGTGGTTTAATCGAGGACTCTGCGCACCATTATATTAGATAATCGATATATGGGGTAATTATTACTAAACAAAGAAATAATTTGTTAGATGACGTGGCCTTTTAGTGCATTGTTAGACTATAAAATTATATACATGATCGTTTAGTTAACAAATTAAAGTCTAATTCTAAGTTTATTATTTTCTTTTCATGTATTTTCATTATAGGTTTTTTGGTATACTAACTGAATTTTTAAATATTTAAATATACACATCAAGTTTCATTTACGGGCTATTATTGAAATTCGTAAATTTTTATTTTATAAATGTGAATTTTAAGAAAATATCCCTTAGGAGATGAAGTTTTAAGTGAAATTATATTATTTTAAACCTAAAAGGTTTTATTAAGAGGCGTTCTACGTATTTTTCCGAATAGCAAGATAGACCCTTTACAGAGAGTAAGTCCTGTCCTCTCCTTTTCACCTAATTTTCAAAACTTGATGCCACGCTTCGAAAAGACTAAGACGTTTTGGAATTATGTTTAAATATTTAAAATAATATTCTTTCAATTATCGAAATAATATTCTTGAGATGATGGGAATGAGAATTATTTAAATGAGGATCTCTACCAAGCTGACACTTTAATGAAAGAAATCTGAAAGCATAATGAAAGAAATCTTTTATAACAAAACCCAACATACTTAGTAAGTTAAAGGCGATCCACTAGAAGAATAGTAAAGTATTGAAATAAAAAATGTCATCAAAAACAGTTTATACTTTATTTAAAATATGCCTGAAAAGATTTAATTAGAAATATAATAAGTATATTTTTTAATATCAATAGAAATGATAAAAAAATAATATTAATTAAATACAAATAAAAACGTTAGCCATATATCAGAGAACACATAAAAAAAATATAAATAATTCCCTTTTTAGATCAAACATATTGAAGCATTCGTACAAATAAACATTCAATATACGGATTACAGAGTAGGGATATATAAAGTCGGGATACTGAAAGTCACGATCCATACATAAACAATGAAACACGCTTAATTGCCAACCAGGTCAAACTGAAGCAAGCCCAAGGCGTTATAAGAAAGATAAATAATATGAACAATAAAAGGGGATGATAGCTTTTTCATTAAGGATTATCTTCGAAATTGCCACCAAAACCCTTACGGCATTAAGGTTTGTATTTATAAATTGGTGAAAACTCTGAGATCGATCTTGAGATGCCGTTTTCTCTCAAGTTTGCTCTCAAGATCGACCTTAGAGTAAAGAGTAATATAAATATGGGCCTACGATTCAAAGTACGAGAAATATAAGAACTTTTCTTTTAATTTATTTTTACAAAGAATGTATCACGTGTATTTCATATCAATTACAAATGTTACTTTTAAATTATTTCGTATAGAAATTTTTAGAAAACGCCAGTAAGTATTTATTATTGCCGCACAATATATTACGTATGACTTTAAACATGTTCTACTGTAATTACTGAAACTGCCAACTATTGAGTTTTAGTAATTAAGAAAACTATGGTTGTTAATTCGGTTCTCATGCATGCAATAAATAATTTTCATTTTATCTAACCTGTTAAGATAACATACGATATTGCTTCACCATTTAACTCGCAACGTTTACAATTCGGGTGAAATTGACAGCTTCACGCTGTATCCCGCACACAGCAGGGTAGGCAGAGGGAACCTAGTGTTAAGACACTCCGTTCCCCACTTTCTGCCGAATTCTGGAGACATTTCTGGTGAAATTGACCTTGATTAATTATTTCATTCCCCCAAATAGGAATCGAACCAACGACCATCGCGTTTACAGTCTCACATTTTTGCCTGTGCGCCAGGCATAAACGATAATATAACAGCCATTACTCACACATACTACACGCTAGCTACAAAAAAGGCTTATTTATGTATAATTTTGTGAATATTAATATGCTTTACAATATGAGAACATAAATATTATGACAAATAAATAATAACTTTGGACAACTGAAACACGGCTATCTGTTTGGCTATCTGGCCAAAAAATTATTACAGCCAGTACTACAGAAATGAATATGTTATTTTGGTTTTTCTAGTTGAACGTTGTATCCCCCAAATAGGCAGAAGGAATCTAATGTTAAGACACTTCGTTCCCTACTTCCTAAAAATTTCGAGACATGTAGTGACCAATGATGAAATTCAATGCCGTCCTTTATTCCTTTATTAGTTTTATTGGAGAAAATAAATTTAAATAACTCACATGAAAATCGAGCCGAGAAACGTCGCTATTACTGTTAAACGCTGTACCGCTACGCCACGACGGTCTTGTAATGTTTTTTCAGCTTCGCGTATAGCCCAGATAAAGCAAAACTGATATAAAACACCTTTTATTATATAAAATAAACAACAAAAAAAAATATTTTCTCCATTTTATATACGTATGTAGAAACGACTTTCAGATACAGATAGCTCACATAACTTCCTACTGTACTTTGCGAGTATTGATCCCACGACCACTGGAGCGATAAAATATATGTGGGAAAAAATATAAACTGAAAATTTTATTACGACTTAAAAATTCTACATTTTCACTTTAAAATATTTATTTTAAATGCATATCGTTAGGGAGCAGGGTGTTTGGAGATGACAATTTATTTCTGGCCAGCTCGCAATCTGAAGATTAACTTCGCGCTGGAAGCAAATTAGGTATTACGCGTGAAGAGTCCTCTGAGCGGTATTAATACGTTTATACAGCACAATACCCTCTGCAATTTGCTGCGTAAGTGGAAAATGCCCTCTTTACTTCTATTATATTTAATATTATACGAGAATATATTATTAAAATGAATATATAAAATATTACATAAGAAAAATTATAAAATTTCCATCAATGATCAGTTTTCCATTTCTCAAGTAAAAGTTTCTTGCTCGTAGATATGGTTGGCAATTAACACAATCGATCCTTAGGCATTTTAATTGTGAAAGAGCGATCGGCCGCTCGTGAAACTGATTGAGTTTGCCTTTATTACCTCGTTTGTTGTCAGTAAAAGGGAACAAGAGACAAATGTAAAACGACACCGCATATTGATGGCTCAATTTCAAAATGCACTGAACCCCGGCATTTCATGGTTTTTTACTTTTATTTGTAACAAAGTTGAGCTTCGAGTTACATTTCTAGTTTCAGGATGTTGAAATCGAACCTCCGCTCTGTGTTCGCTTTTTACTTTTTACGTTTATTTATATGTCGTACAGTTGTAAAAGGGATGCAGGTACGGGAGATCCGGGCGTGCGACTCCAGCCATCCGGCACGGGTAGTATCTTCCGTCCCCATACCCCTGCCTCCGTTATGACTGGCCGGGTCGTAGGGGTGCGGGGCGGGACACGGAGTTGCCAATTACAAGAATACTCTTCATCCGGTTACGAGGTAATGAAATAAGCCATTAGTGCGGTTATAAAGGAAGTCGCTTGTAACAAACACTTCACAAGTCACGTTTGATTGTTAGGAAATAAAATTATATACATTACTATATATAATTTTTTACATAGGAATATAGCTTTGTAAAAAAAAACTAAAATAAATATCTGAAGGATATAATACTTAAATATAGTATAATATTACTTTACATGTAACCAAATATATTAAAAACAAATATAGAACAAAGAGCTATACAAACTCATACACCCACACCAATAACAAAGAAAGCAACCTTATATCAAATCACCCCACAAAACGGGGAGACCACATCCCTTATATAGCAACACTGTTGCACAGCCAGGGCGCGTCCTGTGAGCTGGCTGCGTTAGTCCGCGCGAAGCGGCGCGGTGGCAAGCGCACCGTAGTGTCACGGCCGGCCGCCCTCAGGTACCCCGCGCCATCCTGTTGCGCATCGCACAATGTTTATTATATTAAACTTCAGTATTTGTAGTTCCCGCGCTTTCTTCTTCTATAAGCACCACTTTCTCATATTCTTTGCAATTATTTTAGCTTCATAGAAAGGCTTATTATACATTATTTGTATATTTAAATTTTTAAATTATATTTTTGAGAGAAACTAATTAATAATTAATAATGAAATGATTACCAAACAACATAAAAAATATAAGTGTTTATAATGAATTTACATATAAAAATATTATGATTTTCTTTGTTCTGTCATTACGTTATAAATATAGAGCTTATTTAGCGCTCTAAAGTAAAATATTTTAGTATTATAAGAATCTTATTTAATAAGAATCAAGTGAGTATAATGGACAGTATAATACTGTTATCGTACTACAGTTGCGGGACTCTACTCAGAATTTATCCCGCGTCAGCTTAAATATTTAACGAAAAATGCGACACATTTGAACATATAGGAGAAATGGTAGATACCATTAATAGACATGTAAAGGTTCATGGAACAATAAAATGTTTTATTATTTTGTATTATGTCAAATTGCTGATATTTTTTGGGAAAGAAATGTTTATTAATTAATATTTTATAAATATGTAAAAGCTTCATATAGTAATAATATATAGTGATTTCTTCATATAGTGATTTTACCTTATTTTTATTTACTACGAAAATAATTTACAAAATTGTGTGCATGTTTCATATATACATGTCATATATAATGAGGTACTGTGCTATTCATTGTTACTATTGTCACGAGCTTTTCTTTAACTACTAAGTAGAAAAACCATCGGACAAAAATGCGTAGGAAGTGGGTTCAAATGTACTAGAAATTTCTAATTAACACAAACTAATTTGTGGTTTTAAACTTCAGACGGACGCCACTTTAGTCTCCCTTTGTTAGCGTAAAACAAAATTATTTAAATTTCTCCCTGTTTTTATCTTGCCAGCGTCTTGTTCTAAATTAAATTAAAGAAATAAAACATCACCCTGAGGCTTTATTATCACAAATTGTAGACGAAACACAATTTATCGTGACAATATTTGTATATCATTTTATTCGTAGCGGCAGGTGGGCATTGTTTTTTATTGACGTTGTATTCCTTTGAATGTGTTTTGTTGTTTCTTTTTTTTGCGCCTCGATTGATATATACATTTTTATATTAAATGTAGACTAATAATATTTTTTAAACATTTTTAAAGAGTTAATCCACACACTTAGGAATGATAAAAACCGACCTGGTCGGTTTCCAGGAGGCGCGGGTTCGAGTCCCGCTACGTTCAAATTTTTATACGTTTTCTAAATAAGTATAGACTAATAATGCTTACTAAATTTTAAAATTTCAAAGTAATAAGATACGTTAGTTTTTAATTCCTATTTCCTACTTCCGCTAATAGTGTGCCTGTAAAAATAAACACAGTACTATAGATATAGATAATATTTGTATGAAATGCTTTGCATTCCATATACATTAAACTTACAACTTTTGTGACCTATATAAATAAGCCAGTTATTTCGCCAAAGAAATCACAAATCATTATAAATTCATGTACACCTAACGCTTTCAAACAAACAAAGCCACTGTGAAATCAAAATATCCTTCCATTCTAAAGCAGCAGCTATATTTCATTTCCTCTTGAAACGACCATAATTTTGTGAAACATTTGTTCGTGCTTTTTCCCTGGAAGTCCGCTCATTTACAGGGGGCAGGTGCGCAAATTACACAATCGTGAGTAACGGCTACAAAGCTCTCCGCTCTACCTTAGAAAATATGATTTTATTTCATATTTTCATAACTTATATAAAATACTTATGGCTTAGAGAAGTCTTATGAATACTAGTCATTCATCAATATACTAAAAATAGTGCTTTATAAAATTATTATAAAGATGAAAATAAATTTCAAAAGCATTCATTGCAAATTCTTGGAAAGGAAAATATAAGCTTTCAAGCGCGGACAAGTCTGCTGCTTGAAGGGCTTTAAGTTTTATTTTGAATTTATTATTATTTTAAAATTATGCGTTTTATAAAGGAATTTTGATATGCAATTATTAGATGGCGAGGCCAGTCGTGGCAAGAGCACAAGTGTGTGACTGTAAGCACGACTGGTTGTGGATTCAATCCCTACTCGAGGAAATTAAATATTTATTTAAATTTTTATTTTGATTTCTTGCTTTGCTATTGAGTTTATTTCCGCCACTAAAATGCAATGCCTCAAGAATTCAGTTGAAAGTAGGGAACGGAGTGTCTTAACACTACGTTACTGTCTGCGGGATACAAAGTAAAGCTGATAAATTTTTCTTTTTTGAATTACTTTAGGTTTTCAGTAACAAATTTTTTAAAAGGAAATCATTTATTTGATATATTTATACATCGACTCCTTAAATGATAATTTTAATTAAATTAGGGTTAAATTTCCACAGTAGCGACTATTGTTGTCTTATAAATATACAAAACATGGTTCTTTTGTTGTCATTTTAATAATAAAAAATAATAATTAATAAAAATGTAATAATACTAAATTCTCATAAGTTATAATTGGAATGAGACGATAGCGCATTATTTATCAATTCTCTTATAGAATTATGGACAGCTAATATTGCGTATCGCTTAATCTCATTTTCATTTTACCCCCGCATAGAGATAGAGAGATGTTATAATACAACATGAGATATTTTTAAACATTTTTAAAGTGTTAATCCACACTTAGGAATAAGTAAATAAGTAAATCTAAATAAGTATCTAAATAAGTACAACATGAGATAGTTTTTCGTCGTCTAACAAATAATTAATATTATTTTAGACTAGCGGCCTGCTCGCGGCTTTGCCCGCTTGAATTATATGATTGTTCATTTCAGAAATATAGATATATACAAACAATGTACAAACAGCCTTAATTATTAAATACTTAATTTCGATAAGTATTCACGATATTCTTTGTAATATGACTTATAATAGCTCCTGCACAGTTTTTAAATTAGTAACATATATTATTAGTTAAATATATAATTGGACGGACAAACAAAAAATTTATCTTATAATGATTTTGAGGTATGTACCCTAAAATACCCTTGGCACATACATACATGCAACATACAGGTGCTATTGCACTGCACGTGCAATGTCTAGTCTAGTGCAATAGTGATATTTTAATAAACAGAGTCAGAGCATTTTTTTCTTAAAACCCAATTTTTTAGAGGTTACTGCCAAAAGTTATTTATTTTATACGTTTCTTAAAAAAATATTAATAACATAAACGGACGAACGGGCTGAAGAACCTATTCAAAATATTTCTTTGAATATTAAATCATTCTTTATCACTGTGTTAAATAATTAGGAATTATGCTAGACTATTACGAAGGTAATCTTCACCAACAATTCACTTCAGTTTACTTTGTAGTTAGTACTATAAACAATTGTACTTTAAAAATACGTAAATTTATCAACAGTGAAATAAATAAGACGTTTCTGTAGTCATTTTTTGGCCAGAGTTTCAGAAAACGACGTTTTATGAACAGGGCCATTGGACTTTTGAACTGTAACCTTTCGAACATTGTTAGAAAAATACTATGTTTATGGTAAATTTATTATAAGTATAGATTACACTTATACGACGTAATGAACTTTTAACAAATAATAACTCAACAATATGTTTTATGCATTATAAACATTCATTATCATATGTAGTCAATAGATATCGTTGCGTACGTTTCTATTTTTTTTTCAAATATAAATATCTTAAAAACTATAAGTACATTATTTTTTGATAGAGTATAGCGGTAACCTTTCCAAACTATAAAAATATAAAGTTTTTTGTGCACAGCGCCATCTATTTATGATTGTCAATAGATAGCGTTACGTGTAGGATAGAGAGTATCAAGATTTATTAGTACCTACTGTTTGTAGTCAATAGATAGCTTTACTTGTATCGATTTCTACTATATCAAATATAAACTTCTTGGAAACTGAAATACTTATATCTTTTGATAGAGTGAAGCAATTACAATGAAATAAACACTAAAACTTACTTAGATTTACTTGTAATTTTTGTGTATAAGAGTTGCTTAAATATATTATGTACTTTTTACATGATAAGTAGTCACATAAACCGATAACAGACAAACAGACAAAAAATTCGTAAAATGTTGGAAATGGATTCTGTTAGTTAACCTTTAACACCCTGGCTATTTTTTTTTAAATATTTTCAATGTACAGAAACGACTTTTCTACAGATTTATTATAAGTATAGATAACTCCGCAAAATATCAAGGCATATCAGGTAAAATATAAAAACTACATGTAACAGTAATACTCCAATCAGTGGTTCCTTATAATGAAGATATTTCGGGTTTCTACTAACATTGCGGAGCGGTAATGGAACAATTAGGGGGCGAAAGCTAAACAATTCTCATTTGCTCCGCAAATCGAAACTGACTTCATTGTGTACATATGTTTTTATTGCACTATATAAAAGCTGATGTTATAATGACTTTAATCCGAATATATACATTTTCACCTCAATTTGAACCCGTTCGGATTTTATTAGTTTAGATTCACACTGTATCACGCATATATAGTCTATAGGTATATAGTCGGAGCTCAGTGTTGAGATACTCCGTTCCTCAACTTCTGCCTAATATTTGAAACATTACTAATAACATGGTCGAACTTAACACTACGTACGTCTTATTACCAGAGTGAAGTAATTATTATAATTCATTCTTCCGAGTAGAAATCAAACACTCAACTGTCGCATCTACAGACCGCTGAGCCAAAACGGTCTTACTTTAATCTATTCCGAAAAAAAATATGGTATATTAAGACAGATTACAAGTACATGAAAAATTATAGGTAGCGTTTTGCTTTGTTTTTCAGCAGGGTTATATACGAATTTTCATACATTTCCAACATCAACGTAGAGTAAACAACTACTCCTGTAAGAAGTAACGTTAAAAAAAAACAATGTTATTTCATTGGAATTTAAAAATGCCTTGGCTTTAGATTTATGTCTTATAATTTATATATTTTATATTATATAATGCATAAAATCATACTTACACAAAAGATTGTCCATCATACATTTCATTTCATTAACCGATCTTTTTGCATTCATAAGGTAAAGCACATCGGACGGACTAACAAGCAGAAAGATAAATACAGGTGAGGATATTTACTAAATTACTTACTTTCTTCTAACAAACTTCCTTTAAAAGAAGTCTGGACAGCTCATCTATCACACTATTTTACTTTTCTCGTTTGTCTTACATCTTTACGGTTAGCGCAAAAACGCGATATAATTCTATATATATATATTCATAGTCTAATACTCTAAGCCGTGTCTGCATAATATTGTTGTTTATATATTATATACGCATCTATGTTGACCAATTACTGATATTGCCATTATTGGAATTCTTCTATCAAACTCTGAGATCCTTCAATTTACATTCATGAAATTTACAATTTACATACATCTCAGTTTATTAATTTAATGGAAAAATCATTTACAACACTTACCAGTACAAAAGTACTTATTGTATATAAAGTATTTGAAACTACATACGTCTATGTTATATTTTATTTAATCATTACAAAAGTATTGTTGTCAAGGAATGTTCTTGCAACTTTAATATATAAAGAGTATATTTCAAGGTTATAAAGGAAAGAACAATGGTGTACAATGTTAGAAAATGAGTGTTCCCTGTAATTACGAGTTAAGCGCTTGTTCTTAACTAGCGTCGCCTCCGGGGAAATTCTTGGTTCAACCGTCGCGTAATTGGCTTTTCATGTTAGATGTGCCCCGATATGGATGTCTATTATCGCAGAAATACGTACTTATATGTGATATATCTCTTTTTATTATAGATAACAATATTTCTTTCAACGCTATATTCTATCAGAAACATAAATGTCAAATAAGAGCCAAGTTAAATGTTAAGTGATGCGTCTCTGCTTCACCGACAAAGTAAGAGTGATATTTGTATTAAAACTCAAGTTCACCGGATATGGTGAAGCTAAAAAAAATACATTTTATATTATTTAAATAAAAAAAAACTCAAAAAAGTAAGAAGAGCTAAGAGTTGCTTTGACAAAGCATTCCTGATCGTTTCTTGACAGCTCAGCTCAGTTTACTATATACGTTACCTGTAACATCTAGCTTTAGATCCCAGGGCCCTCAGACCTACGTTATTTTAGAAAAGCTGAAATTTTGAGTCTAATATGTAGTTAAGACTGTATGCGTCCTATCTGACTGGTCTAGGTCCTGATTGAGCTATCGGACTGGTCTAGGTGCTCATAGGCATTCTTGAAATACTCATAGTCCATAAATCATAAATGTAAAATTAAAACTTGCTAATGTAACGTATTTTGCTCCAAATTTTGGGATATCAGTCTAATCATCTTGTTGAAGCGAAAATATTGTGTCGTGTATCCAAAATATCCACAACATGGAAAAATCTATGAGAAATCTTATTTTTCTATCTATTGTTATTTACCGAAGCTAACGACTTGAACATGTGGTACATGATAATTTTCATTTACTCCATGACAAAAAACAACAAAGCTCAACCAAAGCGATCAGACTACTAATGAGTAGGTTCATGATTGAAAAGTATCAAAAAAGTAAAGCCAAACGGACTTAAAGGCGCCTAATTCATCCCTTCTTCCTGAACACCCTTTATATTTACAAAAGGCGTTTTGAATTAGAAATTATGTTATAATTGAGG
The DNA here is from genome assembly GCA_917862395.2 of Heliconius sara. Classification (NCBI taxonomy): domain Eukaryota; kingdom Metazoa; phylum Arthropoda; class Insecta; order Lepidoptera; family Nymphalidae; genus Heliconius; species Heliconius sara. The sequence continues at coordinate 11,068,256 of OU860789.1, read as the reverse complement.
TATTCATTCTAATTTCTGTTTAGGTAGATCTAATTGTCTAAGTACTCCTATCCTATATGAATTACTGTTTTTGTTAAAGGAAAACGTGATGCTGTATTCTTCAACTAGAAATGTTGTCTCATTTTATGAAAGTGGCTTGAGTAATTGAAGAAATATATCGTATATTTTGCCTATGTGTAAGTGAATTCGGCTGAATATTTTCATGTATACGTATTATGATTCTTTCTAATTTAGGCCGTTTTATTGTATTATCGTAATGCATTTTAAAAATAAATTAAAATAGCAATGAAAGTTTCTGTTTTATTGTTATGTTATATAAATCCTGAATAATTTTACTTCTTTTACAAATACATTAGGTTAGTTTTTTATCATCATTTAAAAACGTTATTAATAAAACAGTTTCACCCCATGCTCATTTTGTTTGTCATTTTCCGCTTCAATCGAAGTAAAAAACATTATAAAGGACGACAAAGTTTATTTAAGGCCAATCGTGGCATAGGAGCACAACAATGTTTCAATTTCCAATCGAGTATATAAAATATCTAATATATACATTTTCCTCGCTCTGGTAGCGAGGCAAAGCGCGGTGTTGAGTTCCGCCACCCAACAACTCTCCAGAATTCGGCGGAAAATAGAGAACAGAAGTTTTTAAATTGGAACGGAGTGTCTTAAAATTAGATTCTCGAGTCCTCTCTATTTATACAGCTATGTGCGGGATACAGCGTTAAGCTAAGAAAAATAGAAAAATCGCTTTTTCACACAATATATTCGTTAAGCGCAAGCGTGACCCATTACAAAATGTGATAACATGAAAACTGAAGGAAAAACTATTTCAATCGTACTTAATTAGAATAAAATATAGATATTTATTCCGGAATAAGTAGTCGGTACATTTTTATTGCTATGAAGTTAGGATAATATTATAAAGTTTTTTAAACTTTATAATAGTTTTTATATCTACAATTAAATTTTAGTTGATATTAAGCAGGCAGATATTAAGCAGGCAGGTTGATATTAAGCAGCAATTATTATTAACGGTTTCGTAGCAGTCCTGTAGAGTTTTCGTAGCAAAAGATTTTTTATATTTTGTTGGCTTAAGATTTTCCATTTTTTTGATCAAGTTTTGCCTTTTGGTTTTGCACATTGCAGTACGCCTAATAACTTTAAAAAAGTTCAAATTATACTAAATTTTAAAGAGTTCAAAAAATCAAATACAGAATATTTGTGTGTAATATCTGCACTTAATATATTGTTACTGTTGCATTTTTTATAAAAATCGTATTCCAAATTAGTCTTTGTTTCTAAAAATAGCTCTAATAGTTAACAGGAACTTCAAATATCGAAGGGCGCAACATTATTTCTGAAACTCAAATACTACTACATGAAATATGTATTAATTTTTATACGGCTGAATTATTTATCGTTATAGCAATCTCTTTACCGTATATTTTAATAGGATACAATTTATATTTAAGCAATTTTCTCGAAAGAATTCATTTCCGGAAATTCGTAAAGACCAAATCCGATTCTTTTCAAATTGTTTTGAGGAAAAGCGTCTTTCTAACAGCATGAACTGAGTTTCAAACTAATTGCCATTTAGAGTACTTTGAAATCTCAGGGTTGGCGCGAGCCCAGAATAAAAAATGTTAGGGTCAAAATAAAATGTTTAATCTCAATACAATATAAAAGTAAGAAAATATTATTAAATCTAAGCTATTAGAAAGGTTCAAATTAAACTCTTTGGTTGAATGTTCAAAAAATAGAAGATGAATATCTGGTTTAAAGGAAGGAAACGATGGTGTGAATAGATTTTTTTTATTTAGCTTCATTTGAATATTAAATGTTTCAGGATTAAAGTTGTTATGATATTTTAGAAGAAAATGTTATTTAAATTTAACAATTATATTCCCTACATAAAGATAACATAAAATGACACGATATGTGTCATTTGTATATGTTGTTGAGTCTGTTTAAAAAGAGTTGGGGTAGAAGCTTAATTGCACTACTATATCGGAGTAGGTAAAGAACAAAGAGGAAAGAGATATTTATAAATCAATTAGTCAAGCTAAAAATAGCTCACTCCCCCGAGTAGTAACCAAATCCACCACCGTCGGGTTTAAAGTCAGATGATACGTCACTGTGCCACGACTGCCTTCGGCCATGCTTATCTTACCTAAATCTAAACATTGAACATTAACTTACTGGATCAACCAAATTCCATTAAAATAATTTGTATTCGTATTTTACAAGAATCTAAGTTTCTTTCTGGTGTCCAATATATATGTATATTTAGACATTGTATATTGAAGTTCTCTTTAAAATGTTATTCGTGGAATATCTACTTTAAATTTCAATCAGAATCCAATTTCAATAGTCAGCGACGGCGTCAATATTGACATAGTATCGCGCTGTTATTTTTATTCCTAGACGAGAACTATAAAGCAACCTATACATATTTAAATAAAAAGGTTTTTTTTAAAAACCCTTGTGTCTCTGGACTTTATTTTACTTAAGGTCGTGTGTATTGAATGAAGCCCAATGCTATAATCTAACTAAAAAAATTATATCAGAAAAAATAAAAATATGCTTATGAATGAAGTGGCATATTTGGAAAGCATGTTTAGTAGAGATGGAAGATACGAGATGTGTGCGAAAAGGCGTATTGTTGCTGTTAATAAGGTTAACGGTGCCTTAGGTGCGTCGATAAGACTGCGGAACGTCAGCACTGCTGTACTTCTGGCCGTACACAATGCGTTTTTTTTACCGAGGTTGTTACACGGCAGCAAAACGTGGGAATTACAGAAGAAGATACACAGAATTGCAGGCACTAGCGAGGATGTGACGGTGGGAATGACGAAGAACGTTCTCAGCTGGTTTGGGCACGTTGAACTACTGAGTGATGCGAACGAATGGCAAAAAAGATTTATGATGGAAAAGTGAGTGGTAAGAGAGAGAGGGGGAGACCTCAGTTGACGTTCGGAAACACAGTATCAAAGATACTGGAAGAAGGTCACGTCACGCTAGGGAAGCTAGATTACATTAGAGGAGATTTAAAATAATTAAAATACACTTCGCCGAGGCCAATCGCGGTGCAGGGGCACAAAGTGGGACTATAAAACAATTGGTTGTGGGTTCGGTCCCCACTCGAGGAGATGAAATATTTATTTATATTTATATTTTCATTTCTTCCTTCTCGTGGCAAAGTGCGGCGTTGAGTTTCGCCACTCAACACGCAATGCCTCCAGAACTCGGCGGAAAGTGGGTAACGGACTGTCTTAACAATAGGTTCTCTCTGCCTGCCATGCTGTGTGCGGGATACAGCGTGAAGCTGATAAAAAAATACACTTCTTTGACTGAAATTTGAACAATTGCTTACGTACCTTCTTTGGAAGTTGATAAATGAATAGTTAAAAAATGTTTCATAATAATGAATATGTATTAAAATGTATTTAGATGTATTGATTCATTAAAATATTTTATTTCATAGTTTTTTATAAAAATAATAAAAAAAATAGTTTTTTATATAAACGTGACAAATTATTTTTCGTTACGTAGCGAATTTTCGTAGAATAATTATTTTTATCCTGGGAAAATACTGGATTTAAGCTTTAATTTAATTCATTACTTTCTAACGAAAATGTCCTCGCGGGACTTCCGATAGGATTTTTAAAAAATATTCATTGGTAGGTCACCGTCAATTTCTATGTTAAACTAAATAATGAAGCGCTCTAGCTAACTAATAATTTGAAAACGTTGTGTGGCTATAAGAGCGCATCCTAAACATAGTCCCCATGTTTATTTTTTTACTTAATTTTTTATCGAGCCCAAGAATGCCACGATATAGTCGACAGAACTACCCTGCACTTTATAATCCAAGTACTCCAAAATCTCCAGTACACCAAAAAAACGTGGACCAACAGGATTGTATTCGTATTCTCACCAAGTTAACAACTTAGGTGTTCCACCTTGTTGGATATAGAATGACGTTACATAAGTACCATGCATTACAACCAAATTAAACGTGTATACATCAGCTTAATAGGCTGAACATATCCATTCCAGCCGAAGACTTAATGACATTGTAAACTAAATAAAAAATGCTAAAATTAAAGCGGTGAAAATTTATACTTTTATCAGTTGAAGAGGAAGTAACGTTTTGAGTTTTACCCAATTAGCCAGCGAAGCCTTTTCAGTGATGGTCAACCATTTTAAATTACTTTATCGACATCAAATTTTCCATTGAGCATTCAATTTACTGTGTTTAATTATTATGTTATTATTATTAAATTCGCTTACTCATGATTAACGTTTTATTAATTATTATTCGAAAACAAGAGAATGTTTTGATTAATATAGAATTATGTTGCATATTTAACTGTGAATATAAATTGTTATATGAATTTAATTTAGCTTAATTTTGCCTGAACTTCATATAAAATGAAAACGAAAAATATTTATTTATACAAAACAAATGATTTAATTAAGTAGCTGCGTTGTCGCTTACAATTCACACAGAAATATTTAAAAGAGAACAAACTACTTAACGCGTTTCAGGGTGAGGAAAGAGGTCAAGGGGGCCTTTTAAATGTACGCTTCCCTACACTGCCCGATATTCTCTCCCCCACCAAGCAAATTAGAAATGCCTTCGAAGAACGTTCTAGAAATGAATAGATGATGGTTTAACGCAAGTTGAGATGTTTAAGTATAGATAGATATATACACAAATTTCGTTGAATAACCTGTCGCTCCGACTACCACGTACAAACTAAACCTATTTGGTATCTTTTCTCGTGCCAGATTTTGGAAAATGCTTTATTAATGTTTCCTTATATTTATTATCTTTAAAGATTGTTAGGATGAGGAACAATTTTTATGAAAATCCTTCATATATTATTTTTGTTACACCCATACTATTGTCTAGCCATTTCTTAAGTGACTCCCTACGAATATTTCAGATGCATAAATAATGTATCTCGCATTGTGTTTTTATTGTTTCGCTTTTGCCTATGTGTTAACACACAGGTTAGAATAAGTGTTTCAATTTTTTTTATTATTCCTTAAATATTTAATTTACACTTTTAGTAACATTTTGTGCCCTTGCATGTATTTTTTTTAGTTCCACGATGCGTCTACCCAACAGCTGGAACCTAGGTTTATGACAGCTTCACCCGTTTGTCTTATCACCAGAGTTAGGCCATGAAAATATTTCATTACCTTAAATAGGAATCGAATCTGGGACATAGTGTTTACAGTCAGACGATGAGCTGCAGTGCAACGATAGTTAGTTATGGTCACTAAAATTTTATATAAATTAAATGTATGGTAAAAATAATATCCAGTATCAAAAGAAAGCATAATAATATCGTTTAGTTATAATTATATCGCAGCGCTTTACAGAAAGCTTTTTACCATCTGGATAAAACTTCCCAGGTTGGCTTCAAACTAAACAATTATTGCTACAATAAAGACAATCTTATTTAAATTTGTCTATATATTTTTATCTTATACTTGCAAAACATTATAACATAATGTTTAAATTAATTCAAATAATTTATAAGATAACTTCGCCTTTAATATCCCATTATAAAAGTTATACAGTCATTTAGCTGCCACCGCTTTCTTTGTCTTCGACATAATGCGAGCAAGGTGTCGGAATATCGACATTTAGGTAATACTATTACTTATATTACCTACGTGTTTCATAGACGATCAATATACCAACCTTAACGCTAGCCAACCTTACAAGGTTTTCTAAGTTCCATTAAAACGATATATTTTATTAAAATTAATCTTTTAATGGAATAGGGTTTTTATTGAAATTCAATATTAGTTAATTTGTGAAGCTGTCGTGGTGTAGTGGGACATCGTCTTTAAATGTAAAGGCTGTGAATTCGAGTCCTACTTTGAAGGATTAGTTATATTTAGTTAATTTATTTTCATTTCTCAGCTCTGGTTGACAAAGCGCGGCGTTTGGTCCTGCTACCCTGCAGCCAATATCTTGAAAATTGGGTCGAAAATAAAAAACGGAGTGTCTCCCTCTGTAATCGTGAAGCTGTTTACAAAAGTTAATATCTATTTGTCTTTCGTTCACTTAATGTTTATTAAGCTTAAAAACCAGTGCTTCCAAAGTTTTAATGACTCTTAGCTTAGCGGCTCTAAAGCAAGTTTTATGCGATTTTTATTACTCGTTATTCGGTTTTGCCTTAATGGTAATGAAGCAGTTATTATTGTTATCGATTAGTTGACTTCTTTTGTTTCCTATGACCGCTATTACATCATTGAGGCCAGTCGTGGCACAGGGGCACAAAGTGTCATTATAAAATCGACTGGTTGTGAGTTCGATCCTCACTCGAGGAAATGTATATTTTCATTTCCTCACACTGGTGCCGAGGCAAAGCGCGGCGTTGAGTTTCACCACTCAGCACGCAATGCCTCCAGAACTCGGCGGAAAGTAGGGAACGGAGTGTCTTAACACTAAATTTCCTTTGCCTACCCTGTGTGCGGGATACAGCGTGAAGCTGTTATTATATCATACAAAAATTTTAGCTATTTTTTCCTTGAGGTTTTATTTGTTTTATTTAATAGTAGTGATTTGATCACCTCCTCATCACTCTAATTTGTTATTTTCTATTTTGGTGGATAATGATACAATTTTTTTTCCAATATCAAACGAGTAATATATAGGTATATAAATAATATATTCTTTGCTATACTCTAATATAATATGCATCCTCCTCTTATTAATCTGGCTGTTAATAGAATCCGCATTAAAATTCATACTTGGAAAGATCTAAGTGGATATTCCTTTGGAAACTTGGAAAGCGATTGCTTTGCAGAGAACATAAAGATATGTGACCTAGTATAATATAAGTGTATCTTGTTAAAAGCTACTTATAACCAGTAAAAAGCGTATTATATAATTGTGAAAACTTATTGACTATATAAATACATACTTTTCATCAATATTTGATACATATAGTAATTAGTAGAATAATTCTCGTCGTAATATAAAATTTAAGCTAATTCATCATCCTACGAATATTCTTAGTGGAAAAGTCTATAAGGATGGATGTTTGTTTCACTCTCACGCAAAAACTACTAAACGGATTTAGATGAAACTTAGCAGTAATACAAAACGGTAAATAAAAATTTGTATAATTGGGGTACAATATAACATTAGGGATATGTGGGTTAAGCTGCGTTTAGGTCACTAGTACTCTATAATGATGTATACTCTAAATTTACTCACAATATTGATTACTATATAAAATAAATAGAACTAACGAACATCGCGTACAAAATGCAAATTCATTTAACATATGCATGTCAAGAGTTAATTAATTGCAAGCATTGCATTGAAAATTCGATAAAATTTATATTTTTTGCGTTTACTGTTTTTCGGAAATTTATGAATGTTTTATATAATTTATTTATTGCAGTGCTTGTGATATCTACTTATGTTTGTAGCTATCGATTAAAATTTCTACGGTACGGCAATAAAACATTTGGCGTAGTGTTAAGATACTTCTTTCCGCACTATCTGTCCAATTTTCGAGAAAATACTCTTTTACACGTGAAGAAGTTTATGTGAACTTGAACGTTTTGTATTGAATAAAAAAAATAATTTATTATTTTTTAATTATTAAGAAAATAAAACTTTTTAATATTTATAGTAAATATATCTATTTTAATTAATCTTTCAAGGCATGAATTAAATATCTGGTAAATAGAGACTTGTTATCTTAGTTAAACCGAACAATCTTCTTTGCCTGCACCGTTTAAACCTAGATCGTATACTTGCCCTAGCCTGTTATACTTACTTAACATGCTTAAAAGCCGAACGTAAAAGGATATTTAAAGGTAAACGGAGAAAATATATTGTCAAGGCACTCCTTTCTCCTCTTTTGCCCGAATACAACATGCTTTTTGAATGGCGGAACTTAACGTCGTGCTTCATCCTATAAAGAAAGAAAATCAATGTAACTAAACATAATAATATCCCTGAGCGGGAATAGAACGCATACCACCAAGTATACTTATTTGATAATGATCTTCGATGGACGGCTTAGAAGTTTTATTAATATATATTTTTAAACTTTATTCAAACTGCCTCAGGTATAACGATGTAGGAAAACTAAAAGGTAGACGGAGGAATATTGATTGATTATAGGTTATTATAAAGACATTACTAACCCACATAATGTAATATTTTTATCTACACCTATACTTTCTTACAATCACGGACTGTAACGCTTAATTAAAGTGTCATAAATGAAGAAAAGGCGGTTTTTCCGCCGGTAGTATATTGTCTGCCAATATATTGAGATTGTATGTTTTATAAAAATATAAAACCATAAAAAATTCCACTACAAGTTTTAATGCAGATAAAACGACGAGCTTAAATATAGTAAACGTAAGAAACTCATGCATTGTTGTCTATCTTGTTTCATGACCTCATAAATTTAACTGGAGCCGGTGTTAGCATCTTGCCGTGTTGTGAGGCACCATGCACTGGCAACACTGAATACCGGTGTTAATAATTTAAAAACTTTGAGTTCAACAAAGATCTTCGTCCCGGGAGATTTTACTATGACAGAAGAGTAAGATAAAATATTTGATAAACATAACAGATGGAACTTTGGACTTTAAAGTATTAACGGTATAGTATATAACTGTAATTTTACATTTAATTATGACCACGTTTTTTTTATTATAAGTGATACTAAAATATACGTTTGTTTAAGGAGTTCAAGTTTAAGTAGAACATGTGTGGATACAATATTCAATAAATTTGAATTTATTGCTCTTAACTCTAACACTGCCTAAACATTAATAACAGTATTTACTTCATGAATTTATACATAAGATTTTAAATGTTTATACAAATTATATTCAAAACAAACAATATCAAATTATGTTAAATAATGAAGCCAACAACACCTGATGTTGAATAATAATGAGGGCAGTAGTGGCGCAGGGGCACAAAAGTGTGACTGTAAAACCGACTGGTTGTGAGTTCGATCCCCACCCGAGGAGATGAAATATTTACTTAAATTTATAGTTCCATTTCTTCGCTCTGGTGCCGAGGCAAACTGCGGCGTTGAGTTCTGCCGCTCAACATGCAATGCCTCCAGAATTCGACAGAAAGTGGGGAATGGAGTGTTTTAACATTAGGTTCCCTCTGCCTACCCTGCTGTGTGCGGGATACAGAGCGTGAAGCTGATTTATGTTAAATAATAATTAGAGGAGAATGTATGTACATACAAACATGAAAATGCCATATAGTAAAAAATGGATTATTATATTTTATTATATTCTGTTTACCTTCCCGCAGTATTACACAGCATTGTAAGCAGAGTTTTACCGCAACAAAATACGATAAAATGTTATGTATTATTATGATAATCACCATCAAAAAAATATTATATGATCAAAAATAATGCGATCATCACGAATTTATGAGAAAAAGAAAAATAATTGCAAAGTAGAAACTTTAAGTAATAAAATAACTTAGAATTCATCCTAAATCCTCTGACATTCCTTACAGTTAAATATTAATATGTTTTTATTACAATTTCCAATAATATTTTTATTAAACAAAGTATAAAAAATCATCATTAAAATGTTATATACCTGTACGAATGAATTATAACTAACATGTATCTTTCGCAATGAACTCTCGCAAAATTTTCAAACGCAAATTAAACGCAAGCAGAGCAGAAAGTTCTGGTGTCCATTTAATTCAGTTCATTTAAATTTTAATTAATGTTTGGACGTGTGTGCTCTTTTCCAAATTAAGCGTTCAGGTTCATTGTGAAAAAAAAACTTTTATTATTAAATTATTTAAAGCTTTATTTTCTTCTTACTACTTATTCTTATATCTTATTTAACTTATAAATTAAAATTAAATTCTTAAATTCTGTAGTATTATAGACTGTCAACACGATAGTTGTGGGTTCAATCCCTACTCGGGGGGTTTTAAATAAACTGAACTGAACTGAGAATATAGTGACAAAACACTTGGTTTCCCACTGACTGCTCAAATTCGAAACTAATCTGAAATAAAGCGTTCGCTTTTTTGCTATAATTAAATTCAAGTAATTAAAGTCTATACCTTCCCAAACTACTATTTTATAATATTATGTGACAGCAATTACAAAGAACAATAGCCTCCAATCCACTATACAAAACATCATTTAATCTTACTTCGCGGCACAATCTCCCTCTATCCTCCTAATTAAAGAGACCGGCTTCCGGAGAATTCTGTTTTAATAAATTGAGTTATCCCGCTTGAGAAACCATTATGCAACAATGCATCTGCGGAAGAACGGAAATTGTGTATGAAAACTAATTATATTGTAATTTGACGTAATTAAAATTAATTTTGCAAAGCGTGCTTGGAAATTTTAAATGTTTCGAGGAATTTTAGCAAGTAATTTTTTACTAATTTACTTAAATATATATATATATATATATATATATATATATATATATATATATATATATAGTGTTCTTTCACATTGTTACTCTTAATCTAGGGTGGTGGGGGGTGGCGAAATCAAGTTAGAAAAAACGTTAAGCACCAGACCAAAAATACTAAAAACAAATTCTTAAATACACAGCGTTAAATTCCGCCAGTCCACACGCATCTCTAAAATAATACGGTGCGTGGGGAACGGAGTGTCTTAATATTAGGTTCCACCTGCCTAACCTGCTATATGATTGATACAGCATGCAGCAAATGTATAGTGCCATTTTATTCTATTGTCAATGTGCACTCTTCTATTGATAAGCCAGACCGTTTTATCCGAACCAATAAGTCACGTTATCCACGCTCGATATAAAGTACTTACCTATTACGATTATGGCAGTTCGCATTTGTACGCGAATTCCAATATGGAATAAGTACGTATGTACATATATGGTTTGTTACGTTTATGCTTATATTTTTATTACAGTCGTTATGTTTTATTATTTATAGATCTATTGATGGTGTAGAGAATATACTATTATATAGAATTACTTTGTTTTTATTCGGTATCTTGTCTTCTTATTTTTCTCCTCAACTTGTACTACTTTCCGGGGGAACTTAACACCGTACTTGGAAGTGATGTCAGTGCGAGTGATTGGAAATAATTCATTCATCCGAGTGGAAATCGAACCCACAACGGTCACTGTTTTTAAAATTTAAATAAAACCATATATATGTACCTATATAAGAAAAGTTGAAATAAATAAATAAATTCATAAAAAGTAACTGAAATAGTACAATGGCTTAACTGTATATTTTCACAAATTGAAACTACGGCGCGTGTTCAAATGAAGTTAACTTTCATAATTTATCCAGCATTGTGTTGAATTTTTACACGGCTCCAGTGAGATAGCAACGGTAACAGTTGGTCATACAATAAATGTGTGAAATATTATGAAAATATACATGTTTGAAATAATTTAAATGTAAAGCCGTTTGTAGACGTTATCTTTTGTATAAAAGCTCCGTAAAAACGTTACAAAGTCAATTTCAAATCATCCGGCTCGTTTAATTAACAAAATTAAAAATTCTAAATTTTAGCAGTTATGTAATAGTTGTCTATCATTTAAGATGCAAAAAATGGTTATGAATAAAAAATTATAAACATTTTTACACTTTTTCACGTTTTATTTTACGTTTAGAAAAGAAAAATACTTATTTAGAAAACGTATTTTGAACGTAGAGGGATTTAAACCATCGTTTTTTACATAAAAGCTATCGTAAATATTTTTTTAAAGTTAATTTCAAATCATCCGGTTCGTTTAATTAACAAAATTAAAAATTTTAATTCTTACCGGTTTTAATAGTTATTTGTCTATCAATCAATATGCAGAAAATGGTTAGGCATAAATAAATTATGAAGGTCTTTTAAATTGTTAAAGATTTTTCACACTATAGTAAACTGTAGAATTTCCACATTTAAAAAAGAAAAAATATTTCTAGGATTTGAATGATCCTAATACTTGAAAACCGTTCAAGAAATAAGAACACAAATATAGAAAAAGAAAATAAAAAAAGTTGAAACCAGAGGACATCGCAGGAACAGTACAAACCAACTAATAAATGATCTGATAAATTATTCTGGGTTTATTCTAGTCTCATAGATTAGTATCACGAAACTACATTATCGCCCTACGTAACAGTGACTTAGTGGGCCCTAATGCCGTATGACTGCCGCATATAATGTGTGGTTGTTTGTTTACTGCTGCTGTTAGTTCTAGAATTAATAGCTAACGAGTTTTGCTGATAGAATGTTTTCTTGTGTTAACGATTATGATGAAATTTTAATTTAGGGGATATAGGGGATCGTGGAAGCTAGTGTTAAGACACTGTGTTCCCCATTTCGATGGTTCCGTTTCCCATTCTGCCCGAATTCTTGAGGCATTGTGTGTTGAATGGCGGAACTCAACGCCGGGTTTTGACTTGTTACCGGTTACCGGTTCGAAGGAATGATAATATTAAATATTTTATCCCCACGACAGACCAACAGTCACGTTTATTGCCACACCAGTGCGCCACAACGGCCTCTTGTTAATTTCTTACACAATTCAAAATGTTAGTAGTTTATCACTGTGGAGCGTGAATTTGTAGCTGCTAGTAAACATTTTGATCTAATCACGTGTCCTTTTGCTTTGTAATGCCGTTGTATTTTGATTTGTTTCTTGTCATTTAGAAAGATAGCTATTGTGGTTTCGTCAAAATTAAATATAATAATATAAATGAAAAGAAAATATTTTATGAGACTTTTGTTGTGAGTGAAACAATCTGGCTGTAATCGCGATGGTAGTAGGTTCGACTGTGATAAGACAATGCGCTGTGTTGAGCTTTTTCAGTCAACACGCAATGTATTGAAAGTAGGGAAACGAGTGTTTTCCCATACACCTTTCCCCACTTTTTTTATAAAATTTTCGAGACCCATTCTTTCGGAAGATTCTTATGTCGAGCGGCAGAACTCAAGCTCAGCTTACTATAAAGCAGGATGGGCAAAGGGAACTTAGAATTGAAACATTTTGGCTTAAACCTATTTTTGATCGAACTTACAACCGTCACATTTGAGGTGTGCTACTACGCCACGAGCCAGCGGTATTTTTTCAATTTAATAGCAATTTACATTATTTACAAAATTTCTACCAACTTCTAGCGTATTACGCTTAAAACTTTAATAGGTATATTTCATAGTAAAAATTTGTATTTCAAACATTCAACATAAATCATCCAGATCTCGTGTGTTAATTCAGTTTGTAAACTATCTGTGTGCCAATTTCATCTAATTCCTTTGAGCTGATTTTGGGTAATTGAATAACAAATATTCATATATTATACAAACACACGAACTTATATTCACACTATACAAAAATTAGATGAATATACTGGAATTTAACTAAATATGTTTTACAATAATTTTCTTAGTTTTATAAGAGGGAGCTTTTGCTCAAAAAATTCGGTAATTATAGTAAAATTTTACAAATTATTTTTAGACAGCAATTTCATTTAACATCTAATAGTTTATACATAATTATGTAGCTCTTGGATCCTTTTAAACATTGGAGATACATGTCTTGTATATTTCTATATATTTCTTGATCCTTTTATTAGTTTTATAGGATAAAAATAAAAGCAATACTGCATATTTTTTTAATGAGATATGCAAAAATCCGTTAATAATAGAATAGTATTGTAAGATGATTATTTTAATGGTGATCATAATATGATATACCTTCATAATTATATTCCGTGACCGAGAGACTTACTGACAATTCACACAAGAACGAAAGAAATTGAAATTTGGCATGCCTAGGGAGTGTAAAATTTATTTTCTCGAAATAGCTGTGGAAACAGGAACAAGTGGGTTGTTCCTGTTTACTTCTTAAAGTACACGTAGACAAAATTGCAACTGACGACTATCCTAATATATAGCTACATAAAGCTACTCATTGTTATAGAGGAGGGTATGCCCGAAAATTTACTTGTTTCCGAGATATTCATAATTTAAAAATACTATATAACATATATGTGCATTTAAATGCAAAAAAATATATATTTTGCGTGTTTTTCTACCTTAGTCCTTATTTCATGACGAAACAAGCCGCCGACTGAAAGTTGTAGTTTTTTGTTAATTGGGTGACAAAGTTTGAAAACGTAAAAATTTGCCACAAGCTGTAATTTTCAATGTGAATAAAGGGGCTCCATCTCTTTCTTCATTTATCTCTTTTTTTTCATCAAAATGAACTGGATATTGATGGTATTGTTTTTCGTGGTTAAATACTATTAAAATTATACTTAAAAAGCTTTCAAATTAAATTTGTAAGGAACCCAACAACTGCTACTTATCCGCCCTTTATTCGACGGCGGTCGTTCGCGGCGAGATTACTATTGTGTACTTTTTCAAGTTTTAATTAAAACGTTACGAGTTTTTGAACCTAATTCATTTACTCTCTTCTTATCATGCTGGAGGTCTAGTTAAAACAACTTCTTTATTTCTACTTTCATAAAGTTTTACAATGCGGCTCCATTGTTTTGTTTTTCTTTTTATAAAAATGAATCTAAACATGTATAGGTATAGGACTGAGCTATTTACAAACGAACATTTCAGTCGCCGCTCTAATTACTTATACATATTTGACATGTATGATTTTCATGAATTAGAACAATGAAATAAATTTATGTTGAATTCTAATTTTAATTGTCTACAAGTTGCTCATAGTGACTCAGGCGATCAGGTGAATGTGTTCGTATGTAAGGATTGCGAGTTTGATTTCCACCCAGTAGAATATTTGTATTTACATTATAATTACGCAGCGTCTGACCATAAAACGTGACGGTTGTGAGTTCGATTCCTGCTCGGGGAAATGCGCTGCGGGAAATGCGTAGAATAATACGGGGGAAAGAATTATTTCCCAGCTCTGGTAACAAGAGCCTCGCTGTCCCTCAACACGCAATGTCTCTAAAATGGGACGATGCATGTGGTGGACTACGGAGTGCCTAAAGCTGCAGAGCCTTGAACATCGTCGAAAGGTAGCCTGCCTGTCGATATTTTATAGGATACATTTCGGAGAGTGTGCAGCAGCGCTGCATGACTTAGTACCCTCTTCTCCTTTCCATCTGCGAGGCACTAGACGCAGGCAGGGATTTCACCCATATGTTGTCGATATACCACCTTTTCGCACGCAGCGCTTCGCCTCCACTTTCATAAAGCGTACTGCTAAAGAGTGGAACTCCCTGCCTGCTGAACTGTTCCCCGACAGGTATAACCTGGCCCTTTTCAAGGCAAGAGTGAATAGGCATTACCTAGCATGCTCCACCATCGTTCGCATCGTCACTTAACACCAGGTGAGATAGCGGACAAATGCTTGCCTATCTACAATAAAAAAAAAAAAAACATTAGGTTCCCTTTGTATCAAAATTGATAAAATCCGACTCTACGTATTCATGTTATATACTTTAGTAACATTTATTTTTAATTTATAACAGGTCTCAAAAAGTTATCCTTTGTACGTAGCAGGCAACTTCACCTTACACATGGCGATATATAATCAACCTAATTTTATCCCAAGTTTAGAGTCCTACTTTATATTTTATAGTCATAATAGAACTAGTGGAATATTGAGGTTTTGCTAATAAATATGGTTTCAGCGTGCATAAAAATCATTAAAATTATTTTTAAGAAATTATTTATCCACATTCTACGGATGGGCATAGAGAATATAGTTATAATATTACGTTATATTGGTTTCTTTCTGCCTATCCATTTTATATTTTGTGTTAAATAATGGTAACTGATGTAATACTTGTAAAACACATAGGTATTTTTTTACTTCACGCTTTATTCCATAAATAGGAGTGTCGAGGCACTCTGCAGTACGTACCACATGCTCCGCCCTATTTACGAAGCAATCTTCCCATCGAGCGAACTTCAAACCCACAACCGTCGCGTTTTATAGTCATGCGTTGCACCGCCGCGTCACAATAACCTCGCTGTAGATGATTAAATTAAAAATTCTATATAAACTTATTTCATTGTTTGTAAATAGGTCAGTCCTATACCTATACATATTTAAATTCACTCTAACCAATGATAATAATTCATTTTTATAAAAAGAAAAAACAGAACAATGGAGCCGCGCGTAAAACTTTATGAAAGTAGAAATAAAGAAGTTGTTTTAACTAGACCTCCAGCACGATAAGAAGAGAGTAAATGAATTAGATTCAAAAACTCGTAACGTTTTAATTAAAACTTGAAAAAGTACACAATAGTAATCATGTCGCGAACGACGGCCGTCGAATAAGCAGCAGTTGTTGGGTTCCTTGCTAATTTAATTTAATTTTTACACTTCATTTTTCGGAGTTCAAATTTGTAAATATATAAATAGAAAAAAACAATACAGGTTTTGACAGTTGAAAGTAACTTAAATAAAGCGAAAATGCTTGATATTTCTTTTTATATTAAACGCCGGATCCGTCGTGAGTAAGGAAAAGTGATGGAGAACTATTTGTCATAGTGTCAGCCTCTATACTTATATTATGCCAACAAGTTGCCGTGAAATTACGTGATAAAGCGATTTTTTTTCTTGAATATCTTTTACCATAGGCATATGTTCGAATATATTTAATATGTACGCAAGTACAGTGACAATGAACATTTTACACTTTATTGAAATGTTTTTTTTTGAGGGGAGCGAACGAAAATATGTTTACATAACGGCCTTGGATAGTTGGCAAGAGATACGGGTTCAAAACTCGACACATTAAAATTTTTATACGTTTACGTTTCTTAGATCGAGCACACATGTCACAGCATCACGCACAGTACACTAACTCTTGAACTCAGCGATTTTATTAGCGATGGAAAAATAAAACCAAGTATTCAATAAGTACTACTTCAACTACTACTAACTTCACGCTTTATCCCTAGCGGGGTAGACATAGAGAATGGAGCGCTAAACGCTACCGTCTCTACATACCTGTTTTGCCTCGTCCACTGTCATTAACCCCTTCATACGAGTACATGCCCTCCGGGGGTCCTCATGCTTTTTACGTGAACTTCGTCCAGTATCTTTGAGGTCCGATATCTCGTCCTACCTCTCTTACCACTCACTTTTCTTCTTCTTCTTCATTGTTACTGTGACATCCTCGCCTGCCATTCTGATCCATGCCATTTTGATCAGCTAAACTGACTCCGCATATCCTACGAATAGATCGCATCTCCACGGCATTCATCTTTCTTTCATTCTTCTTCTGTAATACCCACGTTTCTCTGCCGTATAACAATGTCGGTAACAATGTCGGTACACTGAATTGTGTACAGCCAAACGCGCAGCTGTGCTGACGTTTCGCAGTCTTATCAATGCAACTAAGGCTCCGTTAACCCTATTACCGGCCGCAATATGCCTTTCCACATCCATCTCGTATTCAGGAAGAAGAAGTGTTGTAATTTTATGTGTGTGTATGATATGTAGGTACATTAAAGTACACACGATATATCTTGCGACAAATATACGTAACACATTACAAAGATTTATTTATTGGTTCAGTTTGCTTAGTTTGCTTTTTAATATTATATGCATAAATCAGTTTCACGCTGTATCCCGCACACAGCAGGGTAGACAGAGGGAACCTAGTGTTAAGACACTCCGTTCCATACTTTCGCCGAGTATTATTTATATTTCGGGTTTGGAATTCTATTAATTAGGTTTAATGCATAATTATTGGTACTACCAAAAACTTACTATATTAAACTTTTTACAATCGCTTGCAGGTTGCAGGGCAGGCAAAATTAAACAAAAAAATTAGGGGTTTTTTTCAAAGCGAGTTCTACTGTGATGGAGCTAATCAAACCCACAAACTGTCGCGTTTACAGTCGAACGTGTGTGCACCTGCACCACGACTAGCCTTTTTCTATTCACATATATAAAGCATATAATTGCATTATAATTCATATGAGTTACTGAAAAAAAATTAAAAAATCTCGATTTCTCTGTAGGTATCTTATAGTAACATGATTTGACATACTACAATATAAAATTTGTTGTATTAAAGCATTGCCTCTAGTGTTTATTCATTTTGTACCATGTAACATATTTTTTTTCCGTCAATTTACTAACATTCATAAATTTTCATATTCATAAACGTTACTAAATGTGCTTGCGGTTTACGAAATTTGTATAGCGGGATAAAACATTTGTACAGTATTTATTTAAATTCAACTCTGCCATATTTTAGTGAAAATGTACTATAATCTACTATGTTTGTTGAGTAAAATTGGAATACTGTGAAATAAGCCAAAGTTCACCATATAACTTTCTTAAATCGATTAGAAAATATTTCATAGCCTTTCATTAATTCACCCTTCAGGTACCTGGCCGTCAAGTTTCAGGGTATACGGCTCAGACCAGTGCCAGGAACTTGTGATCCAAAGGTTTAAGGGGACCATTGGAGATAAGCATTAACGCTTTCGCTGTTCGTGCGACTCTCTCCACTTAACCAATATAGAACGTATACCTTATTACTGATGCAGTCCCTAAATAATGCATGTTCTAGAAAGTAAGTGATGATAATCCTAAACTGGTTTAGATCTTAAAGTTAACGTACAAAGTTAACGTAAAAAAGTTAAGTACAAAGATTTGTCTATTGTACCCGTCACTCCTACTTTTCCCATAAAAATAAAACATTTCGTTAAAATTGAAAAATAAATTAAAAGTAAAAACGTAAAAATATTAAATTTTTCCTTTTTATAATTGTCAATATACTATTAAAATATATATTACACAATAAAATCCCACCGTCTGTATATGTTACACAGTAGAAATAATTATTGTACCTTATGTTGACCATTGATGGCAAGTTAGGCCTTTGTATGGACTACTTAGTTAACTTACTGTTTGTTGATAAGCTTCGTTGAGGGCTACAACTTTGAAATGTAACTGCCGACCTTGCTGGTTATATGGCCTTATGTTAGTTTCACAGAAACTGTTGAATAATAGCTGTTGTTCGTTGTATTGCGATAGGAATTTAAATTCGTTAATTTATTAATGAAGTTAAAGAAATTCATAATTTTACTTTATCTAAATTATTTATATATTCTCGTTTTTTACATATCTGTTGATTATTAATAATATTCAAAGTTAAGTTTTTACCAGATCTATTTTATATAGAAATATTGTAAATGCCGTACCCAAAACGTTTCTCTTAACATTTCGTACATTCAAGGCTTCCTAAAAGAGATTTATCCGGTGTTAATATGTCTCTGTTATAATATTGTTTTGATTTCTGTATTTTTTGTCCTTGTGTGGCACAATCATAAATAAAAATAAAAATTTTCAAGCCACATTTTGAATTATTAAAGCACTTTGCGTGTTTTGCACTGGTCATTGGGCTATGTTGCTTAAACACGCCATCATAATAACGTCAAATTCTATTTTTGTATACAATATAAATTAAATGTTATTATAGTACACAGTTAAGTTAATTAAATAACTCTTGTATAGCCAAATTCCCGCACGCCACAATCGATTAAAGTTAAATTTAGAATTCATGTAGCAAAAATTCAATCTGATTTCGGAGTACGCCTGAAGCAATCGGTTATTATGATTATGTTGGCTCTACACATAATGTCTTCTAACCAGAGTCTTAAGGCTGAGTGTATTTTGTAATATACTTATTTTTTATAATTAACTATATAATAAACATTCATATAGTTTATTATAAAAAATAATAAGGCTGTCGTGGCGCAGTGGCACAAGCGTATGACTGTATAACGCGACGGGTGAGTGGGTTCAATCCCTGTTCAGGGAAATAGATTATTTTTATTTTATTTTTAATTATATTATTCTTATTTATTTGCTTTGGTACCAAGATAAAAGAGTTCTGGCACTCAACACATAGTGACTCGAAAATTTAGCGAAAAGTGGGCAACGGAATATGCTAGGATTAGGTTTTAGGTTCCTTCTGCCTGCCCTGCTATATGCTGGATACAAAGTAAAGCTGATAAAAAAACTATATAATATGTTTTGTAAGAAATGAAAAATAGAGTGATTTGTCATGCCATTTTTTTTTGCTCTAAAGCTTACTGTACATATTGATTTTTGTTAGTGTTCAATACACATATAATTAGTATGTATATTGAACATACATAGTAATTTAAGTTTTTTATTTATAAACAATTTATAAAATTATATATAAAACTACAATTTACTATAGACGCGATATTTTAGATTTATGAATTTATTCCACTAATATTCGATTGACATGAAAATATGCTACGTTCAGTTATAAATCTATTTATTAATATTACTTTAAAGAGATGTATCTTAATGGAGAACTGGTCTCTTAACACTAAGTTCCCACTGCTTGTTCCGTCTGCCTCTACTTACCTGCGGGATACAACGTGAAGTTAAAACAAATCACTAAATGTAGCTTTTTCCAATATAGTCATAATTATATGCTAGTCAAAAAGTTTGGAAGTTACTTTCTTTTGTTATTAAACGAGAAGCTTCTAAATACAATAGACCAAAAAGTATCTAACAGCATTACAATATCCATTAAGGATCATGAAAATTAATAATTGCTATAATTACTTTCCGAGTTTATAAAGCTTAATGAATGCCTTGTTAAAGCAGAACAAAACAATTACCGTATATTCCATGTCGAACTGACCCGCGGCCTGTGGTTACAACGCCAGATTACAGTGTCGGGCAAATGTTGGTATTTGATCAACGTTTTTACAAATTAACAAACCGTCCATTTGTTTGTATTTACGAAAGGAAAAAAGTCACAACTAATTTTTTTTCTTGTTTTTCACTCTATAGGTATATTTATTTCTATTGTTTCTCGTGCTTGATGATTCGCCCACGTATTTTTTATATGTGTTCTGTTTTATTATTTGAGTATGACGTCTCGAACGTGCCGGTTCAGCGCTGATATCTTCGACAATATCACGTTGAATCAATATTTCGTATGGAGAACATACGAAGGGAATCTCAAAAAAAAATACCTTGAAGGTAAGCAGAGATAAATAGCTTTAACATTTAGCATAGCATGGTTAAAACAATCATTATATATTTTTATTAAATACATTTGATTGATTAATTATTGAAAAATATATAAATTTGCGCTACAAAAATATTTTTCCGATATGTTCAACTTAATCTGTGGTTTATAAAAAAATTAATAAATTTCTCAATAAACCTAGTGTATACGAGGCCTAGCGATGGCGTACACGTGTCGTGTAGATTGAAGTTTATCCGAAGTTATTATGGATTTTATGTCACATAAAATGTTGTTCCCTCAGCTAACTCGTGGTTGCCATGTAAAATTAAATATTGTGTCGTAATAAATGTAAAGTAACAAAGAATTTTAAGTAGAAGACAAAAGAGGTTTAGATTAAAAGGTAATTTCATTATTTTAGCACTCACATTATTATTTTAAGGAATGGTAGATGTGAGTGAATAGTGATTTATAAAAGTAAAATATATTAGTTAATAATAGTAAAGGTATTTTGAAGAAATTTTGGGTTCGATCCCCATTCGGAAGAATGAGACGATATTTAAATGATTTTCATTTTCCGAGGCTCGAAACCACTACCTCGGGTACAATCAGCCGTAACTCTGCTAGGATGTAGCCCTTTGTTTTATCGGTCAATATACTTTGTTAACGTTGTACGTATGTAGGGTAACTGAACGCCCGGTCTCAGTCAAGCTATAATCGTCTTTTATTTGCTAAAATATTAAGTTTTGGTTTATTCTAAGAGGTTTCAGTTCTTCTACCAGTAGTCATAGCGTGGCATATTCGATTGTTAATGTATAGTCTATCATTTATACGTTTTATTGTTTTATGCCGATAATATTGGAATTAGATTCCTTTTTTGTAATTTATTCCGTTTAGTGGAATTTTTAAAAAACCATATAATATTAAACTACATTTATGCATCATTTTGGTTAAACGTGTTATTCTCAGAAACTTAGATATAATAAATAAAAATATATAACAATTCCTTTTAAGGTTCCGTACTTTAAAGGAAAAATAGGAACCCATATAGCACTTTGTTGTCCGTCTGTCAATGTTATTCTCCTTTTTTCCTTTATTGGTATTGTAAGTACTCACTTTCTGCCAAATTTTATAACTGGGACAATGTAGGTCAACGGGAAAATGCACGTATCTTTAGACTTGAAAATTAAAAAAAAATCAATCTCTATAATATTTATATATTTCTTATTTTTTATAGAAAAAGAATTTGAACTTCAAGCATAGGCTTTGAGGGATCGATACTTATACGTTTATCTTGAGATAAATGGTTTTGACCGATACATAGATGGAATACAAAGTGATCATATAAGGATTCCGTTTTTACCTTTTGAGCCGGACACATAACAACCTTAATCTTTAATCATTCTGTCGCTTAGAGTAAATACCGCATTATCCAAACGTTTATCAAGGGAAAGTAATTTTGTTTTATACTCTGCAAATATTTCGTTCCCAACAGGATATCGTCGATATGTTTGTCGTTTATTTTCGTTGAGTCGTATACCGTGAATATAAAATGTATGGGAACGAAAAATTACCGCAATATGAGTAAGCTTTGTAACTTTTCTTGATATAAATCTACAGGAAATTGGTTTCTGAATATCATATCAAAACTTAGACAATATATTTCAGATAATTTGATAGTAGATAGTAATAGACGATAGTAGGGTAAAGGTGTATGAATAATAATACTCGAACTTTACACTATATTGAAATTATTATACACTTAAAAACCGCTTAATCATCTCTTATCTGACCTGACCTGTTGGCAAACTCAAAATAACATGTCAGTCTTTGCATTTGACCACGTAGAGTTGAAGTATCATAGACCTAAAATCAGCCTTTGTTTAGTTCAAAGTCACTAAATACTGTCTTTACGGTTTACGGTATGTACGAAGGTACGGGCTTAGGTGTTAAGAGTATTACTAAAAAAATCCTAGATTGCACTTGAAGTTTCACTGCGATATCAAAGGATCAACTTGCCCAGTGGGATCATCTTGTACATCTTTCCCCTATAAGTTATTAAATGATAAAAAGACTGCTTAGGAATTGTAACTTATTTTTGCATCACGCTGTAGACAGAGTGAGACTAGTGTGAAGACATTCAATGTTTCCGACTTTCTATCTATTTTTTCTGACATTGTACTTTGATAGGCGGAACTCAACGCCGCAATTGATAATCAAACCCACGACAGACACGTTTACAGTCAGACTACTAGTACTGCTGCGCTGGCATGGATATTAAATAATAAATTTACTTTAATCTTTCATAAAAAAAAATTAATGTAAATAAATAAGTTTCAGAAAATTTCTAACACATCGTATCTGTCGTCTTGGTGTCTAGACCCACATTGGCACATACACGGTTATACAATATTTATCAACTTCGAGCTGAATCCGGCATGTACAGGCAGAGGGAGCCTAGTGCTAAGACTCTCCGTTATCCATGTTCTAGAGATATTGCGTGTTAACTGTTGAGTAGCAGTGGAGTATATTAAATATTTCATCTCCTCGAGGGAATCGAACTCACAATCTGGCGCGTTTAAAAGTTTGTTTTAATAAAATATTTAAATACAATTTCTAACTTTACCTCATGGCTGTTTACATTTTAGAATGTAACATTAAAATGAAAATACAAAATAAATTACGTTTAGGTTACGTAGCGTTTTAATTAAAAGTTAAAAAGTAAACAATAGAAGCCACGGAGGTGGAATAAAAGCTATATAAGTCATTGATTTTTTTTATTATTTTGTAGTAACTTTAGTGTTGACTTTTCGTTATAATGTTCTATTAAAAATTGTAGGGTTTAATTGAATATAAAATTGACGTATTGTGTATGTACTACCTAATCAAAAAAATATTTGAAATTTTAATTTAATTAACAAAATATGAATTTTGCACCAAGCTTTTTGATTGAATGAAATTCCCACTAGGTAAAGAGTGAGTGATTTAAAGACTACACTGGTTTTAATATAGTCGAAAAAAAATTCTTTTACATTAGTTTGAGTAGTCTTACCTAATTATTTACTATTTTTTAATGTATTTTATTTTTATTTCATTAAGAGAGTTACGTAGGCTGCAATTGGAGGGTTAAGAATTATTTATTAGTTATATTAATATATTAATAAAATTTTAAAATTTAAATACACAAATTAAATCTAAAACTAAACTATATCTAAGATTACTGCCTTCAATGTTGGAAAAACAGTAATCTGCTTAAACCTAAATTAATCTAACTTAACCTACGACTTAATTACTCCACGATGGAATAATAAGTGTGGGAAAAGAAGAAATTCCTTTCCCACCGGCGCTGCTCACCCGATCTCTCCTCTGTCAGCATTTTTGTTGCACTCGGCCGCCTGTCAGACGGACATATTACACGGTTAATAAATTATTAAATAATTTTTCCGCCTGTGACACCGAGCGCTATATAACAAGAGCACTACGCTACACATTCTTTTGTATCGTTTGCGTATCCAAAATAAATGTAAGTCAAGAAGAAGCATTTTGCTTCTATTATTATTGACATTCAAAATTTCATTTTTTGTACGTCAAACAATTTATCACCAGTTCACTGAAGTTAATGCCTCATACCTGAGAAGAATTTAGCGGGACTTTTTTTAAAATCAATTTTATATAAATACGTATCTATTTGTCAACGTATTAAACTATACTGTGAAAGAAATCCTACTATAATTCTCCCTATACCTCCCGCCACTCGGCACGCAATGCCTTCAGAATTCGGCGGAAAGTGGGGAACGGAGTGTCTTAACACTAGGTTCCCTCTGCCTACCCTGCTTGTGTAAAGCTGATTTTTAAAATAAATATACAATAACGAAATATAAAAGTTATTAAGTTGGGATGCTTAAATAACAATAAATATAATTACGTTAACTTAAGAGATACCTTGTAGTTGCTTCTACCTACAGGTGAGCACAGATTTGTTTGCTGATTGTCTTAATGGAGGTAGAGCTTTGAACTGTTGAACTCGAGAAAACTTTCGTCGTAAGTCATGTTAAGTAATGTACGTTTGTCATAACTGATGGATGTCCTTGTTATTTCCCCTTTATATTTATAACTGTACTTAATATTCTATTATTATATTGTTAGCGAACATTTGTAAAAAAGGGTGGATGTTGGTGAAAAGGACTAAAAACAATGGAATTGTGTCAATCGGGGGCAGTTCTTTGTAGGCAATGACCCTTATTGGAAGGAAACTAGTGTGAAGTATTGTTATTGGGTGATAGACATATCACTTATTGCAATTACAAAGTATCCCTTTCCAATACTTTAGAAAGATATAGACGATGTGTAATTTTATCGTGTTTTTTTTAATGTTAACCGCTTCTGATTTCTAACAATATTATAATATATATATATATTTTCATTATAATATTCTATTTCGCAATATCTGCTGCTCAATGCTGAAGAGTGCGGATATACACGGGACTGGTTGTGGATTCGATCCTCACTCGAAGATATTAAATATTTATTTAAATGTATATTTTATTTGTTCGTTCTAGTGTCGAAGTAAAACGTAGTGTTGAGTTACGCCACTCAACACGCAATTCCTCCAGAATTCGACGGAAACAGTCTTAATATACCTAGTATTAATCCTCTACCTATTCTGCTGTGTTCGGGATACAGCGTGAAGCTGACTTATTTATTTTTATTTATAATATATATTAAAATATACACAAGCTGTTTTTAATGAATACAGATTGATGAGGGCACTACTAGCCCTCATAAAAGCAAGCTATTTAGTCAACTGGATATGAAAATATTAAGATTGTAATTATTCTTTCTATAACTAGTAACAAACAGCATTCTGCAAATTCCTAAATTGCACAGAGATGAAAAAAAAACTTTTTTTGATTGTGTTAAAAAAAAACCTCTGTTGTACTGGATTTTTAAATTAAAATGTTGTTTAAAAACTCATTTCTACTCAAATAAAAAAGGAAACCTCTACTAATAAATGTACATATGTATGTACGTTACACAGGTGGTTGTTTTTTGCATTTACAAACGTCATATAAGCCACTTGACCCAATTTCAATGTATAAAGCGCTAATGGCAGAAGTATTTCGAATATTCGTTACGTATTTACTGGACTGGAATTGTGCAAGCTCAGAAAAATAAGCTTAAATTAAACGAAAAACCAAAATTTTTACGCAAGCAATTATCGATTGTTAGTACAGTAGTTGAGTTTATGCAGTTAGTGCAATTCAAAACTTAGTAATCTTTTCATAAACAAGTAAAGACTTTTTAGTTATAACTATCAGCAATTTTTCTGCTTCACGCTGTAACTAACCAAACCTAACAGTCGGGCTGTGTTAGTCAATTTTCTTTTAGAATCCCCGTTTTCCAGTAAATCACAAATTTCAAAATATCTGCTGAACCACATACAATAGCTGAACATACATGGGGGTGGGTACGTACTGAGGTCCCCTACACATTGACCACCGTTGACCCGTCGATCGCGTTACACTCTACATGTATGTTATGAAATAAACAAATTATTTTGTAACTAATAGAGATTCTTGATTTACAAAATTATAATGACGATCACTAAGCTCGGTACAAATGTAGTATTCATCAGTACGTACCAGTCAACGTTCGCTTAATCCAACGCTGAGATTGTTATGAAATAAAATATTTTACTTATAAAGCAAAATGTACTAATGGAAATATTTGTGGTAAAAACAAAGAAAACAAACAAAATAGATTTTTTGTTCAATTAAACATAGAAAATGTGTAAGCCGTAGAGGCGCAGCGGCATAGCGTATGATTTTAAGCGTGACAGCTGTGGGTTCAATTGCCATTTGGGGAAATAAGTTTTCATTTCCTTTGCTTTGATAACAAAGCAAAGTGCGGTGTTGAGTTACAGCCACACAATGTCGAAAATTAAGGGGAAAATTGGGAACGGATTAGGTAAAGAAGTCCCGATGCGTTATAAACAGTTGTACTTAAAATTTTGCTCCGACCAAACCTTATACTACCTATGAATACTTTATTGAGTTTCAAATTCTCGAAAGATATTGTAAATGGTGAATCACTTTTTTACATCACAATATAATAGTATGTTAATGTTGGACACGTAACATATTCAGAAAATAACCTAAAGCGACCAACCAACGACCTATACCTAAGCTTATTGTACGGCTTAAGAAATAAATCCTCTCAGCAGACTCTTCTTGAAAGTATAAGCTTCTACACAACGGATGATTGTGACTGTCCACTATTCTATAGTAGTTATATCTTGTAGTACTAAGAGTAATTACTGTAAAATGCTTTTAAGTTTCATTTCATAATATTATTTTCTCTTCAGTAAATCCCAAGGTAAAGGATAATGATAAAGTAGGTAAGATAAGTTACTTGTGTTAGTGTGAAATAATCCACGGTTTTCTAAAAGGCGTACTCGTATATAACGTCTCATACATACATAATTTAGACGTTTCTATAAAAGTTTACTGCGTTACACAGAATTTTGGGAAAGAATTTTATTTTCGTTTCTCATATTGTATGGTCAGACGCCTTGTTGATGCTCTTTAAAACCTCGTTTTGATATTCTTTTTTCTTAAAATATTTTTATTCAATACTTAACGATTTAATTTATATTACCAGTCCTTTTTTATTTATATTTACGCTCAAGAATTAATAAAAATGATGTTAATAAAAAAAATTGAGATCATAACACCTATAAGTCACTGTAAGTATTGAAATTTGGAACTCCTTATATTGAATGATATTTCAGAAGTAAAACGTTTATAATCTTAATTGTTAATATAATATAAAAATATTATATTTTCAACATAGTATATATCATCAATTCATTTTTATAGTTCGTTGCAGATAAAAATTTTGCTTAATTTCCTTTAATTAGGAATATAGTAAGTAAAAAGAGTCGCGTAAGACATTTTATAATTAGAATATAGTTTTAAATAAATAGTAGACGATTATTCAAACTAATCAGCAGAAATCAATTTAGCTACAGACAATAGCTGATCGATTATAGAAGTTTAAACACCAATCAGCAGAATTCTTATTTCTAAAATCAACTGGACAGAAATGTATGAATTTTTGTATGGTAGCTTAAGGTCTGGAGGTAGGTTTCATCTCAGTTTTCATTAGTTTCCCTAAAGTTAAAAGCCGAAAAAGAGAAATTACTCAAAACACCGATAAATTAGTGGATGGAAGTGAAGGAATTTTGGTATGGTAATAGTGTAAAACCTAAAACAACATATAGGACAGTTTTCATCATGGAGCTTAAAGCGATTTAAGTAGAAAAAATAAAACACACAATGTGAGACACAATCGAATTACGTTGATTACACGCAAGTGCAAATAAATTGTAATATTGTTAGAAATCGGAAGCGGTTATAGTTTTTAAAATACACGATAAATGCACACATCGTCTATATGTTTTCAAACTATTTGGAAAGGGATACCACGTAATTGCAATAAGTGATATGTATCACCTACTAACAATACTTCACACTAGTTTCCTTCCAATAGGGACCGTCACTTACACGCAACTGTCCCCCAATTGACACAATTCTACTGCTTTCTTCGCTATGGTGTGCGAGGCAAAGCGCGGCGTTGAGTTCTCAACACGCAATGCCTCCGGAATTCGGCGGAAAGTGGGGAACGGAGTGTCTTAAACCTAGGTTCCCTCTGCCTACCCTGCTGTGTGGGGCATACAGTGTGAAGCTGATTTACTAATTTGTTTAATATTTTTTTAACAAAAAAATATAAATCTTATCTTATCTAACATAAATCTTATTTTAAATGGGAACATTGGTGACATTAAAAATAATAGTGAGTATATTTGTCGAGACTAATTCTACTGGCTATGTATTGGCATAACTCAAGTAAAGTACATTTATTTACATAAAATTAAAATGGTAATTTAAAATCTAAATATTTACTTTCCAAATAATAAACTACGTGTAAATTTTGTATCAAATTTCGCTGTTGGCGAGAATCGATTCTAGATTGTTCCAAAGTTTGACTTTGGAACAATCACGAATGAAATTCACGAATGAAATCTTACAAATAGGAGTAGCTGCCCTGCCTTGTGAATATTTATATTTTTATAAAAATGTTTTTATAAAAGACCGTCATTTGTTAAGTTCGTCGCTCTGGAAATGAGGCAAAGTGAAGCCGCGTCGCCACTTAATATGCAATACTTCAAGAATTAGGTGAAAAATGAGGAATGAAAGTGTCTTAACATGCAACGGAGTGTCTTAACAATAGGTCCCTTTACAATGGTACACGCAGGATACAGGATGAAGATATAATCTATGATTAAATAGTGTATACTGTTATATGATATTTTTTGTTACGCTAAATAAACTTTGGTTCAATTTATACTTTTTATAATTTTCAACATTGAATACTTACATTGTAGAATAAAATAAAGTAATTTTTACCAAAAAGAAAAACTGACTTCGAACAAGGATCTAAAATGTACAAAATAATTTACATAATGTTCAATGTACTTTGATTTTGTTAAACAATAACAATTAAAGAATAATTTATAATTTTGATGTCAATGCCAAGCAAAAGAAGTAGTAATTCGATATTGTAGTAAGATTGTTATAACATTACCTTGACACGAGAAGCACTAGCTTTCAAATAAAAAGAGAGAATTATCAAAATCGGTTCACCCAGTAAAAAGTTCTGAGGTGACAAACATAAAAAATACAGTCGAAATGATAACCTTCTTTTTGAAGTCGGTTATAAAATCAATAGCCACCCTGTAATTAGCGCTAATCAACCCTCGCCCTTTTGACTTCATAAAAACCATTAATCCTCAATATTTTATTTTCAATGCAAAATCCAATTTGAAATTCATAGCTACATAACCTAATAGAATTTAAATTTGACCTCATAATATTAATAGCAATTATATCTTCTTCTTACAATTATTATTTTCATATCTCTTTATCTGGAGTAAACGACCCAGTGAGTGACATATTAATTCGTTGGTAATTTCGAGCCTTTTTATGTTTTAATTGAATTTGACAACTTATAATACGGCAATGGGGTTTAAAAAGAGTTGATACAGTAAAGACATTATTTATTATTAAATGTCTCTTAGATCACAAAACAAATAATTTGATGTATTATACATTTATTGAGATAATTATACCCGACATAGAATGTAAAAGAATATGGTTATAAAATAGCTTAAGAGAACACATAAAGTTCCGAAAAGAAATGTAACATCTTATAGCGGTTTGTGAGATACAACGCTATTTAATATTTATAGAGTAGAATTAAAATTCTAATAAATTTGTTGAAAAATTGTCCAAATTTTTTTAACACACAAGATACACAGAAACCGAATATTTTACACTCACAGAAGGAAAGAAAGAGATTTAAAGAAATACCAAAATAAATAGATAAGTGAAACAGACACGTATTATCAAAATGATAAGGCTTAAAATTGAATGCAATCAAAGAGTGCATTGGATATACAAGTGATAGCAAACAATTGTGACCGACTCTTTAAACGTAACAATTCTACTAAGCAGCCTACGTCACCCATAGCAAAAAAAACTCGGAACAGCAGGTTTACAATTCAAATGCGCTGCGTGCGGATGATTCTAAAAAATATTTTACTAATTTTACATATTAATATTAATTATTTAATTTTAAGCAACTTTATAAATAGTTTATATAATGTAAAAATAAAATATTACATTTATATGTATTTGTGTGTATTATTATTATTATTAATCAATTTTAAGTGTTCTAAAAGAGAATATCAAATATTCACAACAGTCTCGTAAAACATCATAAACAGATTCTGATAGATAATTGATTTTCCTAAAAATTTATAGCTTCCCTAATCCAATGTATCTTCTCATCTTATGGGATGTTCTTATAAAAAAAACTTCCCATATAATTTGCAGAGTAATTTGATATTGTAATGTAACGGTAAGGCTTCTCGCGGCATGCATAAATATATGTATAGATTGTATTTTTATTAATATTATTGTTCTATGCACTTTTTCTTTATAATTAGTCTACTAGATAAAACTAGTAAGTAGGGTTAGATTAGATTTACAATATAAAAGTTATGATTAGATATTTAAAATCCTTGATAACGATAGAAAATAATATATAACCTAACACAATGTTTTATAGTTGCGGATTGCTGTTATTTAGACGCAGGCGCAGGCGGGGCGGGCGTGCGGCTCGCGAGTGCATGGCGTTGCTGTACCGCGCCACGCGGCTCAAAGACCGCGCGGATACGCACGTCTTCACCTTCGTGGTCACACGTTCTGCCACCCGAGAGCCCGACCGCGACGTCACCTCGAAGGACTTCTGTTGTGCGCACCAAAGATGGGCAGTCGCCTTCAGTCGTACCGAGGCCGCGTTGGGTGTGTAAAATATCTTAGTTTACGAAATTCTTAAATCAAAGTATGTGATTCAGTAAATATATTTAAATTTTATTTACAGGTGTATATCTGGTATGGCGTGGCGTTTGCGAAGGCATGCGAGTCTACGTAGACTTCACTTTCACCTTGCTTAGTCGTGATCACTTCACAGCCAATGAAGGTTTTTCTGGTAAACAAGTTAGATTCTTCGCAGGATGTGCGGCACAGGGGCGTGGTCGTTGCGTTTCCCTTACGGAACTCAACTCCAAGTTTGCAGACGCGAGGGGAGAATTTCAATTGGAATTGACCATGTCGCGTGTCCGAACACTATACTTCTGCGAGCTGCGCGCCCCTCGCTTAGATACTCCCCCGATAGCTTTTGCTGGATTTGATTGGTCCGTGTCAGCAACTGGTGGCGTTGGAAAAGAGCCTCTTACACTGCGTTTAGTCAGGCTGTCGGGGGAGGGGCAGCTCTGTCGAGTACGTTATGCACTATCTCTTGGTGAAGGCGAAAGACGAACTCACTCAGGGCCTCTTGAATATCTTTGCGATGCAGAGGGTCGAACTCCACCATGGACACCACGTCCGCCTTCCCGTCTTCTTCAAAAAGGTATCCGATTGACTGTAGAACTAGTCTCAGCCAGAGCCCTAGCTGAGCTAGCAGTACCTGTCGCTGGACGTGCGGCCACCTGCTACGATCGCGATAAACAAGCATGGGCTCTCCGATGTGATACGCATTCGGAGACGGTGCGACTGCATATGTTGTATCGAGACGTGCACCATGTTCCCACGTAATCACCTTCGCTATGTGAGTTGGTCAGCGTGGCTTGTGCGCGCATCTCCTGCGCCAGGGGAAGCTGAGGCTGACGAGCTGCCTGGTGCTCCCTTTGAACATTACTATGCTCAAGAAAGTGCGGACGAGGGACTTATGATGGAAACTGCTTTAAGAGTGGAAGATGTTTCACGGACAGGATGTCCTTTCTTGCATGCAGGCGGAGAACTTCGTGTCCGTCTGGAGTGGACTGACACATATCTTCTATTTCAGGCAACCTACCACGTTTATGACGATCTCTGTCGACTACATGCTCATCAGATGAGGTATAAATTGCTAAGTTACATTATGAGTGCTAGTTAGTGCATTTTTGTTATATTACGTAGTCTTTAATAATTTGTAATTGTGTTTTCCTTTGGCAGACGTGAGATAGCTGCACTGCAAGCGGAGAACTACTCCCTGGAGCGGCAGCTATTCAGTTATCAGAAGAGCCTGGCGTACGCCCAGGCGCAGGCTGGCGAGCCGGCGGTGGCAGAGACCAGCGGCAGGCGCTCTCCTGCTGAACGGTCGCTGTCTACGGACACGGAGTACGCGTGAAGTGGGCCCGGCAGCGTTATATGCTGACCGCCTTCTACAAGCCCGCTCTCTACTATACTATCCTTTCGACTGATTCTGACGTTTTTGAGCGATTTATCTATTTTTCTAAACGTTTTATGGCGAGCTGCGTCCTCGTCCGCACCGCTTCTCGCCGGTCGCCTGCACTCTCGCCGCTCGAATCTTTCGATAGCTGATTATATTCGACTACTTTTCTATTTATCTGTACATAAAATATATTTAGATATAATATATTATGTATATTTCTTAACTTGAAACTCGAATTCATATACTACAACAGTCGATTTATGAATAAAATTAATAAGTAAAATGTAATGCTCTTCATTTAATATCCTCTTACATAATTCTTCTCTTACATAAATCTTCAATTATTCAATTTAATTGAATTATTGTGCAACAATATAATTCACTTTACAAATAGTTATGAAATGTTTAAAAGAATCTCACAGGCTATATAATTATATCACAAAATATATAAATTATACAGAAACTACAAATATTTTTATTCCCTGTCTCACTCAACAAATCTTTATCTCTATATATAATAAAAGGACAGAAAAGTCAATTCTGTACATGAAAGATACAAAAAAAATAAAAATTAAGTGGGTTAATATATCGATTATAGTACCTAAAAAACTACTTAGCAGAATTCTTGTCCGTTGTCTGTTCGTTTGTTCGTCAATCACGCAAAAACTACCGGACAGAAATTGATGATTTTTTGCGTGGTATTAGCCTAGGGTCTCAAAATAAATTTTTTTGGGTATCATTTAAAATTAAATGATAAATTTCTTTAAAAAATATATAACTGAAAAATTTTAATCACTTAATATACCGATAACTACTGAAAGGAAGTTAATGAATTTTGGCATGGTAATAGTTCAAAGCATAAATCAGAGCAGATAGAGTATACTCTAGAAATTTTAGTAGCAAAAATAATATAACTACATTTTTTATTAAAAAAAAATCGACTTCTTCAATTTTAACCGGATCTCATACTCTGAACTTAACCAAACTTTCACCAAACTACCCTTTATGTGTACCGTTTTCAATTATTAAAAATTGTTGAGTTAATATTGAGTTATTCGTATATTTGTCGCACACATACCTAATACAAATTTGAAACTTATGTGGTTTTCTCATAGATACCATTGTCAGAAATGAACTAAACTAAAATAGTGCTACACCGGAAAAAGTTCTCAAATATAAAAAGAATCATCAAAATCGATTCACTCAGTCAAAAGTTCTAAGGTAACAAGTATAAAAAATGCAGTCGAATTGATAAGCTCCTCCTTTTACAGAAGTCGGTTAATAAAAATCTAACTCAATCAAATTACGATTATTTTATTTAACCACAAATTAAAAGTAGAAAGTAAATTTAGGCCAGTTGTCGCGTACGGGCACAAAGTGTGACTGTAAACTGATTGTGGGTTCGATTCCCACTCGAGGAAATGAAATATTTATTTACATTATACTTCCATTTCTTCGCTTTGGTGTCGAGGCAAAGTGCGGTGTTGAGTTTCGCTACTTAGCAAGCAATACTTACAGAATTCCGCGGAAAGTAGGGAATGGAGTGTCCTAACGCTAGGTTCCCTCTCCCTACCCTGCTGTGTGAA
Source organism: Heliconius sara (assembly GCA_917862395.2). NCBI lineage: Eukaryota > Metazoa > Arthropoda > Insecta > Lepidoptera > Nymphalidae > Heliconius > Heliconius sara. The sequence continues at coordinate 11,033,819 of OU860789.1, read as the reverse complement.
GGACACAACGTGAAGCTGAAAATATAAGTCCATTAAAAGTTTTTTAGTCTGTTATAGTTATTATTTTAAACGTCAACGTTGGTGACATTGACAAAAATAATAAAGTAGTTATATTTGTCGGGACTAGCTCAAATGGCGATGTCTACAATAAAATATGTATATGTATTTGGAAAAAATTCTGATTGTGAGTTCATAGTTTATAAAAAAATATTTTGTGTTTAGAGGGATCACGTAGTGATAGCAATACATTTTAATCATCGGCACGTTACGTTAGGTACGTTAATTCATTTACAGTAGATATATTTCTCAAGAGAACTTAATCAAGACTTTGCATATAAAAAAATACATGAAGTAATCATGTTAAGGAAGTACCAAATATATTTTATGAATTAAACTTAATGTTATATTTAGAACAAATAAATTGTGTGTAAATTTACTAATACGTTTCAAGTATAAAAAAAAAGAAAAAATGCAATATCATTGCGTTTCTCCTTTTCTTTCCAATGATTTATATATCTATTAACAGTTCATATAAAGGTATCCTCCTGTAGTTTAACTACTATACTTTTAATTACTATCAACACTACAATGTCGATACTAATGTGGTATTTTAGTGTAATTTCGAACATTTTGAATATTTTCGCGCCAATATGATGAAAAACATAGCCCTTTTTTTTATTTTGAAAAAAAAAAAAATTATTTACTTTAAGAATGTTGGTAGTTTTTTAAAAGGTATAAGAATTAAAAAATGCCTAAAATATGCTTTCTTCGCAAGTGTTGAAATAACTATTGGTATCTATTCACCTAAAAATCATTATAAATATTAAATATGCTCAATTATATAAAGCGTTTTTGTCAGCACCGCCTTAAATGAATCCATAGTTTTAACTACTCTACAAAAGCATTTAAATATTTAATAAAATACAATTTAAAAAATCCCAAAAAAGAACCATTTATTTTTTTTAAATAAAATAAATTATAAAATTATCGTTAAAAAATAAAACGCCATTTGTCATAAACCTATCAAAAGAGAAACCACTGCATATGCCTCATTCTGAAATCGAATCGTAGGTATTGGTGGCAAAGTTCAAAGTTGTTTAACCTTTAGTAGTATTTTTGTATCAGCATGTGTTTACGTTATTGGTATATATGTGTAACTGCGTCACACGAAATACAGGTATGGATAAACATCGGGAAATGAAAAAAATCCTACGTATAACCTGTTGAGGTATCTCGATTAATTTCTATACGTATGGACTTAAAATATTTTATCCTATATATATATACTGTTCCCGTTAAATGAGCACTAACGCTTCCACCCTGTGCAAATATTAAAGGCCGTCGCGGCGCAGTCGCACAAAGTTGTGACTGTAACGTGACGTTATGGGTCCCGATCCCCATTCATTCAATCCTCCAAGGATTGAATTGAAATTTAATAATATTTTCATTTCGCACACCAGTCACATGTCATACGCAGTATCTTAACAGTAAGTTCCCTCTTCCTGCTGGTTTTAAATTTGTGTGAACCGATTAAAATAAAACTAATACTAAATATTTAAGGGAAGTTAACCAAATTACAAAAGTGCACTTAAATCGGTTTAGCCGTTTCTGAGATTATCGTGAACAAACGCACAGACAAACAGACAAACTGACCAAGTTCTATTACATTATTAAATGTCTGTAATAACAATGTTTCCAATAATAATATTCTTAATTCAATAATAATCTTCCATGTACAGACACCGATGAATTTGGATTTTATTATAAGTATCGATAAGTTGTATTTTTATTTCAAACATTCAATTGAAATAGAAATCTTAAGTGCGTTGCAAACATACAGGTGCGTTGCAAATATAATTAGTAGAGTAAATAATTCTGTGGTTTAAGCGGGTGAAGCCGCCAGCGTGTCGGTAGTATATATAATTATTAATGTATATATTAATGTATATAAGCTTTTATGATCATAAAGAAATTTGTTTTTTGAATTGTATTTACAAAAAGAATAAAATATAGTGATGCCTATACATCACATATTGCATTGTAACTAGGCTGATAAAAAACATTTGACTTGACAATATTTGTTCAATGAGTCTGCGCTATTCTCACACAAAGGAAGTCAGTCATATTGAGAAATAAAGTTTTTTCACACTGTCGCTTAATATTTTTTTCTTCAAATTATTACCATTTAAAAATTAATAAAAAAACAACAATACAAATAACATCTAAAAAACCAAAAAGGTTTGTAATGATGTTAAAAATGTTCTTAAATTACACAATTCTAATTTGCAATAAAGTTAAATAATATACCTATTCACAGTAAATTTATAAAAAAGTTAATTAATAACATAAATAAAGTTAAATACTATTGACAAAATATTTATTTAACACTTTTTATATTTTCTTTATTGATAACATTACATACATTTCATGGGAGATCATTTATTATTCTCGGTACGAGGTAGGCCGATGTGCGTTCGCCGTAAGCGTTGTTGGCTCTTATTGTCCGTAACTGCTTTCTAGAGACAGTTCGCATATATACAAGATGTTCAACTGCAATTTTAATTTCATTACAAAAAAAGTATTACAGGTAAATTTTTTAAAAATGTAAACAGTTCAGATTCATTGTTATGAGATTTGCGTAGTATATTGTTAGAAACTAAATTCTTTATTATTTTAACTTGTAGATTATATATTTTGCCAAGGTAAATTTTATAAGTTCGGCCATAAGACTCCATCCCATATTGTATATATGAGTGGGCTAGGGAGTAATACAACAACAGCTTGACCTTGAAGGGGATACAATTTCTTAGAACTGATATCATGAGCAATGTTTGACATAATTGCTCATCTCACTGACATAAGATAAGAAATGCAATGGGCTCAAGACTGGCCCTTATCGTTTATTTTAACAGTATAAGAGCGATTGATGAGGTAATTTTCACACCAAGTGAGTAAGGGACCACGAATACCACAATTATCGAGCTTTTCGACTAGCTGTTTATGTTGCACAGTGACAAATGCGCGTGGAAAGTGGATAAAAAGCGCAAGTACATGTCTTTTGTGATTTAAATGTTGGTTTATTTCGACAGTAAATTTAGCTAACAGGTCTATTGTACCTTTACCGGGCTGAAATCCAAACTGATTTTTTGTAATCACGTCATTATTATGGTAAAACTGTTGTATAATATTTTGCGTTCGTAGCCTATCTAGCGCCTTACTTTACTTATGTAGCCTATTCAATGGAAAAACTACATCTGTTAAAAATATTAAATTATCCTATATATATAGGGATTTGAACATAGATTTATCGAGTTCTATTAGTCATATCTTAATAGATTTACAATAATGATCAGAAGTCAGAACTACATACATATAAGTTTATAAGCTATATATTTTAAACATTTTTTATTTATATTTTTTAGTTATAAATTTGAAAAATACAATATGACAAACCCTTGACCGTACATTACCGTATGTTTAATATGATATAATATTGTTTTTAAAACTGAGATAAGTTCTCTAAACTTTTAATTTCTCAAGATTCTCTAAAAAAAAACTAAGACGTGAATCTGAAATTCGTGTATTAATATAATTATGATAATATAAGTACAATGTACGTACGCAGCTCTGGTCAACAATTACATTCACAAAGATAAGATAAAAGATGTCTACGCAAGATTTGCATAAATTTATATTGCGTAACGTAAAATTTTAAATGCAAGAAAAATTATAACATTATATAGTTCTAGACGTAACCTTTTAGGATAAATTCATACCTATATTATAAATTCGAACGTAAGTCTGTGTGTCTGTCTGTCTGAGTAGCAATCAGGCCCACACCGCTGATTTATTTGTTCTAAAATTTCATACAGAAATACTTGAGGGTCTTGGGATGGTTATAGGATACTTTTTGTTTCTCAGATTTGCAATATTATCGATATATATTAATATATTAAATATATTTTCACATTGACATGTAATATATTCTGCCATGTCATTTCAACCGTTGCAAAGCAACACGGAATTAAGAAGAAGAATTTATTAGGATATTCGTATAGTTCAAGCAGGCGAAGCTGCACGGGTCTGTAAGTGTTTTATAAATTTAAATTAATTATCCTTAAGTTGGTTAACATAATTATTATCACTACACAAGATGATTGGTAAATCAGTAGACAAATTGATACAGATGATAGCCTCATACATTGAAGTTTTTGATATTTTACCGTTTTCGAGATATTGGCAATTTAAAAAATTTCTAAACACTAAACTAAAATGCTCGAATAAAATATATTGGCTTGTTTTTCTACCGACAATTTTTGTGTTCTGTGATGTGTATAGCCCCCTGAATGCTGTATTCTTTTGATTATTGAGTGACAAAGTTTGATAATTACATCCGGCTCTTTCTACTTGTATATTGTATATTGTAGACAAAATATAAATAAATAAGAATACTTTTAAGACAAAGCTATAAAAGCTAAAATTGTTCTCCGTTAAGAAAACGTTTCTATAGGAAAACGGAAACTGTCCAAGAAGCCTGAGTTTACATTTCTATGTTACTTGATAAAATATTGTATAATATTAATATTGTGTATGGTATTTTATAACAAGAAAGGTAATGAGTATGATTTACATAATATTCTCAATGATACAACAAAAGTTAAATAAAAAAATATTTTAATGTCATATTTATATTTCATCTTAACTATACACATATTATTTCTACAATTTTATTTGTTGTCGACAGGTCTAGGATAGAGGATAAAGGAATCACTTCAAGCGTTTCTTTGTATCCAGGGAACATATCTAGATACACGCGTACTAATTCCGGGTAGTTGCGGATCACCACAGCCCACAGTCCAAGAGGAGACACCAACGATTACACCGTTGTGAAGCAGAGGACCACCAGCATCTCCATGGCATTGATCGCGCCCTCCAACATTAAGCAAGCCAGAGCACAGCACGTCTATGGTAATGTCGCGAATTGAGGCGTAGCGGTTTCTGCAGTAGCCATATCCCACTATCTTAACATTTACGTGGCGGAGTTGTTCCGAACGTGGAGCGCCGAGCTAGAACAAATAATACGTATAAATATTATAAAATTACTTTTTTAACTTTTAAGGTTCACCAATTGTATTCGATATTAAAATATTTTTTTAGTTGTTAACCCATTATTATCGTTTTATTCATTTGGCCTATTTTCAGCATGAAATATTATTAGTAATATTTTTCAAAAAGATCATTTTATATACAACATATATATTTTTTTTTATTTAAATGAGATACGTTATAAATTTTGATCAAATTGTGACATACATTATAAAATCAAAACCACTTACAGCAGTGCGTCCCCATCCGATAGCCCAAACATCATCATTTTCTCGGACAGAGTAGTCAACTCCAGCAAGGCGTCCGGGGCGGACGTTGTCGTTGTAAGAAAATTCAGATGACACGCGAAGTATTGCAAGATCATTAGCCAGGTGTCGAAAACCAGATATGAAGTTAGAGTGGATAATGATATTACTAATATCATGAACTATACCGCCGCTTGAGGAGTTGGAAGAACCAACGCGAGCCCGCCACTGCACAGCCTGATCTCGACTGCAACACGTTATAAATATTTCAGTATAATTAGGAAAATACAAATTATTTAGGCTTAATATAAATCATCACTGAAACAACTATTACTCGTATCAACTGACATGTGTACATCAAATATGAATATAGCAGGATACTAACTGGAAACAGTGAGCAGCGCCGAGGACACTTTGCTTGTTAATGATGGAACCTCCGCAAAGTTGCCAGAAATCCCCAGAACCACTACTTGAGTACAACATAGCAACAGCGTAGGGGTATTGGTCGATGGACGCCTCCGATCCTCCAACAATTCTGCTCGGGTTGGAGGGAGCAGCTGCAAAATACATTTGAATATTATGGTTTATAATTATAACTTACTAAAAGACTTGATTAAGATCCTCTGTGTTACCAATACCGCTTACCAATTGCCGCCGCTATGCAGAGAGCCAACAAGAAAAACGCTCGCATTTTGATTTATTGGATAACAACTACACAAACATGTCCTTTAGCGCGCTATATATTGTATTCTGTTATCGATGAAATAAAAATAATAATCATATATCAGATTATACATATTAATTACATATCAGTCGATTTTTTTTAAATTTACCACCAGAGTGCCCGAAAGACGGAAAAGCAGCAGAAATCAAATTTAAATAAACCACATTCATTTAAAAATGTAGAATGTTATATCGTAGAAACTTTAATAGTTAAGTAGGTATAGGAGGTGTATTGTTTCTAACTTAGCAGAAAATACTTAGGTATATAATAATAACCTACGAAGTATCAGATCATTCAGTGTGTTATTAAAAAATGCCTTTGAAATATTATTTAAAATTTTTTAGAAATGAATAATGTAAATGTAAAATAAATAAGCTTCACTCTTTTTCTTGCACACAGCAAGGTAAGGCCGAGGTAACTTAGTATTAAGACACTCCGTTCCCCACTTTCCGCCGAATTCTTGGATGTGTTGCGTGTTGAGTGGCGGCAATTAACGCCGCGCCTTTCATTGACATCTGAGCGAAGAAATAGAAATATAAATTTAAATAAATATTTAATTTCCTCGAGTGGGAATCGAACCCACAAGATGTCATGTTTGCAGTCACACTTTGTGTCCCTGTATCACGATTGGCCTCATATAAATTTAAGGATATTAGAAATGTTATACTACTAGCGAACTCGCTTTAAATTACCTGCTGTACGCAGATGATGAAGTGCTCATCGCAATGAACAAACAAAAGTAGGAAAGTAACATAAACTAAGTAAAAGTAATTAAAATGAACAAAAAATAAAATATAAACCTAACAACAGGCAAATATTTGTAAACAAACTATACAGCTATATTGCTAATATTGTTAATGTAAAATATTTAATAAAAATTAAAATAATTAAAATTTAAAAAAATTGTTTTACTATTACTCAAATAAGCGAAGAGAACTAAAAAAATGAGAATTAATAATAAACAGAAAATAGCCACATACAAATTAAGAGAAAATTGAAAATGTTACAAAATTTTGAACATTTACAAAACCGTCAACGTCGTATATACCGTACCCGTTCGGGTCGGTCATACCGTGCGGCTAGCTCATTTTGAATCATCGATATCTCCTAATGTATTTATAAGAATTATGTACAGTAAAGTAGTTGAAATGCCAAAGATGACTATTATATTTATTTTGATAAGGATAAATGTCAAATTATAGAAAATATATATACAAGAACCAGATAAATTAGATATATAAAATTGGTTGATGTGGCTCAACACATTTTTCTTAAAACAAATAGAAATGTATTCTTTATATATTACCATATATCGAGAATTTTAAAAGTATAAGAAAAAAAGTAGCCTATGTTCATCCAAAGACCCGCAAGTATCTCTGTATGCGGTTTGGCCGTAATTGCGTAATAGACAGACAGGCAGACAGTGTTACTTTCGAATTTATAATATAAATATGGATGAATTTGTTAATTCAAATAATTTTGACAAATTTCAACCACTTCCTTATAACCTCATTGTTGAGTGTCAGTACCCATATGGTCTTTAGAGTAAGTATCCTGAGCCCACCCTGCTTTTATGTGGGATACAGCCTGAAGCCATTTATTTTAAGTCTATGATAAAGTTTAGTCGTGTTCGTTCACATCGCAACAATAAACATAAAGAATTTGATATTTTTAATAATTAAAAATATCAGATTCTTGAGAATGATGTCTGCTCTTTTATCTACAAAAGTAGATAATAGTGCAGACATCATTTACATTCTATCTCTTTGTATACTTTGTTTTTTCATAATTTTAAACTAATTATTATATTAATCAATGACCAGATAAACGTATTAATAGATAAGGAAGCGATTGATGCTCGTCAGATTTATTCGAATAGATAAATAAATAAGTATCTAATTGAAATGGGTGCTTATGGGTGGTAAATATTAAAAAAATAGACCAATAATGTAATTAATATGTGTAATCTGATATATGATTATTATTTTTATTTCATCGATAACAGAATACAATATATAGCGCGCTAAAGGACATGTTTGTGTAGTTAGTATCCAACAAATCAAAATGCGAGCGTTTCTCTTGTTGGCTCTCTGCATAGCGGCGGCAATTGGTAAGCGACAGAGAAGATCTTAATCAAGTCTTTTAGTAAGTTGTAATTATAAACCATAATATTCAAATGTATTTTGCAGCTGCTCCCTCCAACCCGAGCAGAATTGTTGGAGGATCGGAGGCGTCCATCGACCAATACCCCTACGCTGTTGCTATGTTGTACTCAAGTAGTGGTTCTGGGGATTTCTGGCAACTTTGCGGAGGTTCCATCATTAACAAGCAAAGTGTCCTCGGCGCTGCTCACTGTTTCCAGTTAGTATCCTGCTATATTCATATTTGATGTACACATGTCAGTTGATACGAGTAATAGTTGTTTCAGTGATGATTTATATTAAGCCTAAATAATTTGTATTTTCCTAATTATACTGAAATATTTATAACGTGTTGCAGTCGAGATCAGGCTGTACAGTGGCGGGCTCGCGTTGGTTCTTCCAACTCCTCAAGCGGCGGTATAGTTCATGATATTAGTAATATCATTATCCACTCTAACTTCATATCTGGTTTTCGACACCTGGCTAATGATCTTGCAATACTTCGCGTGTCATCTGAATTTTCTTACAACGACAACGTCCGCCCCGGACGCCTTGCTGGAGTTGACTACTCTGTCCGAGAAAATGATGATGTTTGGGCTATCGGATGGGGACGCACTGCTGTAAGTGGTTTTGAGTTTATAATGTATGTCACAATTGATCAAAATTTATAACGTATCTCATTTAAATAAAAAAAAAATATATATGTTGTATATAAAATGATCTTTTTGAAAAATATTACTAATAATATTTCATGCTGAAAATAGGCCAAATGAATAAAACGATAATAATGGGTTAACAACTAAAAAAATATTTTAATATCGAATACAATTGGTGAACCTTAAAAGTTAAAAAAGTAATTTTATAATATTTATACGTATTATTTGTTCTAGCTCGGCGCTCCACATTCGGAACAACTCCGCCACGTTAATGTTAAGATAGTGGGATATGGCTACTGCAGAAACCGCTACGCCTCAATTCGCGACATTACCATAGACGTGCTGTGCTCTGGCTTGCTTAATGTTGGAGGGCGCGATCAATGCCATGGAGATGCTGGTGGTCCTCTGCTTCACAACGGTGTAATCGTTGGTGTCTCCTCTTGGACTGTGGGCTGTGGTGATCCGCAACTACCCGGAATTAGTACGCGTGTATCTAGATATGTTTCCTGGATACAAAGAAACGCTTGAAGTTATTCCTTTATCCTCTATCCTAGACCTGTCGACAACAAATAAAATTGTAGAAATAATATGTGTATAGTTAAGATGAAATATAAATATGACATTAAAATATTTTTTTATTTAACTTTTGTTGTATCATTGAGAATATTATGTAAATCATACTCATTACCTTTCTTGTTATAAAATACCATACACAATAATAACATTAGAGTGTAGTTAGCTTTAAATAACGAATTAACAATAATAATGAATATTATCGAATTACTTAAAGCGCGTGCGCTGCAAAAAAGTATTCAATTTTATTAGTTCTAAAATAAAGTCCGCGACATCCTATATCTATCTTTCATAAATAAGTCACAATCAAAATTCCAAGGTGATACTTTACCGTTTTTTATTTGACGAACATATTGAAACTTACGAGTGAAAGTTATTCCATTATCAAAAAAAATATATAAAGATAACCTTTGGGCTTTATAGCGTGTAATTAAGACTAACACTAAAAAGTCATTTTCATGAAAATTTATGAAAATAACTTTTTAGTGATTGAATGTAAATCAGCTTCACGCTGTGGGATACAGCAGAGTAGGCAGAGGGAACCTAGTGTTAAGACACTCCGTTCCCCGCTTTCTGCCGAATTGTGGAGGCATTGCGTGTTGAGTGCAGAACTCAACGCCGCGCTTAGCCTCGACACCAGAGCGAAGAAATGGAAATATAAATTTAAGTAAATATTTCATCTCCTCGAGTGGGGATCGAACCATCGAACCCACAACCTGTCGGTTTTACAGTCACACTTCGTGCCGCTGCGCCACGACCGGCCTCAACCGGTGATTGAATGTATGTATTATATAATCTTTTAGTTTAAAGAATTATAGGTGATATGCGGGCGGAGCCACGAATTGGTTAAGTTAAGTTCCTTGCTCTGGTAATGAGGCAAAGTGCAGCCGCGTCGCCACTCAACAAGCAATACGTCAAGAATTAGGCGGAAGGTAAGGGACGCAAGTGTCTTAATGGGGAACGAAGTGTCTTAATACGCGGGATACAGGATGAAGATATAATCTATGATCAAATAATGTATATTGTTGTATAATAATTAATGTTAAACTAATTAAGCTTTGGCTCAATTTATACTTTATATAACTTTCAACATTGAATACTTGTACAATGAAAACATCAATTTAATGCCGGAATTATACCCGACATAAAGTGTACAAGACTATGGTTATAAAATAGGTTAAGATAACACATAAACAAGTTCTGAAAAGTAATAGAACGTCTCGTAAAACATCTCTATAAAAAATTCTGAAAGATAATTGATTTTCCTGAAAATTTATAGCTTCCCTTATCCAATGTATCTTACCTTTTATGGGATCTTCTTAAATATCTAAAAGTATCCTATTTAATTTGCAGAGTAATTTGTTATCGTAATGTAACGGTTAGGCTTCTCGCGGCAAGCATAATGCATATATGTATAGATTGTATTTTTATTTTTATTAATATTGTTGTTTTATGCACTTTTTCTTTTTTATTAGTCTACTAGATAAAATTATTAGTAAGAGTTAGATTAGATTTACAATAGAGAAAGTTATGATTTTATATTTAAAATCCTTTATAATTATAGAAAATAATGTATAACCTAACGCAATGTTTTATAGTTGCGGATTGCTGTTACTTAGACGCAGGCGCAGGCGGGGCGGGCGTGCGGCTCGCGAGTGCATGGCGTTGCTGTACCGCTCCACGCGGCTCAAAGACCGCGCGGATACGCACGTCTTCATCTTCGGGGTCACACGTTCCGCTACCCGAGAGTCCGACCGCGATGTCACCTCGTTGCTGTCGTTTCCCTTACGGAACTCAACTCCAAGTTTACAGACGCGAGGGGAGAATTTCAATTAGAATTGACCATGTCGCGTGTCCGAACACTATACTTCTGCGAGCTGCGCGCCCCTCGCTTAGAAACGCTTATCTAGAAAAGCTATCGGGGAGCTTTTACTTGATTTGATTCGTCCGTGTCAACAACTGATGGAATTGGATGGGTCTTACACTGCGTTTAGTCGAGTACGTTAGGCATTATCTTTTAGTGAAGGCGATACACGAATACACTCAGGGCCGTGAAAAAAAAAATTTCGTTTCGAATAACACAATATGGGTATCAAATTCAAGAGCTCAATAGGAGGATTTTAAAAATGTATATCATGACTATCATTACCATATTGAATCTTAACAAAAAAGTGAAAAATAAAGAAAATATTTGTAAAAACAAAAACCCCGACTGCAGAAAACTAAAATGATAATAAACAAGCCCAATAGTTTATTAGGATTAACTGTCGGGACCTTTAAGTAATTCTTCAGTAAATAAAATCTTTACCAGGAACCTCGCATAATTTAAAGAGGTCCCGACTTTTGTTAAGTTAATTAATTATGTTGTTAGTATCTCTGTAGGAAGATTTTTACAAATTTCCGCTACCTAAAGTTAATTCCTTAGAATTATCGTTTATCAAGAGATAATACTAATTTTTTTAAAAATTTTATACGTTTTCTAAATAAGTTTTTTTCTTTCCTGAGTGTGGAATAACACCTTAAAAATGTTTAAAAATGATTATTTTTTATAAAGACTTTCATTAATACAGCACCGTACCGTATATGTAATACGATATAGTATTATTTTAGTAGATATTTATTTATGGCAATAAGAAAGTTAGTGCTGTCAATGTCACTACTCCTAAATCTTACGTTCGCTGGATTGTCAAAGTCAATTCCACGTTAGAGCACTCTGGCGTATTTGTTTATTTAATTTAAAAGCTTTAAATTAATTAAGAATGGCTCAAGGTAAATTGAAAGTTAAGAGCAAATTACCTTCAGGTGCTAAAGTTAAAAAGAACAAGAACAAAGGGAAAGCTGTGACTAAAGAAGCAATGCCCCAGTACGCAGTAAATCACAGGCAATTGAACGTAATAAGATGAAGGCAAATGTTACAAAGATGGTGAATGCGGTTGCTGAAAAACAACTGAGGTCTTTAGCGACTGATACTCCAACACTGTCGGCGGCTCAACAACGAGTAGCTAGCGCACCAACAGCGCCTGCTCCTGCAAAGTGAACTTAATCTTAAAACACTAATGTATAACTGTGCGATATTCTGATAATATTAACAACATATAATCTGTTTATAGATATGAGCATACTGTCGTTTTCATAACATATATTTAAAGTAATAAAATCTGTAAGATTTTATTGGTTATTTTTAAATATTTTTTATTCCATAAGTCTTAAATATATTATAATTTAAATTTTGACATGCCAATTATTTGCTTTTTATCCAAAGAGTAGTTAATCTTATATATTGAATATTAAGAATGGTACAATATTGCACAATTCAATTCTTTTGATAAAATATACTAAGTAAAATCTACTAAACAAGTCTTAAATATTTCATTAATCAAAATATAATAATTAAATCTACCTTTACAAAATCAAATCCAACTTTACAAATGTGTATGTAGAGATACCTCTTGCTATATTACTATTAAAGAAATATTGTGTAAAGAGTAGAGTGCAGATAATTTTTTGTTTATTTGATTTGATTTCCAGTTGTAAAATTAATTGAATATTATTATAGATTTGACACATACAGTTACACAGATAATCAACAAATGTTTTATTTTTTTGATAAGTACTTAAGTTATGAGACTGTTGTGGCATAGATGCACAAGGGTGTCACTGTAACTGAACAGTTGTTGGTTCGATCCCCACTCGGGGGAATGAATTATTATTTCTTAATATTTAAGTTTTTTCTCTTTAGCACCAAGGCAAAAGCCCAGCATTAAGTTTCGCCACTCGACAAACAATGCCTCCAAAAGTTCATCAGAAACTGGGGAACTTGGGGAATGGTGTGTCTTAACACTAGTTTCCCTCTGCCTAACCTGCTGTATGCTGGATAGGCTATTTATTTGATTTATTTACCGACTTCTATAAGAAAAGGAGGTTATCAATTTGACTGTATCTTTTTTTTACGCTAGTTACCTCATACCTTTTGACCGGGTGGACTGATTTTTATAAATCTTTATTTCGTTTTAAAGGTAGTGCTTCCCTTGTGTGTCCAATTTTAATTTAGACTGTTTCTGACAATGGTATCTTTAAGAAAATCAGAAAATTCTTAAATTTGCACTAAGTATATGCAACAAATGGACGAATAACTCAATATTGTGCCAACAGATTCCAATGAGGTCTACCCATCACTTAAAATCGTAAAATAAATAAATTTATAACAAAAATAAACCTGAACTCAAAAAATATAAAAATAAATTTACTTACCATAAAGTAAACATACTTTGATTTTGTTGAACAAAAATAATTAAAGAAATATTTTATAATTGACACAGTTTACCACCTGGTTTGATATTCAATAGGATATTAAACAAGGTTGCACCATGTCAGCTGGGTTGTCCACTTTGTATTTGGATAGCTGTGTCCAAGGAGTGGAACAAAGTGATATGGGAGTGAAAGTATATGACTTGAATGTGAATTGTCTGCAGATGATTTTTTTTTTATGGAAAAGGGTAAGGTTAACTAGCGTTCGGATCACCTGATGGCAAGTGAGTACCGCCGCGCAGGACCCCGTGCAACATCAGAGGAGCTATAGGTGCGTTTCTGACCTTGATGATGATGATGATGATGATTTCGAGTTGCAGGAATTGGTTACCACTCTGATAGAAGGGTGTGAAATAATGGTCTAAGCCTGAACACGAGTAAGACAAAGGTTTAAATTTTTGGACAAGATGAAGAAAGGACGGAATGCAATATCAGTGTAAATGGTAAGATATTAGAACAAGCGAATGAAGTGGTATACTTGAGAAGTATGTTAAGTATAGATGGAAGATACGAGATGGATGTGCAAAGCCGTATTGCTGCCGGTAACAGGGTTAACGGTGCGTTAGCTTCATTTATGAGACGCGTTTGGTACCGACGTTTTTACACGGTAGAGAAACGTAGGTTTTATAAAATAAGAATGAAAGAAAGATGAATGCCGTTGAGATGCGATCTCTTCGTAGGATATGCGGAATCTGCTTAGCTGCTCGAATACGAAATAAACAGATACACAAAATGGCAGATACTAGCGAGGATGTCACGGTGAGAATGAAAAAGAACTTGTTCAGCTGGTTTGCGCAACGAATGATTGATTAAAGAATAGCAAACAAGATTTATGATGGGAAAGTGAGTGGTCAGAGAGGTAAAACTTTAAAAACACAGTATCAAAGATACTGGAGGAAGGTCATGTAAAAAGCTTAAGGATTCCCCGGAGAGCATGTATGAAGAGGTTGATGACAGTGAATGAGGCGAAAGAGGCATGTAGAGACGTTTAGCGCTCCGTTCTCTCTGGCTACCCCGCTAGGGATAATGCGCGAAGTTAAAGTTTTTTTTTTGCGGAAAAGTCATGTTCATGTGTCTTAACAAGTAAATTGAAACACGTGGTATTTTAGTCTATTTTTGTTTTATCAGTGTAAAGTTTGAAATATCACTGTTTAAATAAAATCTCCAACAGCTCTTGCAATTTTTTTTAATAGATTTATGGCTACTACCTTTTACCAACAACTTTTTTTTCAGTTACACTGCACTAGCTGTCTCCTATGTAACAAGGTAGGCAGAGGGAGCCTAGTGTAAAAAAAATTGTTCCCCACTTTCCACCGAACTGCTACTTACGTTTTAAAAATATTTTATTAATAATGATATAGATAATGTTAAATGTACAAGAGCAAATTTAAATTTTATTTTTCGGCGTAGTATTAGGGTCTATTTACAAGAGAAATCTTGGTCATACATTAAAATAAACAGAATAATATTATATAGTTAAAGGCAGTAAAAGAGCTTTACTGTTACATAGAAACTTAGGTAGATATAATGTTATTTTATCTCAAAATCTGGTTCTAATAAATAACCATTAGGATTTCCTGCATTAGGGGCAAGTGTCCATGAGTTATGCAATGCACAATGACTCGCCACATCTATCTTTGGCTCGTATAAATTACGCGCTAGAATTGAAACCACGGCGCGATTTAAACCTGGAAAATACAAATACTTGTATATCAAATGAATATTCAAAATAACTTAAGAAATATTACTTGGATTTTAAAGGAAAAGGGAAAAGGAAAGGAAAGGAAATAGCTTGCAAATTATATTGCGGTTGGCGTGAGACGAAATACGAAATTTTCTATTTTTGTTTTAGTCATCTTACTTTTTTTTTATGGAAAAGACACGGCAAACGAGCGTTCGGGTCACCTGATGGTAAGTGATTACCGCCGCCCACGACCCCGTGCAACATCAGAGGAGCTACAGGTGCGTTGCCGGCCTTTAAGGTGGGTTGGGCGCCGGAGTCCGGTATTACCTGATGCGAAACCTAAATTATATAACACATACATATCCTGGGAGATACATACATTTTCTAAAAATTGTATATAATTTCAATGACGTATTAGGAAATGTATAAAAAATGCCTTCTATAATGAAACACGTTGTTAAAATGAGAATATTTTTTTTATTGAGGCACTCAGGTAATACTCGTAGCGTAAAACATATATTAATTTAATAAGACGATGTGGCACCCGCTCCTCGCCTCGCTCTACAAGTATTCAATGATATTTTAAATGTTTTACATTTCCGATGGCTATTTAGGAAATGTATAGACTTCCTAGGATATGTGTCTAATATAATTTATTTCACACGCTTACGATTTTAGGAATTACATACATTTCCTAAAAATTGTATACAATGACGGATTACATACGTTCTGTCAAGACCATTTATCTTGATATATCCTGAAGATCAAGATCAAGCTGAAATTTATATCCAATATTCACAGAAAAAAAAATCAGAAAATTTATACCTATTTAAAAAAAACATTACATAATTGTAGTTCATTTTATACAAAGTGAGTTAAAAAAGTGACTTAAAATGAAATTGGTAAATTTTTATTAATTGTTCTTTCCGTCGACCTACAACTCTGAAATTGCTACAAAACCCTTGGTGGAATAGTTCGACTCGCACTTGACTTATTTTTTCGAATATTAGGCAGCCCCATAATATTTCAGATTGTAAATATAAGCAACAAAACGATGGTATTGAGTGCGTCTAGTCAGGCATAACAAAGATAAAATAGTAGCAATTAACTGTTTAAAGATTACTTCAATTCTTGTGTTTATGGCTCGATAGCGTGATAATAAAACACTTTTATCTTTGCTAATGTCAAATTTACGGGAGAAAGCGATTAGGGAAATTATGGTTAAAAATGAAGTAACAATTTGGCAACTTCACGTTTATTCTATATCAATAAAATAAACATGAAGTTGCCAAATTGTTATCGTTAATTGATATATAACGGAATATCTTAACACTAGGTTCCCTCTGTCAACCCTGTTAGACGTGTATAAGGAATCTAGTTTTAAGAAATTCCGTGCCCCGCTCACCGCTCTATTTTCAAGACTTTGCAAGTGGATTGATAGAACTCAAGACCACTTTGTTTTACAGAGCCGCGAAAGAGAAATAGTTTAATTGTAACCATTTCCACGAGCGAGATTCGAACCCACTACCATTGCGTTATGAGATCTCTCACCACTCCACGATGACTCTCAGCAATAAAGCAGCAAACAAACAACTTGTTAACAAATAAAACTACAAAAAAGATGTACACAAAATAAATAATAAGAGACAAAATGCAAATTAATAGTAACTAAAAATTATAAAGAAGATAAATACAGGTACATAAAATATATAGAAGCTTTCACTAGTGTGGGAAACTTAGATAAGTTCGCATTATCATCGAAACGAGCAAGCTTTCGAACCAAAATTGACAGGAACTCGACATTTCCTATTTATAAACAATGTTATGTGTAAGTCAGTAAAAAGAGTACACTGTCGGCCACTTTTCAAGCAAACCTATATAACGAGCTTTATTTTGGGCCAAGATATTTTTTTTCCCAAGTCAACTTCACTGTAATTCGATGAATTTTGCGGGTTTTTATTTGAACTTATATTGCGTGTTGCGTATGTGGGTAACATATTCAAGGTAATGTCGCACAGTGACTGGACATGGCTTAGAGAGATGTCCGATTAGATTATCGATGAATTATTAATAAAATAATAAAAATATCATATTGTTAGAAATCAGAAGCGATTCACGTTAAAAAAATAATAATATAAAAAAAGTACCGTCTATATGTTTCTATATTATTAGGAAAAAGATCCTAAGTAATTGCAATATACCTAACACGATATCCTTCCCATAAGGGCAGTTGCCTACAAGCAATTGCCCCTGATTGATACATTTATTTTATAGTCTTTTTCACCTACATCTTAGTTTGTTTTGTATGAATTTTCAATATAAATATAAATAAATTTTTATATTTAATTAAACATTAGGTTATTAGGTATTATTAATATATTGAATGAACGGTGAATAGCAGGATTGAATGACATGGACTTTCTGATTAATTTGTATCATTTATTAAGGAATATTATTTATTCTTACTCTAACTCTGCATTACATTAAAATTATTTATTATTAATATTGGTCTCAAGAGGAAAATAAATTACTTTCACATAAAAAATATTTTTTTATGTTATCTTATATATGAGCTAAACACATTACATTTCTACACATAAACATAAATATCTCATTACTAAACTACTGAAGTAACTGTGAAAATGGGTATTATTATATTACGAAAATTCTAAACAACTAAGCCGGTAATACGATGAAGTTTGTCTGACATATGCTGAACAAGTATGATAACTCACAAGTTCTAACTTAAGTAAAGTTTTGAAAGGAAATAATGCTTACCTTGTCACATATTTAGATTATGTCGTAATAGAATAACATATTTACGAATAGTAATTTTGTCAATATTTTATTTTTATATATTGTACAGAAGTAGCCTTTTAGATTGTTAAAGGGACTAGTATCTTCAGTGAATCAGCTCTTTTGTCCTGTTTAGGACGATAAATTTGTGAAAAAAAATAAATTATAATATTAAATAAATTTGCATGTCAAAACATGTTAACTCACTCTACTAACTTAGCTAATAATATCAGCTTAACATTCGATTAAAATGAGCATCGATTCTAAGTATGGCTATTGCTATGTATGGCTATTACTAGTAGTCTTTCGTTGGTAAACGATTATGAATCGTTTTCGTCGATTAAATCAAATAAATGCACTGTAATCACTTGTGCACAAAACAATCTCTCGCACTTAAAATTTAGTGGAACTCATCTACATACAATTAATCATTTATCAGAATTTTCTTATCGCACCATCTCTTTATCGATATCACGAAATTATTTAAATTGCCGCACTGGCTACATAGCCGGGCAGTGTAGTGAGCAGCAGGGGTGGCGGGGTGAGGTCTGATGCGCCGATTTCTCCGAATAAGATTAATAAATGCAGGCGGGGCGGGTGACTGCGGCTAATGACACGACGGTGCAGATATTTTTTATCGCGAATTTAAAACAAACTGGTTGCGGTAGCTGCCCCGTCCCGCTGCACCGCGCCTGCGCCCGCCCGTGTCGGTCCGTCCGCGACGCACCGACACACGTTGTCACACCTACTTAGTGTTTTTGTTACGGAAATAGGCTAGCTTGTCACGACAGACGGGGGTTTTCTTGCATGTCTAAAAGGTACTTTTTAGTTTAACTAGTAAAAACTACACTACTACAA
Source organism: Heliconius sara (assembly GCA_917862395.2). Lineage (NCBI taxonomy): Eukaryota > Metazoa > Arthropoda > Insecta > Lepidoptera > Nymphalidae > Heliconius > Heliconius sara. Next base: position 11,014,728 of record OU860789.1, on the reverse strand, counting down.
TATAATATGCTTTTCACTATATCGGTACCCGGCATTTTCTTTGAGTCCTGTATAACTTGGTTATTCACAAGGTGCAGTGAATATAAGTTAATCAAAATACGCAGTTAGATCTCGGATCCCTATATAGACTTGTTAGTGAGAAATCAAAGTTCTGTCAGAGAAAATGCAAAAAGATTTCAAATGCATATTCAAGCTGAACTAGTTAGAGTTAACGGTGCTGTCTTATATCAAGAGACACGTTTTAGGATTATGAAAACGTGCATTTGAAACGAGGTTCTAATGAAATTGTCTATTTTTAAATATATTTTGAATACTTTTCTTTATTAAATTTTTTGATAATCCCGAATATACTAAGGTTTTTTCCCCCACATTTTCCCTTATGTAGAGTGACGGTACTCAACGCTGCGCTTTATCTGATTACCAGAGCGAGGTAATGAAAATAATTTAATTCCCCGAGTAGGAATGGAATCCTCAACCGTCGCGTTTACTTTATTCTATGATATTAAAATAATAAGATTTATAACAATATAATTTAAAACAACATTTATAACAGTATCCAATACTTATTATAATTATCGTGATGCTGTAATATTATATTGTTATTGTATCCTCAGCTCTAATCATCATAAAATATATTTATGCGCTATTGTAGAGAAAGTGATTATTCTTTAGATTTTCTTTCAACATAGAGCTTTTATTCCCTGTGCTTTCAATAAATAATTCAACAAATCTATATACTTTAATAAGAGACAGTATTAAATGTACTCGTATTTAGAAAGTAAATGATGATGATTTCTATATTTTATCTAATAAATAATAATACGTGCTAAGGAATAGTAGAACGCTGTCGCAAAGTGCGGGTGACGGGGACGGGTCAAGCGTCAAGTGCGCTACATCTACGACTTGCATGTGCAATGTGCATTGTGTAGAAACACGGAACAAAACGTCGTAAACTAGGTATTGCAGTTGTGTGGTTTGGACCTTGGTTTTTGTTCTAAAAATTATAATATGTGTACATAATATTTATTGAGTATTAAAAGTCGTGGCGCAAAGGCACAAAGTGTAACTGTAAAATTGACTGGTTGTGGGATCGATCGCCACTTGAGGAAATGAAATATTTATTTACATTTATATTTTCATTTGTTCTGGTGTCATTTATTTGAACTCGGCGGAAAGTGGTGAAAGGAATGTCTTAACACTAGGTTCCCTCTGCCTACCCTGCTGCGTGTGGGATACAGCGTAAAGCTGATTTTATAATATGTATAGAAGCCCGTAGTCGCGCAGGGGCACACGAGTGCCACTATAAACTCAACAGGTTGTGAGTTTGATTCTTCTGTCCGTATTTTTATTTCTTCCGTCTGGTGTCGAGACAAAGTGCGGCGTGGAGTTCCGCCACTCAACGCCTACAGAAATTGGGGGAAAGTGAGGAGTGGAGTGTTTTGTGGAGTGAAGGTTTTTACGTGGAAGACGTTGTGAACCTGAAAAAAAAAGAATAATATGTATATATAAAAGAATAATAAATATATGTATATAAGAATAATATGTATATTTTGAGCAATATTTTTAATATACTTTCATTTTTTATCATAAACCATCACAGTAAAATATACATAACCTATCGTGCAATATGTACTAGGTACACATAATATTCATAAATGGTGAACAGTTTTAATTGTCATTTGGTTATTTTGTGAAGATAAAAAATACTACGTAATTAAATAACAAGAAACATAAAAAGAATTTGTTTTTCCACAGATAGTGTGTAACGGTTACTTAAGATATTTTGTTACTCACTAGTAGCATTTGAAAAATGTAGTGTTGCAATATGAAATGTATTTAAAAACGCATATTTTGTTATATAATATATGAATATTCAAGAATATATATATAAAAAACTTAGAAATTAATGAATGTGAAAAATTCATTTGATTTGTAGAATATTTTTTCAATGAAAACGAAGCTCGTTGATGTCGTTGATGTCTTTTGTATAGATCACTACAAGAGCACAGTTCGCAACTCTTGCGTCTCGTCGATAGCATAGTCCTAGTATAAAGTACTTAAAATTTTCTTATATTATTATTTTATTTATTAATATATTTTTGTTAATAAACTTAATTTTTTTACGTATATTTAGTATGCACATAGAATAAAAATATAACAAATAGCAAAATTCAGTATAAAAATATTTTTAAATGAATTTATATCTTTAATATATGATATTAAATATAGTCTTATATCCAAAAATTTTTAATAAAAGATTTAGTGTAACAAAGTTTTCAGAAATTTCACCATCCATGCCAAAATTTCAGTTAATTTACAAACAATTTCCGTCCGTCTGCGGCCGAGTGCCATGACAGCGGCGATATCGACGGGAGACAATAAATCCGGTTCTGCAGCCGCTGCAATTAAACTAGTGTCGCGACGGGTTCGCGACCGTGCGAAAGTGAAGCTGATAGGGAACCGCGGGGGCAGGCGACGCGGCGAGGGGTGAGGGGGAGTGCGAGAGAGAGGCAATGCGGGAAAGGGAGGGAACAAGTTTGTGTACTTCGACTTTGAAGTATAGATCGGCAGTCCGCGCGCAGCTGCCGGCGTAGACGCACGCTGGCCGAACTATGTCGTAGGCCCCATGGTGTACCCCGAGGCGTCCCGCTGGGGAGCGCCCGACTCGCTAGCGCCCCTCTACGATGACGTCTACCGAGGTCAGCATTGCAAGTACCGCGAATTGCATCCTTTGTTCTAAACCTTTATTGTGTCTGTCACTAATGTTATATTATTTCTCATGTATTAAAAGCTCTCTGTTAGAAAGCTCTTCTAGATACTAATATTTTCCATCTTATTTATTTTTGTTTACTTAACATCTTATTATTGAATTGTATTATAACAAAATAATATTATTTTTACTAATATTCAAATTTCTAAATATACATATAAAATGGCTTAAGCATTTTAATTTAGACTTCATCTCTATACTAAATATACTTTTGACAAAGTAACATTCAATTTAGTTTCGGCAATTATTAACAAATGTTTAAACGATATGTAATAACGGTTTAGTAATTTGCACAAGTTGACCGATTACGCAGGTTAAGTGGCGTTAACTCAGGTCAGTTACTCGGTGGGTGACCGTTAATGTTGATCGCTATTGATCACTTCGCGTCATCAGTTCCGGTTATAGAAAGCTCGAATGTGAACTAGATTAGTAAAACGATTACCAAAGTTTCGACAGTACGCTCGAAACGAGTCAATTGCTTTTTAAAAAATAAAATAGATGTGAATACGTACAAGCTTACAGTTCAATTTTTAATATATAATTTAATTATTTTTTTGTAAATGTGCTTAATGAATTTTGAAGATCTAGATTTTACTCAATTCAGGATATAAAGCTCTAACATAGCAATCATCAAAGGAGGAATTGATTATATCAAAGGCTTTGATATGCTAACTCATCGTTGTACTATGACAACTATAATAATATTCACCTATGCTTAATATGTTTGTAAACAAACAAAACTGTAATTCTGCAACTTTTAAGCTATCAATTTATTTATATAGATAATACTTCTCATTAGTCTAGTTCTTAATGTTATATCTTTTAATTATTTAAGTTGAGTTTTCATGGCGCAGTATCTGATTTCGATCCTGATTATATTGTTCTTATTTCTTCGCATTTGAGAAACTAAGAGTGGCGTTGATTTCACCCACTCAACACAAATGACTTAAATATTGAACGGAAAGTAGGGAGTATTGTAGCGCTAGGTTCCCTCTGCGTGCCCTCCCTATTATAAAAAAAACGTAAAACTGATTTGGTATTTTGAATTATCAAACTGTTTTAGCAACATCATCCGATGAAAGCATTAATAATGCACAAATAATTAAATACTTAAAACGCTCCGCGGTTAAGTCCGATGATTCTCGACCTGTCATTAATAAAATATTATTATAAATTAATAATTAAGTATTATGTCACATTTTGCCGCGAACGTTTGACAATTCCTGTTTTAATAAAGTTCAAATTGTGTGCAAGCGGTATTAATGAGATATTGGTGGTTGATGAAAATTTAATAACTTAGCTTAGTTAGGTAGCTTGTTGTTGTGTGTATTGTAAATTTTAATGCGATATTTTTAAATTATTTTTTTAAGTATATAAAACATTTTAGTAATTTTACTAAATCTCTACTAAATTATTTACTGCGATAAATAATTGTGTATGACTAATGAATTTAGTTGAAATATAATGATTCTTCCGATTGGGGATCAAACCCAAAACTGACAACTCTATCTATAGTCGCTATTCCACTGCGCTACCACAAAGTCTAAAATTACATATCATTGATTATACTACATCCTCATTACAAAGACTGCATAAGGCTTTCGTTTAGTTCGCGTGCTCTGCAAATCCTAACTTAAATGCTGTAAACTTGTTTAAATAATGCTTTCGAGCTTTAAAGCTTATAATTTCGTCAGAAACGAACTAACTAACAACATTGTAGTGTAGTTAATGTTTAAAAACTATTTGCTAAATTGATTTGAAATGGAAGATAAAGCGTAGCGTTGAGTTTCGCCACACGTAATGTCTCGAAATTTGTATGGAAATTGTGGGACGGAGTGTCTCAACACTCCCACCTTGTTACATATACTGTTATGTGAAGACAATAGTGATGTTATAAATAATATATAATAGATAAATTGTGATTGAAAAAAATACACTCAATGTATAATTTTAGAATACTTAGGAAATTTTGTGAAAAGACGTTTAGTTCTATCATTTTCAATTATTGCTTATTGGGTGGCAAATCTGCGTTTATATCGAGGAACATAAATAACTAAAACTAACATGCATACGGTTTTGTTTGGTAACGTTCTAACTACATCACGCTCGTGCTACATACAAGTAATTGAAATTTTGTGAGACCTTTGATAGAATATATTACAAGTTTGTATAAGCCGTGGCTGTGAGTTCTTCATATTATAGAGGAAAATATAATTAGAAATTATTAGAATATTTTCTCTAATAAAAAAAATATAATTTCTAAATGGTTAATATTATTTTATAGCTCTTCTTTATCGATTATGAGATCATCGTGGCGCAGTGGGTAGTAGACGCGGTGCTCGATGATTCATTTCTCATTCAGGGGAATGAATACTTATTCATATCTCTACTGCGATGAGATAAATCCGGCGTTCGTCTCAAATTCAAATAAAAATGGCAGAACGGAGTATTTTTAACCGATTCTGTAAAAGGAGGAGGTTATCAATTGGACTTTATCTTTTTTGACACTAGGTTCTCTTTGCTTGCAAATAAACATACCTTCAATAGCATTAATATGCTATAATAATTTATAGGACAGAATTTTTTGGAGCTTCACTCTGCATCCCACACACAGCAGGGTAGGCAGAGGAAACCTAGTGTTAAAACATTCCGTTCCCCACTTATTATAGAACAGATAATATTTTCTAATGAATTATGTACCATTAATATTTAATTTGTTATTCTAAAATATATTCTTGTTCTCTTAGATATCGCTCTTATTGAAAGTGCTAAACTATTAATGCTACTCAGCGTAGTAACCGTGATTCCAGCCATCGGCAGAATAATGTTTATGTAACGACGTAGTATTTAAATGAATATGCTAATATAAATTTCAGTTCAAATACCGTGTTAAATACATTATCACTTGTTATTTCCGTATTCGATAATTTTAATTCTATGGTACTTGAATATTGTATTTCTCGACGATCGATTAAGATTTCAAAATGCTTTACAGTATTTTATTTGTTTACTACAATATTGTGACGTGACGCAGTGGTAAATTTACAAAATGTGTGATTGTAAACGCGATGGTTTCGGATTTGAAAACCATTAGGAGGAATAAAATATTTAGTATTTGTATTTCTTCGCTCTGGTAATGAGTCAAAGCGCCTTAAGTGCCACACTTTAACGCGCTATGCCTCAAAATCTTATTATTAATTTCAAAATCGTCTTATTATTCATTTATTTCTATTTATCATGTAAAATATATCTACTAATTAAATATGTATATATTTATTGAAACAAGTTGATAAATGTATATAATTTATATTTTTTTCAATAAACTCTATAATATTTCGTTCGCAATCCGTTTCCGCGCCAATAAAATGGATGCTTTGCAGAAAATTAAGAGAAAGCCTTTCACGGGCTTAATGTCTAATAAAGTTTAAATGGTTTACCCATTTTAACATTAATTGAGCTTTGAAGTTTGTATTATGATTTTATTACCCTTTCAATCCATGTGAAATGATGTGCGAGTTCAAATTTGCATATTGTGGGTGAACCTCAATTAGTTGTTACACGCTTGCTTTCTACGTTTATGGACTATAATTACACATAAAAAATAATTTTAAGATATATTAAATTATTATGCTTCCACTCAAGACTTTTTGCTCCTTGGTTATAAAGTGTTAGTAGTTATATGTACTTAATTCCTGGTTACCAGAGTAAGAAAATGAAAATGTTACATATTTCATTCCTTAAGTAAGAATTGCACCCACAACCGTCACGTTTACAGTCACATGTTTGTGCCTCTATGCCTTTCAGCTTATATTTACTTGCCAGCTTAGTTTATAAGCTGCGTAGCGAAGCCCAATTAATAAAATGAGAAAGTACTATAGAAAATGAGAAAACCAAGTTATTAATTCATGGGTAAAAGTCCAGGATACAAACAAGTATCCCCTGGAATCACGAACAGTATATTAATAAATCACTATTCTCCATCTGCGGACAGCGACATTAGGATAGATTTATGTGACAAAATAAATAGATAATCCGTTATTCCTGATATGACACAGTCAGCTTTCTTCACGTGGAGAAGGATTTATCTTTATCCATTTTGTTGCTTAAGAGTTTTTAATTTTGTCAATATTTTGTATATATCTAGATATTTAAATAACAGAAAATTGTCAAAATTACTTCAAGTTAAATAAAATATTTTTTAGCTTCACGCTGTATCCCGGATATAACAAGGTAGACAGAGCCTAGAGTTAAGAGAGTCTGTTCCCGACTTTCGTCTATTTTCGATACATTGTATGCTGGGTGGCAGAACTCAACGTTGCCTAGTTTCTCGACCGTAAATGCAAATATTGCATTTCCCCAAGTGAGAATAGAACCTAAAACCATCACATTAACAATCAGATGCTGTGCAACTGCGCCACAATAACTCAGTAAATGGCTTTTGACACATTATAATAAATGTCATTATGATTTTCTCTTCATTTATCGTATTTTATTCTACTTTACAAATAGTACAATACACAAGACAGTTATTATGACCAGTAGAAGATATCTTACATACAAATAACACACTAAGTGTGAATTAGCATCATATTTGCGAAGATGTCCTCAAAAGACTAATTATAGAAATTTGATATGATCAATTAGATCAGTTTTCTATTAAGGCATATTATTTTATTATTTAATTTAGTAATTTAAGACTTTATCTTCTATAAAACTCTCGTATTCTCAATATCTTTTTATACACATAGGAAAATAAACGTTTAAATTAAACTTAAGGCAGATCTATAAAGTAATGCGGTTCCAGGCCCATATATTTGAGGCTAAGTACCCATTCCTGCAGGCCGTAACCATCCTTCATCAGCAACTCGTTAATTCCTACAGGCATATAATTAAATTACGCTCAAGTCGTCGCTAATGCCTTGTATTTGTAAACAGTCAGCTCTATACGTTGTTTCTTGAGGCTATTTTTAGACAGAGCATGTGAGTCATACTACACCTGTATTATACTCGGATACTGTATGGCTGTACGATTCTGTAGGTAAAGTTGTCTGGACAGAATGGATTTGAAAATTGTTGTTCAATAACTTATTTAAGCGGTGAATTTTATATTTAAATATTATTTATTATTTTAGAGTCGTGGCGTAGTGGCACACGTTATAGGCTGTGGATTCGATTTCCAATTTTCAATATTTAATATTTTCACTCCTTCATTCTGGTTTCGAGGCAGCAGCAAAGTGCAGCATTGAGTTCCCCCACTCAACCCGCATTGCCTTTGGAATTGGGCAGACGGTGAAGAACGGAAGTATTATAACACAAGGTACCCAGGTTCCTTCTGCCTACTCTACTATGTTCGATATACAGCGTGAAGCCAAAAAAAAAAACTGGAAGTGCCCAATGAAGTGTCTTGACACTATGTTCTATCTACCAATTCTTCCATCCAGGATAAAGCGTAAAGCTGTCATTCTGAAGTTAAATCGCTTCTATATTTAGTTTTCTATTATAGTAGACTTTTTAAAACCCATTTGATCGAACAATATTAGATTAGTTCTATAAAAAAAACGACGTTACTATACAAGTGTTCTTTTACGCTCATTATCTCGTTATGTCGTGAATAAAAACAGCTGTCGTCTTTTTGTCCGTCCGTTTTTTTTTCTTCTCGCATAAAGAACAAATGTTAAATAATTTAATTCTGATCGCTGTCATTAAATGATCACCAGTTTCGTGTACAAAAAATATGCTATCGGTTGTTCACTCCGAGCCAGAGCTCATTTTAATAATGGCAATTCTAAGTTTTCTACGAACGAACGGTGCCAGGAAATGGTTTATCTATTTACTTTAACATAATTAATTAAATTGTCGTTATTCTTAATGAATGTATATTTTGGATTTTTGCTTGATTTTATATATGAAACTTGTTTTTTTTTATTAAAAACGATGATTAACAAAATATAACTTTACCACACGGTAAAATGATATTTTGAGCTTTCTAAATTTGAAAACCCAGATTCGATATTATAATAATTACTGCAATTAATATTTTTTCAAAATCTTAAGAACATTTGTAGAATAATTTTTAGCAAAACAAAAAAAAGAGAAAAAAATTAAAATATTTATACCTTACTAAGTCGGTGTAGTTTTTAATGCAATGGAGTAATTGAGAGCAGTATTGTTATAGTATAATAACAAATAACAGTACAAAAAATATTGAAAATTGCAAAATCGATATCAACTTGCATAAATATGCTTGTGTCGAGCGACGGCGCGGCGTGCGGCGTGGGCGAGCTTTCAAATAACATATCTCTGCTAAAGGATTTATTTATATCCAACTATCATAAGTGAGGAGACCGGAATACACGATTTTCAACGAAAATTCTTATTTTGGCATAAATATTTTTGGGTAATTTTAATAAGATTCTTGGAGATTAAGAGCAGAAAAACGAAATACCTTTATAGACATTGGAAACGGAGTATCTTGACACAAAGTTCCTAGGTTCTCTCTGTTCCTGCTATACAGCGAGATACAAAAGGTTTTAAGAATAGGTTAAATGATTATTGACTATCTTTTAATTGATCTAAAAAAATATGCAGTTCGTTACATTATATACCTAAATATCCAAGATTCCCTCAAAATTAAGGATCATATGTCAGAATATAGAACTTTTAGAATAACTCATTGAAATTTAAGATTAACTTATTGAAATTATTAAAAAATTGTCCTATGATATTTAAAAATATAAAGATATATATAATAAAATATTGTAATATCACAATTACGACAAATTCTATGTGGCTCGAGGTGACTCTGACCGCAGATACAGCTTTTCTGCATTAATGGACTATCGAACACGAAAACCAACCAGTAGCTCCTGAGATCACGCAGCGCTTTCAACCAACAATCTCAACAATTTGTAGCATTAGTAAAGATATATGTTTAAATATAAAATGTGTTGAACATCAAAATATAGAGCTATGTAAATATACGAATGATACGAGAAATTTCCACCAAATCCTAGATATCCTTAAATTTCTCGTGATCGAATTTACTCTTGTGTAAACTTGTTCGCGCCTCCTGCAATACTACGGCGCGGCGTAGGCGAAGAGATAAAAGGTTTCAGTTAGTTTGTATTTGCGAGTTCATCTGTTTGAGTGTAGATAAAGTTTTATCGTACTACGATAAAAAGGATACGAATATATATTTTGAAGGCAAAGTTACTTTTCTAATATCAGCTGTATATAATCTAATTTGTATTCGACAACGTCGCGTAGTTGACGTAAACTAAAAGCAAAATTGGTAAGTTAAATAAAATTTGTGTAATATTATAAATGATTTAATAATATATAATATATTAAGTAGATATCATGATAATTAGATGGTTTCACTCTCTTACGATGCAATATAATTAAAATTAAACAACAATAAAATTATATATATATATATATATATATATATATATATATATATATATATATATATATATATATATACACATATATATATATAGGAATTTATTTACGCTAATTCCTATATATTTTAAGTAAAAAGAAAAACTTATATATTATATTTGTGGTTAGCTTAGAAGTAAATATTTTCTTTTATATAATAAACTTCGTATAATCAAAATAATCATAATATCAACAAGGCATTACCTTCTTACCTTATGCAAAGTTTCCTAGTTAACGCCATTATTTTAATCTTTGCATCGAGATTAGGGAAATTGAGGTCACAATTGAATTATGGTGCCGAGTCTCTGTGATGTTGTCGATAAAATTAATTACTGAGTACCTTCCCTCTAACGCGTAAATCTGTGTAAGATGCTAGAATTCACTTGTCTCTAACTTTGTATTAACTGACATTTTATTTATATATTTTTATTTCAGTGCGAAAGAAAAGAGAATAATATAATACTTTACTTAACAAAATTAAAAAACGATTTATATTTAAAATGTATGTTTTAAAATATTCAGAACTCAGCTTCACGCTGTATCCCGCACACAGCAGGGTAGGCAGAGGGAACCTAGTGTTAAGACACTCCATTCCCCACTTTCTGCCGAATTCTGGAGGCATTGCGTGTTGAGTGGCAGAAAATTCAGAACTCGAATGGAACTATTGTGGTATAAAGACTGTTATTATAATTTTACACAATATACGTATGTGTTTGTTAACTATATGAGTTTTGTTGCTTCTTTTGTGAGTGAAAAGGACAAATGAAAGAATGTAACTCTACAATAGCTAACGTAACTTTAAAATGTATACGAACACATTTTAGTAATTTGATATTGCAACCGCATTTTGAAATAGTACACGAAAGGTTGTGGTGTATACCAATACTGCCTAATACTGCTGCTGATGTGAAAAATACCGTTTTTCCCCGTTCCAATAAGAATTTCAAGAAGTGCTCTAGTATATTTTGTCATTCTCTTCAATTTCTAATATGTCTACATGCCAAATAGTACCTCTATTAAATTCATTAGTCATCTTCGCTGTGTAACCAGATAAATTGCGACGTTGTTCTCCGTTTTTACGTAAGGCTTTAAGAATTCGACGGGAAGTAAAGAACGGAAGTATCGGAACATCCTAACACTAGGTTCCACAGCCTTCCATGTTATATTTGAGAGACAGCGTGAAGTTAAAAAACCCTCAGTCACAGAACAGATTGTGTTTATATGTGTACATATATAAACACATAATGTAATGTGTAATGACTGTTTGACAATATCTTTGTTACATTATCCGATAGTGATGTCACCGATATTATTTAAAATATCGCTTAAAGCCAATATCAACTTTATCAAATATAAATATTGAAACTCATACAAACACAATATATGTATAAACTTTTTGCACCTCACTTCCACACTGCGAAGTTATCAAAATGTTTTGGCCTTGAATAAATATACAATTTTAATAGACAACTACCTATATATTAAAAGATTATGAGTTCGTTGCTTTGTTGCAAGTAAATTTAGAACCAGTTTCTTATCGGATTCCGCTGACTTTTTAAATACATGTGAGCTTGTTAGGTAATTATTGTAAAGAGGTTATTGTATGATATAAACGCCCTCGTGACGAAGTGTTGCAGCATCTAATTGTAAACATTATGATTGTGAGTTTGATTCTAGCTTGGAGAAATTTTTCCCGTTTTGACAAACCACGGAGTTGAGTTCCGCCACTCAACACATAATGTCACGAATTTATGCAGAAATCGAAAGAATCTCTATTTTATATGGAAATGCGCGATGGTTAATGTATGGATGAACTTTTTGTCGTCTAAGTCATGCCTACTATTTTAATTGAACTCTTAATTTAATAATAAGCTGTAATATTAACTTTTGATACCATCTTGTTCGCTCCTCTTTTGTAAGTCTGTTAATTCTCTTATTAATATTCAAAGGTATTAGGTAAAATGAAGCTCTATTTGCAAATCAATTCTAAGACTTTATCTAACAAAATTCCAATGGATAAAGGCGTTGAGTTCAATGAAATATTAAATTGGCTCCAGCTATGTGATTTGGTGAATGCTTTTAAAGTTTTTCTTTCCTCGTTCCGTAGAATAACCAGATTGAGTGTTTTAAAATGTATAAAATGTATAATATATATTGTACTTATATATGTAAACGTAATTTAAAAAATAATAAAAAAAAATGTATAATTTTAATATTTTCTTGTTTTTGACGTAGTAATGCTAGTACTATTTTATGTAATTTCTAAAGATTGGCAAGTTTAATCAAAGTTAGACTTAAACACAGGCATATGTTGGTAACCGTACGTTGGGCGAAGCAGGTGATATTGTTTACCTGCCTTGTCGTCCTATGTAACTGAAGGATATACTTAAAAATATATCATTAAAATTGAATTTTATTGTTGCGTAGTGAACCAGAGTCTAACTTGAAACACGATGGCTATGGGTTTCGTCCCCACTGGAGCAAATTAAATATAATTTTTATTTTCTAACGTCGAGTTGTTGACTTAGTCACTCTCTCGAATTTGGGGAAAAAGCAAAGAATCTAAGGAAAAAATTCTTACCCTTGCTATATGACATAAAGCAACTTGCATTGAAAAATATTAAATAGTTTAATTAATTTCATAAGTCTTAGATTACAATTATTATTAACATTGAAACTTAAGTTTACTTATGTACACATTTTTTTTAGCTTCACGATGTATACTGCAGTGTTAAGACACTTCGTTTCCCATTAAAACACTGCCGCTGCTCAATTTCTACCGAATTCTTATGGTGTTGGGAGATGGTACTAAACGTCGTGATTTTTCTTGAGCAATTAAAAAAATATTAAATATTTCACTCTCCCGAATAAAAATCGAACTCACACCGTCGCCACGCTTGTGCCCACGTCATAACGGCCTCAACACGTCACAACACAATACATAACAATATAACAATACTAAAACTAACCTATTAAACGAGAAGGGCTACCCGTATATTACAAAACAAACAGCAAACGCTTCAAGGGAGATGCAGCCTCACGGCTATATCGAGAAGTCATCGGTGATTCGATACGCAACGTCGGACGTGCGCTAAATATAAATTTCTTACCATATTATGAAGGAGACATTGTACCACGTCCCGCAAACAGTCTAGTCTAGTGGTTCTTGACGCAATGGCTCATATTGATTTTCATTATATTTAATTATTGTATTGGAATATTGAGGACTGTAATATAATGTTATATTTGCATATTATTATTTTATATACTTTAGTTTCTTTAAAAAAAACATAGTAATACAGTAACCTAATAATTAATGTTATATTTATATATATAAATGTTATATTTGCATATAATTATTTTATATACTTTAGTTTCTTTAAAAAAAACATAGTAATACAGTAACCTAATAAATCTAGAGTAAAAAGCAAAAAGATAAAGCTTATGTAAATGACAGTTATTGGTTCGACTCTCACTTGGGGGTACGAATAAGTAAAATTTCATGTTTTCAATTTGAGCACGATATGTGTTTTATTTTTATAATACTTAACAAAAATATAGAAATATTGATGTAAAACTACAAATATTTCGTCTTGAATATCTTTTACATGAAGAATAGGTTTAGAAAAACTAGTGAACAATAATGAAGAATAGGTTTAGAAAAACTAGTATAAAAGTATTTTAAAATTCATATCTTTAGCGCTAGATTAGACATATCCCAACTGTAGTAAAATGTATTAAATTTAAAATTATAATTATAATTCTTAATTTCGTTTCTTTGTCTAAAACTAAGGCCGATCCTTTTGTTTCACAATTACGTAATCGAAAACACTAGAAGATAACAACTGCAAATATGTAAAAAATATTAATTAAAGTAAATTTTAATTGATAATAATTAATTATACTTGTTTAAATATATTTTAAAAAATATGATTATTAATCAAGTTCTTTTTTATTTAGCAGCTATTATTAAGCTAATTACAGGAAGTCGTTGTTGTGTTTAATTTAATAATACGCGGGCATACAATTTAGAGATAAATGTATATTTTTCATTTCACTATTTAACTTCATTATACTAAGAAAAGAAGTTATTTTATTCTTCAAGAGATTTACTCAATTAGGACTAAAAACTTGGCGTTCACACATAACATTATGGATGTTTATTCAGTATCTAGTTATCCCTTTATTTGATTTAAATAATACTATAACAGAATTTTTCATAGAAAGTAGTATATTATTTATGTTAAGCTCTAAAATGAGTCGAATTACTAAATTAAGTAAGTAAGTTGCGATCTTTTTAACTTCACTTTGTAATCCACCTTAAACAAGATACCTAGATAGAGGAAACCTAGTGTTATAACACTGCATTCTCCTCGTTCTACCTAATTTTGAGACTTTCCGCTATGAGTGGCCGAATGAGTTCCCCTGTATTTTGTGTTACTAAAGCTGAGCAATAAGAAGATTCATTAGTAACAGAACCAATTATCGTCGCACCTAAACTTGGACGTTGCCCCGTCAAGATTACCAAGTTATATTTATGATAAATCTATCCACCCATCTATATTATACTATAATGAAAATATGGATTTGACCTTACAAATTCCGCCGCACAAACTATTTCAATAAGACTTACAAATGAATATCAAGAGAATCTTTGACCCGGATCATTTTAATTACTACTACAACTGGAATGTGGTTCAAATACACCATATACATATCAACTACAATTATTATCTTGGTACAACAGATTAGATTTCACTTGCCTAGTAATAAAACTTTCTAATTCGCAGAACTTGCGGTGTTTCATATACATAGTTGCCGTGTGAAATATACAAAGTGCAGATGTAGCTTTTCCACTTTTACTACATAATAGTAAACATTTTTTTAGCACTCCATGTCTCGCTTATAACAGGGTAGGTAGAGGGAACCTAGAGTCAGTACACCTCGTTTCCTACGCGAGAATCGTACCCACAATGGTCGCGTTTACAGTCAGGCACTATGCTATTGCGCCACGCCGGCCTCTACATTCTATTTACTAAAACATTCTCCATAGAAATACGACTATAATTGAAATGTCCAAAATAAAAATAGATAAATCTTTATCATTTAAATAATGTAACGAAACATATGCAATAATATTAATTTAAATCACACCACCACCTACTGAGTGCCTTATATGAAATATAAATAAAAAATATGCATAATTAAGAAGAAACACACGTTAATTGATATGCAATCACATCTATAACTTCGCCTGTCAGGTATCTTATCTTTTTGCTGACAGGTTAGCTATCATTTTAAAAGAATTAAATTTAAAGTGGTTAGTTGGACTGTAAAAAATAAATAAATAATCCTAATATATGTTTCGTTTGATAATTATTAGGTTCATAGAAATACGTCAGATAATGAACAGACGAAACCAAGCGTAGGCAGAGCAAATTTGGCGTACAGATTTCTTGGAGAGTGTTGGGTTAGAGGTAGAGTGTTGCTGGGAAAGACTTGCGATAGATATAGACTTAAAATGTGGGTAAAAGTTATATGAGAAAACCTATTAGTGGGGCATTTATAAATGTAATAAAAGAACCCAAAACCGTAATTATTTTTTAATCTTTGTCTATTTGTTTGTACGTTTGAGCACGCTAAGTCCAGAAATCGCTTAACCTATTTAAATACAGTTTTCACTATTTGTATTCTAGCAAGCTTCCCCTAATATTAAATGTTTGTTTTATCAATTTAACCGGTTCATAAATAATAATATTATTTCAATAATTAGAATTTTGTCGTTGTATGAATATTGTCTTTGATAAATGATAATGCAATTAGAACACGAAAGTAGTTTAGATTATTAAATAAATAATTGTGTATTTCAAGCGAGTGAAGCCGTGAGCGGTTGGTAGTCTATAATAAATTTCATGAAAATAATAATTAATAGTTATGTAAACAATCAAGGTAATAAAAATGTAGTAATCTGTTTTTTTTCATATTATGAAAAATGTTTTTTTTAGACGTTTAACTTAATTTAATCATAAACTAATATTTTCAACAAGCATTTACTAAAGCTGTTTAATATACATACATATCAACATTATTCACGAATCGTAGCACAAGTCCGTATAAGCTTCAAAAAGCCTGAACTGAAATCTCCTAATGGATTTTAAATTACGAATTCTCATACAATACCAGAAATAAATAATAAGCAAGGATAAATAAATGTTATTAATATTCAGTACAGATCAGATTAAAATAAAATAAAAATTTTATACTATATTACATATATTTAATAACGATATAATAATACTGAGGAAAAATGAGGGAGAAAAATGGTTTTTTTTGAGACATAAGAACTGTAATTTATAATTGTTCGTAGTCTCTGCATTATTATATGTTCTGTGTAGATAGTTCATTATAAAATGGTTGATATTAACTAAGCAACAAATTGTATAGATTAAGCTGCATTAATTATATTTTATAGTGTAGATATCTGTAATATTTTTTATACTACAGGTATATGGTCCGTTCTCGATACTCGATGGAAACAGTTATTTTCATTTCTTCGCGTCGGTCTCCTCTTCCCGCCCGAATTTAAGAGTGTCTCAAAGCATATCTAAGAAGGTCAACATGAGGTTCTTTCCGTTATTTTCTTACCCTGCTATACGTACAAAGTGTGAAGCTAAAAAAAGAAAAAAATATGAAAAAAAAATGAAAGAAGAAAAAAAATCGGGATATTTATTAGAAGAGCTTATGTTTAATTAAACCATCACAACTCACTTCGCGGCGTACCTCTACATAAATTATGCAAAATTACAGATCGAAATTTCGTGTCATACGAATACCGCGTCCGGCGCTAACATGGGAAAGGCTTGGTTGATTGCATCGAAATTGCTCTCGTAATTAGTGGTTTGCAGTATGGATAATTGATAAGTTGATGATTTGAATTTAGACATATATTTTTTATGTAGATATTATTATATATATATATATATATATATATATATATATATATATATATATATATATATATATATATATATATATATATATATATATACACATATATATATATATATATATATATATATATATATACTGAAGGCATAGCTATTGTTATGCCGTTTTTTTGTCAATATTTTTGTTCAAATGCGAATAATATACAGGATAATTTATTGAGATTAACATGGTATGAAATAGTTAAATAGTCTTTACTGAGAAAACAACTTTCATATAGAGATTTAAAAAAAAAGAGAACACAAATATTAATAAAATTTCCCTTAAATACAGATATCTCATCCGCAGCGGACGGTGTGCCAACAGTGAACGTGGTAGAGGCGTTGCAACGTTTCTGGCAGTCGAAAGCTTCGAGAAATGGCAGCGCCGGGAACGGCGGCAGCAGTGCACTTGTCATTTACGAGTCAGTACCGGCGGCGCGCCCGCCCTACGTGTGCTATGTGACGCTGCCAGGCGGAGCTTGCTTTGGCAGCTTTCAGGTAATATTGCTTTACTTTATCTACCTTTATGAAATTATAAATGACATTATATATTATTAAAGTTTTGTGAACAGATTTTCATATTTTCTTTTCTATCAATATATTTATATTTTTCAGTTTTTTTGCTGAGTACTTAAAAGTACACTGTACAACATTTTTCTTTCTTTTCTGTACTCAAAACTGTTAGATAATGGGATTGACAATGTGACACAACAACAAAGTCCTTTTCTAAGTAGTAATATAATATTTTTTTCAACAGAATAGTCCTACAAAAGCAGAGGCAAGGCGCAGCGCTGCAAAGATCGCGCTTATGAACAGCGTGTTCAACGAGCATGAATCGCGGCGTATATCTGAGCACTTTATCGAGAAAGCAGTAGCAGAAGCGAGAGCGTCCTTTGCTGGAGACGCGGCGCGCCACCAGGACCCTAATCCCGGAATAGCTGCTTTTAGGTATGTTTTTACTCTTGCAGGAATAGTCTTTTTCCTTTTTTTGGACACTTTACATCTTACCATTTTTGGGATATTTTGAACGCGGGGACATAATCGAAAGTATTTCTTTTTCTTATACGAGTAGATATGAAAAGACAAGGCTAATCAATCTAAAAAAAACGATTACCACTTATATTTATGATTTACTTGTTTGTATTGTTTCTCTACTGAATTTATTTTTTGGAAAATTCTTGTAATTAACGTTTGTGTATTCTTGTAAATAACTTTTATATATTTTATGTATTTAATTAACACCAATAACATCAAATTAATAATCAAAATTAAACGTCATACGCTCCCCACAGATTCATGTTAGAAGCGAACAAGGATCGCACAATGCTAGAGTTCCAAGAGCTGATGACAGTGTTCCAGCTGTTGCATTGGAACGGGTCGCTAAGAGCGATGCGGGAACAGCAATGTTCGAGGCAGGAGGTGGTCGCGCACTACTCGGCTCGGACCTTGGACGATGTGATGCGTGAACAGATGGCGCGCGAGTGGGCTTCCAGGGAAAGAGAAGCTGTGGCCAAGGGTGGTGGCGTTTTACGAAGTGAATTAGCAAGAGCAGAACTAGAACTACAGACAGCGAGACTAGCAGCTCGAGAACTACGCTTCCCAAAGGAGAAACGTGACATCCTCCTCCTGGCGCTACGCCTCGCTCCCCCACAGCAACAACAGTGATCTCACCGCGCGACTACTTGTTATTTAAGTATAGTTATAGTATAAGAATATTTTGTGTTTCATTTTCCTTTACCTTGCATTTGTATGCTTTCTTTTCAAGAATCTGTAATGATCTGAATAAGAGCTTTTTTATGTTATTAAAAAAACAAATGAATTGAAAATAATTATATCCTTTTTCATTATATGTAGGTGTATCAAATTTGTAAGTCGTAAATTGTGTAATATAACATGCATATTTTAAAATATATTGAGATATAGCACAGTAAATATTGGTTGCTGTATCCGGATGAGTATCAATTAGTGCTCACTCCAGGCACTTCACTGATCGTAACTTTGGAGGATGCTGTAGCTTCGATAGATAGCATTTATTTAATAGAATAGCAAATCCAAAATAAATTGTAATTATTTTAATTATGAATGTTTTATTTCTGTACATGTTGAAAAAATTTTGCTATTTTATAGACTGACATGGAATAGCCATTATAGATTTTTATTATATATATATATTTTCGTTCGTATATTAATCTTAAATTTTTTTTTAAAGATTATGAGAACGTACTGGTATATGAGGTAGTACACACTCGTACCGTATATCTTACCTTCCAGTTATAAATCCATTTGTGTTTTCCTTTTTTTTTGTAATAAAAAAATATGTTATATAGTCTTATAAAAAAAAAGTGATCAGTCCTAATTCCACAAAAATATTATGCTTAACATACACACTATTGTATATTTTAATAAATCACACAAAACAAAAATGTGGCTACTGTTACGTTCAGAATCAGATTTTACATTTAATATTCTTAATATTAAAACCGCACATATATCTATATTACAAGTACTAAAAACAATACTAATAACAATAAACCGCAGTACTAATAACAATAAACTTGTAAAAAATACCTGTTACCGAAAAGTTAGTCTAATTCATATTTCTAGTGACATTTGAAATCCAAAGTGGAATATTTATTTGACAGCGTAAAGCATTACGACTAATAGCGTATCGTTTATGACATACGAGTACGATGCGAATTCACAGTTAATACACACCAAATTGTGATTGTCACATATAAATGTGTATTTTTCAAATATGAAATATTAAATAATGACGTATTGATATATTCCTAGTTAAATACCATTCGAGTATATGTTTTACAATTATATAATATACTAGATTTTGCTTGTGACTTTGTCCTCGTGGTGAAATGAATGTCAATTTGGATTAATTGTGTTGAGACACGACACACTGCAGGTTTAGTATGGGTTAATTCAAAACTAATAGTGAACGTAATATAATAATCTTTCTCGGTAAATGTACAACACAACATATATCTTATTTATTTATTTTTCTCATTTTAAAGTGTAAATTCATACTTAGGATAAAAAAATTCTAAATAATACTACAGTATGTAGTATTACTAATACAATAGTTAAACTAAATAAACTCTTTCCCTATATAATATAAGTATAGATATCTCCAGCACCTCTAGATCATTTTTTAGGTTCATTTTTTTTTGGTCATTATAAAAAAAATACATATCTTTCTAATTCAATGACATGTGGCGCGACAGTTAAAAATTATTTGTATACATTTGTGTTTATTTGCAAATTTAATTATTTTTAAAACTCAAAACAAGGCAATTTAATCAAGTATTTTTTGTTTTTCTCTTGACTTATGATATAAATCGTACAGTAGGTAGCAAGTAAACGTCTTACGTGGGTAAATTATGACGATACTTAAAACTTTATTAATTACTTGAATCTACTGCTTCACGCGTGTCTGTATATAAGTATTTAGTGTTCGTAAATAAAACCTATTTATTACTATTAAGAGGGAGGCCAGTCGTGGCGCAGCGGCACGAAGTATGACTGTAAAACTGACTGGTTGTAGGTTCGATCCCCACTCGAGGAAATGAAATATTTACTAAAATTTATATTTCCATTTATTCGCTCTGGTGTCGAGGCTAAGCGCGGCGTTGATTTCTGCCACTCAACACGCAATGCCTCCAGAATTCGACAGAAAGTGGAGAACGGAGTGTCTTAAAATTAGGTTGCCTCTGCCTACCCTGCTGTGTGTGGGATACAGCGTGAAGCTGATATTTATTATAGCTTGATATTTATTACTATTAAAACGATTTACTAGTTTCATATTGCATATATATAAATTGTAATAGTGTATGAAGATTTTAACCCGTGTTGTTTGGGTATCAACGAGTAAATATTTTTTCTAAAATATAGACTTTGTACAACAACCTAATTACATAAAAACAAAATACCTTTCAATGTGTAATAATGGTATGACAAGGAATTAATGTCTTTGTGGAGCAGGGGTACAGACGCGACAGTTGTGAGTTCGACTTCTATTGGGAGTAATTAAATATTAAATATTTCTACTTTCCCGCTCTACTAACAAAATATAGCGCGCGTTGAGCACTCAACACGCTATGTACCAACATTTCGGCGGAGAGTTGAAAACGCACTGTTTTAATAGAAAACGGAATGTTCTAACTTAAATTCTTTGCTGTTGTTGAAATTAGATAAAATAATTCAGTATAATGATCTATTTAAGCTTCCAAGAACATGTGCTAGCTTCACCTATAAATTGCTTCGAAAGGATATATCATCTTCCAACTTTCTTAGCCAGTTTCCAGTTTTATTAAAATCGTTTCTTTAGTTTTTAATATAATTATGGGAATCCAAGCGTAATACAAACTACTGCAGTGAATCTATACCTAAGTAGGTATTTGTCAGGTATTTGGAGGTGGTTTAATTTTTTGTTTATTTTATGTAATTAACTTTTTCAAATCATAACTTTTTGATATATTCTCCTTATCCAGTAAACTTAATTAGTTTTGCTTCTACTTCTCGGCTACACAGATTTTATACCGCAATAATATATGCTCCCGGTGTTTAGTTTTAATTGCTTTCCTGGAGAGAAGTACATAATTTAAAATGCTTTCAATAAAGAATTCGTTTAGTTTTAAAACAATAAGTTCTATGCTTTCTAAACTCGATCCTACTCAAAAAAGTATTTAAATATCATTAAAGCCAGTTTATTATAGAACCAGGATAAATAAATTTTACGGTTAAAAGTGATATGATGATGGAGATATTAACTTAATAAGAAGAAATATCATAAACCAATTTAATGTTTTAGCAAATGTTATGTATCCACATCATGTGTTCTTATAGTATATAAGGAAAAAAACTGAGTAAGCGCGAGTCGGGCTCGGTCACCGAGGGTTCCGTAGGAAAATTTAAGAAATTTTCCTGAAATTCAAGCTTAGCCTAACCAGAACCCTTTCTTCTGATACCTCACTTGAACTAGAGGCTTTAATATCAAATTTTGCTCCTTTTTAAGGTTATAATATTTAAGAATTTTACCATAAATATATAGTTTTGAGACTTTTTCCTGAACAAGTACTACAATGGTAGTTGGCAAATTTTATCATTTTAGGTCAACTGGAGGTACCCCAATAATTCTGATTCCCTTTATAGTGTCATAATAAGCAGTTTTTGCGATATAAACGGCCATATCTTTTTTTTAAGTAAATGTAAACATACGTTATTTTTTCAGAAAACATGGCGCTATAGATCTGTATATATGGTTAGGATTTTACTCGATATCTCCAAGTGTTTTTTAGAAAAAGGCTCTCGACAGACAGACAAAAATACAGACAGACAACAAAATGGTCTTATGAGGGCTTCTTTTTTCTTAAAAGGACGGAAAAAAAGAATTAAACTTAAGAAAATAATCAACTTAAACAATATTCTTTTTATCCTTCCTCATCATACATATATTAAAATGCATTTAACATAAAATAAACGTGAATTGCTTAAAATTTACCTGAGGTTGGACAAGCGCAATGCGGTTATCACTGTGAGCTTATCGCGAATATATATCTATTTACTATTCCTAAACACCATCTGTGGAACAATAAATCGTTAGTACGTAAATTTATCTGGAAGCCTTCGTGCTACGCCTGGTTTTACTTTGCATCGTTATCGGTCCGGAGTAACTAGAGATTACAATTGTTATTTATTTTAGCAGCACACCTACTTTACACGTACATTTTATGTATCTTTATGTATTTAACAATGTCAGCATGTCAGCCAACATGAACTTATAAGTAACTTCGTTTCTCCACTCTCTGCCAACTCGTACTCGAGCTTCGCTTCCTGAAACGATAAAAAATAAAGTCTTTGTAATGCAATAATGCAATCACTACATATACAGTATATTTAAAACAGTAGAATCGGGGGAACTCAACGCCGCGCTTTGCTCTGATACCGGAGCGAAGAAATGGAAATATACATTTAAGTAAATATTTCATATTCTCGAGTGGGGATCGAACTCACAATCAGTTGCGTTTACAGTCACACTTTGTGCCCCTGCGCCACGACTGGTCACATATATAAAAAATATATACAGACCTTTATTATATAATAAAAGATAAATAATTATATACTTCATTATTAAAGGTCAAAATATTTATTATTGGGCATCACTTGGAAATATGTTAACAAACAATGGTCTTTCTTTAAATAAAGCAATCATTTAGACATTTTTACAGTTACAGTGGAACTCAATGCTGTGCTTTGTATTATTATTATGGCGAGAACAAATAACAACTCATTTCCTCGAATGAAAATCGAATCAACAACCGTCACGTACTTATACAGTAAGAGGCTATATCGCTGCGCCACGACAGCTCTCAAATATATGTACTTTCATTAAGGTATTAACAAGAATCTATTATGATTCAATTATGAATATACTCTTTTAGATCCAATCCGCCATTGATGGTTTCGCAAATTGAACATTTAGATTAAATCGGCCGTTGCGTTAACACAATGGGCGTGCTATATCGAGTTATTGATCTGATATGTCCTCATTAGTACTACAATGAAACCTGTGCTGTGCCGCGCAAATGGTTGCCAGCCTCTTCATTGAACGTGTTAGATTCTACACTATTATATTTATGTAATGTAATTGTGTAGTACATAATTACTTATTAATATATTTTAAAAAAAATATAGGTCGCGGTAAAAGTATTTTCATATTTTGAATGTATTATTAGCAATCAAACCTCTTTGGCTGTAGTAAATATAACTGGCTGGTTTTAATACTGTTAAATGTGACATTATGAAGATGCAATAAATAAAAAAAAATAGTTTCCGCCATATTTCAATTGTTTTTCAATCAATCAAAATGAACGTTTGTGACGAAGACATTCGGTACATTTTATTACAATAAAGGTTAAAATGCGACGAACGCTGCGAATACAATTAGTACGGTTTACTTACCTTAATGCGATATTCATAAGAGAAACATAAATGTGGTTCAAGCATTTCAAGTCTGGAAATTTTTATGTGACAAATGAAGTTCGCTCTGGACACAAATAAAATCATCTTTGAGAAAGTGGAGCAAGATATTGGTAGCTACGGCATTGCGGAAGAACTGTATGGTAATCATAAAACAATTTTAAGCCATCTATGGCTTAAAATTGTTTAAGTCTGGGTACAAGAGCAACTTGACACATGGTCGAAGCATTAACAAACCCCTCAGGCCGTGGCAAAGCCCGGCCTAACTCGAAACAAAGTGATGCTGTGTATAGTGGGATTGGAAAGGAATTGTCACCTATGAGTTTTTGCCACCAGGTAAAACGATTCTGACCTCTACTGTCAGCAACTGATGAGGAATGTCGACAGGTCTCACCAATTTTCCGTTCTTCATGCGTCGAAGGCAATGACGAGTTTCGTCAAGGGCAATTATAGTAGACAGTGAATCATGATGAAGACTGCATGAATGCTGAGTGTTTGGCAACTCCTGGATGTAGCTTTTCCATCTCTGCTTCACAGAGCAGCGTGCCCAGGGGATCACTGACGCAAAGACATCTTGCGATATGTTGCGTCGTTTTGTCCTGGCCAGCCGACTGAGCTCGATCCCAGGCATCCTACGCAGTCTCGGTGTTAGTCAAAAGATTATAACTTTTTACCTCTGCAAGAAAGTCCATCTCCATCAGTCCATTCACCAACTACCGCCTGATTCGCGGCCTACGTTTCTCGGCTACTTTCTTCATCGGAGTGATGTTACAAGAATATATATATATATATATATATATATATATTTGTGTTCTGTAAAGCTCTTCTATCTTACTAACAAGATATTCGATCGTCGACCTCAGTGAGTGCAATTAGCAAGCTCACTAGTCCGGTGTGACAGACAATCCTTCACTGACAGAAAGGAACTTAAAAGCTTTATGATTCAGACACGATATAAAGCTTATTAAATTAAATATTTCAACGGCAACCGGAAATAGTTTTACGACTGAATCATATCATGAATACTTGTGCGTGTTGCGTGATTTTATTTTGTATAGGATAAAATATGATTACAAAAAAGAACCATCTTCTCTCTATCGCTTGTGTTCTAAGTTTTATTTTGAAATTTAGCTTAACATTATAGAATTTACAACGCTCTTTGCTAATCATATAATTTAAATATTACATATTACAAAAGTACTGATGACCGTTGGAGTAAACGCGACTTAGAGTGGAGACCACCCCTAGCGTAATGTGGGACGTCCTCTACTACATCAAGATGTCTAGACGGGGACGTCTAGATGGGGTGACGACATTCGCACAGTGGCTGACATCGATTGGATGCGAAGACCTCAAGAAGGAGAGACCTCAGAAGCGTGCCATTAAAGAAGCCTATATCCAGCAGTGGACTAGAAGAGGCTGATGATGATAATGATGATGACAGTAGTAGTATTAATGGTGTCAGGACACAGCTCCCACCTTTTTTCTGAAATTACGAGGCATTGCATGTTGAGTGGCGAGACGTAACACTGAGCTTTTGCCTTGGTACCAGAGCGAAAATATGAAATTAATTAATAATAATTAATTCCTCCGAGCCAGAATAAGAACCCACAACCATCACGTTACAGTCACGTGCCTGTGTTATTCTATGTATATAAATTCTATTGATAACAAGAGCCAAGAGATAATAAATTTATAGCATTCGTCGCAAGTACTTTGTACATCATATTGCATTATAAAGGAGATGTAGGGGCGAGGCGAGGCTCGTTAGTGTCGCGCTATCGACTCTACCCGGACGCGACGCGCGACGCAGACAGCTTTTGACAACTTACAGCGCAGTTAATAGATGCGTTTTTACTATATTTTTTCAGCTTCACACTGTATCCTGGATATAGTAGGATAGAAAGAGGGAGTCTAGTATTAACACACTCCGCTCCCCAGTTTCTGTTTTCTTTCCTTAACCGAATTTTGGCAGCATTTCGTGTTCAATGGCTAAACGCAACACCGCGCTTTGTCTCTACACCAGAGCAAAGTAATAAAAATATTAAATATTTCGTTTCCTCCAGTGGGAATCGAATCTACAACCTGTCGTGGTTACGGTCACACACCTGTACCCTGCGCCACGACTGTCTTCTTATACTTTAATGCGTTTATATAATTTTTATACATTATATACATTCTAAAAAGCTCTGACTTTAAAATTCAAAAATGGCAGATCCATTATTTGGTGTTTAAAAATAAATTGCATTTTGTTATAATTACTTTTCACAAGGTAAATATTATGAAATGCACAGTAACATGGGTAATAGATGAGAGAATATTTTTTTAAAAAGGTATTATTGATATTACAGATTAAAATTTCTTGTTAGTAAAAACCGTATTTGACATAGATTTTTCTTATTCAAGTGATTTACACAATCAAAAAGTATAAAATAAACGTAACTTCAATTCAATGTATTCAAAACGGAAGTTTGCATTTTTTACATCTCTTTTAAAAGCGAGTGAGCTTAGGTAGCATCGAGAGCGTGCACGTGAATAAATACAGAAGAGTAAAATGCAAAACTGGTAACATTATTTAAAAAAGCTTTCTTTTTACTTAGTACTTAGAAAAAGACGTCATAGTTATTTTGCTTATTTATAGATCGACCGTTTAAAATAGTGCATATGTTCAATCCAGAATAATAGCTACATCTGAAAGACTTTAGCTCCCTATCCCAAATTTAAACCTACAACTACCTCAGAGAAGAGAATGTCAGATAGAATATTGCTGATATTATATAGGCTTAAATGGCTTATTATTTATTTTATAATTATACAGGATTCATAATTATAAGATTATTATCTACGGCAGTGAAATATGACCTGTTTGTGTCTCACACAGCAAAGACAAAATGCGAGACAGCCTGTGCATTTCGATATTTTTTAATTGGCAAATTATTTTTTTTTATTACGTTAATCACGATGGTTGTGGGTTTGTATTCAACACAGGGGAACGATTATATAGGCAGAGGGAACCTAATGTTAAGACACTACGTTTCCCACTTGGCGGCGATTTTTTCAATACATTGAGTGGCGGAACTCAACGCCGAGCTTATGCCTTGGTGCCAGAGCGATGAAATGATAATATAAATAAATAATAGTTTATTCCCCCGAGTGGGGATCGAATTCACAGCCGACGTGTCACACCTTTGTGCCCTAGCTCCGCGTAGGTCTCAACCATCCACTAGGTTCCTTCTGCCTATCTTGCTATACCAGGGGTGCCCAACCTTTTCTTGATCAAGGACCACTTTTATATCATTCTTGGTAACAGGGACAACTATGCATGTAGGTATAATAAAAATTAACTGTGATAATCAAACAGAAACTTCGCCTCCATTTCGCCTAAATTTTATGACTGAGGATGGCCCGAGTCATAAAATTATTTAAAGTTCGCGGACTATATTATGGATCACTGGTGGTTGGGAAGCAGTGTGCTATACCGACGGGAAAAAGCGTAAAGTTTCGAATTTTAATTATTACATTTCAATGTTTTTCACATACACTATAAAACTGTAGAAAGTTGACAGGCAGACCGATGGACAGACAGATCAACGGACGGACCACAAAATGATCTTATAAGTCTTACTTTTTCTTTACAAGGGTTCCGTACAACACTAAAAATGAAATATTTTTTTTGAAAGTTTTAACTACAATTATAATTGATCAAGAAAAGACTGTATTTACGAGTATATATGAACTAATTTTATTACATTTTAAACGTAGACGTACAGTATTAAATGTCAAAAACTTTGAATACTAAGAGTTTTTTTTTTAAATATAATTTTTTTATAATATAGGAAACATCAATTGGAAGTACCCAATTGAACTTATCTTCTAATACAAGGGCATTATTAGTAGATGAGTTCAATTGGGCTGCGTACAGCTGAGATCGCGGATAGATCAGATCGTGATGCAAAAGCTTCATAATTAGAGACTTTCATAATTCACTAGGCAAAGGTACGTTAATACTAGACTAGTTTCAATCAAACAAAAAGCATATTGCAATTTGCAAGTAAGAAACAAGTGAAACGGTGAAGAGTAACATACTCTACAAGTAAACTTCATCTACATACTGTTTTTATTATATACTCTGTTGAACCAAAACTATATCTTTATTTTCTTACCTTCATGCTATATTGCTCGTAGTAGGATAGACAGAAGGGAACCTAATGTTATTTCGTAACTGTTCGTTGGCTGACCATTTTCGATTTTCGAGACTTTGCGTGTCATAACAGAACGAAGAATTAAAAACAGTGAATTTCTCAATCCCATCGCGTTTACAGCTAGATGTCCCGCTGGACCTGGATGTCATTTTTTAATTTTAATAATTATATATTCCTAATGTATCCCTTTTTAATATAAATTATTTACAATTTTCTTTAAGTATTAAAATATTAAACATTCACATTTATTCATATTCATCTCTGCGTCGCTTCGATGACATCATTTATGCAACGTTCCTTTCAATAATGCCTTTCAAAGCTCTACGCAAAGGCTTGAGATTGTTAGTACTGCAGTGTCTCTTCTATATAAAAGATTTTTAAATATTGTTATAATATATTGAACATTTATTCTACATAATAAAATAATATACATTATACAATTATTGCTTGTAAACATTAATTAAGAGGACTTATATTTACTTTCACACTTTCACGGGTGAGTCACGGAACTCAACGTCGCGCTTTGCCTCGACAACAGAAAGAAATGAAAATATAAATGTAAATAAATTTTTCATTTTCTGGAGTGGGGATAGAACCTACAACCAGTCGATTTTACAGTCACACTTTGTGCCTCGGCGCCACGACTAACCTCAACTGCATTGATACAGCGTGAAGTTGATTTTTTATTTTATTTTATATTTACTTTTTTAGACAGGAAAAGTTCAGCATTTGGCATTGATCAATGTAAATCATTTTTAATTTTTACATAACTACAGTAGCAATCTTTTTTTTCACCCTCTATATTAATAAAGTCATGCAAAACTAAACTAGACTGTTATTGATCCGATGTCCATTTTGGGAAATGATTGTATTAAAAATTATTTTTATTTCTCTCTCTAAGAGAAAAACAACGGCGTTACCGTCGCTAAACACGCAGGCGGTGAAAATAAAAAACAGAGCGGCTTTCTTGTTCTCTTTGCCTATTCTCCTATGACGTACAAAGCGAAAAGCATTTTTTTTCCTCTTCAAGCTATATCCAGCTTATGGCAGGGTAGACAAAGGAAATCTAGCCATTTCCGCGGTTATCGTAGTTGTTAGGAAAGCGAAAAAAATTAAATTGAAAGTTTCATTCCCCCGAATAGGAACCGAACCCACAACCGTCACACGATTGTGTTGTTGCACCACGAGCCCTCGACAGCCTGAAATTAATATTATATCACATACATTTTTAATAGAATACCTACCTACTTTTAAATATTAACTTTTTAATGATATGGTTAAATCAACTATTTAATATTAGAGTGAAGAATATAAATTGTCAAATATATTTTTTCAGCTTTACGCTGTATCTCTCATGTAGCAGGGTAGGCAGAGGGAGCCTAGTGCTAAGACACTCCGCTTCCCACTTTTCGAGAAATTCTGGAGGCATCGCGTGTTGAGGAACGGCGGAAACTAACGCTGCGCTTTACTGCGGCACCAGAACGAAGAAATAAAAATATTAAATAAATATTTAATCTCCCCAAGTGAAAATCGAACTCACAACCTGTCGCGTTTACAGTCACAAGCTTTTGCCACAACAGGCCTCAGCATAAAATATACATACATATAAAGCAATATTTCTTTATAACAGTTAGTTAATCCTTTATTTACACCCATACCTAAGTTTTTTAATACATTTTATCAGTACACTCCCTTTAGAGCCGGGCTCTTCACATCTACCTCGCAAGATGTGTGAAAGTGCATATTAAATTAGCTGACCGAGCTCGTTTGCAACTAAGTTTTAAGCCCTAGTGCTTTGCAGCGCAGTTGCATGTATACTACGACTACTGATACTGAGAATTAAGCAACATTGTTAACAACAACAACATCAAGTACACTCGACAGATAATTTAAACTATTCAACTTGTTCGTACTTAATAGATTCTATTCATATGACAGAGTTTCGCATATTACTATAGAATAATATTCAAATCGTCAATCTGTTTTCTGAGATAATAATGTAGTTCCACTTTATAATTTCATTTCCCATTTTGTGAGGTTATACATATACCTATATAAATATGTATATATATATTATATATATTCTATGATATTCATCAGACGTCCTGGTACGTTTTTTTATTTGACAAAAGTAAATTCTTTTAACACTGAATAACTGGTCATGATAAGGCTTAATTTTTTTTGGGTTAGCTGGACTCTTATTGTTGTTCATCAGATGTTGTTTATAATTATTTAATTTTATATGTCCATGTAAAGTGTTCATAACGCTCGACGAGTACCAGACCAGACCGGCTTCGGTCATGTTTGTGTATAATCAGACAACATCTAGGCAAAAATCATATTCTATTAAAGACATACTTTTCTACTGTTCTATTAAAAATCAAATTCACGCTGTATCTCGCAGACAGCCAGGTAGGCAAAGGGAACCTAGTGATAAGACACTTCGTTCCCCACTGTTCGCCGAATGCTGAAGGTATTGCGTGTTGAGTGGCGGAACTCCTCAACACTGCGCTTTGCCTTGACACCAGAGTGAAAAAATGAAAATATACACTTTAATAAATATATTATTTCTTCGTATGGAGATCGAATCCACAACCAGTCGCGTTTACTTTCCACTTTGTGTCCCTGCGCCACAACTTCTTCCGTTTTCGTTAAGAATAAAGAGTACAGGGAACATATTGTATTTCCATTTTGTATTTGTGTTATTGAATATTTGCCGTTCATTCGTCCATTAAAACATTTTAAAAAAAACAAAAAGTTTCATAATTATAAAACATCTGTTTCATACTCTTTAAGTGGCTAAGGAAGACCACCGGAGTACAGTAGTGGTGATAAATTGTTCCGATAAAGGTGTTTTTACAGCATCCGTCGTTGTACTGAATTGTGCCAGCGATCTTGTCTTACTTTGCGCTTTCAGGTTTCTTTTGACGCTTGGCCAAATAATGTACGTAGTTCGAGAAGTGTCTTGTTTTGTTAATGTTCGTTTTGAAATATATATTTTTTATATCAGTATTTTAATGTGTTTGTTTTTTCTAGTATTTTGTTTATAAATTTAAAATTTTCATAACCAAAAATAACAAAAATCGTATCGATTGATAATCACATACGATATTTTTGTTATTTTTGGTGTTTATGTACTTTTTATTTTCAATATAACAGTTTTTTTAAAGTTCTATTTTTTGCTTATTAAATTTATCTGAGATATAAGTAAAATTAATATTTTCTAGTACTGAATTTCAGAGGTACGTTGCGTGATATTACGCTCTAAAAATCACCAAAAGCGCGATCAGTCCGCCTGTCACTTCCAACTATGAAACCGAACTAGAATTGGTTCAACGGACCATATTTTCTAGTGGATTGGTCACTATTCACCTTTATTGAGTTTCTATTGTCCATATAAAGCGAAATAAAATGCATCACACAGTAACTAACAAAAAAATATAGGTTTAGTGATATACAATACAAATGTAAACTATTTTTTTAATATTTTTTTGTTTAAAAGACACGGAAAACGAGCGTGCGGGTCACCTGATGGTAAGTGATTACCGCCGCCCACGACCCCGTGCAACCCCAGAGGAGCTACAGGTGCGTTGCCGGCCTATAAGATGGGTTGGGCGCCGGGGCCCGGCATTACCTGATGCGAAACGCAGTGGCATAAAGCCACTATTTCACGCCGATTTTAAATGCCGGGGGTGGTAATGATCCGGTCAAGTCTGCCCATGTGTGTTGCCATTGCTGGCGACGTGACTCTACCACACGTACTTTAGTCGCTTCTTACGACACCACCAGTACCAGGATGATCCTATTCTAGGCCGGGATCACACGGCAAAAAGTAGACTTTATAACTCGTTAGCAAAATTTATTTTTAATTTTACTCACATATCTAGCATTATATCAAGTATACAGAGAATTTTTAAAAAAATCCTCATTTTTGTCGTGTCAAGTGGCGGACCTCAACGTCAGGCTTTTGCCTTGGTGCCAGCGCGAAGAAATGAAAATAATAATAATCATTAAATATTCCGAGTGGTGATCGAACCCAAAACCGTCACGTTACAGTCAAACTCTTGGGCCGCTGCGCCACGACAGCCTCATAATATTAATTAAGCATCAAAAGTATACTGTCATAAAACACCTAAATATAACGAATCACCTTTACATCGTGTTAAACGGACCGAGAAATACTCGTATGCGTGAAGATATATTAAAATGTATCTCAAAAATCTCCAAATAAATATTGCAAAATGAAAAAGTCGCTGCAGGCGATACGTTACGTTCATGAAATGTGTGTTTATTACTTTCTGTCACTGTCCATTACCTTATCCGGGGCTGAACAAAATATTTTTGACGGTAAGGCGTGATAGTGACAGCACCCGTGTCAATTTTAGTGCGTGCTGTGAAATCTTATTTTGTGAGTTAAGTAGTAGCTTGTACACTGCTTATAAGAATGTAAGAGGTTCAATTTGTGTACGAAAATGATAAATTTTGTACGTTTGGGATATCAGTTTGGGTATAAGGTTTTGGTTTAACATGTTAAATAATAAATAAATCAGCTTCATACTGTATCCCGTATACAGCAGGGTAGGCAGAGGGAACCTAGTGTTAAGACACTCCGTTCCCCACTTTCTGCCGAGTTCTGGAGGCATTGCGTGTTGAGTGGCTTTGACACCAGAGTGAAGAAATGAAAATATAAATGTAAATAAATATTTCATTTCCTCGAGTGGGGATCGAACCCACAACCAATCGATTTTACAGACACACTTTGTACCCTTGCGCCACGACTGTTCTCTAACTAGGTTAACATCTTGTGTAGAGAAATAAATGTACAGTCGCAATTTCTATATATAATGATCATCAAGCAATTTAATATATAATAAATAAATTATGACTTCCTGGCATTAATCCCGGTATTTATTGATGGGGTCGGTCTTCCTACTCAATCTACTTTGCATGGTGCTTAAATTCTTCGGTGGTTAATCTATTGGGTTTCATGTCTTGCATCACGACATCCAGCCACCGCATTTTTGGGCGTCTGGAAGGTCTCCGGGGACCAATATAGCCAGGCTTTTCCATTATTACTTGGCTAAAGCTAAGTACTTGTTTTGGCTAACGATTATTTTAAGCCGCTATCGCTGGTACAACATTATTTAAATTGAAATGGAGAATTCATAACAGTATTTTATATAAATATTTTTACTAGTATTAAAAAACATCCTTAACTTGCATAACATCATGCAATATTGAAAATATGTGTACATAAAATTGTGGTTAAACGTGTGTTAGTGGTCGTGCGCGAAGACACCTGATTACATAGACAGCGCTACTGTCACGACACCCGCTACTGTTACAGCGCCGTTCTAGTCGCTCTATTAAATACAAATAAAAATTAAATAATATTGTGGAAAGAAACATATATTTTGCTTTTGTCGCCTACACGACACAGACGGTTGCCTACAACTCTTTCAACAAGAGTCTAAAGTTCAAATTCTACTACAAATATTCGGTTCGGTCTAATTATACAGAACGCGCCAAGACTTTTCTTAAAAAACACATATTATATTTAAAATGCCAGTCGATAACGATTTCTGTTAGAATTCAAAATGGACGCCTTTTCTGACCAGAGCGAAGAAATAAAAATACTTAATTTTCCCTAATGGTAATCGAACACACAACCATCACACTTTGTGAGATGTTATGCCACAATGCTACCAAGTCATTATCATATTTCTATTGGGAGGAATTGTAATTTCAACTCATATATGTTAATGAATATAACTATTTCACATAAAGGATACTACCAAAGGTAGACCATCATTCCAGGGAACACCTGCGTCTACAATGCCTAGTATTAACAATGCATAGCGTACATACATTTCACAGCAACTACGGCATATCCGTAGCGTTTCGACGTCCCTTATGGGCTGTGGCTTACCAAATATTAATGAATGATATCTGGGGCGTAACACAATGTGTTGTCTTTGCAATGTATAACATTTCTTGTCTTAGTAAAATATATATATATAAAAAGCATAAATATATAAAAATATTATGATATTTTTTTATTGGCATATCCTATCGCGCACACAGCAGAGTAGGCAGAGGGAATCTGTGAAAGTGTTAGGACACTCCGTTCCATTTTTTCCGCTGATTTTTTGAAAAATCATTGATTTCAAAAAATCAAGCATTGCGTGCTAAGTCTAATGCCGCACTTTGACTCTTCACCAGAGCGAAGAAATAAAAATATTGAATAATTCATTTCCTCGAGTGGGAACCCACAACCTGTTACACATACGTTTACAGCCACACTTTGTGCCCCGACGTCACGACTAATCTTAATTATCATAATAATTTAGGCTTATCTATTAAAAAAAAACGGTTTCTAAGTATTTAATTATTCTTGGTATTACATACACAGCACTAAACTCCAATTATTCACGTACACTTTTTATCTCACGCTAAAGGAATGCTAAAAAGGAAACCGAGTAAGTAATTAAAACAGACATATATAGCAGTAAGGTAAAAAAAACATGTATGTATACGTACTGTAATTCGCAAATAGCAGCTTTCGCAACAGGTAGCCATTACCATAACGCCTACTAAGCTCTTTATACTGTATAAAGGCTTTTTCTCGAATTTAATTAATTTTTTTATATACAATTATTGATAAACTCATGAATGATGTACATTTTTATAAATGTATGAATAGCTTTTAAGCTTCTTTTTCGTGACTAGGCAAAGTAATACAATTTTTTTTGTTCTTGTGGAAAATTCGGGAAATTCTTACTTCTACACTCCCCAAAGTTAATGTTCTACAGCGCGTAGTTTTGGCTGCGCATTATCTGTCAGTTACATGGAGTACCTACCTATATAATTAAAATAGGAACCAAAAAGATAAAATAAAATATAGTATTTAGATTTTTTGTTTTTTTTAAATGGATAAAGTATTTTTTTTAACAAACCTTTGATCACACACGTAGTACTAACTATAAATAAATTAAAATTACAATATTATTTCCAAATAATCATTTTACGATCAGTACCTACAAATTATAACAAAGTAAATACAACTCTTGCTATCATTCCTTGTTATTACACCAGATCTACCCACAACTTTCTTTACAACAAAAGCTTTCAACTTTCTTTTGAAACAATTGAAACGTAAACCTCACGTATATCACTTAGATTAGAAGCTCTTAAATATGCCATTCGTACACACGTAGCTGGTACAATGTGGTGGAAGTGTTTTGTATTGCGACCCAGTTGGCTGAAACTTTTGATCTTACTGCGTTTCATTTAGAAACGCTCAGGAGACTCTGTAATTACAGGAACACGTTCAAGTTCAAAAGAGTCTCCCCTAGCTGGGCGCCTTACAATAGAATATTATGCAAAAACGAATGGAAATAGAATTTTCTTACCTTATTGACATACATAAAAAAATTATGCTTGCTTTTTAGTATGTCACATAACGTTGTTTGATTAATTATTCTTTTAATATATTAAATATATATTAAAAGAATAATTAATCAAACAACAAAATCACTTCGAAATATTAACCAAATCGAAGCCTAAACTAAACGTATCATACTCCAGGGAAATTACGAGATTTACACACTGACATTTGAGAAATATAGAAACGAAAAAAGTAAGTAATGTAATATTAGAGACCGCATACCTACTTACCTTTTATTAGAATTCTTTATTAAGTAGTTTTTTTTGCAAAATAAAGGAAATGAGTGAGTATCTTTGTTATATATGTATGTATACCTAAAGGAAACACGTACTTATTTGTGTAAATTTATTTACACACACTGTGTTTGTTATCAGTTGTTATCAGTGTACAATTTCATATGACTTTTATAAAAGCTAAGAGACCTCGAGGGAGGTTTATCCTGTCCTCCCAACACACTTATAAAAAGGTTTAAAAACTTCAAGATATCAAAATACACGGATAAAAAAAATCCTGCAGTAATAATATACCTGCACCAAATAATAATAAGAAATAAAAAAAAATATTATTGTTTAATTTAATTTAAAAGCACTTTCAGGTAAGAAGTAGTTTCTAGTAATAAATAATAATAAATAACGTTCAATTACGATAGGTATACATTAAAAGTATCTATAACCATCAAGAACAGTTCAATTCATATACAATGTATGTGAGTGAATTCGCAACTACAATTAGACCAAGATATTACATTTTTCCCCATGATTTTCTTAGAAAGTGGTAGAGTCTTCTTAGAAAATATCGCATGGTGTGGTAACTTTTATAGAAGTCGTTAGATAAAAATTATCGATAAGAGTAAGTGAGGCCGTCGTGGCGCAGAGACACAACGTCTGTCTAGAAACGTAATGGGTGTGAGTAAGATTCCTATACGGGATGAAGAATTACTCATATTTCCATAGTGTGGTAAAACTGTGGCGTTGGGTTCCGCCACCTAACACACAATGTCTCGTATCTTAGCATGAATCCCTCTATTCTGCTTACCCAATTTCAGATTATAGTGTAGATATAGATCTGGACCCCATGAAAGTAATTTTATGTATATTTTCGTTTCAGTCGTCTGTTTAATTACACAAAATGAAGTGTTCAGTTCCACCATTTAAAACCCATTCATTCTCAAAATGAATGAAAGTAAGTATTTGATATTCTTCTGTTAAAACTATCGAATATATAATTATTAGGGATTTTTTTTATTATTAAATAAAAATAAAGTTTAACTCTACAAGTATGCCATGACAGTTGTGACTTTGATTTCCACTCGGGGAAATCAACTATTTTCTTTTCCCCGTTTTGTAAGCCGACCAACAGCGGTGTTCACTTACGCTGCTCAACGTTTCCTCTGCCTAATTACCTTAATATGTAATGTAGTTTACATTATATGTGTAACTCAAAAACTGGAGAAGAAACGATCGTAACAAAATCTAAATAAGAAAGAAGTTTAAAACTTCATAAGAAATAAATAAAACTACTTACCAAACATATTTATATTAGGACAAAAAAGCTAACATAAAGAAAGGTCTACCCACGACCACAGACTACTGCAAAGTGTTCGAAACGTCGGGTTTCCCAAAATGTATAAAAATACTAAATATACGCGATTAATCCGGTTAAAATAGTTTCATTTAAAATGTGTAATAATCGTGAAAATCAAAGAACTTATTAACATAAAGAAATTATTAATTTTCACTTTCCAAATTTCTACCTCAACCACGAACCTTCTCTGTAAGTGCTTAAAATCCTAAAGAGCCAGGTGAATTTAAAAAGTTGCCTTCTAGAAATTTCGATTTTAGCTTTACATCTAATTTTTGTACATAATCTAAAGCTTAACTAAAATTTCCTAAGTTCTTAAATAATGAATTGATTTTATTTTTAGTAATAACGATAGTCTTTATTATAAATTTTCGCTTTGCTTCCAGAAATGTTCCCTAATGACTTAAGAGTTAAGAGTGATTGAATCTGATTTATTTAATTGATTCATCAAAATATTTCTGAAGTTCATATTAAAATTAATGAACACATTGCTCACTACATCGTAAACATGTAAACATAAAATGGTTTATTACTAAAATTGTTTATAACGTTATGCTCGATCTGTATGTATGTATGTACCTCCAATTATTACTCGTCGGCGCGTTCACCTTTTACCAAATGACGCCTATAAAAAGGACATCAAGCCTCTGAAAATTGCAAGCACAATTTTCGAGACAGTTATTACTTTTTATCCACCTCTTATGCGTTTCGATGTTTAAAATAAGAGGATGTGTGTGTGTGTGTGTGTGTTTTTTTTTAATTTGCCTCAAATATTCTGAATTTTTGTTTTTTGTGATAAAAAGAAGGGCATAAGTTATTTTTAAATAATTGTTTTAACTACGTTATTAAGCTAAATTTAATATTACAATTTTAATACAAAACAATACGTCATCTGAACTTATATTTCCTGCACAGACACAGACAGAGTATCTTGAAAAAAAGACTTTGATTAAATACTTTCTTAAAGAAAATCATGATTAAATTTAATCAGTTTTTTAAATATTACATAATACTTTTTGATGTAATCGAACCCACATTTATAATATACCTATTCCTACTTTAAACGCTATTCAATACTTGATCTTCATACAAAATTATAATTCATTTGTTGATAATATCATCAAATACTGTTTATATGTATCGATGTATATAATATACGAAAATTTCAATATAATCTAAGCAAAGTTCATAGTTTACTACATAGGACGATAAGATTATACTTACTTTACGTCCAACTGCACGTTTCCTGACTCGCAAAGCAATTCTAAGCTCTCCAACTGTACTCGAAGTTTCATCAAACGTTTTTAACTTACGGATTCCTTATGTTATGAGTGAAGTTAGATACGACTGCCTGGAATGCTTACTGGTAGTTATAAAATAGTTCAAAATTTAATGAACATGGAAATTATGAAAGTTAATTTATTATAACTTAGGCTTTGAAGTTTCTCTCTTTTAGTTTTTTAGCGTTGCATCCCACATATTATGGGGTAGGGTAGGCAGATAGAACATAGCGTTAAGCCATTTATTTTTCAATTTTGAGACATTTTTTTATCAGAATGAATATGAATATAATTCGTCCTTGCGAGTGGGAGTCGGATCCTCAACCGTCACCATGCCGCTGCGCGGCCTGTTTTTCTGTTTTAAGAACATTTTATATTTTGTTTTATGATTTATATTTCTCAAGTCTCGCATTTTATGTGACAAAAAAATTTAGTATAGAAACAGAATAAAAAATGTGTTGAAGATAGTGTTGGAATTATGAAATTTTAGACGTTCTTCTACTTAATTTGTAGAGTATAACTTTTATTTATTCGCTTATATGCTAGATTAAATTTATTAATTGTATTTTTTTTGTAATATATGTGAATAATATTACAAAAACATGTTATACTTCTCTTTAGCCAGACAGTAGGTTTTTTCACCATTCACCAAGATACTTCATCTTCTTTTCGGTCGGATTCAGGAAGTGGCGGAACTCAACGCCGCGCTTTGTCTTGGCAGCGCGAGAAAATAAAAATTTACTCCCGCGACAGGACAACAAATCCACAACCATTACATACACCAGAACATAGACAAACTGCAACTTCGTTATATTGTAACTTAATCAGTTTATGAAATTATTTTAAGACTTTATAGCCATTTAATAAAGAAGATTCTCGATGTTAATACTAGTATTAAACGAGCGGCGGAACACTGTTACTTGAGATGTTCAGAAAAAAGTAAAAAGCATTTTTATAATAGAAAACATCTGCAGTATAAATATACCACTACATTATGATGTTTTACTACCAATTAACAGCTGAATACAATTTTGTATTAAAACGTGCCAATTATGTATTATTTTGCACTAACGACGCTTCCTTACTCCACACCGGTAATTTATACATATAATAAATATGTAACTGATCGCTGTCTGTACATGGGTGATATATAAGAAATTTTAATATTGGGGGGTGTATCAATGTATTAGTATCCAAAATATATATTTTTTAAATGTCATCTGTTTGTGTACACGAATCTCAAAAACGACTTAACCTATTTAAATGTACTTTTCACTATTGTATTTTGTCAAACTTAACATTTAGAGTTTGTTTTATTACTATTTGTTAATAAATAACAAAGTTACATCAATTTAAATTATATTGTTCCAAAAAAATTGTTACTAAATAATTTTATCGAATTATTTTTCGAATTGTTTTAATTTAAAATATTCTAAGCTTAAAAAATGTTAAAAAGAGAATATTTTAGTGTGGATTCTAACACACTTAGGAAAATATTTATTTGCGAGGAACAAAACAATTCAGAATGTTAAACAAATAATTATTTAGTTGAGGCGGATATGGAGTGAGGCACATATTTTAGAAGTTAATTCTGAAGTCAGGTGTACCAAGATGGCATTCACTAAGAATACTTTTGACTTACATTTGGAAATCATAAGCATGCCCTTATGGACAGGTGTACCTTCATGTTTAAAAAAAATTCGAATGGAATCATTTTATTCAATAAATAAAGTATGAATTTCATTATAGAGGATTTTTTAGGCAAAATATTAATAAAATACAGTATTTAACTATTGTATGTATTTGTTTGTTGGTATAAATTTTTGAATTCTCAATCAAGAGTTACTATTGAAAAAACACAAATTTAAATCATATATTGATGAATATAAATAAATAAAATACTTACTATAATATATTATAACATCATGTTTTATTAAAAACCGTAGTAACCGAGTAACCTCGATTACGAGTATGATTAAATGCAATGTTTATTTCACTAGTTACCACATTTCCAATCCTTACTGTCTCAATATTCAGATAAATATAGGATATTATTTATTTTAGTACTACTTTTGTATATAAATAAAGTTCTTATTGCCAATTAGGTACTATTGTTACAACCTTAAACATGTTTTATATATGATCATGATTACTTTGGTACATTGTCAGTAACTACATACAATGTTACTTTAACGAGAAGCAAGAAGCAACAAAAAGGCACTTTTTGTAAATTCAATCAACGCGTTAAAATCAATCGAGTAGGACGGAAACGTTCCGGCGCGGTATCAATAGATTTTTGTTTATAAAAAAAACAAGTTTGCAATGTCGGATTTTGTAGACTGTGGCGTCGTTATCACATCGTCAATATTCGTCAAATTAACATTAATGCAGACGAGGTGAGTGACCTCGTTCGGCGAGCGTGGGACCGGCGCGAGCGCAGTTTTTGCAACTACCCGCTACGCCGCCCGCGGGCCGCAGGTAGCGCGCACCCGCACATAAAGATGAGTCCATATCAATCGAGAAAATGTTTCAAACCAGTTTCAACTAAACAGGACAAGTTTTTATATTTCAAAGTGAATTATTCAATACTTTTCTATATGTCAGTACGTAGGCTTGTTAGCGCAAATTCGTTTGTGCGAAGCAACGAAATTCACAATTGTTCTATAGTGAAAATTGTGAAAAGCACTCAAAATATCAACTCAATAACGCGAACGACATCATGAGAAAAATGAAAAGTGAAGCACGTATTATGAATCTACATTATCCAGCATTGAAACAGTTGTAATTCAATGAGAACGGGAAGTATGTCAACAGTGTGTCCTCAGCTCGAGCACCGCGACTTCCATCGTATAGAACATAATTGAACCAATTATACGACATTATATTTATAGTAATGTGTATATGTTTTTTGTTCAAAATCAACAAGGTTGGCCGATGTGTCCGGCCAAATAAAGTTGCAAATGTGCAGCAAGATTTTGAAAACGAGTTCTTAATTCCAATAAGCTGGAATATATTATACGATGACTAGCGACCCGCCCCCGCTCCGCTCGTCGCAGTTGAGCGTAGCGGAGGCGGGTATATGAAACAAAACGTGTATATTTGGGTAAATTAAACATAACGTAAATTGTCCTAGAGAATATTTTTTTTTATTTTTAAAATTACGAGTGTTCCGTCGATCGTACACTATTTTTTTTATTTCGTCTCTTCTTCTATTGTTCTTAGTGTCAACACACTATTTCGCGTCATCCATTCAATAAGTGGCAGAATTTAATGCCGCGCTTTGTCTTGTTTTCAAAGCGAGGTAATAATAAAACATGTGATTCAATCCCTCTAGTCGGATTCGAATCCCACTACTGTAGCATTTAACTGAACTTCAAATTACTTATTCACTACACTTTATCTTACGATATCTAAATAAGATAAAAAAGGATTGACCTTTTCATTCTATAAGATAAAGTATAGAATTATATAATATGCTGTATAAATTATATAAAATGCTGTACAACATTTTTAGTAAGTATAATTAGATTATATAAGTATAATTATTAAAAAAAATGTTTTGTTTCTGAATGCGATTGAATTTTCAACATAATTAATAATATAAGCTAGGTTTCACATTAGGCAAAATAAGTAAACCTAAAAAAATCAAATTGAAATCAGCTTCACTCTGTATCCCACACTTGTAGATAGAGGAAACCTATTGTTATGATACTCGGTTTCCTACTTACCTAATTCTAGAGGTATTGTGTGTTGAGTGGCGGAAATCAACGCCATGCTTTGCCTCGATACCAGAGCAAAGAAATGGAAATATACATTTAAATAAATATTTAATTACTTCGACTGGAGTTAATTTCGAATTGATAACAAGTAAGGATTTTATCCTACAGGTAATTTTATCCTGGATACCTATAAAACAATACAAATATGCTAATGTACGACGGGGAAAAGGATTTGCATTTTAAAGTTTTTATCTGTGATCCCAGGTGATACGAAATAGAGCCATACACTGTAAAAGTTTGAATATTTTAGAATTTCAATAGCGCCACAGATTGTCCTAGATACATGTCCTTTAGCGAGGATTTGAGGCTTATAAAGCTAGTTGCCGGTTAACTTTATCCATTTTATGTAGAGCTACTAATAATTGCAAAGTTTACGTAAATTACAAATTCACTCTTGATATGACTCATTTGACGCAACAATGATATCATTATATCTCAAGAGACACTATCAAAATTTTGGTAATAGGCTTGCAATTGCTTTATTGTTGCACCAAATGAGTGATTACATACATATAATTACTTATAGTAAGTACATTATGAAGTACATATATCCCTAATCCGTCCCTGGTAATCAAGTGAATGCATCTAATGATTATGATGTTGTATTAAGAAAAATAAAATACTCTGTTTACGTATCTGTTAGTATAGATTAATTTAACAGAATATTATAATTTTTCACCCAGTACTATTCACATTCACTGTCCAAAGAACACTCCACGACTCATTTTTTTTTCGAACTTGAGGTTAATGCTGTTAGCCCTATAGGCTTTACAGCGACACCGGGTGGGTAGGGAAGAGGGTACTCTGTCCCAGAAACCGCGACTCAATCACATGCATCTATTTTTATATCGAAGCGGTTGTAATCCTACTCTAATATTGCTTTCCAACGTTGTCAAACTTTAATTTTATAATAATCATAAAAGTCTTAATAAAACAAAAGATAAAAATTACGAAATTATGATATATGCTGCAAATTCTCTTGACGTAAGGGATTACGTTATATTTATTAAAGATTTCTATTGTAATTATATATATTCAAAATATAAATTCAGAATAACGGACAAAAATGATAAATAACTGGCTCAGCTCTTCCGGAGATTCTGATTTTACAAGTGGAAAGACAGACAGAAAAATTTAAAATGGTTTGTTTGTTTTAATATCGTAGAAATGCACTTGAAAAAACAGTATTATTTTAAAAAGACTAACAGATACTTCAATTTTATTGATATGTGTAGATTTAAATTCTCCGCCAATCTGAACTATTTCTAAGGCGGTAGGCCTCTTATAATTTCTTATATTTTAGGTAGATTGTTATGGTTGTTCACCAGATATTCATTATTTCTTCAATTTTTATATGTCAATGAAAAAATGCTCATTACGCTTAATAACTTTTGTTATGAATGTATTTAATTATTTTTTATAGTTTGGCTGGACTTCTACGATTCTACATCCAATATGAAAGTCTATAAAATTGAATATAGCCTAGATTCTGCCCAGACTTAATAGTTGTTAACGAAAAACAGTCATTTAAATCAGTTCAGTAGTTCGGAAGATGTGAGCGTACAAATTTTAACAATCATAGGTTCATTATCAATCTATTATTTACAGCCTCCTACATTATTTTTTCACAAATATATTCAATGCACAGTTTACTGTTAGTATATAGATAATATAAAAATACAATTTTTAGAAACTTAAGATTAAATGTAAGCTAAGATGTAGTTAATCTGTATTTTCGGTGAATGGACGCAGAAGGTCGAATAACATTAAGGGTTAATTATAAACGGTCGGCAGATAATAATTTTGTGCTAGTTTTCATTATAAATATTATAGCATATAGCCTAATGAAACGAATTTTTAACAATAAAATATATGTATTATAAATATAAAT
The DNA here is from genome assembly GCA_917862395.2 of Heliconius sara. Classification (NCBI taxonomy): domain Eukaryota; kingdom Metazoa; phylum Arthropoda; class Insecta; order Lepidoptera; family Nymphalidae; genus Heliconius; species Heliconius sara. The sequence goes on along the minus strand of OU860789.1, from coordinate 10,970,359 downwards.
TAAAAATATAGAAATTAATCCATGCCAATTTTTTCAGTTAAAAAGTAAAATATTTTTTTGAGATCGGATCAACCTATTTATAAACTACTTTCACACGCACTGACACGCACATACACTCATGATGAACATAATTTAAATGAGCAATCATGTGTTTTTTTAATGATTACGCTGAAGCTGCGCTACAGTTATTTTAACTTTAGCAGTTGTCAACGTATTCTTTATTTATATGGCTTTTTGTTCCTAATAAATTTTATAATTATTTTTATTCTTCTTAAATAAGTTAGTAATATAGTTCACTTTTAAGAAGTTTATTTAAAAAAATAAAGTCACTTTTGTCTTGTATCTGTATAGTGTGTCTCTATATATATCACTTTTTGTTCCTTTACATTGTATCGCATGACAGGATAGGCGAAGGAAACCGGGGAACCTAGTGTTTAGACATTTGTTCCCATTTAAACACTTTTGTTCTTCGCTTTTCAACGAATTCTCAGGCAAGGCGTGAGAAGTGGCAGAATGAAGAAATGAAAATATACATAAAATATTGAAAAATTAAAGTTAAAATCTTTGTTTGTAGCTTGCCTTATTTATCGCGTCGCGTGTATAGTACAGATCATGAAGTGATGATTCATAAGACCTAACTCTCCAACCAAGATACATTATACTATTCATTCCGGTTATTTATACTTTGCCAAAAATAGATAGATTTTATGATAAATTATTGTATAAGGACATACTTTAAAATAAATGATACAGAACATACAAAATAAATCCTCTCACTTAACTAATTAAAATTAATTTTAAGCATAATTGAAATATTGTATAACAATTTCGTAAGAGAAAACTCTCAGAAAGTTCATAAGTTCGTGATGACATCGAGCTTATATTGTATTTAATGCTTTTAGGGTCGGATAGCAAACATTACAAGCTATTATCAACAACTTTCCTTTGATAGCGAGGTTGGGGCCAAACTTTAAGAGATAAAGGATAAAACTTAAAGTTATAAACTTGTTCTTTATCACAATTTTACTCCCTGTTATAAATGTTCCGTGTCTGTGATGACTTATAATTACGTGTTTGTAATGTCTTAGTCTTTTTATTAGTATCCTTCACATCATCCTATTCCTCATGATAAGGCTTTATTGCGACAAAGCGTAGCGTTAAGCCACTCATAACACAATGTTAAAAAAAATATATGGAAAATGGGAAACAGGGTCTTAACACTAAGTTTCTTCTGTTTGCCCTGCTATGAGGGACAAGGCGTTAAGCTGCTTTCATATTTAGTGCGTTATATTTAAAAAAGCAATGGTTAGAAGCTCCGTTCCTACATCTTCTGTTGATTGACAGCCATCGAAGACAAAGCCACCAGTACGTAATTGTCTATACACATATTGTTGATCTAAACAGGAAATAAAACATTACTACTATTTAATATACACACTGTACTATTTGTTAAATATACTTTTTCATTCAATGGAACTAGACTCCCCACTCTACTCTCAGAAACTACCAATATATTTTTTTACATTTATATTTCCGCAATTGAAAAAATGTATAATTATGATAGATAGATACTTTTCGGTCTTATCCAAAAAGCTCTACATTGACTCCAAAGAATATTCATAATATATATATGTGTTTATGTTTCAACTTATTTTTTCAAACACATTATTTTACCATATCATAAATACGAAAACAAATCAAAAATGTACCTAAATCTGCGGTGGTATATTATAAAAACCATCGCGAATTTTTATATCGCGTAAATACGATATATAATTACGTATATGTTCAGTTTATATATATCTAGGTATTCAAAAGCACGAATTATTCCTAAAGTTTTTTTCAATTAATACTCATAAAACGCGTATTGAACGTCCGTCTGCATCTCCATATATTAAATTGCAATAAATTTAATACGATTGACAATTCTAATATCCATATACGATTTCAAACTTAAATTTCTTGGAACTAAAAGTTTCACTGTGACAGTTTAAAAGTAGTTCAGATCAAATCGACAATGCTATTATAAAGATTCCGAAACTTCAGTAGAATTTTCGCCTAGCACTTGCTTATACTCTACTAGAAGATAAATTTATTACAACTTAATTTACTTTTTCAGATTCGCACTTAGCGCGTATAATAGGCAGAGGGAACCTAGTTTTAAGACACTTCATTCCCCACTTTCCGCCCAATATTCGAGACATTGCAATGAGAATTGAGACACGCGGCCGACCGCGTACGAGTACCGCGCTTTGCTTATTAACAAGCATAATAAATATATAATTCAACTGATGCAGATTTTGCGAATTTATCGCAACTTCCGTTATACCATACGTGGCGCCGGAGTACCTCGATGCTCTATGTCATTAAATATTGAATACCTTTCGCAATCTATTTTAAAATCACATTTAATTTAATTTGATAAGCTTAATTGGAAACAGCAATTAATTCAATTATAAAAAAATATAATAAAAAGAATAGCTTTACTATTTTCTGATACGTTTCACAACAATTTTTCTAATATCTACGTAAAAAGATATAAACTTATGTTAATAAATAAAGTGCTTCAGTTTTATGCATTGAGCTTTTACATGCACATTAAGAAGCCAGAAAAAACCACTTTAAAAGAGTATACTAGGAACAAAAAATATCTATAACATTTAACATGGATAGTAATTAAATATTTAATATTTTTCATTTCTTCGCTCTGGTGCCGAGACAAAAGCGCGGCGTTGAGTTCCGCAATTCAACACGCCGTCCAGAATTCGGCGGGAAATGGGAAAAAGAGTGTTTTAACACTAGGTTTCCTCTGCCTACCCTGCCGCGTGTGGGATACAAATACATATACGTCATGTACAACTTTATATTATAACTAGCGGCCTGCTCGTGGCTTTGCCCGCTTGAATTACATGATTATTCATTTAAGAAATATATATAGATATTACAAACAGCCTTAATAATACAGTTTTTAAATTAGTAACATATATAATTAGTTAAATATATAATTGGTATACAGAATATACATAGAAAGCACGTTTTTAGGGCATTTTTATATAATCTATAAAATAATGACATTTTCGATCAAGTTCAAGTCGTACTCATGACCCGAGAGTTTCGTACCAGTTTCATGAATGGAGAGACACCAAAAGAATAACTAATTAAGTTATCATTTTGTATCAAATTAAGTACAGATTAAAATGCAATAAGTAGTCAATTTTTAAAAATAATTTTGGAATTTTTCTTTATACGTGCCGTAAGTTTTAACTACTTAACAAATTTCGTAATTGTATATCAACGGGAACAACTGTGTAGTTATGATAGGAAATGTGTCAAAAAACGAAGCATAAACCCTCATATTTCATAGTCATTTGATTGCGATGATTTAGAAGATAGATTTTTTTGTGCTCTAAGGGAATATAGACTTGAACATTGAGGTATCTAACCTTTAACCGATCTTGTACAAAATAGTCTTGACAGACGGATAGACGGACAAACAACAAAGTTATCTTATAAGGATTTTGAGGTATGTACCCTAAAATACTCTTGACATATACATACATGCAACATACAGGTGCAATAGTCTGGTCTAATGCAATAGTGATATTTTTATAAACAGTTGAATATTAAGTCATTCTTTATCAACGTGTTAAATAATTGCGAATTAAGCTAGACTGTTACGAAGGTAATCTTCATCAACAATTCACTTCAGTTTACTTTGTAGTTAGTACTATGAACAATTGTACTTAATAAATTCGTAAATTTATCAACAGTCAAATAAATAAAACGTTTCTAAAGTCATTCTTTTGCCCAGAATCTTGCCAGCGCAATAAAGAAAACGAAATTTTATGAACAGGGCCATATATTGGACTTACAATTGATTCGAACATTGTTAGAAAAATACTGCTATGTTTATGTTAAATTTATTATAAGTTTAGATTACACTTACACGACGTAATTAACGTTTAATAAATAATAACTCAACAATATGTTTTTTGTGCCGTGTGCTCCCGGCCTGTGTCGTGTGCTCCCGGCCTAGAATAGGATCATCCTGGTACTGGTGGTGTCGTAAGAGGCGACTAAAGTACGTGTGGTAGAGTCACGTCGCCAGCAATGGCAACACGCATGGGCAGAATCGACCGGATCATTACCAACCCCGGCATTAAAAACCGGCGTGAAGTAGTGGCTTTATGCCACTGCGTTTCGCATCAATTAATGCCGGGCCCCGGCGCCCAACCCATCTTAAAGGCCGGCATCGCATATGTAACTCCTCTGGGGTTGCACGGGGTCTTTTCCATTAAAAAAAAAAATGCGTTATGAACATTCATTATCATATGTAGTCAATAGATATCGGTGCGTATGTTTCTATTTTTTTTTTTCAAATATAAATATCTTAAAAACTTTAAGTACATTATTTTTTGATAGAGTATAGCGGTAACCTTTCATAACTATAAAAATATAAAGTTTTTTATGCACAGCGCCATCTATTTAAGATTTCAAATTAAGGACAGTTTAAAAATGCTGTTTTTATGTTAAATTTCACCTAACATAAAATTATAGTAACCGAAAATGATGTGTTGTGCTAAAGTGTTAAAATGATTAATCTTCCTCCAGTCGTAATCAGTGTTTAACTCCACAGAATGTTTTATACGTTATCAAGATTCGTTAGTACCTACTATATGTTGTCAATAGATAGCATTACGTGTAGGATAGAGTATCAAGATTCGTTAGTACCTCCTATTTGTTGTCAATAGATAGCGCTACTTGTATCGATTTCTACTATCTCAAATATAAACTTCTTGGAAACTTAAATACTTATATCTTTTGATAGAGTGAAGCGATTACAATGAAATAAACACTAAAACTTACTCTGATTGATTTGTAATTTTTATGTATAAAAGTTGTTTAAATTTTATTGTATACTTGTTACGTGATACGTGTTACCACAAACAGATAAACAGACAAACAGATAAACAGACAAACAGACAAACAGACTAAAATTCCAAAAATGTTAGAAATGGATTCTGTTAGTTATCCTTTAACACACTGGCTAGTTTTTTTTAAATATTTTCAATGTACAGAAACAACTTTTCTACAGATATATATATAGATATAGATTATAAATAAATTTATGCAAATCAGCTGTCAATGTCAGGTAGCAAATAATCAATCACAGTAACTAATAAAGAGTTAACCATAAACGATATCATTTTAAATAAAAATTTCAGATAATATCCAGACATACATTAGCGGGGCAATAACCGAACCGCAAATCAAGTAAACATGACCTGTCGTGGGCGTTATCGCTATAGATTAAAAAAGGCCAGACTCAAATAACCTGTTTTCGATTATATTTTTTTATATAATAATCTCAAGTTAGCCATCGATATTGAAAATTGGAATATTATGCAAGTTTAATTTATATTTTGGATGCATTAAATTGACAATATTCAACGGTGTTCTTAATTTATTCAAAATAAATTTCTGTATTTTTTTTCAGTTGAACAGTATATCACGCATTCAATTTCAATTTCTAAATTAGATATATTAAAAGTCATATTTGTAAATCGCTCTTAACCCTGAGATAGCTCTTGAGAGCTGTTAATAAATAAGGACCTTAATTGATAATATCGAAATCAGATGTATTTTTCAAAAATGTTATTAAAATATCTTGGGGCATATCCACTTAGTATATTAATTAACATGTAATATAGAATTTATATTGAATGTATAACTTGTGTCACCAAGTAATGTATAACTTGTATTAAATCAGTTACGTTAATGAAAACTTTAGACATAAAAAATACAATCATATAAAAATATAATCGCCTTCTACGGTCTTCTAGGGAAATATTTCGGAAATGTTTTGATACATTGAACAGCTGAAGTTTTAAAGTAGAGTTTGACAGCATTTGTTGTTTATTAAGGCGTTTTTTGTCTTTGTGCGTACTTATAAATATAAATATGATCATGAAACGGATTTCAATTATTTATTTTCTTTCTAAAAGAGGTTTATTATATTCAGAATTACAATTTTGGCAACTTTGAACCGGCAGGAGTATGTTATCATAAATATGAACGCGAAAAAAAGAGTTATTAACAGCCACTTCGAGCTTTTAGTTGACATAATGACTGTTAGGCCGAATGCCAAAAAACCAACGACCAAGTGCCAAATGGCAGGTGTACGTTCAGCTTACTTAGTTAAAGTTTTTTTGTTTGCTTAATATAATTATAATTGCTTCAAATGGTTGATGTCATTTACATTGTATATATGTATGCGCTTTTAATACAAATAAAATCTTAGGACTCAGTCTCAATTTAAAAAAAAAGAAACTGAGGGAAATTCCGGATTTCTATATGAAATAAGTACGCCATAACTAGATCACATGCGAACTGATAAATTTAATTATACTTACCGTAAAATATCCAACATTTTGTGTAATTGAAGCTAAGAACTAACCTAAATATAATGATTGACCATAATGAATAAATAACAATTTATAATAATTCGGCAATAAAATTATAATAATGTTGATATGCGTGTTGAGTGGCGAAACTCAACGCCGCACTTCGTCTACCAAAGAAGAAAAATGAAAATAATTCTTTACTGAGAGTAGTATCCGAACTCACACCTATTACACATGCAGTCCGCTGTTCCACTGGGCTACTAAGGCCTAACAAATGATATTTTACTTTCATTATACTGTCACATTATGTTACATAAATTTATTTAATCTCTACATTATTTTCAAGTAATTTATTTATACAATGTAGAGAATATGTATATAGATTTATTCTCTAAGCTTGTCAAGCTTGTAATTAATTGCATTGTAAATCCGATAGTAAGTAATAGGTGCGATACAATTGATCTAATGCATCTAAATATAGTGTTAGGAACAGGTTTCGCAGACCAGTGATCTCCTTATTTTGTTACAGATGCTCTACGCTATAGCTTATTAAAATAAATAAATAAGTTTTAGGAATAATATTGAAATTATAATTATTTATGAAAAAAAACTCTACATAGATATTATCTACATAGAGAAGAACACCCAGTATAAGAATCTCTTATCTATCGGGGATGGGAAAGAAAAACGGGCTCCAAGGTTCAAATTGTCCACGAGGCACAAGATCTGACCAGCGCGACTGTCATTGTAGTAAATATGAGTCGGTTATATTACAGTTGCACGATGGCTTCTCTCACGCGGTGGTGGTGATTTCGTGACACACCTAAAACTGCACCTTCTATCAGCTAGGGTAAGGATGATCCTATAAAAAGACTAACCTGAAAAATGATGAGGGCAGTGACGAGACGTATTGGCTTCCCAAATTTACATCTTAAAAATGGCTAAAAAACACTAGCAAAGCCATAGTGCCATAGTCATACTATGATCCTCATCCTAGTAAGGAGTTCCGCCCCTATTAGACTAGATTGAAGATTTAATTACATTTACCAATTAATATGTATATATAAATATCTGTGATAGAAGCTTAAGGGGCAGTTTCACAGCTGGCTAATATAGTTCCAGGCTGCCTTATCCGTTAAGCAAGCTATAATTTTTTCATACGTACACACATATATTAAATCAGTTACGTTAATGAAAACTTTAGACATAAAAAATACAATCCTATAAAAATATAATCGCCTTCTACGTTCTTCTAGGGAAATATTTCGGAAATGTTTTGATACATTGAACTAGTTTTAAAAAATATATTATTGAACAAAAAAAATACATAATAACACTAATTTGTATTAGGATAAGGCTGCCGCTGTTCCTGTTTGTCGGCAATCAAAAAAAGCAATTTTTATTAACTCGTCTCGAAGTTCCCTTTTCCAGATGAAAGTCAGCCCGGAGGCGTTAATTCAGTTAACATGTCTGTGACGGGCGACGACTCGAAGAGGCACATTACTAAATGATATAATAAAAATATATAGTTTCTCAAATTCGAACAGAAGGCTTGCAAATTATTTTAGTCCCTTTGTGAAATTGAATAGATTAATTTATAAATAAAATAAAAATATCTTTCTCTGTTATGTCTCTCAATATTAGTAAAATACGCATAGTAGATCATTGCTATAATAATTATAATAGAATATGTATAATCAAAAAGTAAATTAAAAAAATTAAATTTACATTTTTTTCTGTTATATAAAAAAACTTTACTAATATTGTAAAGCAAAAAAGTTAGATTGCAATCCCAGGGTCCCAGACCTATGTCATTTTAGCAAAGCTGAAATTTTGTGGATTAATAATCTAATATGTAGTTAAGGCCCTTTCAGAGGTAGTGAGGTAGTAGAGAGGCTATGTGTTTGGTTGAATGCGTTAGTCTCAGCTTAACTTTTGTTCTATCTTTCGTGTAAATCTAAAGTTATATTAGTATTTCATTAAGAACTAAAAATTAAAGTACGTTTTACTAATTGATACGTCAATAACTAATCAGTTAATTTTGTAAAAAATCGTTATAATGTGTATGTTCTCAAAAACATCTGGCTAAGCTTTCAAAGGCAAAATACAACTTTCGTGTTTGGCTTAATAGCAAAATCTATCATTAGTATGACGCACCGATCCTATTCAAAGACTTCGTACAACAAAATTTCTTCAATGAGCTGTTGAAACATGATTTATTGAATGTCTGTCGCAGTTTCGTCGGAATAGATATAGAGAATAATAATATTGGGGAATAATTTATTTAGGTATTATAATTTGTAAGCAATTGTTATTTAATAAATATATTTATATTTAAATATGTACATTAACATAAAAAAAGAAATACCTACAATGTTATAATTTTCTTTGGAACGACATTAATAGAATAAATATTAAAAAATATCTATTTCAGGCCAGTTGTGGCGCAGAGGCACGAAGTGTAAATGTAAACGCGACTGGTTGTGGGTTCGATCCCTACTCGATTAAATGAAATATTTATTTACATTGATTATTTCATTTCCTGCTCTGGTGTCGATGCAAAGCGCGGTGTTGAGTTGCGCCACTCAACACGCAATGCCTCCAGAAATTGGCGGAAAGTGGGGAACAGAGTATCTTAACACTAAGTTTCTAAACTTGGTGAGTACATTATGATTTTATAAAATAAGAAAATCTTTTAATTGCTGTAAATAATTTTTGTAACTGACTTACATGTATTGACAGAGGTTAGCGATTCAAATGCCACATTAAATTGTAAAAACTGTTATTAGTTAACAGTTACATTTAATCATTTTGTTTTCTATTTAATCCAATTATGGGTTCAAATCCCAGTTAATGATATTTTTTTACCTCCTCGCTCTGACAAAGAGACAAAGCACGGCGTTGAGTTTCACTTCTCAACTCAAAAAATATATACTATATATATATATATATATATATATATATATATATATATATATATATATATATATATATTATATATATATATATATATATATATATATATATATATATACCCTCTCTTTTTTTTTATTCTATCTTCTATCATATACTCTATATCTCTATATACTCTATCATATATATATCTATATATATATATATATATAATTTTTTCGCAGTACGAACCTTCGGTTCGGGTTCGGCTCTACCGCCCGACTTAGAGAGATAGCGCATTTAATGATGCAAGTCAACGCCGTATATCCTGCTGGAATTACTCCCGGCGTTTGTCAGGGTCTGCCTACTCCACTTTGTACAGTCTTCAACGCCGCGTTTTGCCTTGCCAGAAAATATGAATTAATTCCTCCGAGTAGTGATCGAACCATGACCATCTCGTCTTCAGTCAGCCATAAAACAATAAATACATATATAATAAGTAACAATGTATAATATATTTATATTTGGAACGACATTAATAGAATAATATTAAAAATCTCTATTTCAGGCCAGTTGTGGCGCAGAGGCACGAAGTGTAAATGTAAACGCGACTGGTTGTGGGTTCGATCCCTACTCGATTAAATGAAATATTATTAATTGATTATTCATTTCCTGCTTGGTGTCGATGAAAAGCGCGGTGTTGAGTTGCGCCACTCAACGCAATAGCCTCCAGAAATTGGCGGAAAGTGGGGAACAGAGTATTTAACACTAGTTTTCTAAACTTGTGAGTACATATATTTTAAAATAAAAATCTTTTAATTGCTGTAAAAATTTTTGTAACTGACTTACATGTATTGAAGAGTTGCGTCAAATGCACAATTAAATTGGTAAAATGTTTTATTAAATACTTATCATTTTTTTCTATTAATCAATTTGGTTAAATCCAGTTAATAATTTTCGATCCCCACTCGAGGAGATGAAATATTTACTTAAATTTATATTTCCATTTCTTCGCTCTGGTGTCAGGCAAAGCGCGGCGTTGAGTTCTGCCACTCAACACGCAATGCCTCCAAAATTCGGCAGAAAGTGGGGAACGGAGTGTCTTAACACTAGGTTCCCTCTGCCTACCCTGCTGTGTGCGGGATATAGCGTGAAGCTAATTTTTTATATATATAATTTTTTCGCAGTACGAACCTTTGTGGGTTCGGCTCTACCGCCCGAATTAGAGAGATAGCGCATTTAATGATGCAAGTCAACGCCGTATATCCTCCTGGAATTACTCCCGGCGTTTGTCAGGGTCTGCCTACTCCACTTTGTACAGTCTTCAACGCCGCGTTTTGCCTTGCCAGAAAATATGAATTAATTCCTCCGAGTAGTGATCGAACCATGACCATCTCGTCTTCAGTCAGCCATAAAACAATAAATAGATATATAATAAGTAACAATGTATAATATATTTATATTTAATAAGTAATATAAGCTCTTAAAATGATTATCACAAATTATAATTTATAACTAAGACCATCTCTGTATAATGTGAAAGACCGTCAGTTGTTTAATCGATAGAGTGGCCATTTTAAGCCGAGTGTCCGGAGTCCAGTGTGTGCACATTGCCCTCTACATTCACTTCAAGGGTGACTCTTTATGACGTCATACATCATAGATTTCCGACGTACCGTATATCAGTTAACGCTAGGACAGAGCAAACAGACAGATAGTATACTAAATATGTATATACCTATATTAATGAAAAAGGCAGTATTGAACTTGAACGTTTATTTTTGAAGAGGAGACCGTTTGAGGAAGCGTGTCACTGAAGACAGGTTATGAGTTCGATTCCCACTCGGGTGTATGAAATATTACAAGACAAAGCGCGACGTTCAGGTGACTAGTCAACACGCAAGGTTTCGTAAATTTAGCAAGAATGGGGAACGGATTGTTGTAACATTAGGTTCCCTCTGTCTACCTTGGTATACGATTATTATTAATATAATAACACTAGCATTTTGTTTTTGGGAACTTCAATACAAATCAATATTTTTTTATTAAAATGATTGTTTGGCGATTGTATTGCATTTGTAGTATGTAATACAGTGACATAGGAAACTCCAGGTCTACCCTAGGGAAATTTACAGCTACCGTCTGCATCCATTGTTAATCCGGTCAAATATATAAAGTTTAAATAGTCATATTTGCAATATTTGTACAGACAACAACTGTTAACTCTGAATTTCGGAATTCTAATCTCATAAGAATTTATCTATATATATAAAAGGACTTGTTCTGACTGACTGAGGTAAGACGCACGCACAGCCGTAACCGCTGATGGTAGAAATGTGAAATTTGGACAAATGTTTATTTTTATAATCTGGACATCCACTAAGAAGGGATTTTGAAAAATTTTAACCCGAAAGGGATGAAATAGGGGTTGAAAGTTTGTATGGTTTTTTTGTTAAAAAAGATAACCGATTTTTATAAAATTCGAAATTCACTCTTTAAAATATTTCATTGAACACGTGTTTCGTGGTTTATAATAGAATTCATAGTAATAGAATTCACCCCCTAAGCGTTCAAGTAAGGGATTGAAAGTTTATATGGAAAAATCTTTAAATCGCCACCGATTTTTATAAAAATTTAAATTCAGACTATTAAAAATATTTTTTGAACACGTGTTTCGTAGTTTTTTTAGAATTCACCCCTAAGGGTGCAAATAAGCGGGCTAAGCCGCGCGCGCCCACAATAAATCAATAAAAAATGTTCTTAAAATGGATTTCTGTTAATGATTGACGTCATCACTTTATTTTACTCAATCGATGAAAATAGGAATATAAAATAGAGCATAATTCCGTCATTAAATAGAGTACAGTAATAAAAATTAATAAATAAACAAACCAGTCGTGGCGCAGTGGCACAAAATGTGACTGTAAAACCGACTGGTTGTGGGTTCGATACACTCGAGGAGATGAAATACTTAAATTTATATTTCCGTTTCTTCGCTCTGCTCGCGTTTCGAGGCAAAACGTGGCGTTGAGTTCTGCCACTCAACACGCAATGCCTCCAAAAAAAATTGTGGGGAATGGAGTGTCTGAACACTAGGTAGGTTTCCTCTGCCTATTCTGCTGTGTGCGGGATACAGCGTGAAGCTGCTTCAATTTTGAATCAGTTTTACCCTTATGCCGTATCAGTATCACATCAAGTCGTAGTAGGTTAAGCACAGGGAATTGTACGTATCGTCAGTAGTGATAGGAACACTCTGAAGGCACCGCCAAATTTTCTAGACATTGCGTGTATCTCAGCAGGGTAGGCAGAAGGAACCTAGTTTTAAGAGACTCTTATTCTCATATATAATAAATTGAATGTCAATGTAGTGCATATTTTATCTTATTCAGTATAATAGCTTTGCTTATTAAGAGCAGCGAGAGACGAGAAAAAGATTCAATTTGAATAATAGCTTGAAACTTTTCCTGTACACTAAGGAACTTGCTGTTTCTTGGTTCTTCAAAATAAATTTACAATGAAAAGCAAATTAATTGTGAAATTAAAATTCTGATCGTGTCAAAATTTTAATAAAATTTTATTTTACATTTTTTGTACCTACATGTATCATACATAATCAATGATTTAATAAGTCGATTCTATGTATGAAAAATATAAAAAAAATATTAATTGAGTCGGTTAATAAAAAAACAAAAGCTAAACTAAAAGTAAAATTAAACAAAAGTCAAAATACCGCTTAACAGATTTTCTATCTGTTTCTCTCTGTTACATAGAAATAAATTAATTTTGTTGTACTAACATAGGAAGCTAAGTTTAGAATTACAGATTCTAAGTTTTTTCTATTTTTACACGCCCTTATTTACAGGGGGACCTTATCAAGCCTCTAATAAAACCTGTAACCCAATATCGAAAGGCAAGCTTAACATCAGTTAGCTCACGTCGCCAAGTAACCGAGGGCAGGACAATACGGGCTCGTATTTACTCAGCGCCTGCTCAAACAGACCGACTAGGAGCTGTTTATTACCTTTTTTACTCCCTTTTTAACTGCATGCTACTACAGTGACCGTCACGCTTTGTGTGTGGTCGCAGTGGCGGTTTTAGAATATACGAGTCACTGAAGAGGCGATAGTATGTGACTGCGGTAAGTGCTCGGCCGTGCCGTGTGTACTTAAAGATTCAAAACTCTACGTTATATTTATTTCAACGTAGCTTACCTCGATGTAAACAGAGCGCGTTATGCAGTAGGTATACAAGCAACTTTATCAATAAAAAATTAAAGCTCGCTAGCAGCTACAATTAACATGTTCGCTCAGAGGAATCTTAATCAGTAAGTGTTCATTACATAATTAACTCGTTTTTACAAGCACATCGTTACACGATAAAAATGTACATCTGACGGACGGACGGACTAAATAGAGACACTTTCATTAGTAGTAATATACCGATTATGCTTATTATAAGATTGTAGCGCAGTGCGAGTACGCGTACGTGTGGATATGGGCACGCCGGCGTATAAATCAAATGGTTTTTGTTGACGCTCCTTATAACTCGATCAAGCCAACAGCAATCCATTTTGGTCGGCGAATTTTCAAGTTTTTCTCGGTTCGGTCGTCGGTCGGTATCAATCATAATTGGTTGGTTTTTGCGATTTTCAGAATCGGCGCGCTGCGTGCACGCATGTCCGCGACGGTGCGCGCGGGGCGGGGCGGGGAGGGGACGCGCGGGGGTGTCACTGTGCAAATGCACTCGTAAACCCGCCGCGAGGTCAACGCACCCCCTCTCCGCGCCTCGCTGCGCCCGCGCACCCCGCCTCTATAAAACGTTTACAGCTACGATATATCTGTTTGCTTGTAGATTAGACTGTTGTAACCTACTTCCGACAAGATTTCGCCTCGTATTTTTCTTCATTTTTGTGTTTTTTCTTTCATATCCTTAAAACACACTAAACCTCACAAAGGGATGACATCATCTCAAGTTTCTTTAGTGCAGTCTTCGTTTAATATTCATTCATTACGCACCGCGCTTTAAAAAAGCTTTTTAGTTTTAAGCTCAATGAAGTATTCGTGTTGTTAATGAATATTATAGGAAAGTAGGTTCTGTACGGCGGTAATACAGCCCACGGACTAGGCGGTGCACGAGTTTCGACAGGCTATAATTATGCGTGTAAATATGCTGCCATAGACGTCGAGACGGTGCAACTGCGGCTGATTTTATAATGAAAACCGGAAAGAGAGAATCGTACCTGTTCATGTCTCGTCGCGTGTTAATACGAGAGCCTTTTTAAACGTTATTTCAAAGAGATACTGCGCTTCACGTTAATTTATTATGGCTTATCACTAAAACGCTACAGTGTTGCTACTTTTAGAGATTGTATCGTAGCTCGTTGTGATGATAATGAAGTCATTAGGTGTTCCCATGACCTCCCACGTGTTGGTACCCATTTATCAAACAAAAGTATACAAGTGTCGATTCGTATAATTGTTAAAGCTGGTATTTTTATTATTCTACTTTATTTAGCTCTGCCAACTAGTGAAAGTTTTATTTACTTTATCAAATCATGAAAACAACCAATAATGTTGAACATAAAATGGCCCTTTGTTTATTGATTTAAATAAAATAAATCACGCTGTATCCCGCATACTGTAGGGTGGGCAGAGGGAACCTAATACTAAGACACTCAGTTTCCTATTTTTCCTCAAATTCTGGAGACATTGCGTGTGGGGTGGCGGAACTCGACGCCAAAACGAAGAAATGGAAAGAATTTAATATTTAATTTCGCCTAGTGATGGTTGAACCCACAACCAGTCGCGTTTCCAGTCACACACTTATGCCCCTGAGCCACGACTGGCGCTAGCGTAACCACTGGTTTATTGATTAATATTACAATAATTCCCGTACTATACAAGATAAGTCTCACCTACAAACTTTCGATGTAGATTATTAAAGAAGTTCGCGATAACATACGATTACTTTCAATCCCATGGGAAACACGAAAGTACCTTCTATCAGAAACTAGCTTTATTGATCGCTAACTAGTCACTGTTTTCGCATTATTGCTTATTTGGAACTTTTATAGCAAATTATCATTACGATTAGCAAGTATGTCACATGGCGTATGACGTTGGGGTATGGCGTGTCTTATCTAGGTTCCCTCTGCTCGTATTCATATTCGTACTCTGCTAATCGTGAGCGTGAGGCAAAAAAAGTTCAAGAAATGGTCATTATTATTTAAAACAATATTGAGACCAGTCTTGGTTAGATCCGTACTGAATCCAAGCAACTGGTCATGGATTAGATGTCCACACAGAAAATGGGGAACGGAGTGTCTTAACACTAGCTTACTTTAGGCTATCCTGGTATGTGTGAGATACAACGTGAAACTGCTAAAAAAATATTATATATAGGATAAAGCGTGACACTAAACGTAAAAAAGGTAGAATTGTAAAATTTGCAACCGCCTTAACACACCATAATTACAATGGTAACGTAACTACAAACTACTAGCACCTACACAATAATAAAAATATAATAAGTTCTCTGATTTTCACGATTATTATACATTGTAAATGAAACTATTTTAACCGGATTATTCGCGTATATTTTGTATTTTGATACATTTTGGGGTACGGTCACGGGTAGACACCGAGTCTACCCGTGACCACGGACTACTGCAAAGTGTTCGAAACGTCGGGTTCCCCAAAATGTATCAAAATACAAAATATACGCGATTAATCCGGTTAAAATAGTTTCATTTACAATAAAAATATAGTAAAATGGTAGTAACATACATGGAGGTGTATAAATGTAAAATCATACTTAATTTCTTTTTTTTACGAGGCCAGTCGTGGTGTAGGACACAGAGTATAACTAAAATCGACTCGAGTGGTTGTGTGTTCGATCGCCACTCGAGGAGATAAATTACTTACTTATATATACTTATTACATTACTTACATATATTTTCATTTCCTCACTTTGGTGTTAAGGCAAAGTGCGGCGTTGAGCTACGCCACTCCACACGCCATGCCTCCAGAACTCGGCGAAAAGTGTGGAACAGAGTGTCTTAACACTAGGTTCCCTCTGCCTACCCTGCTGTGTGCGGGATACTTAATTTCCATTTTCTACCTAATTACAAGACATTGTATTAATAGAATCCAACACCGTACTTTTCAATACTAGACTGGGAAATTGATAATAACTAATTATAATCTTTTTCCGAGTGAGAGAAAAAAAAGAATTTGGTTCATTAATACATTAGCATCTTGCACAGCAACAGGCTGGCCTAGGGAACCTTGGTGCTACGAGACTTAGATCCTTGTCTTACGTTTACATATTGACTGGCGGAACTCAACGACTGGAACTCAGCGTAGAAATCGATCCAACAACCATCGCACTCAGAGGCGATGCCACTGCGCCGCCATGGTATATCAACATAACCAACTATATTTCCTTCATTTTTAAACACACATATTCCGCTTTAAAATACAAAACTAAAACGAAGTAATACATTATTGTATTGTATCGTAAAGTTGGCAAGTGGGGAGCGGTCACACGGAGTGCGCCAACGCATGTCGGTGCCGGGGCGAATGGCCTCAAGAAACAATGCGTTCTATTATTTAACTAAACGACTAAACCCCACCTGACCCTATTAGCTCCTTACCAGCAGGTTAAATGTGACGTTGAAGTGCATAAGATTACAAAATACTTGGCTGTCACAGTAGGGAGTAGGTAGGTGGGATGAAGTTCATCATAAGAATTAGTAAAAACCTATGAACGAGTGTAAAATTTTAATTAGTGACTTTATTTTTCGTTAGTTTCTTTCACTATGTTGCCCTATGTTGGTCTGCATGTAGGTCGTGGTCCGCATTTTGGCTCCGTCAGGACATTTCGTACTAAAACATAAACCCAACCCCGCATTTTTTTGTCACCCCGGATCAATAAACATATTTTTTTAATTAATTGAGGCACTGCGTTTGACTCTGAGTGCGGCAATGTGAATGTGTGAGGTCGATTCCTATTCTCGGCTATGAATTATACTATTCAAACGGATTGTCTCACCATTAAGTTACTTTGCCTAACTTGCCTCCCCTGCTATATGTGGAGTATATATATAAGTATTATTTCTAGTGAAATATTTATTAAGATTTTAAACCTCATTTAAAATCAATCATAGCGAGCTGTTTCATTTTCATTTCATTTCAATAATAAGATTTATAATTTATAATATAAACAAAAATACAAAAAAAGTTTTTTATAAGTAATTTTCAAAATAGGTATCGGTATGTGCGGCCAGTCGTGGAGCAGAGAAAAAGTATGCGATTGTCAACGTTCGATCCCCACCCTAGGAAATGAAATATTTATTTAAATTTATATATTTTTTTATGCTTTAGTGTCGACACAAAGCGCGGCGCGGCTGTGTTCCACCACACAAGACTCAATGTCTCCGGAATTCCTAGCACTTGAGTATCCTAACACTGTGACACCTCTACCAACCATACTGTGTGCAGGATACAGTGTAAAATTGATTAAGTGTAATGTACTATATAACGTAAGATTCGAACCCACAACCAGCCCGTTCAATTAGGCATGCAAGTATATAAACGATAACGTATTAAAAGATAAAAATATAATCCTAGCTACACTTTATGGTTTCTATAAAATAAAGGTGTGCGCCTCTTTATAATGGCTGTCTTCGTAAACGAAACCTGATCTAAGCGTTATTAATACCTCGCACTTGCCGATGCAAATTTTATATGCGACTAACGGTGAACGGCCATCAGCGTGTAATCTGCTTTACTGATTAATATCCTCGAGACGGCAATTGGGCTAGAATCTGCTATGAATGTATTACATTTATAAAATAATTCAATGATATTTGATACATAATACTTATATAAAGAAAATATATGTATGTCTGTTTATACTTTACAGTGTTATCTGGTTATGTTCTGAGTTAAGACAATAAGTTGTTTTTTGACCTTAATCTTAATTAGACTCGATCAGGTATCTAAGTATTTGATTATTTGAAACATTTATTTTGAGGCACAACATTTATTTATATACCTATGGTAAATATAAATACATTTTTTAAGGTAAGTACTATAATTTCACATTTTTTTTAAATGTTACAGGGTAGGCAGCGAACATACCAATGGTTAAGACACTGATCTTTGTTTTTCACCCGAATTCGATACATTACGTATTGAGTTACGAAATCCTCACTTTGCGTTGCCAGAGCGGGGAAAAGAAAATAGCCCATTTTCCATTAGTCCTCGCTATCAAACCAATATTACAGTTACATGATGCACAACTACACTACTAAAGCTCTACAAATATTGCAGTACTCTACGCAACAAATAGTAGTTTTAGTCATAAAGGAAAATTAAAATCACTTTATTTCTTAACCTCTGCTTAAAATTCACTTCGCTCAAGTCTAGAAAGTCTAGCGGCAGATCATTGAAGAAAATACTCAATGTCACTTAATCTTCTAGTTACTTTTTAAAAATATTAAAAAGTATTTATTAAACTAAACTTTTAAATTATTTTTCTTCATATTTTACGTCCATTTTGGATCTGCAGTAGGACCCACTTAATACAACTATGTATAATGCGATAACTATGTATATTTGCGTAACATCCTGCAAATTGAGATTAGCTCACGTAATCATTATACCGTTAATACATTTTATTTATAATTTGGTAAGTACCTAAAATATAGGGATTTGTCACTTCCGTAACGTTCAGTAAACTTCATAAGCTCTGTAAGGGATAAAAAAGCCTCTTGCTAAATTTCTCATTAAGGTCCCATATACTTTACGTACTTACTAGGCAAGTAGAGCTACATATCGTATTTAAAAATATCTTTGTTAAATATAAAAATAGCAAAAATAAAGTGATACCAAAAACAAATCTAGATAAAAGTGACTTTATCCACATTTCAAAAGACGCAAAAGCTAAATTAACACTTGTTTTCAATTAAGGGGACAAACAGATTTCGACATCCTATACTGTACTAGGAAATAATGCGGTTTCTTGAGTGGTAAGACCCGTGCAATCTCTATTAAGAGCATAATGGACGTATAGTGGCGCGGGCAGCGAACAAACACGCGCGGACATGTTCCAATATTGAATATTTTACATGAAGCAACTTGGTAATAATAAAAATAAAGTTTTTTTTATTTATTTTTATTTTAAGCTAGGCCGAAGTGGCGCAGCGGCGCCTTCTAAATGTACGTTTTTTAACGTGACGGTTGTGGTTTCGATTTTCACTAGGAGTAATCAATTATATTTTTATTTTCATGCTCTTATATCAAGATGTTGAAGTTCATCAATTGGGTGGAAAGTGGAGAATAGAATGTCTTAATTTTACGTTGCCTCTGATTACCCTGCTACGTCGAGATACAGTGTGAGGCAAATAGTTATTACAAATAATTATTATCTATTTGTTATGTTATGTTACATTTTAAAAAATAATGTGCAAAATATTTTATGCTTATGTATAATATTTTCATTTTATTGGTCAGAAAATTGTTTTTCAATTTATCTACTATTCCTTTATAATAATGAATGTACTATACAATACCTGTGCAAGTTGTTAATATAAAATATAAAAAATGTGTTAATTTTTTCCAATTTTTTTAATACTTTATATTGATAGATTTAACATTCTCTTTCATTTTCTAGGAGGCATATCTATTGTTTATTTTAGAAAACCTACATTGTATCTAGGCTATAAATTTTACGGATCATGAAAAAAAGTACTAGCCTTCGAAGTTACTTTTGGATACGCGTCCCAAGCGGCGCAACTAGTAGCGGTCCGACATACCGATTGTAAAAATTGACAGCCAAAAAATACTCTTAAATGTGTACAGTATATAGTATATGAATAATGTAAATTTCAAAACACAAAGAAGACACCGCCGTCTCTATGACGACACCTACATTCATCCGAATACATAATGACAAATGATTATTTAAAGCTCATATCGAGAGGTTCATAAACACCGCGAAATATTGAACACGGACTTTCCAATTCGAAAATAATATTTATGGAAATTTTAATTATAATATTTTTTCATTTGTAAATTACTAGAATTATAACATCAAACCGGCGCCGTCTGTATCTCCACATAATAAGAATCTTGTTTATAAGTCTTTTGACCCTTTTACGCCCGTGGAGGTGAAGCCCGTAACAAATTTATCGCGCCCAAACAAATCTAGTTGTTTGTATATTTTAATTTTTACGCATCTCACGCATTTCGCGATGATAGTGAATAAAGTGGTGGTACCATTTCTCCGTTCTCCAAAACTCCAAAACTAATCGAAAGCACATATTACATTTTTCTTTATTACTATTCTAATAACACACATCCTACATTATTTGAGGACTTATGGATTTAGCGCTGATAACGGTGGTCAATCGATTTGCCAATAGATCCTATTGATTTCGCCGCGGCCGCGAACTCGGCTTTTAAAACGGTTAATAAATCTTATTTAATGGCCTCCATATATTTTACATTAAAACAAAAGATACTCTATTTTATCAACACTCAACATTTTAGTTTTTTTTTATCGTTATATTCAGTAGTTAATTATGTATCTTATATAATTTATAAGTTTTTAAGTAGTACCCGATTTAGGTTCTATAATTTAGGCAATTTATTTAATTTCATAATATAATCCATTCCCGCGGTTCAGTTACCTAATATTTTCTTACTTATCCATAATGTCTAAATTTAAACATTAAAATTAGAACAAATCCGAACAGTTTTTTTTTTAAACTTAAAAAAAAAAATTATTATTATTAGTATGTTACCAACAGAGTAGTGACGCAGTCGAGATCAGAATTAGATAATTTTTCGTTTCTGTTGTGTTTAATAAGTTATTTAACTCCATTGATTAGTTTAAATTTTTGTACCTTCGTTGATTTTATTTTTCACTGAAGGCAAGAACAAAGAAAACTTTAAACACAGGATAAATATTTACCTTGTAATATCGGCACATTTTTCGCGCCTGTGAATGTCGTTATCACTATAAAGGGCTTGAGCCCATTTTGAGCTCAAAGAAAAAGTGGACACATAAATCGATTCCAGCGGACTCTTTGTAAAAATACTGTGTTTGCAATAAAAACTTGTGTAATCTCAAAGTTAAAGTTTTAGAGATAAGCCCGCATGGGAAAAGGGTTTCCTTGAAACGACGGCGTATAATTTAAGTCACAGCCAGAAACTTCATAAGAGTCAGATATTGCCATAACTTGGGGTATGTCACTAAAGAGATTTATGGCACAAGACATTTATTGCGACAGTATTCTGTATCACATACAGTAGATAAAGTCGTTACATAATATGATTTCCGTCTGTATAGTTATTTGGCTTCACACATCTACCGTATAT
The DNA here is from genome assembly GCA_917862395.2 of Heliconius sara. Lineage (NCBI taxonomy): Eukaryota > Metazoa > Arthropoda > Insecta > Lepidoptera > Nymphalidae > Heliconius > Heliconius sara. The sequence continues at coordinate 10,948,676 of OU860789.1, read as the reverse complement.
AGCATGGCATGTAGAAAGAAACTAAGAGTTAAGACTACAGTATCGTTTATCACGAGTTTGAAGATTACCTACTTTATTTGTTATATTTTTTTTGTGGAAGATACAAATTTGAATCCCGTTCTGAAGTTGACGAGAGGGACAACAATAGTATATAAAATAATAGAATAAATAATTGATACAGCAATATTGAAACTTAAGGGAAGGTTGAGTAGGCCTACTCAATTATAATATTGATTAAATATATTGATGTTTTCCGATGTCATTAGGGAGCCAACATCACCCTGTCAGGAGTTAGTCAGCAGTAATAAACGTTAAATGGAGGACAGCGTGATGAACTATATTCTGTCCTCGGACTACCCAAACTACCTCAGATAACAGATATAGCTTTGCTAAAATAAGTACGTCTGGGATCTCCCTGGGATCTTAGGCTATATGAAGTAATTAATACTTTTTCATGATATACTTATGTGTAAATGTATTTTATTATATATTTAAAATTACATGGTCAGGTGAAGTTCACGGCAAAAGAAAGAATTTATTATGGAGAGCATCATCAATTGTATATTTTTTCATTATTCTTATAATAGTTATTATATTCTATCAATACAGTCAAATAATTATTATTATTTATAACTTCAAATACTATTTTATCAGTAGAGTCCATGGGAGCTGAAAAACAGTTATATCAATTATAGATTAACCGCCCTAATCATAGGATAATAATTATTTTTAACATAAAAAATTGTGGCGTTTTTTCTTTAACACTGCTATAAGATTTATTCTATACATATTGAAGTTTCACTTCAAAAATCAGGATATAATAAATAAGTATTTTCCATTGCTTTATTAACAACTAATTATAGTAAGCACTCATCAATCATGGCTGGTGCTTCTGACAATTACCGCAATCATGACAAGTATACATTCGATAAAGTAAAACTAAAGGTCGATCCTGTATTCACTTAATGTAATTCGTCCATATAATATACAAATTATTACATTTTTACTCCAATGAGCCTAGCTAATATGTAAAATTATCAGTATGCATATTTTTCTTATATCAATAAAACTTATATCGAACAAGATCAAAACACATAAACAACACGATTAATTTCTTAATTCATATCATACAATGTGCATCTTTATTTTTAAACGGTCGTAAAACCAATACTTTAAGGCGGTTGAACGTTTTGAAGAAGATATTAAAAGTATAAAAGTCATTTTTATTATCTCACGTTGAATATTAAATGAGAATAAGAGCGCGAATATCAAGACGTGTAATTTAAATGGATATTTCTATTAAAGGACGCCGGTACTCGTCGACTCGATAAAGGGAACGGATCATAATATATTCCACACGGAAAGTCAGAATAATCAAATTTATATACATAATTATTCAGCCACATTCGCAGACATGTTCGTGTCTTTGCGTTGTATCAACGTTATTTAAAAAATATATTTTTAGCTTACATGTAATAATTTAACTTAAGTATTTTTAGGATATATTTAGAATGTTTTTCACGATTCAGTTTGTTAGCTTTTATAAATAGTTAAAGCTAACTATTTTGCTAAGTGAGTAAGAGATTTTATTTAAGTGATATTTTTAATATACGTAAAGTAAATATATAATATAATTGGGAGATTTCACAACAAACAATAACAAAAACACTCGTGACCCAAATACAAAGCGATAAACAACATTTTGGCTAATGTTTGGTTCTTCCATATTCAGTATGAAAAGATTCATGACATTAACGCAGGGATCAGAGGAAAATTTATTTAAACACACATTTAAGAAACGTCATATTACTTTAAAATATGTTGTTATTTAGAATATAGAAATTAACAAGTAATTAACGTTATATGTACAAGCTATTTTTTTTGTAAATTAAGCAAGTAGACAAATAATTTAGTTAATATTAGCAACATCCGCCATCTATCGTCAGATTAACTAATCATTGGACAATCTAAAGCGACATCTAGTGATCATGTTTAAAACAAGATATGATGTTATACAAAGATATGAAAAAACATTAATAATACGTATACTGAGTGGAATAATTATTTATTGTAAAAAAATTATATTAATTATGTATATTTAAAGTTGAAAACTTTTATTTTATTTCGCAGCGAAATAAAATTTTATGAAATTTGCTGTCAATGTCAAATGAATTATTATGCCACATTGACAGCGGGCTATAGTAAAAATAGTGCCTGTGAATTTTTCTGTCAGTGTCAATTGGTGCGGTATAGAAGTTGGCGTTTAGTGTTATATTATTTAAATGCGATTGTTTATAAACTAGATACTTTACGATATATAGCATAATGAAATAAATTTAATATAAATCTTTTCAATGGTCGATGTTATTACAAAATAAAAAACGTCTTTGCGTTCCACATTATATAAGATTTTTATTATAATAGTGAAAGATGGACGGAAATCACTGTCGGTGTTAATTTAGCGTGTCGTTTTGATGCTGCTGTAAAAGAAATGTGATCTAGTTCCACGAAAAGTGAAGAATCTACCGCGCATAGTAAGTAAATTGCTTAATTTGTACTACTTTCAGTGGCGGTCTATTGATTACTTACAATCTGATAATGGTTATAAACAAAGTTATTGGTAATTCAATAAAGATATGATATCTGAATTTATTTACAAATTCTTCTTTATCTTGCCCTTATAAACTTTTGTAATTTAAAAAAAATGCTTATTTATTTCTATCCATAATTTGAATATTATTTAATTATAACAAATACTTTAAAAGTAATGTATTGTTTTTTAATTCGTAAGGGCAACAAATGCAGTCATGGCTAGTGATGAATCCAGTGTGCGTGTTGCAGTCAGGTAAGCATACACTTTTACAATTTATATATTTTTTTAACAATATAAAATTGATATGAATATAAAAACAAATGCAAACATAATCTGTACTGTTTGAAGTAATTTATTTAAAAATATATTAAATGAATAAATCAAATATTTTATTAAATATCATGTTAATTTTTAAATATTTTTTATTAAAATGAATAATCTATTAATCATTAATGACAATAATAATTATATCCTATTTTGTTATTACCATTTCATACAAACAATACAAAAATATATTATGTTTGGCTGTCTCTAATTTTGATACCCTGAACTTTGCAATGTGACATTACAGCACAAAAAGTAGACATGATTTTCATAATATTTACACAATGCTTGACACAAATTTGTAAATACAGTATTAGCAATTATTCTTAACAAGTACAGTAAATAGTAATGTAACAAAAAGATGCTATGCAAATATTGCTGATTTACAATTCATACTTGACCATGTATGTTACGAAACAATTTAGAGTTTCTAAATGTTTTCTTTATTCTATGGTAATAATAAAGTAGCTTTGCACACTTTTTTCGGTTTAGTAGAGTAGGCAGAGGGAACCTTATGTTAAGATACCTCAATCTCCACATTGTGGGCAATTTTTTGAGATTTTGCGTATTGAGTGGCGGAATTCAACACTGCAATACGTAATAATAATAATATAATTTCTCTGAATCAAAATCGAACTCACAACCGACTTACGACCGCCCCACATTTGCAATAAGACTGTTCAACTGAGCCACGACGACCTCTAATAAAGTAACAAATTTAGAAATGATTATTTTTAACAAAGTTAATTTATGACAATTAAATCCTTTATAAGACATGTAATTCTTAGAAATCCAGAGAAACTTAAAGATCTTAACACCAATACGACTTTTTTTTATAATCGCAATATTTTACGAGTATATAATGAATTTATACTTTCAGTTATTAAAATTTAATATTTTTTCAACGTTCAAATTTACGTAATTCAATAAGAGGACTTTCTATTTACGGCACATAAAATATAAATTAAGTAGATATTGCCTTCTAATATACTAAACGAATACAACAGAGTACAAAACAGTATATGTTTTGTACTGTAACTATAGAGACGAATCCTTACTAATATTAAGAACAAAGAGTTTGATCAATGAGATCTTGAACACAATTATCTCAGAACTACATATTTCATTGAGAAATGGTGAATAGTAAATTTTTTGAGGAAGGATAGCCCTCCTAAATGAAGTCTATATTACATCACGTTAATCGTTTCGTGACGACATTCGCAAAGTGTCTGGCATCGGCTGGATGCGAAGATCTCAAGATAGAGTTCAGTGGTGTGCCATTGGAGAGGCCTATGTCCAGCAGTGAACTAGGACAGGCTGATGATGATGCGTTTCGTATATCAAAACCCACTGCCCCTGCAGTCAGAGTTACTTTTTAGAATGTTTCGTACACAACTATTAGTTTTACCACTATGGTGAGAGCTAGTTCACCATGCAAAATATTCTTAATAACACTTTTATACGAAAATCAATAAATTCTCGGGTTATTTACTTGATTCATGCTTCTAAAGTCGATAAAAAGTCACCCTTCCAACACAGGCGCCTACAGGACGCGCCCTACCCCAACAGCCCTCATTAAACGATATCCTGTGTCCTTATACAAGTCGTGACTGTTGCTATATTGAATTTTTTAACATATGAACAAACTCTCACTGCCTGACTGTATGAGCAAATTTATTTACTTATATGATATTTAAATATACGAAGTATTTTTTTATTAATTTAGGCTATAAATAATCTATTTTCCATTCCAGTTTTAGAAAAAAAACGAACCAAAAAAGGCAACCTAGAGTTTCAAATTTCGTTAGTGAAACACATTATAAACGTAATTTGAAAGATTAAAAGTTTTTTTTTATTTTCTCATTTTAAATGTTTTTCATAATAATGTAAGTAAACACATTAATTCTCTTATGTACATACGTATATCTTTTATTTAAAGCACGTGCCGGCTTACTCAATTCCATGACATAATGTCAATGCAGAACAATTAAATATTAAGCAAAATGTGGTCATCAAATACGCCAAAGCTTAAATATTTACCAATTTAGCATAAATTTGCTTCGCTGTTTCGCCTCGTTAACTATGTTTTTTTAAACCTGCGTTGTTTTTGTACGTAACGCTAAATTATGTTTCGACGGCTGGTGATCGTCTAAAATCAAGGTGTGGTCGATGTGATGTAACCGTAGATTTGTAGTAACAATAGTCATTTCTAAGAACTAGTGCTATCTAGTATTTTTTTAAAAGTGGCTACAATTGAATACATCATAAGAAACCAGACCTGTCGTGGCGCAGGATAATTAATATTTTGTATTTTCATTTCGTCGCTCTGGTGACAAGACAAAGTGTAGCGTCGGCTTCCTCCTGAATTCGGCGGCAAGTGGGATACGGAAGTGACCTAACACTAGGCTCCCTCTGCCTACTCTGTTATAGGCGAGACACATCGTGAAGTTAAAAAAAAACACTAAAAATAAAAAATAAAACTACATCAACAGTTCTGAATTTTGTCAAGAGTAATACCAATTGAAGTTGAAATAATTTTATAATTAATACATATACTGAACAAATCATATATATTTTTTTAAAGTATTAACAGTCTAAACCTAATAAACTTTTACATGGTTGTAAAATAAGTTAATTTGTCAAAAAATTGATCCTGACTTTACTTTAACCTTAAATTCTCTGAAAACTTATATTTTCGCATTTCATTTTGCAATTCTTTTCCGCATTTCTTGAAATAATGTTAAAGTGTTAATGTTAGTTATTTATTAAATACTAATAATGTTCTATAGAAATAAATATAAATATAATGTGTTAAAATATCTTAAACAGAAATCCCATTAATGATTGCAATCATAATGACTACCATAGAGATATTTCATTGTGCACATCGACTCTAGCTACTAATTCACATCGCACAATTGCGACATTAGTAATTCTCTTGGAAACATGGATAATTACACATAAAATCTACTATTAGTATGAAAATCATGAAGCGGATGTAAAAGTATCTCTTGAAGGCCACGGTCTTTGACCAGTTAATGGTCATGTAACTCAAAAATAATTTAAAAAATATAGATATCCAAAGGAAATTGTAAAAAAAATTATGTTTTGTTTTCAGTTCTAATATTGTGAAAGAAACTAATAACTAACCTAGAATTTAGTTTCGTTTGGATTTTATCGGAAAGTTGGATGGTATCTTACAACAACGTAACATTCCTTCGATCTAAAGTACGAACAAACTAGCTCGTTACAAAGTATATATTTATAAATTGTAAATTAATCATGCTTCGAACTTTTTATAGTATAAAACAATCTATGTAAGTGTCACTTTTGCTGATCTATTGTTACATGGCTATGATTGATTATTATTAAAGAAAATATATAAATAAGCAATCTTATAACACATAATTTTAAGTTTTAGATTACTTGCCATAATTTTAATCGTATCGTGCTTTAATAAAAATCGTTATTTATTTTATAAATATTTTATCTAAAGCTTTGTCGTAGTCTGCCATTTGCCAAAATAATTATATTTAAATTATTTTTATTTCTTTTCCCCGGTAGGCAAAGCACGGTGCCGACTTCCGCCACTCTAGGGTATACTTCTACTTTGAAATTAGTCTTAGGATATATTTTACATTTCAGACATTAATCTCCAGTTTCACGAAGCCTCGTAGTTCCTTTCTTTCTTTTTTCTTACAATAAAACATTGAAAGAAAAGGGAAAAAATTAAAATTATCCAACTGGAAAACTTTATTAATAGGAAATAGAAGCCATTTCGTGCACATTGTCAAATATTTGCTGCGTAACGTCCACTTGTCTTCGCTTACCACGGCTGACAGCCCGCCGTACATCATAGCTAGCTTCTGCAACCGTGAACTTTGACCTATTGAAACTCCTTCGCCATAACCACGTTAATGAAACTGACACTTTAGTAAAGGATCTTCAAAAAATGTAGATGTTATTAAAAAGGAACGATATTGATTTTAGTTTTTCATATCTATTGCGTTTATGCGTGCTCGGTAGTGGAACTCTACTTTCACCTACCTTAATATTGTTTTAACATTAATTAATTTATATACTAGACATTGTTATTATTTGGCTCATCCATCCATATACAACTTGTATCCGAGGTACAAACACAAAAAAAAAATACAGAAATGTGTTAGCACAATAATGCTAAGAAAAATCTCTACATATATCAAAATACATATTTATTAACCCTTTTTACTAAACTTTTATGTATAATCTTAATTAAGAATATATATAAAAATATCTAGAATACGTATTTGATAAGATTACCTCATTCTTATATTATATAGGAGAATTTGTATTTAATAATGTATCACGCGTCGGTGTGATAACAGTCGGTTTCTCAGCGAATATTTAATTTGTCCTGTAATGTATGACAGCGGGTACTTTGTTAGTGTAAGTGCGTTTACATTGATTTATCTTCCATCTGAAGCTTGGAAATGCGGTCAGCACTATGTATGACGAAAGTGTCAGACGCGGCACTCGTGAAGATAGTACCTGTTATTTATATAATTTTGCATTTAATTTATTATTTTAAGTTTTCAAATAACTAATATTTATAGTTCTTTAATAAATTCTGACAGTTTTATATGCTGCTTGCTAAGTTTTTTATTGTCTTGTTATACTGAATTATGACGTAATTTCTTTTTATCTTTGTGTCTAGGCAGTAAACAGAAGTAACGGATCGGACCTATTAATAATAAATAAATAAATGCTTTATTCACTAATTAAATATTTCATATAGTATAATTTAGTTGAAATATGGAAAAACATAACAAATAATTTAGTAGTGGTGAACGTTGGCAGTGCAGGTGAAAATACTCATCAAATACGTATTATTATGATGACATAAACAATAATAAAGCGATATAACAAAAGGTTTAAGTAAATTGTTGAAAAAGAAGAAAAACAATTATACCTAATATACATATATTATTACCACGTATTATATGTGTGTGTATATTTGTGTGTGTTTATGTGAATGTATGCGCGTGCATGTATGTACTTGTAATTAATGTAACTTAGCTACGAAGAAGATTCTCCGTATCCATGTAGGACTTCTGCCATCATGTTTTAACAACTTCTTTACATTTCGTACAAGGCGTACGACAAGGCTGCTCATAACGTAGTAGTGAGAACGAGCTAGCTTCTTATTAGTTTTTTAATGTATTTATAACAATATCAAATTATTACATTGTAAATACATAAGTGAAACATGAACATTTTATGAGCAGCATGTTTTATAGCCATGCCACCTCTGTCGTTGCAATGGTATGTGCCACCCAGACTGACAAATTAACGACCTCAAGTCTGCCTGTTTGAACGAGCTCATATCAAAATAATTTTATCAAATTAAACTCAATATGTAATCAACGTTAATTATTTGTTTAATAAGCGTTTTGAGATGTTCTTATGATAAACAAACTTATCTAAAACATTTTTTTTAATGTTTAACGTAATGTACGTACTTAACTATAGTTTAAGTATATGGGTAACATTATTGCTTTTTGTTATATTAATAATTAATTTGCCTAATTTCTAGAAGTAGGTATTTCTTTTTATAATTCAATTAATCATCAGTTCGAGAAAATGAAAATATTAAATATTTCAGTTCCACGGGTGAAAATTGAACCCACAAACTATCGCGTTTACAGTCGCACATTAATGCCCCTGAGCGATGACGGCCTTTATTTTATTATAATAACAAATTAATATTATAAAATATTGAGTCCAGTCCAAAAATATATATATATATTTTCTTCTTATTTCTCTAACGTCGCACTTAGTTTATTCTCCGAGTGGCATTCGAACCAACACCCATCCATGTTTATTCTTATGCTAACAGTAAACATATCATGTAATTAATGTATGCCAATAAATATTTGTATAAATATATTTTATCGCGATGTGATTGTATCATTAATTCTTTAACCATTTTGCATTATAATAATATATTTAAAATACTTTATATTCATATTTATAACTAACTGGATAAATAAACGGTATACAAACTAGTTGCTTTGATAATTACTTAATATCTTATGATGTCGCGGCCTCTTTTGAATAAGTAATGGGCCCTTGTGAGGACAAATTTAATAGGAATTGTATTGATTGTACTACAAAATAAATATAGATTACCATTCGATATTTGTTACTCGATTGTGAATTATTTATTAGTTTTTGTTTTTCTGCTCTGGCAAGACATGGCACAGCGTTAAAATTCACCACGCTATGTTTAGAATTCTGGCGGTAAGCGGGTAACGGAGTGTTTCAACATTAGGTTTCTTTGGCCACCATGCTATATGCGGGATAAACCATGACTAAAAAAGTAAAAGTACTAACTAACATATATTTTTATTATATATATATATACTAGTTACAGCTAGAGAATTAAAATCTTACACTTATATTATGGTCAAAGATAGTCATAGATAATATTTTTTGTATGATAATATTTTTTATATAAAAAGTATACCCTTAATATGATTATATTATTTATAAGTATAATTATTATAAGCATGTCCTTTCTAATACCTCTGAGAATATGTGTTGAAAGTTTCATAATAATCAGTTGAGTGCTTTTGGCGTAAAAGTCTAACAAACATACTAACATTCACATTAATAATACTAGTATGGATGTCTAGTCGTTCATTTCAAACAGAGTGGACCAAAATCTAGCTACATGGTAAGACTTCGTAAGGAGAAATGTAATGGGGACCAAATATTTTTTTTCTTTCTGTGATATTCTTATTTGTTAAGATACATTAAAACAGTTTACCGTCTTTTGCCCAAAATTAACCTGAATTTTGTAACATAGTGGATGAGAAAGGCCCTCGCACGATGATGCAAGTTAAACCAGCTTATTTAGGTTAAAGAACCACGGTGTTAGCTTAATAGCTTGAAGAACTAGAAGTCATTACTGTTTATAGGATTAAAATGCAACGTTACTATATTAATCAGCTAATTTGAAATGTGTTGTTTAATATGATAATAATATATGTAGTGTTATTAAATAAAATCGAGACAATTTAATATGGAATGTTACCATTTCAAAAATACATTTTAGTAAAAATTTTCATTACCCATAAATTAAAATGTGTTTTATAATTATAGCAGGAGTATGAAAAATATATCAATTCAATATATTTTAATTACTGCCATAACGGACAAAGAGCCTTTCTTTTTCATTCATGCTCGCTTCCATAACATTATAATTATTGTATTGTTTCCCGTAAATATTTTATTATTAATACCTATTGTTGTATGATTATTAATTGTTAAAGTATATAAATGAGTAAATAGGGAGATTACTATAAAATTGTTTTTATAGTGTGGAAATATGCTATACTTTGAAATTAGACGAAAAGCGGAAATGGCGTGATGTAACACTAGGTTCCCGTGCTTACCCTGTAATATGTGGAAAAAAGCGTACCCACTTAAATAAATAATGATAAGAAACCTTCAAATTCATGTTTTAAGCACCTATTCAACAATATCCCACTTGACATAGTCCGTGGATTTTAGTTTTTTTTGTTATTTTACCGATATAGCGTCTGGTCACTGTGGTCAATTTTGTTTATCATCATGTTGTTCTTGGCTCTAACTACTAACTCCCAAGCTTAAAGCGAATCGGTTATGACGTAAGAGTTATCGAAATCAACGGAAACAAACATACATACAAAGAGTGATAAACACATTACCCTCGTTCGTGTGTCACGAAGTCTTGTAAAAAAAAACAAAAAAAAAAGAAATCTCTAAGTCATACTAATAATATCATTCTTGTAGTACTTAAACCATGTCACTGTGCTTGTTAAATTGAATTGTAGTTTTGGTACATGATTTACAATGTCCTCCCTCATTCTATATGTTTTGTTATGAAATACGTTATTTCGTATCTGAACTACTGAAGCTTTTTATCAAATAATCGTTTAGTATTCAGTTCGTGATTTTGTCCGAATCACAAACGTAGAGAGGCCGCAATTATCAAGGTTTTCTTGCGACATTTTTTTTCGTTTTGTACTTATTTAGTTTCTTTTTGTAATTATTTTGTTGTTAAATGGAGAGTAAAAAATAAGTTTCATCGCGTGACTCATGCGTTGGCGCCGTAAAATGAAATTAAACATATAAATAGATAAATATAACAAAAGATAAAATAAAATAAAATTTATGCTATATCCATATAGTACCTATATAACAGGGTAGGCAGAGAACATCTAGTGTTAAGACCGTCCCAATTTCTGCCCAATTTTCGAGTAAGGATGCAAGTTAACATCGCACTTTGTCTTATTACATTTAAATAAAGAGAATTAAAAAAACCTTATGATTATTTAAAATATAGAAGCCAATAATTATTTCAAATATAGTCAATAATATAAAACTAATATTAATTATAAAATATTCTTTTAATTCTGCAAAGTGCATAACAATAAAAAGACAATGACACTTGGAAGTAATTAAAGAATATTTTTGTCACCTACAATACAAATAAAGGACATGTATTCCTTGAAGCATCTTTCGCAAGATGAGGAAATTGTTAGTAAGCACTAAACATAATTATATAGGTAATATTACTTTATAAATACATTTATCAAGACCTTGCTACATTTAATATTCATTCACAACCAGTTCTCTGTAAAGGCTTAACACGCTGTAGTAACATCGAAGCCCACGACCACCGATAGTGGGCGTGGAGCAAAATATTTAACTGTCGCCCACGTTCGTTCCATTTAGCCTTAACAGGTCTATCTTAAAATATTTTTACCAATTTTAATGCTAAGAATAATTTATTATATACTTGTGAATGCCAAGATATCAAACAACACTGCCATTTTCTTACAGCCTTGACCGATTCCTCTATTTAAGAATTTGAAAAATTAATATTGTTGCATTATAATATATTGGTGCGGTTGAGAAATGTCTTAGGGTACAGTTTACATGTAAAGGCTCGTTGTACAGGAAATATTTTTTTATTAACTTCCTGTACTCCGCATATAGCAGACATGAAGTACCTAATTTTAAAAACTTAAAGTAAAAAAATAATCATATTATTATGCACGTAATATGTCACAAACAAAGTCATTATTTGTATCGCTTTTCTATTGTTTTCGATAGAATAGGCTAAAATAAACGATAATACACTTCGTTCCCCATTTTCCAATAAATTTTCAGAGGGTACTTTGGATTGGGATCCTAGTGTTAAGATACTCCGTTCCCATTAGAACCCTTCCGTTTGCTTCTTTATCAGGCTAAGGAAATGGAATTATTAAATATTTCACTCCTTAGAGTAGGAATTGAACCCCCAACTGCATTTACCGTCGCACCTGTGCCCCTGCGCCACGATGGCCTCTATATTTAATTATAACTAGATTTAGAATGTTAGACTACTTCTATTTAATATGCATAGTATACACTAAATTATTCCAAGTAGGTCTTCTCAGGCCTAGTGACATTTGCTCCAGTTCTAAATATGTCAGTAAATGAGGGTTTTAGGTTCCACTTAATTAGCAAAGTTCTTATCTTGATACTTTGTTCTGAACCAAAATGTATGTAATTTTTCTTTTAACTTCACAGTCGTAAAAGGAACCGTGACTAAGGCGGAATGAGTATGGCATTAAAACAGGGCAAATTTTTATCTGTAGATAGCTATTGCATTTGTGTCGTATTTTATTAATAGAATAACGATCAAAATGTGAATTTTATTGTTATTTTTTGTTCAATTTCAAATATAATAAAAAATCACTTTTTATATTTTTTGCCAATAATTTTAGCGTTGTCTACAAAAGCAACTCATTGAAGGTTTCTATGAGTTGAGTTTTTCTTACCTCGTTAAAGGAATATTGACGATAGACCTAAGTAAGAGCCGCCGCAAGTTTTCTCTAATTTAATGCAGGTAACAAGTATATTTCCAGACTTGTATTTAAGAAATCCTAGTAGGAGAAATAAAGCAAACTTGTTCACTCTTAGTCTCTACAGCCTTAGGTTAGAGTATATACACGTTCAATATTTTAATTTTCTGTTATTGAAATTAATGAAAATCGTAATGTTATCTTCTAATTGCACTCTTAACATTTATTTAAACTTTACTTATTATGAACGTGGTTTTCAAAAGCGTTTAAAATGGGAATAATCAGATTGATAAATGCAATTTAAACGATGAAGTTTAAAGTTATAATAAAAATATTTAATTTCAAATATAGTATTGTAAGCAAAAATTCAATGTGCGTAATAATATCACGAATGTAGTTGTTATTTTATTCGCGTTTTTCATGGTTTGCTTATAATAGGCCAGAATAAATAAGTCAACTACGGCTATAGGATTTTTTTTTTTAATTGTTTCTTTATTTTAATTACAAAATTACACAACAAACCTCTTTATATAAAATTTAATTTCATAAGACAGTCTGCAAGCGTGTGACTGTAAACGCGTGGTCATTGGTGTGGACTCTATCCTCACAAATTTCATTACTTCGCTCTGATGTCGACGCACAGCGCAGCGTTGAATTCCGCCACTTAACACCCAATGCCTCCAGAGTTCGGAAAATGGGAAACGTAGTGTCTTAACACTAGGTTCCCTATGCTTACCTTGCGTGCGCGGAATAACAGCTGAAGCTGAACAAAGAAAGCTGGAAAAAAGAAATAACATTTTTTTAATATTTACTAGATATTTTTTTAATCCTATGCAATTATGATCGTAAATATTTGTATAAGCTGGATATTATGCCCAGTAGACGCCCGACGACGGGTCGCGTGCCCCATTGTGTGAGCGTACGTGCAGCCGTTCAATACCCCGCATCTAAAAACAAGCGGACATAAACAAACATTGGCTGCATATCTGCGTGTGCATGTAATTGTCGGACCGAACATGTTCAATACAACTTTAAAATAGACTCTAAAGGCTATTAAATTCTCTAGTTTTTATATGTATTTATAATGTATAATGTAAAACTATTTTCTTATTTATATTTTGAAGTTAATTTATGTTAGGTATGCAGGTAGGGTCTTATTCATATATATTGGGATATTTGTACGTATAGGATTTTTCATAAAATAACTGTAAATTAATAGAACTGTTGGTATGAGAGAAAATGTAACGCAATGTGGACATTTTATTCTCACACAAATTAACGTTTACAATTTAAATCATTTAATATGTAGGTGCTTTCTAAATAAGTACGTAGGTACATAGAAGTATAAACAATTTCGTTAGTTGTTATTTAATTATCCTTATTTTGAAATAATTAAAATATTATTTTCTCCTTTTTGGTTTGTACATGTAGGTATAGTTTAAAATTGTTAAATTTAAATATTGTTTAGTATACTTCTTGTCTAAAGTATATATATGTACCTATGTATATATATGGTCTACGACGTAGTCTATTTTCGTAGTCAATCTTCCCGGAAACAAATTTACGATGTACAATAAAAATGTTATAGTTTGGTTAACGTATGCTTCACGGCGTATGTGTACAAGCACAGGAGTACTATGACATAATATTAGTATATTTGTATAAGATAAGCGGTAGATAAACGGAAAATCTCACGTTAAAGCACATTCGTATGTCGAAGTCGTTAAGTGGTAGGTTTTTATTCTGCAACCATATTAAATTAGCCAGTTTTGTTCATTGAATTTTATGAAATGTATGAAAATCTTCCTTTGTTCGAAATACCGTCGTTTACTTTGCTTTCGAATTCGAGACATTTCGTATTGAGTTACGGAACTCGACGCCGCGTTTAGTCTTACTTGCGGGAGAAAATGAAAATATTTAAATATAATCATTTCCCTGAGACGGAATCGAACCCCTTATCAATCATATTTACAGATACTATCCCTCTGCACCACAGTTGCCTATAAAAAAAACAGTAAATACTTACACACTTAATACGTTTCTATTCTGTTTCATTTCATTTGCGTACATCGAAGATAAAAATACATATTTGTCACGCGTATCTCACAAACCTATTTACGACTAAGAGTATTTTGAATGAAGATTTTATAAATATAGCATAATTAGGTCAGGTCATTCACCTCGCGTTATATTTTCGGAGTCTCATTGGAAAACACACCGAGTGACCATTTACGTCTGTCACATCCGTTCATTTAAATTCAGAAGGGCCTTACTCTATAATCATATGCCGGTGGGCCTTTGAAGGCGCAAGATTAATTTTTAACGCGTGTATTATTTATTGTCGCATTGTCAACATGGGATTATGTAACATGGTTATTAATTTCTCGGAACGTTCTTTTTTTTGTTTGCTTGTGTTATCTTTACGCATTTCCTGTATTTGATGGGAATGGTAGGTTTACGCCGTTCCCTATTTACTCCTTAAAGATATGGCATTTTAAATGGCGGAACCTAACGCTGCGTTTTTTCTTATCGATCCAAAGAAACAAAAAATATTTTTAAAATATATAAACATTCTTCAGATTGAGAATCAAAACTACAACCATAGCTTTCTCTGTCAATTACATCTGTACTGTACATACAAATCTAAATATATTAGCTATGTATTACATGCGTTAACGCAGCCCTCGCTATTCCCAGACAGCGCGGCGAGCACTGCTCTTCCGGCTGCATATTGAATTATAGCCCGAGTTGGATAATACTGTGTCGGTTTCGTTGAATATATAGGTACATATGTATGTATCATATAGATGGCACTTTCATCCATTCTGAACTTCATTGTTTTAGCTTTTATTCTCTTTTTTATGAAAAAAATTTACAATGATCTTTTAATATATATAAAGATAAACAAAACAGCTGTATCCTGCACACAGCAAGGTAGGCAAAGGGAACCTAATATTAAGACATTCCTTCCGGGATATTAAAGAAATTGAAATGAGAATATGCTAATATAATACATACACTTATTTATATTTCAATAGACTGTTTCATTTACCAGCAATTTATTTTTGCTTTAGCAATTGCTATCGCTGTATCAGATAGATTGCGTCAAGACTCAAGAGCTATCTTATTGTTTAGACTTAAGAGCATATTGTTCAATTGCGTAAGTCACGTAATTTACATTCGGTAGCTACACACGTTATCAATAAGAACAATCATTACTCTTAACGACTGCTAAGTTGATATAAGACGATCCTTGAATGTAATTAATTTATCCTTTTTCAGAAGAATATCACTTATTTACTGAACACTAATAATTTTTAATTTATGTCGGTCGTTCAATTGTAAATAACATATAAATATATAGAGCAATACTATAAAAATCTAAATTTTCAGAATCCGCCCACAAACCCCAGCGGAAGTGGTGGAAGGATGCGGTATATGCGCACGCGCAGGCGGCGCCGCGGGCGAGGGCGGCGTGGCTCTCGGATCTGAACGTGCGTTCACCTTCAACTACGCCTTCGAGCCTGCGGCTGATCAACAGGAAGTATATGACACGTGTGTCAGGAAGCTGGTAGAGGCAGCTCTAGATGGGTACAACGCGACGGTGTTAGCTTATGGGCAGGTTAGTTTTGTTATTTTTTGTGTAAAGTTTTTTTTAGTTTCTAGCTTTGTGCTTAACGGGATAATCGAGCTGAAAGAGAATCGATCGTCAAACACTGTAGTCTCCGTATAACTCTTTCGCCTCGTCAACTGTCATCAACTTGTATACATCCTGTATTCTTACCTACTACTGGAGGGAATCAATCGTGTTTTTTCGAAGATCGATCGATCGGTCCTCTCATTCTCTCGATGTGCCCCAATCACCTAAGCACGTTCTTCTTCATTCACAATATGACATCCACGCTGTATCTTTTTGCTACCCTATTTGTAAAATAATATACACTTAACAACAGTTAAGTCGTATTTAAAATTCTGTATTGCTATATATAGAAAAACTATAATTATTGTAGACTATATTGCAAGAAAAATACGAGCTATAGTTTTTAGTCAAATTCTTAGCTGAATAACGATGATTATTATTATAGCAGGTGGACAACAGCTGTACGCCCATTTTTGTCATAAAAATAATTTGCCCGAACTAAATTTGGACAGTATTATCATCAAAATTAAATTCAGTTTATTATAAAAAAAAGTTGCTTCACGCTGTATCCCGCACACAGCAGGGTAGGCAGAGGGAACATAGTGTTAAGACACTCCGTTCCCCACTGCCGAATTCTGGAGGCGTTGCGTGTTGGCAGGCAGGCAGGCAGAACTCAACGCCGCGCTTAACCTCGACACCAGAGCGAAGAAATGGAAATAAAAATTTAAGTAAATATTTCATCTCCTCGAGTGGGGATCGAACCCACAACATTCGGTTTTACAGTCACACTTCGTGCCGCTGCGCCACGACAGTTTATTATGCTATAGAATTTACTGGTTTTGTTATTTACGTTAATGTTACTTGTTCTTAGCCAATATATGTATTTTGAAATTTTAATTTAAGCTTAGAAGTAAATGTATTTGTTTCATAAATTTTATGTGGGAGGCGTAAATTGAGTCTTAAATCGTCTTTGTTCTCTGCAATCGAATGACGACCTCTGACTTATTACACCAAAGTGCCGCCCAAGCAACATTTAAATCGGGCTTTGGTTAAATATTGAAGCTTTTATTGAATAAAAAAATGTCTTTATTAGCTTTATTTTATACAATACATAATGTATTGTAAAGAGATGAAGAGGAAAATGAAATAAATATTATACGAAAATATAATAATGACATTCTTCCAAAAAATATAAGAAAATTCATTAAAAAAATACAATTTATTATTATAACAAAAACACTATGTCTATATTTGACTTTAATAAAGACCACATGTCTATGCACATATAAAAGTTAATTATCTTTAAATAGTACCAAGTCAAAGATCACTCCGTCTTCACTTTCATCTACATATTTCATACAATGCTTATTAAGTGGCAAAATTGAATACCGCCATTTGCCTTATCGAGACAATGAAAATGAAAAAAATGAGTACTTTACATTCGTAACCTAATGACTATTATTTCAACTGTGTCACTAAGACGTATAATAGTTTTCTTATTATTACTTTCTGTGTGGAGTCGACAACTAAACAAGATATTTATTGATCAAAAGTACTGGTAATTGTACGTTTGCTGTGTGCACTCAGTTCACGTTGCTCAACCCCATTCCCATGCGATTGTTTGAAGCGCGAGCGCGCGTCGCGTCGGTCGAATGAAAGCCCTGCATTTTCCCTCACTACATTTAAGCTATTATGCTATTGCATTCTTTTGTTGGAAATCTGTTTCTCATTTTTTCTTGCATAATAAGGCCAGTTTTCGAAATGAGTGGCGGTAATCAACGCCGCGCTGCACCCGGCGCCATAATTATAATAATTTAGACATGAAAGATATATATAAAATAATCATTTTCACGAGTAGGGATAGACACCATCGCGTTTACAGTCAGGTACTGTCCCATCGCGCCATGACGGCCTCGACGACGACGTCGGTGGAAATAACAAACAAGATGAAAATATTTGTCATTCTTATAAATGTCTATCTTCGATCAAAATATGCTAACTCTATTGGAAAACATCTCATTCAGTGGTTGCTATTTTGAAAACAAATTACATTATTTACTTTGTACATTAGGTATTTTATATAATTTTGTTTAGAAAAAGTTAGGATAGACAAAATAACCAAATTGAAAAGAGCAACTATAGATTGTATTGCTACGGTTCTACGCTATAAAACTGCTTTCCGGCTTATGTTAATTTAAAGATTCAAAAGAGCTAACAAAAATCCTTTTGGATTTATCCATATATTCTTAAGAATATTTTTGAATTTAAATTGATATTAGAATCCACTACCCAACTCTTAATACATTTGTCCGAAAATAAAAAAAAATCTTTTCATGTTTCTAGAAAACGACAGTACAAAATATTTTTATAAATTAGATGTAAAGCGTAAAGAATGAACACAAATCTCCTTATTATTGGCACGGTACTTATTTGCCTACTCCAGTCTAATCTTTATCGCCGCATTGCGAGTATTGGCCAATTGTAATTTACTTGATTCAGATTGCTTGAGTGAATGGTAAAGGCGTGTTTACACTGTATTAAGGAATTTCGTTTTTAGATTTACAAAAAAAAATATTTATCTATTTAAAAAAAAACTATTCGTAAATGTTTGTTGTTGTAAGCAATAAGCGTCAACTAAACATAGTCATTGTATAATTTAAAAAAATATAACCTATTTGTTATATTTTTTACTCTTTAAATAATCACCATTAATTTTTCCTTAAGGGAATCAAACCGTATGTAAATTTGACTGGCTAAATATTTATTTTTGTAGATATGTGCATGTGTAAATGAAATTTTGCAAAAAAATATATATTCATTTATCAGCCATGTAGTGGCGAATTCTGACGATTTCCGTATTCGCTATAATCACGGCTTATATGACGGAACACGCGACCGGCGCCGTAATTAAACGGCCGTGGCTCACCTGCTATTATTCAACGTGGGGTTGTGGAACTCAAGTTGTGGTACAATACTGTTAAAGTTGGAAAAATATGAATATAGTGGAAAATTTATAATCTTTTATAACACTTTAGTATAATCAAATAAATTACTCACTTTATACAAAAAAAATATTGTTTTGATTTCTTCTATTTATTTATGTTTTGTAGAAATAAATGGGCAGAGCCACACCATTATGCCGTCGTAGCGCAGCGGCACATTGTGTGTGTAAACGCGACGGTTGGTGTTGGATTCCTACTCGGGAAAATGAGTTATTTTCATTTTCTCGCACTGGGAAGAAGACAAAGCGCGGTCGTTATATTCCGCCACTCTGTGTAGACAGTAGAGAACGCAGTGTCTTAACGCTAGACAATAGATAGAAAAAATATACGAGCCGCGTCGTGTCAATAAAAAATAATCATGAAGATCAAATATCTATAATTATTACACCTTATACTTTGTTTTTATTTCTATGAGACACGGAAAATCATAAAATCGTCTTAGTTACTTTATAAAACATTAAAATATACAAAGTCTTCAATACTTGGCTTTGATTTAATTATAAATAGATTGAAATCGCGCATTTCTAATGACATACCGCCTTTGACGGAAAAATTGCAACAGTCCTTTTATAGAGACAAGTTAAATGTACCTATATTATTATATATGTATGACAAATCTACATACCTTTAATACTCTTTGTTATTTGCATACCGGATTGTAGAGTTTATGCTGTATATGTATCAATAAAATATATATTTAAAAAGATTAAAGTACTGAATAATGTTCTTGTCCTGAATGATGAAATAAATCTTTCAACCGGTACCGAGGACATTTGAAAGGGTAATTTTAAATTGTAAACGTCTATCATATCGCAATAAATCTTCATCTACCATCGCGGAACGTTTTTTCTATTCTTCAATCAATTGATTCTAACATTGTAAACGAAATTGAAGTAACTGCATCAAAATAATGGCAGCCGCTGAATATAGATGAGGTGTAAAATATCAACTTCGACGGCGTACCGCTTAAGAGCAAACTCGACAGACGACCTTTACAGTTGAAAATTCGATTGCCTTTGACCTGTGTTATTGTATTTTTTTTCAGCTTAATTCTGTATCCCACCCCGGCAAGGTAGACAGAGGGATTCTAGTGTTAAGAAGAAATGAAAATAATAAATATTTAATTTCCTCGAGTGGGAATCGTACCCACAATCTATCTTGTTCACAGTCATACCTTGTGCCCCTGTGCCTCGACTGGTCCCTTATTATAGTTATTGTAACGCTAATAATATAATAATATAATGGGAATTAAAACAAAACTAGACTTAAAGTACAATTATTTGTAGATTCTACTAGGAAACTGTCGCCAGTCGTGGCGGAGGGGTGCAAAGTGTGACTGTAAACACGACTGGTTGTGGGTTGCGGGGACCCCCACTCGAGGAAATTGAATATTTATTTAAATGTACATTTCCTTTTCTTCGCTCTGGTATCGACGAAAAGCGCGGCGTTCAGTTCCGCCAATCAACACGCGAAGCCTTCAGAATTCGGTGGAAACTGGGGGATGGAGTGTCTTAACACTAGGATTCCCGCTACCTATCCTGCTGTGTGCTTTATTTAGCGTGAAGCTGATTTGATTTATTTTATTTAATAGTAAATTGACTATAGCTGTACGCCCATTTTTGTCATAAAAATAATTTGCCCGAACTAAATTTGGACAGTATTATCATCAAAATTAAATTCAGTTTATTATAAAAAAAAGTTGCTTCACGCTGTATCCCGCACACAGCAGGGTAGGCAGAGGGAACATAGTGTTAAGACACTCCGTTCCCCTCTGCCGAATTCTGGAGGCGTTGCGTGTTGGCAGGCAGGCAGGCAGAACTCAACGCCGCGCTTAACCTCGACACCAGAGCGAAGAAATGGAAATAAAAATTTAAGTAAATATTTCATCTCCTCGAGTGGGGATCGAACCCACAACATTCGGTTTTACAGTCACACTTCGTGCCGCTGCGCCACGACAGTTTATTATGCTATAGAATTTACTGGTTTTGTTATTTACGTTAATGTTTCTTGTTCTTAGCCAATATTTGTATTTTGAAATGTTAATTTAAGCTTAGAAGTAAATGTATTTGTTTCATAAATTTTATGTGGGAGGCGTAAATTGAGTCTTAAATCGTCTTTGTTCTCTGCAATCGAATGACGACCTCTGACTTATTACACCAAAGTGCCGCACAAGCAACATTTAAATCGGGCTTTGGTTAAATATTGAAGCTTTTATTGAATAAAAAAATTTTATACAATACATAATGTATTGTAAAGAGATGAAGACGAAAATGAAATAAATATTATACGAAAATATAATAATGACATTCTTCCAAAAAAATAAAGAAAATTCATTAAGAAAATACAATTTATTATTATAACAAAAACACTATGTCTATATTTGACTTTAATAAAGACCACATGTCTATGCACATATAAAAGTTAATTATCTTTAAATAGTACCAAGTCAAAGATCACTCCGTCTTCACTTTCATCTACATATTTCATACAATGCTTATTAAGTGGCAAAATTGAATACCGCCATTTGCCTTATCGAGACAATGAAAATGAAAAAAATGAGTACTTTACATTCGTAACCTAATGACTATTATTTCAACTGTGTCACTAAGACGTATAATAGTTTTCTTATTATTACTTTCTGTGTGGAGTCGACAACTAAACAAGATATTTATTGATCAAAAGTACTGGTAATTGTACGTTTGCTGTGTGCACTCAGTTCACGTTGCTCAACCCCATTCCCATGCGATTGTTTGAAGCGCGAGCGCGCGTCGCGTCGGTCGAATGAAAGCCCTGCATTTTCCCCTCACTACATTTAAGCTATTATGCTATTGCATTCTTTTGTTGGAAATCTGTTTCTCATTTTTTCTTGCATAATAAGGCCAGTTTTCGAAATGAGTGGCGGTAATCAACGCCGCGCTGCACCCGGCGCCATAATTATAATAATTTAGACATGAAAGATATATATAAAATAATCATTTTCACGAGTAGGGATAGACACCATCGCGTTTACAGTCAGGTACTGTCCTGTTTATAAATGTCTATCTTCGATCAAAATATGCTAACTCTATTGGAAAACATCTCATTCAGTGGTTGCTATTTTGAAAACAAATTACATTATTTACTTTGTACATTAGGTATTTTATATAATTTTGTTTAGAAAAAGTTAGGATAGACAAAATAACCAAATTGAAAAGAGCAACTATAGATTGTATTGCTACGGTTCTACGCTATAAAACTGCTTTCCGGCTTATGTTAATTTAAAGATTCAAAAGAGCTAACAAAAATCCTTTTGGATTTATCCATATATTCTTAAGAATATTTTTGAATTTAAATTGATATTAGAATCCACTACCCAACTCTTAATACATTTGTCCGAAAATAAAAAAAAATCTTTTCATGTTTCTAGAAAACGACAGTACAAAATATTTTTATAAATTAGATGTAAAGCGTAAAGAATGAACACAAATCTCCTTATTATTGGCACGGTACTTAACTGCCTACTCCAGTCTAATCTTTATCGCCGCATTGCGAGTATTGGCCAATTGTAATTTACTTGATTCAGATTGCTTGAGTGAATGGTAAAGGCGTGTTTACACTGTATTAAGGAATTTCGTTTTTAGATTTACAAAAAAAAATATTTATCTATTTAAAAAAAACTATTCGTAAATGTTTGTTGTTGTAAGCAAAAAGCGTTAACTAAACATAGTCATTATATAATTTTAAAAAAAATATCACTTTTTTGTTATATTTTTTACTCTTTAAATAATCACCATTAATTTTTCCTTAAGGGAATCAAACCGTATGTAAATTTGACTGGCTAAATATTTATTTTTGTAGATATGTGCATGTGTAAATGAAATTTTGCAAAAAAATATATATTCATTTATCAGCCATGTAGTGGCGAATTCTGACGATTTCCGTATTCGCTATAATCACGGCTTATATGACGGAACACGCGACCGGCGCCGTAATTAAACGGCCGTGGCTCACCTGCTATTATTCAATTGTGGGGTTGTGGAACTCAAGTTGTGGTACAATACTGTTAAAGTTGGAAAAATATGAATATAGTGGAAAATTTATAATCTTTTATAACACTTTAGTATAATCAAATAAATTACTCACTTTATACAAAAAAAATATTGTTTTGATTTCTTCTATTTATTTATGTTTTGTAGAAATAAATGGGCAGAGCCACACCATTATGCCGTCGTAGCGCAGCGGCACATTGTGTGTGTGTGTAAACGCGACGGTTGGTGTTGGATTCCTACTCGGGAAAATGAGTTATTTTCATTTTCTCGCACTGGGAAGAAGACAAAGCGCGGTCGTTATATTCCGCCACTCTGTCTGCGTAGACAGTAGAGAACGCAGTGTCTTAACGCTAGACAATAGATAGAAAAAATATACGAGCCGCGTCGTGTCAATAAAAAATAATCATGAAGATCAAATATCTATAATTATTACATCTTATACTTTGTTTTTATTTCTATGGGACACGGAAAATAATAAAATCGTCTTAGGTACTTTATAAAACATTAAAATATACAAAGTCTACAATACTTGGCTTTGATTTAATTATAAATAGATTGAAATCGCGCATTTCTAATGACATACCGCCTTTGACGGAAAAATTGCAACAGTCCTTTTATAGAGACAAGTTAAATGTACCTATATTATTATATATGTATGACAAATCTACATACCTTTAATACTCTTTGTTATTTGCATACCGGATTGTAGAGTTTATGCTGTATATGTATCAATAAAATATATATTTAAAAAGATTAAAGTACTGAATAATGTTCTTGTCCTGAATGATGAAATAAATCTTTCAACCGGTACCGAGGACATTTGAAAGGGTAATTTTAAATTGTAAACGTCTATCATATCGCAATAAATCTTCATCTACCATCGCGGAACGTTTTTTCTATTCTTCAATCAATTGATTCTAACATTGTAAACGAAATTGAAGTAACTGCATCAAAATAATGGCAGCCGCTGAATATAGATGAGGTGTAAGATATCAACTTTGACGGCGTACCGTTTAAGAGCAAACTCGACAGACGACCTTTACAGTTGAAAATTCGATTGCCTTTGACCTGTGTTATTGTATTTTTTTTTCAGCTTAATTCTGTATCCCACCCCGGCAAGGTAGCCAGAGGGATTCTAGTGTTAAGAAGAAATGAAAATAATAAATATTTAATTTCCTCGAGTAGGGAATCGTACCCACAATCTATCTTGTTTACAGTCATACCTTGTGCCCCTGTGCCTCGACTGGTCTCTTATTATAGTTATTGTAATGCTAATAATATAACAATATAATAGGGAATTAAAACAAAACTAGACTTAAAGTACTTTTATTTGTAGATTCTACTAGGAAACTGTCGCCAGTCGTGGCGCAGGGGCGCAGAGTGTGACTGTAAACACGACTGGTTGTGGGTTGCGGGGACCCCCACTCGAGAAATTGAATATTTATTTAAATGTACATTTCCTTTTCTTCGCTCTGGTATCGACAAAAAGCGCGGCGTTGAGTTCCGCCAATCAACACGCGAAGCCTTCAGAATTCGGTGGAAACTGGGGGATGGAGTGTCTTAACACTAGGATTCCCGCTACCTACCCTACTGTGTGCGGTATATAGCGTGAAGCTGATTTGATTTATTTTATTTATTAGTAAATTGACTATAGCGCGAGCTATTCTTGCTACACACTGCCAATTACTTGTATACACACAAGTCAAAGGAAAGCAGGAGGAGCGTTGATTAGCATTGCAGCCTTAGTCAAATAAAAATCAGCACGGAACTGCGGAGCTTTACAAGAATTAGCCTACCCTTCAAAAAAAACACATTATACCGTTCGTTTACGCTTTCTATTTGCTGAAAATCGTCTACGCTTTCAGATTTATTCGATGTTTTTATAATTAACCTATTAAATTATACGGGACCCAATCTGTTTATATAATATATATTATTGTGGCCAGTCGTGGCGCAGGGGCACAAAGTGCGACTATAAATCGACTGGTTGTGAGTTCGGACCCCAGTCGAGGAGATGAAATATTTACTTAAATTTATATTTCCATTTCTTCGCTCTGGTGTCAAGGCAAAGCGCGGCGTTGAGTTCTGCCACTCAACACGCAATGCCTCCAAAATTCGGCAGAAAGTGGGGAACGGAGTGTCTAACACTAGGTTCCCTCTGCCTACCCTGCTGTGTGCGGGATATAGCGTGAAGCTAATAGGAATATATTTCCATTTCTTCGCTCTGGTGTCGAGGCAAAGCGCGGCGTTGAGTTGTGCCATTCAACACGCAGTGCCTCCAGAATTCGGCAAAAAGTGGGGGACGGAGTATCTTAACACTAGGTTCCCTCTGCCTACCCTGCTGTGTGCGGGATACAGCGTGAAGCTGATTTTTATTTTTTATTATGGTTAATAATGACAGAGTTATAGACCAATGGCATAAGCGTGCGACTATATATACCTACGACTATAATAAGCACGACGTTTTTAAGTTTGATTCTCGCTCGAGGAAATGAAATATTTAATATTTTCATTCCTTCGCTTTAGTAACAACGAAACGTGCTGAGTGGCGGGACTCAACGCCGCGTTGTCGATGAGTTCTACCACTCAAACGCAATACCTCGAGAATTCGGCAGACAGTGGGGAACTATGTTCCTTAATTGGAATGGAGTGTCATAACACTAGATAGCGTCCTTCTGCTTACCCTGCCACGTGCAGGATACAGCTGGAAAGTAATAAGTACGTAACTGATATTATTCGTTGAGACTTATTTTAGAAATTGCTGTTGAATTAATATATTTCTAATTTCTCCATTAAAAAATAATAATACACTAAATATATTTATATATAAACTGTCAATTTTTAAACTACTACTTAATATTTTTTTTTACTTTTTATAGTGTTATTCCACACTTACTAAAGAAATTTTAGGGAAATTGGTTACCTAATCCCTCCACACAAGACTACTAGGAACGATCGCAATTCAACCGTAAGATCGCCGGGCAAAGTCACATCGAATAAGGATCAGTGCATTGAGCCGTAGAATGCGGAATATAGCAAACGCGCCACATCAGTCACGACACTAGTGGTGCGCCTCGCTTTGTCCTATTCAAATGAAAATCATGTTATTTACATTTCTATTCAATTATAACCACTTACGTACAACTTCTATAACTGTATTTATTATTTATATACTATGGGGTGACAATTTTTTTGCCGATGTCGAGATTATATACATATATATCGTTTATTTTTTTTGAGGCCAGTCAGTTTTTTTGAGAGCATTGGCACGAAGTGTGACTGTACAACCGACTGGTTGTGGGTTCAATCTTCACTCGAGGAGATGAAATATTTACTTAAATTAATATGTCCATTTCTTCGCTCTGGTGTCGAGGCTAAGCGCGGCGTTGAGTTCTGCGTTCGGCAGAAAGTGGGGAACGGAGTGTCCTAACACTAGGTTCCCTCTGCCTACCCTGCTGTATGCGGGATACAGCGTGAAACTGTTTAATTTTTTACTTTAGCTTTGAGCCTAGATGGACTTAGATATTATGCTTTTATCAAACACGTTGAGGTGATCGCAGTATGACAGCATCTACTTGTAAATGGGTGGGATGGGTTGTGGGTTCGCTGACTATTTGTTTGTTTTTATTTATTTATTCAAGATCCTGAATGTAATTAACAAGCTTAGTCGATTTTATTTAAATAATATTACAAGTATTGCGATTCTTTCTTTTTGCTTAAATGCTTGGTTCGTGTGTTGGACTTTTGTCAAAATGTTATTACGACATATTTAGGGTTACCCTGTTTTTGTAATTTAATTTTTTTTATAAATATACCTTATACATGATTACATCATGTCTTTATTCACACTACTTACGAGTGAAAACAATTTAACTAAATATGGACAGATTCTATTAATTGTTTGTTTTGATAATAAGAAAGTTCATATCAAAATGGAATAAAAATGCAAATATCTACTTGTTATTATTATTTATGGCCTAGCAGCAGAGCGTCTGAATTTAAACGCAATGGTTGGAGGTTTGTTTCTCACTTAGGTGAATAAGTTTTTTTTATTTCCTCGCAAAACAAAACAAAGCGCGACGTTGAGTTCTGTCACTTAACACGCAATGTCTCGAAAATTGGGCGGTGTATGGAAAAAGGAGTATCTTAACGTTTTATACCCATTGGCTATTAATAGTATAGTGTTAAACTAAAAGAAATATTAAATATCATTGAAAATAAGAAAGACAACCCTAGAAACACTAAATCCACCCCCTGACCCATTTGGCTCGTGGTAGATTTTAGCGGCGCGGTCGAGAGTCATGAGAACACTCGTCGTTTTACAATGCACACGTGTTTCACGGCGTTTTTTGTCCTTTAATAGTAGTTAGCTATTTAAATACACATTTTTAAAGTTAAATTCTTTTTTTTTTAATTTACGCACTTCCTTTGAACAGTGTAAAATTTTAAATATCAACTTTTAAATTTAAAATTGTAATAAAAGTTATTTATTACGAGAGCTGTAAAAAAATACGTGACCTACGGAAGAATAATTGAAAAGTAACTATATACGAAGTAAGCATTTTGAGTTTCAATTTACCTTATTAGGCTAGAATTTATACATTCAATAGAAAAGCGTTCCACCAATTTGGTTCACAGATTGCGTGTCCGCCTTTATTCCTCCACACTACGGCAATAGGCACGTTACAAGTAAAAACATATGTGTTCGTCGCAAACGGGTCAAGTCGACTTTGGGCGTTCTACTTTGTAATTTTGCAATAATCCTAAACTATATAGATTTTGGAAAAAAAATAACAGTAGAGCAGAGTTGCTTTATAATAAAAACTATTTTTAAATTTACATAAACGAGTAAAGGTAACAAAAGCTAACTCCTTCATGCTCTATTTATGCTATATATTTGCTAACCTTATCTTACCTTACTATTATCAAATAAAAAAATATATATTTGAATTTTACTATAAACACTTAATGTATGGTAAACACTATGGTATTTAAATTCAGAATCTGCTCTCGGTTGTATGGCTCATTTGGCTTGAGGGTTTTATATTAACATACTAAGTACTAATTTAATGTACATATATTCCACTAGAGAAGAGTTGCTCCAGCGAAATTTATACTAAGTAGTGCTAAAGATAGCCGTTTATTTTTTATTTTACCTCTACTAGAATAATAATTATAAAAAAAATATTTAAACTACAAGAAGCTTAATTATATTAAGAGTAAAATATATCAGGTTTTCAATATTTAATAATATTTTTATATGGAAACAACTTCAATGAAAAATTGGACTCTACATCACTTATTTAAACGCTTAAGATATTATCTGCGTATATTCGTAATGATTAAAAAGTAATCCCATTATAATTTCAATTAAAAATTACGCGTAGGTTACATTTGGAAAGTAGTTCAAGGTTTGATAAAGGGCATACAAGTGCCCAATAAATATGTGAGACGCTATGCAAATCTTGTAAAAGGTTGAAAGGAAAGGAATGTTAATATATTGCAATGGTTTAATATTGGTATATAAATAATTAATTATATTTAAGCAATGTAATTTGAATTCGATCCAAAGACGATATCGATGTTGTTTCTTTGGTAATCCTTCAAAGATGTCAGTTATTAAATTACAAAAATTATGTATAACCTAGGAAGAGTAATATTTTAGGAATTTATAAAGTACTCTATTTTTCAGTGTATGTAGATAAATAAAATAAAAAAAAAACAAAATATATTGTTATTTAAAATGCTTTATGGAAGCACACTCTATATTTGTACTCAATGTGACACGCTCAAATCATTAATTGTAAATTCGCGTTCCCTCATTATTAGCCGTGCCAATATATTACCGTGGTTTATTTGTATTCGTAGTGTATTGGAAGTGGATTAACTGCAGTCTGCTTGAATAAGTCGTGTAAAAAAAACGAATTATTCGTGCAGTCTATAATATATTATTATTAAGATTACGAAGCTTATATTTTATTTTCTATATATAAAAGCTACCAGCTCTATTTTTTTTCTTTATTTAACTTTTCAGGTCGTACACTCACATTTTATTTGGAAAAATATTTGTTACATAATATATACGTAGGAATATGAAAAACTTGCGCACCTATAACTACAATAATTTTCCTTTATATATGTCTCCGCTTACTTAGGCGGAAAATGCACACTATGCGCACTAGTACGGTTATTTTAAATTTGGTTAAGTAGAAAGGCACAGTGATAGTGGATACTGTCTTTAATGGAGCCTCTTAAACATATAGCAGCAAGTCCCAGACATTGGACCAAACAACTCTCCGTGTAACGCCCGGCGGCCCGGCGACTGCACGGAGAATCCATGGAATCCCAACTAACATATATCGACGACACAACAAACTCAGACTTCACGTTTAACTATACGAAAGTGAAAGTTGTATAATTTTAAAAAATAGTAAAAAAGAAATATTTCATACGAATGTATAGAAAGAAAGGCACATTTCATTGCAACATGTGTTCTATTTATATCAAGCGTATACATACTATGCTTTTAAGCCTCTCAGGATAAGTGGCTGTCGAGACGAGATCAGTCGAGTACGTTTTAACATGTCATTTAGATGAGGGTAAAAAGAACTATTCAAGGTCCTATTTATTGAAATAGTAAATCATATGGTTTTTCCATAAAAAATAATTTTCCATCGTCTTCAATGAAAAACAACAAACATCTTATATTGTAAATTTATCAATACATATATGTATTTCTTAAAGTGATTTTAAGTGATTTTTCTTTAAAGGTTTTAAAAGTTTGTTTATAAAAATCGACACTTAAAGAAATCAAAGGTCAATATAATGTATATTACGAAAATAAATTAGGACGAATTCGGGTTTATACTTTCCAAAATTTATCATATTTATCGTTTACTCGTAAAATAGACCCGCATACCCTCAAATTACAAAGGCGCAAGTAGAACAAACCATGTCGATAATGGCACACTTAAACTTATCGGCAGCCAGACAGCCATTCCAAATAGGCAACAGTACCTCTAAAATTACTGTCCGAATTCCAAGACGCCCACTGCACTAATATAATTGTTTTACAAAAACGTCCCCATGACGAGTACAGATCGTGATTTGCATGTAGTGTCACAATAACAAGAAAACTTGAATGGAGGCAGCCTTGCTCGGTCGTTGATAAGCCAATATGTGCCTTACGACTGCTGATATAAAGTCTTATTTATTAATGATTTTCCGATATACATACATGTTACTGGCCACCCACGTACTGCAATTTGTGAATTAAGTAAATTTTTTCTATATTGTAAGAGATGGTAACGGTGATGATAGGTGCTCAGTATATTTCTCGTTACTTTGTTAAGACGTTAATACAAACTTCAATATGTTTCAGTCGCACTGGGTCATTAAATTCAGTGTATGAGTAATTTGATTAAATATATATAATATTATTTACTAATTTTAATTCAAGGCCGATCGTGGCGCAGAGGCACAAAGTGTGACTGTAAAAGCGACTGGTTGTGGGTTTGAACCCAACTCGAGAATATAAAATTTATATTTTCATTTTTTCGTTCTGGTGTCGAGGCAAAGCGCGGCGTTGAGTTCTGGCACGCAAAACGCAACGCCTCCAGAATGCAGCAGAAAGTGGGTAACGGAGTGTTTTAATACTAGGTTCTCTCTGCCTACCCTGCTGTGTGCGGGAGCTGATAATTTTAATTTCATATATATATATTATTTAAATAGTTAATCTGAGTTTATTTAATTAATACGGCAATATTTTACCTTGAATATGTTGTGAATTGCGTAAGAAACGTAATCGACTAGAACCATATCGTTTGAGGGCCGAATACTTGTCTGTTGGTGGAGACCATGACTGATTTGGCTCTAATTAGAGATGTCACCTATTCTCTATAATGTTGCTATAATTTTTGTCAGTTTCTTTTCATATACTGTAACATGACATTTTAAAAACTTACAAACTCTTTTATCATTATTTTATGATTGAGAAGTTATTAGCAGATAATTAAAAATCAAAATATTCACTTTTAATAGTATATCAAATGCAGTATTTCCGCAACAAACAAACAAATCAATTTTAATAATTATAATTATTTAGACTTAAATTTATCGAGATTATAATAATATAATACTTATTCTTTTATTTTACTTTATTACCTGCCACTACCATATTGTTGTTTTTAGCGTAGGATGCGTCCCCAACAACAAGTTGCGGCCAATATGAAACAATTTCTATACATTATAGCTTGTCTTTTTATCTATCGTCTATCACCGCATTTCCGGTACATAACGTTTATCAGCTTACTCATCTAGTAACTTTACAGTGCATTATTTCTTATAAGTTTCTGATTTTGAAAGAGTTGTATTATTCTATTCTATATTTACGGAGAACTTTCACTATGACAGAATTTATAATTTCTGTAATGTTATTTTCTTTTTAATTTGATTGTTTATGTATATTTAACATTAAGAAAACAGTACACTAAAATGTCTTTAACAATGTTCTTAAATATAAAAAAAATGTAAACTTAGTTATTCAGTTATGTGAATTTAAATAGGAATTTTATAGATCTAATCTGTAAAGGCAATCCATACTACCATACCATACCATAATTTGGTATAATTGTCATAAGGATCTCAGATAGTAGAAGTGAGCATTGATGCCCATATTATGGGGTCCCTTAAACCTACAATTCAACCAACAACTCTGAGCTCCTCATCCTGCAATGCGATGGGTCCGGCACACGTACAGTGAATCGATGGAATGCTAAGTAGTTTCTTCTCTTATATTTTTACAGTATAGTGGATATAAAATAAATAAGTAAGGGACAATTTGAAAAAAATATACTATTTTATGTTTGTATGTACCATACATACATACATTCTAACCTTTATTGGTTATATTCAGAAATGTCGCCGCAACGTGTGTCTAGACTAATAAGGCAACAGTATAATGTGTTTTTCTTTATGTTTGTGGTTTATTATTATTGCATACATTACTAACGATCTTTTATACATAAACTTTTATAGACAAACTGTGCTCTATTGATTATTTGTTTGAATTTTAAAAACAGTCGTGTACTATATAACTACGTATTTTATTACTTGGTGTCGTGGTGAAGAATTATTAATTCTCATTTGCTAGTTAATAACATGACATGGAGAATACATGATACATACATGCCTATGAATGATTCGAATTATGTTCCAACACTCTCTCAGGCGTTATAATTTTTTTATTTTGTTATGATAAAGATACAAATTTAATAGAAGCATCATAAAGCCGTTAGGAAACCTTAATTAATCTATTTAACTTGAACATGTTGTATATAAAACACACCGAATATGTTCACAAAGACCTCCATATACGTTACCCTTCCTTACTTCACCGTCAACAGATAGAAATGATATAATCTAACAAAATACAATGTGAATGATTCTATACAAAACTGCATAATATATTGAATAAAACATATTGCGTTCGCTATAGATCTATTATAAATGAAGTTATCAAATGCTTAGTACTCTATGGTAGAGACATTAGATTCAATTTTAGTTTTAGTGTACCTAGAAGGCTCGTGCAGCGACACTATCCATAAATGGGCTGCCGGTGCGTTCCTTGATGTATACGCACGTATTCGTGGCTTCCTACATACTAAACGACGGTAGCTAGATTGCCAAGTTTACTCCTTGATACAAAGGTTTGGCATTGATTAATCACTATGTAATAGGTTTTTTTTATAATATGAAAGGTAATTATAATATTTTAATTAATATCTATGTAAGATTCATTGTTTTTCTATAGTATACGAATCGAATCTATAAGTACATACTGATAGATACTAGCTACTAACAAAAAATGCTATTGTAAACATTTTATATTCATATTGTATAATAAATATCGACTACCAAGTATGTAATAATTATATACTTGTTATGGAAAATTTTAGAATTACTTGATATATTTTTTACACCATTTATTAACAAAATGGTTCATTGTATGAAACACTATGTATGTACTTGTACATCTGTGTCCATCGTCCTTGTAACGATCCCAAATTTAGTTGGACTTAATCTATTCTGACTCAGCTGATTACGAAAGGTGTAAACGCCGTGTGAATTGCGAGCACCAATTGCGGTGCAACAAGATATTCGTCAGAACTACAGAGTTTTCGTATTGTCCGCAATTACCTACTTAATAATCGTTGTGCGTATATACCTGTGATAGATTGATCAAATTATGATTTATAATAAGGAAAGAGACATTTTTTAGAAAAAATATATAATATTATAAAAACAATAATGTAGCGAGACTACAGCCAAGCTCATTGCTTGGCTCTAGTCTATTAATTTTCCTTTAAATGTATTAAGGATACGTTAAAAATATTTTTATTTCTATAATTAGGAATACCATTTGAAAAATGTTAATGTATAAAAATTTTGCTATAAATAAACTAAAATTCCAATAATATCCAAATGTGTAATATAATAAAGTAACACGATTCCATCGAGTGGATACGTGATATCGAAAGTAACTTACGCACTGCGAACTAACACTCAAGGTGCGGAAATGTAAATAGATAACATCATATCACTTTCATTTTCTAAGTGATACCACATATGTAGATACATATATGTATATGTTAAATTAATTTTATAACGCCATTTCTTTCAAATTTCGGTACTGGATCAACGTTTGACAAATTTCAATGATAATTAATTTGCATTTTTATCTTTAACTATATTCTTTCCTTTCTTCCAGGAATATTCCTTTCTCTTAATCATAGTCACTCAAAATACCAGTTCACACACTCGCAGCTTTACACCCATTCGCACATAACAGGATTATCAGAGAGACCTTCGTACCAAGTCACTCCGTTCTCCACCTTTTCCGAATTAGAGATATTGCTTGTTGAGTGTTGAACTCTACACCGCGCTTTGTCTTAAAACAGCAGGGATATGTAAATAAATTATTCCCCCATTCAGGGATCGAAGTTAGAATCCACAATCACTGTGTTCATTCCATCCCACTGCGCCCTGATGACCTTAATATATTTTAATTAATATTAAATATTTCTTAAAATATTCTGAGGTTTCCTTTTAGCGGAAACAAGTATATTTATTAAATTGACACCTATTAGTGCTAACACTGTACAAGGACGCAAACAGCAAGATCGATCGTTTATTTTGTATGCTTACCTGTTTTTTATATTACTTGTAATATATGACCGGTTGTGTATGTTTTATTGCGTAATATATATATGTACATATAAATGATAAATTATAAATTATATATACATTTTTTCTAATAGTAAATAACACGTATGTGTAGGTCATAGTAGCTACCGTTATAACTCAGTTTGGCTAAGTAAAGTTTTTTTTATTTAAAATCGTGATAAATTTACAGACATAGAGTCCGTACACTTTTTTTCTATACACTATTTGTAATATTAAATATTTATTCTAAACCTAAATGATTGCTTTTTCCAAGTGTTATTAATAAATAAGCAAAGTTAAATTCAATCAAAATTTGATGGGATCAATATGGGCATAGATAATTTTTTAAATTAATACATAGTAATAATGATTTTCACAATCTTCAAAACCTTAGGCCAATTTCCTGACTTCGGGAGTCCTAACAGATAGACCGAGTTTCAAATTAATCTAATTAGACTGGTCTGGGATATCAATTGATAGCCATTTCTTGTTTCACATACTTAAGACCGACCTTAAGAACCTTTATTGTTTGATAAACTACAATAAAAAACAAGCTATATCTTCTGCTCTTATTTTATATTTGCTTTATGGTCAACGTTTAACCATCTGGATAGTCCATTGACCTCAAATCGAACTCTAAATGCATACATCAAGCCATCACCCTAACTATTAGTTTAACTGAACAATTCCGTAGTTTGGAAATGTAATTGAAGCCGCAATAACGTAATAGTGAGGGGTCTTATAACAACTATAGTTGTTTTGTCTACAACAAGATTTCTGTGGTCAATGGCTTCGAATTATAATAAACTAGCTTTTTACTGCAGCTTCGCCTCCGTGGTAAAATACTGATATTAGAAAATGGTAAATAAAAAATAGATGCATAAGATATTCTAACTGCGGATATATCGTAACTTTGACCACAGTATAGTATAGTGGACTACTTCAAAACGATTACTGTGATGTAATATAGCCACTCTTCCTAAATAAATGGACAATACATTACAAAAATGTGGAAAGGCGTATTGCTGCCGGTAACAGGGTTAACGGAGTCTTAGCTGCATTTATGAGACGGCGAAACGTCAGCACAGCTGCGCGTTTGGCCGTACACAATACAGTTTTGGTACCGACGCTGTTATACTGCAGCGAAACGTGGGTATTACAGACGAAGAATGAAAGAAAGATGAATGCCGTGGAGATGCGATCTCTTCATGGGGTATGCGGAGTCAGCTTAACTGATCGAATCCGCAATGAAGAGATACACAGAATGGCAGGTACCAGCGAGGATGTCACTGTGAGAATGAAGAACGTGCTAAGCTGGGCACGTCGAATGAATGAGTGATAAAAGATTTATGATGGAAAAGTGAGTGGTAAGAGAGGTAGGGGGAGAACTCGATTGACTTTCAAAACACATTATCAAAGATACTGGAGGAAGGTAACGTTTAACGCTCCGTTCTCTCTGACTACCCCGCTATTGATAAAGCGTGAAGGTAAATTACATTACAAAAAGATTTATCCAATTTGACCTAATATTTCTTGAGGTTAACAAGTAGCCAAAAAAAACTCTTCCGCTTTATAATATGAACTATAGATATGGATATAAAATATCTAAACATATATTAATGTTAATTATATTCAAATGTTCAATGTTATATAAAAATTTAATACATTATTTAGTATAAGTATGACTTGTTTACTTTTTGTCTCCATATGTCCTGTAAATTAATTTTGAAATGTACTTTTTTAAATTAAAAAATAATTACCTACAGATAGACAGACAGAACATAGAGAACACAATGATAAGACTACTAATACTACTAGCTTCACGCTTTATCCCTAGCAGGCTAGTCAGAAAGAACGGAGCGCCAAACTAAACCAAACTAAATTTGAGATATTATGAATTGAGCGGCGGAATTCAACGCCGCACTCTGTAATCAAAATTCATAATATTCATAATATCGCCAAATGCATTACTCATACATACATAAAGTATTTATAAAGTATCACATAAAATGTAAGGTTAAATCCTAATTATATTATACAATTAATTAAAAAAGAGTATGGAAGGTTTTATTCGTCATGTGTGCCCGCTTATTGGCACGGGACTAATTAAACGTTTCCTTTTACGTCCATCGCAACGGATGTTACTGTTAATTCAATTTGGGTTTGTTTTTATGCAACACTAACTGCAGGTATGGAATCGATTCTCTCTTTTATTTTTGTTGATAAATAGTGCTTAGATTCGTTTTGCGTTACCTTTACGGCTAATCTAAAATTCCATTTTTCCCGTTTCCGTACAAAATTATTATTTTAGACAACT
The DNA here is from genome assembly GCA_917862395.2 of Heliconius sara. Taxonomy (NCBI): domain Eukaryota; kingdom Metazoa; phylum Arthropoda; class Insecta; order Lepidoptera; family Nymphalidae; genus Heliconius; species Heliconius sara. The sequence continues at coordinate 10,911,671 of OU860789.1, read as the reverse complement.
CGCTATCTTGGTCAGCGCAGATAGCGGAGGTCAGTCGAAGATTATTTGCTAGCATTGGATCCCTAAAACGATATAAACATTTCCTACCAGTTAAAACCAAAACCACTCTAGCTCACTCACTACTGCTACCGATTTTAGATTATGCTGACTCATGTTACCCAGATTTATCTGAGGAACAATTAAACAAACTAGAGCGGTTACAAAACTTATGTATTCGATTTATCTATGGTCTTCGTAAATTTGATCATGTCTCAGACCATCGTCGTCAGCTTGGATGGCTTCCTATCAGACATCGGCGTAACTTCCGGATGCTTATCCTCCTCTATTCAATCCTTTATAATCCTCTCTCTCCCGCTTATTTAAGAGATCGTTTCTGCTTTCTTGGTTCGGATTCTACCTCACGCCTAGAACTTAGGTCCAGGAGCGATAATCTTCTTAAATTACCTACTTGTCATACCCAATTCTATTCCAGTTCCTTTACTGTGAAATCTGCGATTCTTTGGAATGAACTTCCTTCTGTAATACGACATTCTAAATCTCTTTATATTTTTAGAAATCGTCTAAAAGAGTATCTTTTGAACTTATAACTGTAGTTTATCTTTAGTCATTTATGTATGTATATATGTATATTATGTAGATTAATATATTATATATAACTATATAGGATTATATTTAGGTATAATATTAAATCGATTATTTTTATTTTTATATATTTTTTTAATGTAGTATACGATGTGTATATTCATTTGTATTTTATTATTGTATTTTATTAAGTCAAATTGTGCACTATATAACGTTATTCCCATTTCATAAAATTTAGTCCTTTACTTACCAAGGGTTGCCTGTAAGAGATTGCTTGAAGCAATAAGGCCGCCTTTGCATACATTTTATAAACATATATACTATCTGTATTTTATATTTCTTTTGTATTCTGTGTGCAATAAAGTATTTTCTATTCTATTCTATTCTAAAATTTCGAGAAGTCCTCCATTAGTACTACAGAAGGAACGAACATTCCAAATTTTAGTGCCACTTCTGTTAGTCACTCAGTAACGTAAGAGTTTTATAATCATAATAATACCGATTATTATAGTATAGACCAGTGATTCTCAACCTCTATGTATGTGTATATGTTATTTCTCTAACATTAACTTGTTTCTGATTACTTCGCTAACTACGATATGGGTGTTTGCTACGTAATGCTACTTAAAAATACATAGAACTTAAAACTATATTAACTCATTTAAAAGTCTAGCAATATTTGTGTCAATCTGTGTGTTTGTTTCACAAACTTTCTCAGATTCGAATGGAAACTGTTATTGTAGACCCAGTATGTAATATCACTTAAACAATATATTCAGTAGGATATGCTTGAAGTATTTAATTAATTTATGGAGGTTGTTCTTCTTTTACTTAGAGTTTTATAAGTTGTGAGATATTATGTAAGCCATGGTGACCAAAAACACCTTGCTATGAGTCATTGGTGACCAACGGTTGCTCTCCAAACAAGTGATATGATAATACCATATTATCATTTACAGGCGCCATACGTAAGGACTATACAAATATTTTACGCAAATCAACAAACGCTATTATAATACTTATTTCAATATCTGTAAAGACTATTTCCAATGGTTACATCAGATGTTTAAAATAAGAATGCATTTACTCGTTATCATAGCTGCCATCATAATCCTTAAGTGTCAGATAAAATGATAACGAGTGATAACGTAACAGTGACCAAATCAAACAATTTGCATATACTAGATAATCTATCTACAATACAATTCCTATAATTTTATTTTTGAAAAAAAAAACGTAAATTAAACGTATACATACAATATATAATATTGCGTATAATTGAAAGGATTTTTAGTAATAATGTACAAAAATATTATATGATTGAGGCCAGTAGTGGCGCAGGGGCATAAAGTGTGACTGTAAAACCGACTGGCTGTGTGTTCGAACCCACTCGAGGAGATGAAATATTTACTTAAATTTATATTTCCATTTCTTCGCTCTGATGTTGAGGTAGAGCGCGGTGTTGAGTTCTGCCACTTAACTCGCAATGCCTCCAGAATTCGGCAGAAAGTAAAGAACGGAGTGTCTCAAAACTAGGTTCCCTCTGCCTACCCTGCTGTGTGCGGGATACAGCGTAAAGCTGATTATTTTTTATTTTTTATTATATGATATGTTAAAAATATTGTTTATCTGTATGTGAAATTTGAGCCTGTAATGTCCTTATTATTACCTTAAATATCTTAAAAAGATATAACAAATAAAATGTATATTAGTATATTACATACAACCAATATGATAGAATAGTTGTTTCGTTTTATACAAATATGTGCACGTTATATACGTTTTTTTTTTTTTTTTTTTTCGTTTTATATACGTAACTGCGGACAGTAGACAACAATGCGGCTGCGGCGCTTCTACCGCATCCAACACGGAGCTGATCGATTAATATGAAATGGTCAAGTAAACCTCTTTTTACCCCCATTTATAAAAAAACCGCTCGATCCCGGTGCGGCCTGTCGTGACGAATGAACATATAAGTGTAGGTACAAATATAGCGGTCTGCATCGTATTGTATCATGGCCGCTACGTGTATTGATATGTTACATAGAGTTTACTATTGAGACAGTTTGGAAAGGCCGTGTGCTGTTTTTGTTTCTTATATAATATAACTTAATAAATTTCAAAATATATTTGGGTTTGGTATACCTGTTGATATAGATAGCGTAGGCTTATACCTACTAGTGTAATTTCCGCTTGTTTGAGTATAATCCGTGTGAAAGGCACTTTGATCTTTCTCGACATTTTAGATTCCAACGTACATATATCTTCAGTAATGATGGACTTTCACGATTGTTTCGTTATATCAGATCGAGTGTGGCCGCTTAAAATTATTCCTTTAACTTTCTTATGCAGGCATGCTATTGTAAGGTTAAACTATTTTTATGTATAAAATTATGCGTCAGGATACTTTCAAAGTTGCTAAATAAATGCTATGTTTGAGTAATTTATATTTATATATTTATTATTAACATATTATTATTTTTTTTATGGAAAAGATCTATTATAGTATATTTAGTCTATAATAATGTATTAACATCTATATTTGAAGAAGGGCCTCCTATAGCAAAACTATCTTTACCATCAATAACTCGGAACTCTATGTAATAATAATTTTCGATTTAAGAAAGCATTTCTTGTATTTATTATTATTATATTATCTGTAAACGCGATATTTATATTTTCATTTTCTCGCCCTGGTAACGAGACAAAGCGTAGTGTTGAGTTCCGCCACACACGTAATGCCTCCAGAATGCTGCGGGAAGTGTGAAACAGAATTGTCTTATTGGGACTGGAGTGCCTTATTTAGTCCTGGACTTCCTCTGCCTAGAAGAAGGTTGTTTTGTGCGGAATACATCGTAAAGCTAAAAAATCGTCGTTCCTTGCCATTAAGTTTAACGGGTAAGGGAAAGATAATATATTCGGCACAAACGTAAAATAAATAGGATTTCCTGAATCCTTATGTATAATTTACGCAGGCGGCGGTGCGTGAGTGTCCTTTATGTCAATGTTGCGTAGTGTAGAGCTTATATTTCATTTAGAGAGGCTTCTGGATGTTGGTTTATTACTTTCAACAGCATGTCAAGGATAACTTGAAGTATTTATCCTATCGGGTCAAGTCAGTTTTACTCTATATTATCTAAATAAAACGTACACAAAAACATTTTTGGTATTTTTGTAGAATGGTGTTAATATTGAAATAACTCTACATTATTCGAGTCTATAAACTAAATATTTTTATTTTACTTATAAAGCTTAGTCGAAAATATTTCGCAAACGATTCCTTTCCATTTAAAAAATAATAATACTCTGTGGCACGTTGCGTATTACTGTCACGCGCGCTCGCGACATACTCGTCGCAACAGACGGGGCGACGCCAGACGGCAGGCGAGTGCGGGTGCCGTTAAAATTGCAAGACTGGTTACAACGAGGTTAAGCTGCAAAGGATCTATTAGATGTTCCCAACACGACACCGCAGCCACAACGGCTTTATTTAATAGTATAAGGTTGAAATGTACTCACAAAATGTTGTTTTTTTTGGTTGTTGTTAAATTTATAAAAATAGTAGCAAACAAACATAACAAAGAATATAACAAAATGCGTGTATATTTTATAGGGAAAAATAGGAAATTTTTATTGCATAATATACATAACTAGTCCAAATATAACTAAATTGTTATTACGTCTATGTAAATAAATCGAAAGGGAAAGTTGGGTACAGTTGCAAAAACAAGCTAATTGCTATGATTTCCGTAGTTTATATTTACTGCTTACTAATATGGAAAATTGAATGAACAGTTTCAATTAGAAAGTTATATAAATCTAAACAAAGCTTTGGTATTATAAATAGGTAACATATTATTATAAGCCCCATATACATTAAAACTCATTAAATATATTATATTATCAAACACTGTGTTTGATTTTAAGCGCAATAGTTATGGATTCGCTCCCCACTCGAAGAAATGAATGATTTTTATTCCTCCACCCTGTATAACAAATGGCGGTGTTAACTTCCGCCAGTGATCACGAAATTTTTGGAATTAGGGCATAATGTATTTCTATCTGACCATTTTCCCGCTTAATAAAATAAAGCGCGGTGTTAAATTCTGCCATTCATTCTGCAATTCTTGCCATTCAATACTAATATAATTTTCTAGAATTCTGGCGGAAAGCAATTCTTTCTGCTTTGCTATATGCGACATAAAGCGTGAAGCTTGTAAACTAATATACAATTTTCTTCTTTTCTTGTCAATTAAATACTCTTTATGAAATTTGAACCCGTTATTTTTCTAATGTAACAACCGGATAATGAACCTATCCTTGTTTTATTAATTAAACACTTTTCACTGTCCACAGACTGGGTCAGGAAAAACTTACACGATGGGCAGTGGATGGGAAGGAGAGGACGTGGGAGAGGACAAAAGAGGGTATCATACCTCGTGCTATACGCGACCTCTTTGCTGGTGCTGACGAAAGGGCCGAAACTGCACGGTCACAAGGACAACTACCTCCAGAGTTTTCAGTACAAGCACAATTTATAGAACTGTACAATGAAGATATAGTAGACTTGCTAGATCCCGCCAAAGATCCCTTTTGCTAAGGTTTGTGTAATTTAGTGTTTTTATAAGTTACGATCAAAGAAGCTATTGTACGTTAATTTTTATTAAAAGAATATTCAATAGTCCAAAAATAAATGTACGATAATTTACCTAATAAAATGTTTCCGTTTTTTAGTACTTTGCAATATCGGAAGTCGAACCGACGTTCAACCGCAGTATGAAATTGTTTGATACAACAAATCGGTCAAGTTTTTTTTTGTGATATAGCAATAAATATCCAATTTAGGATTCTTTCCTTTATTTGTTCTGTGAGATCTCACTTCTCACTTTTGAGGTATGGAACCCTAAAAATGACAAAACGTCACAAGTGTTATTTATCGTAAATAACTGGTAATTATCGCAAGCTCATTTTTGTTAAAGAAAGATTAAAAGAGCAAAGTTGGTAAGGTCGATTGCTACCAGCCTTGTCTTCAATGATAGTTCATCGAACTTATGTAGTTTGATTTCGATATTTGTATTTGTGATGGGTAGCCGAAGTGGCGACTTCGGGATTTACTAAAGAGCAGATTAATGTACTGGGGGAGGTTAAGTACTTCCACCAAATATGAGCCCCACATACGAGCCTAGACGGGCGTCTAGGATAAAGGATGAGATTAGAAAAAAAAGTGATAATCAGAAATTCTTCAGCGTGTCAGATTAAGGTAGAGCGAGTTAGTTACATGCTAAATCGTGTATGTATATTCCACTAATCTGACAATTTGAGAGTCACGTAAAGGAGGAGGAAGGCTACAAAGTTGTAAAAAAAATATCTCGACATTCTCGAGGGTTGTTATTTTATTTTTGTCGTTATTATCTATGCTTTGCAACCTAATAGGTCTCGAAGATGCTCGAATAAATACCGATTTAGCATCGTCGGCTCCGTACTATTGTAGTCGGCATCGTACTATTTATTGTATATTATAACCGATCGTAGTAATAATATTTTTTCCAATATTTTCTTTTTTTTTAGATAATATTAAAACTTTTTCTAATAATAATTCTTATAATACCTAAATGTAAAAAGTTATTTAATATTTTCTTATAAATAGTATTGGTATACATTACATTTATATACATTGATGTTTCACGCAACAAGATAGGTAACTCAGAAGCTATATTTCGAAGGCCAAAATCGATAACACGCAATAGCTAGAGTTAAACGCAAAAAAATATACGTATCCTTGTTACTTATTAGTAACTTGTAAAAAAATACTTGCTTATCAACATAACTGGTTGATTGTTGAACTTGATTGTTTTTATTACTTTACATTACTTTGCTTTCGATGTCTACTTAGAAATTTCATTATTAATACGAATAATATGTATAGAACCTCAGTATAATGTCCATTCTACACTCAGCCTATACACATGGTTCAGTTCACAATTGTAATGATAAATATTTTCTATCTGTTCTTTACTAAGGCAATTCGAAAGTATCAGTCGAGCACTAATCACTTCGTAAATGCTACCTTGGGTGGAGTTACACAGAAGGCTGTACGGTAAAAAGGAGAATGCATGCTATAAAAATATCCTTTTAAAATCCTGTGTAAATAATATTTAATGTTATTCTCTATCCGAATGCATTTGAACCATGCAACATTGACTTTTATTTTAGGGTACGTTAAGAATAACCGAAGACGGTTGCGGTGGAGTCCGTATAGTTGGTGCATCCATGCGAGCTGTGAGAGGCGTCAAGGAAGCCCTAGGTGCCTTACGAGCAGGAGCCCTAGCTCGGACTACAGCAGCTACCAACATGAACTCATCGTCTTCACGATCGCACGCCGTATTCACTCTGTTACTAAGGCAGAGAAGATTAGCAGCAGATCAAGATACGGTTGATAGGGAGACTGATGGAGAAACACCGGAGCAGTACGAAACGTTAACTGCTAAATTTCATTTTGTCGATCTTGCGGGATCTGAACGACTAAAACGAACTGGTATGATTTTGTAGATTATTATTAGCTTCACATCAACTTTATTTACACAAGTAAACTTGATAAAATATCGATAAATTTTATACTTTTTTCTTAAAACTCAGTACTTAACTGTCATATTTGCTATACACAATACCCATTTTTAAATTTCCAATACATTCATAATGCCATATATTTTTGTAAAAATATCAGATCCTGGAATAAAATTCTAAGTAGTAGATAGCTAGCTAGCTAGATAGTAACAAAACAAACCATTTTTTTATTACTAGTGCAAAAACGTGTTGTAATCAATATTCATTTAATTTTAACTTGCTATAAACGATTTCCGATAAATATTTAGTCTCAAAGGAGAACCCCTTGCGAGAATTCATGTAGCCAAGCCAAGTCACAGAATTTCTAACTTGACCTCCTCAAGTCCTTTGAAGCCACTAGGGCCATAACCACTTCAATAATGAAAAACGGCCTTATATTTGAACGCTCAACCATCGGCTTTATATACATACATACACACAAACTGCACTGCAATGGAGCTGTACATATGATTATTTTATATTGGTCATAAACATTTTAGGTGCTACTGGAGAACGGGCCCGTGAAGGAATATCAATTAACTGTGGTCTGCTAGCGTTAGGTAACGTGATATCGGCTCTGGGTGATAAATCACGTAAAGTTTTGCACGTACCGTATCGGGACTCCAAGTTGACGAGACTGCTACAAGACTCATTGGGAGGTAAGAAATAATTTACTTATTTATTTTAAATGACTATCATAAATTACAAATATCATGTGTTTATGTCTTTATGATTTTATTTTATTTTAGTTACCCAGTATTTCAATACTTCGGAATGGTTGTTTACTTTAAAGTACGAAAAATTACATTTATTTATTTATTATTACGAGCAGAATTCATGAACAAAATTTATAAATATTGAAATATAGGTTTTTATTTGAAAAAGATATTATTTCTATAATATATTCATTCGACAGGTAACAGCAATACAGTAATGATAGCATGCGTATCACCGAGTGACAGGGACTTCATGGAGACACTAAACACGCTTAAATATGCCAACCGAGCTCGCAATATTAAGAACAGATGCGTCGTCAACCAGGACCTTACGTCGAGAACTATAAGTCAGCTTAGGCATGAGGTGGCACGGCTGCAATTAGAATTGGCTGAGTATAAACAAGTAAGGAATCAAGTACTATTTTTAATATATTTTTAGGCTGTCGTTTCGCAGTTGATTGCGTCCCACTGTGAACGCAATGACGATGGATTCTTTCCTTAGATAAAGCGCGGTGTTAAAGTTCGTCCCTCAACATGGTAATGAAAGTGAGATATACAAGAGAAAATCATAATTACATTTCTTTTTTTAAATTATGAATATTGGTCTTTAAATAGTGCACTTACAGCGAAAGGCTGAACTGAACTATCACAAGTAATAACAGTACATTCTTCATCCGGGCTAGTTATAAATATATTTCTTTTACCTTGTATCCGTTTTTAATTTGTAACCGTTTGTATCATAATTATTCTAATATCTTATGATTAGTTGTAATATTAAATATTAATGACTTAATAATACAGTATAATGTAACACCACATATTAAACTAAACGAGAAAATTGCCAATTCCTTATTACAACCACAAGTGCGATATAAAAAACTAAATGAGGCAAGTTAAGCAGTGTTACTCGAAATAAAATGGCACTCAATAGGACCAAACCTATAATTTAGTTTAGTGTGGCCAGTTACCTCGTTTTATTATTATACATTATGTTTTTTACACCATATATTAGAGCCCAGCCAAGTTAGCTAAAAATGAGTTAGCAGCTTCGAAATATCTTTATAGAATATATTATAAGTTAAATAGGTCAACTACAGTTCGTTAAAGTCATTTTGAAAACTTTTACGCTTCGTAAATTGAAGAAATTAGTATGTATTTATAAAACCCATTCGTATGTACATACATGAAACATATTCTGTATACTTACATGAAATATTGTTTACTGGCTTCTAGTCCTTTGAGACCTTCCATTCCATTCCGCAGAACTTAGTGCTGAAATACTATTTACGATTTTTATTTCAAATTCGATAAAATACATGTTGAGTCCTCCTCTCCTTGCGACGCAATGGGCACCTACATGGTAAATCCATGGAATGCTAAGAAATTTAATCTCTAAATAACTTGATCATTATATTTTTCTAAAGGGCAAAAGAGTTGTATCAGAAAACGGTGAAGAAGGCTGGAGTGATGTTGTACAAGAGAATGCTATACTCAATGCTGAAGTAGAATCACTAAGGCGGAGAGTGAAAGCTATGCAAGGAACTATAGAGCAACTGTCTGCCAGGAATAGTGAACTAATGGCGGAGAAGGCCTTGGGTAACTGGGCTCCGAAAGACGGTAGTCCAGATGCTACCGATTGTTCTTTAACTGCTTTAGTACAGGTAGATGTTTTGATATAACTTTGTTTCGTTACTTTACATTCATATAAAGTAGAAAATTTGTTATTTATATATTAATAACTTTGTTTGCTTTATAAAGCTTATATATATGTTCTATATTGAAAAAAATCGGAAAAAAAAACCCATACAATATTTAAAACGACATTTTTTATATTTTTCAAGGGTTATGTTAGTGAAATAGAGGATTTAAGAGCACAGTTGATGGAATCGAATGCGTTATATGAAGCGAGTAGGAAGAGGGAGGCGAGAGAGAGAACACGCCACGACTCGTCTTTAGTAGATGCCTCATCTATACTGGATGACGCTAAACGGGAGTTGTATAAGGTATGTATTTTGTATTAAATTTTCTATAGACTAATTTTTTCTTGCGTTTTCGTTCCTATCATTAAATGAAAATAACTATGATTTGTGTATGACAAATAATACCTTTTAAATGCCCAAAGTAATTCCCACCACCAGTACGATAGGTACCAAAATAATTTTATAATAAGAAAATGTAAGTAGTTCCTGAGATTAATATGCTTAACCAAACAAACTCTAGCTTTACCATATAAAATTATTAATGTACTGAAATGTATATACTAATTATTTATGATTTATTCTACTTACGTATGTACTTTCTTTGTATGTCCGTTTATTAATACATTTTATTATTTTATTCAATAGGAACAGTTTTATTTTTTAACTAAAATAAAACTGTTCCTATTAAATATATATAAAATGTATTATTTTGAGGCCAGAAGTGTGACTGTAAAACCAACTGGTTGTGGGTTCAATCCCCACTAGAGGAGACGAAATATTTACTTAAATATATATTTCCATTTCTTCGCTCTGGTGTCGAGGCAAAAACGCGGCGTTGAGTTCTGCCACTTAACATACAATGCCTCCAAAATCCAGTAGAAAATGGGGAACGGAGTGTCTTAACACTAGGTTCCTTCTGCCTATCCTGCTGTGTGCGGGATACAGCGTGAAGCTAATTTAATTTAATTTTATTTTTATAAATGTATTATTTAAAATTGCCCCTAAACATTTTTTGTAGAAGTAAGCTCGAAAGATCAATTGAAATATAGCATATTGATTAATTTTCCGCCCACAACGCAGGTGTTTCAAATTTAATGAATAATTTAAAATTCGACGTTCTTTCACAAAAGCTTTTTCAATGTACTGTTACCTTAACTGTATTAAAACGAAACTCAATTATAACAAAGTCTTGTATAGCGACACTCGGTTGAGATATTTAATTAATATTGGTATTACGCGATGAGTAAGCAAACTGCAATCTTTGAAAAGATATTGATGGCTTGTTCTTTTGTTCGACAATTTAATTTCTCAATTATTCATTGTTGAAGGGGGTTAAATAATATTAGTTATTACAAAAAATGTATAAACACAGTATCGTAATTTCCTTCATAGTTTGATATATGTTCTTTAAATAATATTAGGTACTTGATTTTTAAGATTTTTTGCTAGTCCATTATTTTTTGCTGTTATCTGCTGCTATGATATTCGACTTCTTATTTCTTGTGCCCACACCTACATGGTCCACTTGTCTTTAAATTTATATGTTTTGTTTTTACTTTGTTGAATATTTTTTTTTTATAATGGTTAGGTTATTTATATCTTGTTTAATTGACTCATTTGTTAAAGCTATACTTATAAATGTCTTATATATTTTGAGTTATTCATCGCACATTTAAGTTGAAAATAGACATAATTATAAATTTTATTTTAACCTAGAATAATATTTACATATTTTGTAATGAGTGAAAAGACCAAAAACAGTCGGTATAATATTACTATAAACTTTTTTATCCAAATATTTAAACTAATGTAGTTTTTTTATCAATACACACACATTTCTCATAAGGTATATTATATGTTAGAACATGAATATAATATAAGTTTATAAATAACTTTGGAATTCTTTATTCAAATCTCACTTTTATTATTATCAATAGGAAAAAGAGCTCTTAGCAAGAAGTATGGGTGAATTGGAGTTCCAGCGTAAACTGACTGATGGCTCCGGAGCTCAACCTATAGGGGAGAGGGAGAGGGCGGAAGGAGAGAGTGCAGGAGACTCCGACCTATCTGACAATGAAGCTGATCAGGACCAGGAGGGTAGTGACTCAGACGAGGATATTGAAGCCAAAGGTAGGAATCCTATTATAGAAATAATAAAGAAAAGTTTTTTATTTAGCTTTACGTTTTAGACAGAAAGAACCTTGTAGCGCAAGCCATAGGAGAAAGACTTCCCCATTTTCCGCCAAATTAAAGAATTAGGCTTTCTTTATTATGTTTAACAATTGTAATTGTATTTTTTAATTTTGGTATTGTTATCATGAAATTTTTAGAGTACTTAAAAAATCTATTACTATTTCCACATATTTAGAAATATTTTTACTCTCCTTTAACTTTTTGTGTTACCAAATTAGAGATATACATATTAAGATTGTGTCGTCTTAATTTTAATCCTATCTAATATATCATACTAGTATATCATGAACATACTGTCATGCTCTTTTGTTAAATCTTTTATACATCTCTAAATATATGTGAATAATATAAAAAGAATTAAACAATACGTATACGAAATATAATATAAAAGTATGTTAATATACAATATATTTTTTTATTATCTTGAATAGGACAACGCCTCCTAACAGCGCAACTGGCAGCGTTAAGCGAGGACATAGACACTAAAGCACGACTAGTTGAACAGTTGGAGGCCTCCCAGCGGCGTTTGGCTGCGTTAAGAACTCACTACGAGCAGCGTTTAGATCAGCTGCATGCTCAAATTAAAGCTACTGGAGAAGAGAAAGATAAGGTGTTAGCTTCACTGGGTAAGATATAGTATGATATTGTAAATCGTTTGAAAATACAGTGGAATGTCATTAATCGAAACTCGAGGGACATTTAAAATATTACGAATTATCTAGTGTTTGGAATATCAAATGGTGTAAATTTTATGAAAAAAGGTAATATTATTAAACGTATAAATCAACTAAATTCAATTGAATTATATATTTAGTTGTTGTAGCACTAACATGCCTATACTTATTTTATATATTTTTGTAGCTTTACGCTCTATTCAATACTTAGCAGGGTAAACAGAAGTAACCTGGGAACATAGTGTTAAGACATTTCCAATCCCCCTTTCCGCTTGATTCTCGAAACATTGCAAGTAAAGTGGCAGACTCAACGCCGCACGTTGCCTCGTTACTAGGGCATGGAAAAAAAATATTTCATTCCCCCATTGGGAATATAAGGTACGATCGTTGCGCTTACAGGCGCTATATTGCCATTTAGATAATTTAATATAACATACATTTGGTCACAGCATCCCAATCATCGCAACCGACGGACAAGTTGAAGCGGGTCAAGGAGGAATACGAGCGGCGAGTGAGCACCATGTCCAAGGAGCTGCGGCGCCTGCAGGCGGCGCAGCGCGAGCACGCGCGCCTGCAGCGCTCGCAGCAGCACACCGCGCAGCAGATCAACGCTCTGAAGAACGAGCTTCAGAACTTGAAGCGGGATAAGGTAAGCGCTTTTTTGTAGTTATACTCATACTATCTTTTTAACGTATAGTGATGTGGCGATCTCAAGATAGCTTGAAGTTTCCTTATATCCTAATAGATACTTTACTTTTAATATATAGATATAATTATTTAAGTAACATTAAAATTATTTGTATAAATTATATCCTTTATCTCAGTAATAACATGGTATAACTATGACAAAACTAACATTTTCATTTATATTTTGGACCACTGCCTAATACCACAAATATTTTTAAAATAACTTTATATATCATGTATTTGTATAAACTCATTTATATTTTAAGGTGAAACTGGTCCAGCGTATGAGGACGGAATCTAAAAGGCATGCACAAGCAGAAGCAGCGCGAGCCAAAGAAGTAAGTGATGTTATTATTGTTCGCGTTTATTGGAAAATGTTAACTAAATCTTTTCGGTATATCCCGCATATATAATAAATACGACATCAGGGTAAAGAGAACCTCATTAGGTTCACTCTACTCACGTCGCTGTCGCGTCTGCTGCAACTTTACATTTAAAGACACTCCTTTCCGCACTTTTCACCCAATTGTCGAGGCACTAGGTGTTTAGATGCGGAACTCAATTCGCCGCTTTTTCTTATTTCCAAAGGATCTTTATTTTATAGAACATTGCGAGATTGAAAATTGCTATTGAAGTATAATTTTAATTTATTTGAACTTTCGTCCTCTTATTCATTTATTTTTATATCGTTAACTTACAGGTGGCCCAACTGCGAAAAGAATCTCGAAGAAATGCAAACTTAATAAGAAGCTTAGAGGCGGAAACTAAATTAAAAGAACAAGTCCTAAAGAGAAAGCAGGAAGAAGTATCATTACTGAGACGTGGTCATAGAGATAAACTAAGTAGCCGGGCTGCTGGGCGTTTACATGGTTAGTGGTACAATGAAAATGTAAATGTAAGTAAATATTTCATTTCCTCTAGTGGAAATAGAACCCACAACCAGTTTATTTTACAGTCACACTTAGTGCCCCTGCGCTACGACTGGCCTCGAAATAGAAAGAGTGCAGCATTAGGTTTTGTTATACAACACCTATTTAAGAATGTAAAATAATATACTAAATGATACTATATGTTACTAACATTGTACAATTGCTCAATTAAGAAAATATTAATAGTTTATGTATATAAAACAGATCGTTCCCGCAAACGTATATCGGGTCGTGAACTTTGGTCCAAGCTGGAATGCTGGTTATCGCGCGCCTGCGCCGCGCGGGTCACGCTAGGTGAATTAGAAGCTACACTGGAACACCAGTTGCGACAACGCGATCGAACTGCGCTATCCACCGAACCAGATGCAGCCGCACTCAGAAACTACTTGAGAGACGCCATTGCTGACACACAGTCGCAGATTATGCAGATCGAGGTCGGTGCCGTGGGTTCATTGCATATTAACAATATGTGTGTGGATAATTTTTTTCACCACCAAAGTGACAATGTATTTTGTATATTTATATCTAATATGCCAATTTAACCACAGGAAGAAAACGAGGAAACGGAGCTCCCTCGCCTGCTACAGCTGGTGGAGGGCGAGGCGGCGCGCCACGTGGCGGGGCGCCTGGCGCACGCCGCGCTGCAGCACGCGCACGACGCGGCGCGCGCGCGCAGGCACCTCGCCGACGCGCGCGCGCACGTGCTGGAGGTGGGTGCTCGCTGTAGAAGAGCGCGCTCATTTCATTTTAGAATATTTGACTTTATGGTGGCGCTGTAACGCTATTTATACCATTTTGGCTCACAGCAGTTTAGTTCTTTTCAGAAAAATGTCCTTGGGAACCTTGGGTAACACGTCCTTAAAACAGTAATAAGAAATAAGAGCCCTGTTCGCTCACCCTCGTTCAAATTAAAATTAGAATCAAAATATTGCATATTCGATTAGGCCTTTTACAAATATTTTTTTGAAAAATTGTTATAATGCGCTGAAAGTGGCATATTAACATAAATAATTTTATTAACGAAATTTAAATTAAGTACTCAATACATCCACAGCTTGAAGAGAAATCAGAAAGAACGGCAAGTGCTCTTCGCGCAGCGGAAGACCAGAATTTGAATCCTTGGGGAGTCCCCGCGGCCATCGCGGCGCTACTCGCTAACGTGTCGTCTGGTACCTCCACACGATCTGTGTCACCTATTGATAGGTAATATTTGATTTTAATCTCTTCTTACGTATTGTGATAGTGTAGTTCTAATAACTGATAAAAATGTTCCTAACCTATTTACTAGCTCCTTTACACGCTCTTGCTATTAATAAGTTACATTAAATATGATAAACATTGATTAATTCTACTGTTGTAAAGCTTCCCATTGTATAATGACAGTGTGGGAATATCCTAGTAATTTCTAAAGAAATGTTTATATAAAAAAGTGTTTTTGCGGTAGATAGTGACGTCGATTGGTACGCGGTTTTCCAGTATTAGCGAAAAATTGTAACATAATTTGTTTATTACAGTGCTTTGGTAGACGTGCGGCCGCCCGTAATAGGACACCGCGAATCCAACACCGCGCCCGCGTCACCGCCTGATGATAACAGGAACTCGCCCTTTCATAGAAACACGTAAGCATGATTTTGTTTACTTCTTCTATTTAAAAATTATTGTACCTTATTTATTTTTTTTGTTTTTTATACTTAAATTATTATTTACTAAGACATTTTTTTAAATAATCGAGATAAATTAGTGTTTTTGTGTTTTATTTTAAATGAATAGACTTTACTCATAATATTAAATATACATATATTATTTCAAAACCAGCGGTCGTCGCGGTTCAGTGCGCTTACGTGACTTAGGAGTATATTCAAGGGACGATAGTGGAGGAACGGGGGAAGTGGACCCCATGACACAGTCCATGGTGGAGCCAACTAGCCCACGACCAGCGCCTCTTAGTCGTGTGCCTAGTGCACCTGGGAGTTTACGGTATGTTATTTTTTGCAAAAAAAAAAATACAATTATCTTAAATATACAATTAAGTATACTATCTTTCAGCGTATTTTTTTTACATTGTACTGTATGGTCGACGAGTGGTGGCCGCCCTTGAGTGAGTTGTAGATGGCTACACAGATTTGGGTTTAGAATTTTTTTTACTTTAAATTTCTATCCAAGTGAACAATACACAAGAATTTAAAAAACCTATAATAACTTCAAGGCAGCCACGACTCGTTGACCATACTGTACTTTATTAGTTATACATATTTATTAAATGCAAAAACTCGATACAATATTCATCACATACGTTTATAGTATTTGTATTTGCATTATATTATATAGTATGATCAGCATTCTATATGCCATACGTCACATACTCTGATCACACTCTTATATGCATAGGGAGTATTATGTAAATGATATAGATTAACGTATTCAAAAATTATAAATATTCTGAGATTATATTTTTTACATCTAAAATATAGTTTAAAAAATTGCTTGAAAAAATGTAGTTTTATTAGATTTAGATGAGCTATCCATTACCCACATTATTTTAACATTATTTAGACAGATTTGTTTTTATATATTTACTTATATATTAAATTTAAACCCATTTCCCTCTCACAGCGGTCTAACACCAATCGGGCTAGCCTCCCCCATAGCCGCACGGCGAGCGCCAGAAAGCCCGCGCGCAGTACGACGACAGCCGCCACTAGCCAAACCAGCTTCTTTGTACGTATATCCTACAAATATATACGCTTATACTCACTTGTGGCAATGGTGATGCTTGGAAGCGATTGTTTATATGCTTTTGATTGTAAAAGAGAGTACCTGGTGTATTCTATTACAATCAAAAACATTAATAAGAAAAATATTTCAAAACGTTATTCACGGAGGTAAACCATTCATAGACAGTCAATCTTTACAAATGAACTTTAAAGAATTCAATCAGTCTTTACTTGTATAACCAAAAACTATAGTTGGTTTGGTATTCAGTTAGACAAATAAATTTAATATCTAATCTAAATTATAAATAAATGGTCATTTGTTTTTTTTTTAATCGGTGGCTGCCCTAGTTGGATAGGCCTTGTGTGATGTGTAAGTGAAAATGAAATAACTACATACATATTTTTAAAAAAAACTAAACTACATAACAATGTTAATTTTAACGAGTGACTATTTATTATCTTGAATTATTTTGTAAAAATCATATGTTTTTATTAAATTTTATTTTTTTTATAATTGTTTTATGAAATGCAGTTAAATTAATTTCTTTATTATTAAGTGACCTTAAAAAAATTATATTTTGACCTGCAAATGACTTGACTCGCATTGCACGCATATTTTATAGCTTCATATTTATTAATAATAATCAAATGGTTTGGTTTACGATGACGTTAGGAAGAATACAAGCATAATATTGATCTTGGCTGCTTTTACACTTTAATTTTATAAAGTATGTTGCACGTCTTATGCGTATTTGTCTTAGTTTTAGTAGTATCAATACTATCAATACAATCTCTTCCAAGTATTATCATCTGCTTTTATTTATTGCTTTTTTAAATAAAATAAATAAATCAGCTTCACGCTGTATCCCGGGGTAGGCAGAAGGAGCCTAGTGTTAAGACACTCCGTTCCCCACTTTCTGCCGAATTCTGGAGGCATTGAGTGACAGATCTCAACGCCGCTTCTAATATAGTTTCTTATTATGACATAGATTTGAAAAATATTCTTATTGATTCGACTTACTCCATGTTGATTCTTAAAAGTAGTTCGAGTAGTATTAAATAAAAAAGTAAATGATTGAATCAAACAGTATAATAGAAAATATTTTAATTATTAAGGAAAATAAATATTTTTGTTCATAGACACCTTGTGACTAAAAACTTACAGTATTATTTTTTATTCTGTTTTAAATGTTTCAATATAAAATTTCACTAAGAAATGATAAACAAAGTTGAATTTGAAGTTAATTTTAACATGTGCTACAAATATAAAATCTTTAGGTTATATTATGTCGTATCTCCATAGTTATTTTATAGTCTACTTAAGATTGATTTGCTTGAGTTGTTAGTTCTCCCGCGCCTCGCCTCTGCATGATAAATAAGCTTAGGTTTATGTGCTATTTTGTAGTGTAGTTATTGTGGGTCTTATTATTTATTGTAGAAAAAAATGTGTAAGTTAATTTTCGAATCTTAATTTTAACAAAACTTTCATTCGTTTGACTCTAATAAATAATGTAGGATTTGTTTTGTTGTTGTGACAAATGAATGTGAAATTGTTTAACTAAACTTAACGTTTATTAGTTTTCCATTACGTTTTGTATATTTTGTATGTTTTGTTTATGGAATTATAATTTGTTATTCTATATTTGATAGTATTTTGTCTTACACATTTTTTTCTGTAAGGAATAAACATAGACTTTCTTAAGCACATACGCACCGTCGCCTTGTACTTGCAAGTATTTTTTATAGATATATTTAGTGAATTTTCGTATAAAAAATTTTGGGTAACAGAATTTAAGCTGTCGTCATAATAGAATGCTCTAGACCATTGTCTAGACCGTTGTCAAGCTATACGATTTTAATCAAACGCCAAAATTTCCTTTATTATTAAAAAATATATATTTATCGTTGCTTTGGTCAAAAAGTTTTGATCAAGTTGCAAGATTCGGGGCAATGGAAAAAAAAATATTAATTTCTAAACCCAAGGTCAAATATTAATTATTTGTAAAATATTATCGATTTTTGTTAATTTTTTTTTTTCAATCACTTTTTTTTAGTTCAACCGTTCCATTTTATTGTTTACTATCTCGAATTTTATAATATCTTAGTAGGCCCCAAAGCGACGATATTTACATTTATTTATGTGCTTAATCTAAATGTACTTGCAATTACAAAATAAATCATTATTGCGGAGGGCGCGGGCGTGACATGATCTGTTGCTTGCAGCCTCCTCACCGACCTCTCGATAGTAGAAGACTGACGGCGAAACAAAAACTTACAAACCCATTTGAATAGGAATTTTTGACAAAAAGCGAATTGTACTAAGCATTTTTAAATGAAAAATGGTTTTTCTTGACTGAATGCTTTTTGGTCGAATATTTGTTTGAGTTGCGATTTTGAATTGGTTCAATAATTTTTCCATCAATTGTTTCATAAAGTTTCAAGATAATTGAAATGACTGAAAAATATGTATGTATGGCGACCTTTCTCTGAAATACTTGAAAGACCAAATCCTTAAAAAAAAATTTAACCAATTTTTTTAGTGAATATTTTTTAAATTGATAAAACTCACGCATCAATTGTAATGTAGCCATAAATAAATCGTAGAACATTCACTAATTGATAGTCTAGTTTTAACCGTCCTTTTACTAATACTACACTAACCTTTACAAACTTAAAGAAAAAATTGGATTGTTTGTAAGATCTGCTCGAAGTATTTGCATGTGTTCCTTGTAAATAACTTCCTATTTATCTTTCTAAAAGGTTATTCTAATAAGCATAATATCTGTTTGTTAATTAGAATTGTGTATAATAAAATAAAGTATATCATACAAAATATGTCAGTAACTAACCAAAGATATAGCAAAGACGTTGTTAAATATAAATTAATATAACGCTGTGTCCATGTTCGATTGATTTTCTGAAACTGTCAAAAAAAATTAACAGCCACCTATCATGTATACGTCTCTCGTTACATATGTTATGTATCTATAGTTAATTGCAGTATTGCAAGTTCAAACTCTGCGGTGATAAAATTTAGAAAATCGAGACGTTATGAAAATTTAACACACAAAAAGTTAAGGACCTCATTTACAGTACTTAAAATATAATATATACAGAAAAATATCTCCTCTCAACATTTGTTTTGGTTGTACTTTTTAATAGCAATCAACATGGTCGTATAGACAGACATTTGTCACAAATTAACATTAGCTTTAATGGTTCCGGCAGCTGTAGTCCGAAAATCTGTATTTAGATATGCATAATAAAATATTATCAATACATTTGTGTTTGTTTTGCATCCTCGCATGGCCGCACTCGCATGGTATATTAGAAACACCTCAAATGCTTCACGTATATTATTTATAGCTAACTTTTATTTTAAAATATTATAAATATTTTCATAAATTTGTGCTAGTATACATTATATTGAATTATTTATTAATAAAAAAATTACAAATACGACTTTCAATATATGTATGTAAATATATTGAAAGTCGGTACGGCATTTCTTTTGAAGTAGATATATGTAAATGTGTGATTTTTTCTTAATACTGTAAGTATCTTTTAGATTTTGTATATGACATTTCCTCATTTATTGCTTTAGTGTCGTTTATCCATTTTTCATAATGTATTAAATCATTTGTAGTAACTTAACAGTAATGGCGTATTTATTTTATTTTGTACCTCACATTATTATGATTCTAATAATCGTGCCATTTTTAATTGTTTTTAATACATTCACTCAAACTGCTTACACATATTCAGCCAGTGTTAGTTTCGTTTTAAAAATAACATTTTAAGCATCTTCTATAACTTTGTGTCATTTAATAATTTATTATGAAATATATATTATAATTACAGGATTAACTTATAAAGTATATTAATTGTAAAAGTTTTTTTAACAACAACATGTCTTTATCATCACTTTATCTTTAAACAAAATTTTACGTATATTGGTTATGTTTACTATTAATAAACATTTTTTTAGAGAGCCTGGTGGCGAAGGCACGCCGCCTGCGTCTCCTGGTGCAGCGAGAAGGACAAGAGATGATGATGTCTTCTTGAGATTGACTGGAGCTGCACCAGAACAAGCACCTCAAGGAACTGTTAAAGAAATTACGCTTAAAGTAAGTTTTTTTTTATTTAGAAATATAAAATATATTTAAAAAATAAAAAGAAAAAAAATTGTAAAATTACTATCCGACCTCGAGTTTAATGAATTAATTGAGAATATAGTGAAGTCGTATACAAAAGTATAATTTACTATAGCAGAAACCTAAGACTTTTTAAATTCTATTCGAATATCACTACAGACTTTGTCCGTACATTCACTTTCTGCTTGTTTTTTCTTATATATTTTCTTATATAAAATATTTACATGAACGTTTGTTATTCTTATACCTAAGAAAACGTTGTACCGTATAAAAATTTATAAGTTACTAGTAACTAGTATAGCTGTATTGTATGTTTTAATATATTTTATTAGTCTGGAATCAAATAAAAGATAGTTGTGGGCTCGATTTTCACTCGGAGAAATTAATTATTATCACTTCCTCGCTCTTGTAACGAGCCAAATTAGAATTTTAAAATATTTAGGAAATAAGGAACAGAGTGCCTTAAAAATAGGCTCTTTCCCTTACCTTGCTAGCCATGCGCGATACAGTGTAAAACTAAGAAAAATGTTTGTTTTTTGCTATATTTCACAGCGTTCTAGCGTCGGTGGTGGTGCAGGCAGTTCGTGGCTACAGTGTACTCACGTGGCGGAGGGTCACGTGGGCGCGGCGCTGTCCCTCGCCCCGACCGCCCACGCGCTCTACAGCGGGGGTGTGGGTAAGGAAGTTTCATATTATAATGTGCATTTTACAAATTTACAAAAAACTTATTGTTACTTGTGAAAATAAATTCCTAGCCTCCCATAAATCTGATGCTAAGAATTTATTCAGGAATCGTCATTTCTGTTGATCAAGACTCTTCTATATTAATAACTATAATTTATAATATTATTATTTTTTAGAGACCAGTCGTAGCGCAAGGGCACAAAGTATGACTGTCAACGGGACTGAGTTTGGGTTCGATCCCAACTCAACACGTAGTGCCAGAACTCGACGGAAAGTGGGGAACGGTGTCTTAACCCTAAGTTCCTTCTCCCTATCCCGCTGTGTGTGTGATTTTATTTATATTTTTATTTTATAAATATATTAAAAAATCCTATAATACTTTCCATGCCAAATAACACTTTGTAAGATGCTAAAATACTACTACATTGTGTATTATTCCTTTTGTTTCAATCAGATCGCACGGTGCGAGGCTGGGATCTAACAGCAGGCAGGGAGGCATGGCGTGCTTGGTGCGGAGGCGCAGTGGTTGCCCTAGCAGCTTCTGAATCTTCCGCCATGGGTCAGGATTCAAGAGTAGTGCTGGCTGCAGCTGGTGCCGCGGTCAAAGTGTTTGATACTAGGACCAACGGACCTAATGCTGTTTTGTGGTAACTTTTATTATAATGAAACACGCAGCTACAATTTTAAACGACAAAATGTGACTGTACTCGCGCGACTGTTGTGGGTTCTATTTGCAATAAATTAATATTTTCATTTCCTCGCTCTGGTACTATACTAAATGAAGCATGGAGTTTTTCCCTTCACTACTATTCGAGACATTGCGTTTTGAATAACTCGGCGGTGCGTGAGCATGGGTGTGTCTTAACACTATGTTCCTTCTGCCCACCTGCTGTATGCGAACAAACGTAACAGAAGCGAAACCAAATCATAAAAAACAGATACTTTATTATAGCTTTTTCTGCATATCTTGCATGAATTTTAAAAAATAACATTAATTCCATCCAGGTCGTCAGGAGCGAGCGGTCCCAACGCGGCAATACGAGGTGGTGAAGCTGCCGTTACGGCCATCTCTTTAGCTTCCCACAATAGGCTGTACATGGCCGCCGCGGATAAACTTAGATTGTGGGATTTGAGAATGTAAGTGTTTTATTAATATAACTATACAGGGAGGAAGCGTCTGGTCTTTAACAGGAGCCTCATCTATATATATAAAAGGACTTGTTCTGACCGACTGAGGAAAGACGCACGCACAGACGTAACCGCTGATGGTAGAAACGTGAAATTTGGACAGATGTTTTTTTTATAATTTGGACATCCACTAAGAAGGGATTTTGAAAAATTTTAACCCTAAAGGGATAAAATAGGGGTTGAAAGATTGTATGGATGTTTTTTAAAACGGCACCGATTTTTATAAAATTCGAAATTCAGACTCTTTAAAATATTTCATTGAACACGTGTTTCATGTTTTTTTAGAATTCACCTCCTTAGCGTTCAAATAAGGGGTTGAAAGTTTATATGGAAAAATCTTTAAATCGCCACAGATTTTTATAAAAATTTAAATGCAGACTATTAAAAATATTTTATTGAAATACTTACATTTAACATTAGTTTTAAATCGTCGTTGTCGAATTAGCATAATATAATTACTAATATTTTAATCATAAGTAATATTAAAGACTCAACATTTGTTATGATGGTACACTTAAATACTGATAATAGTTCATATTTTAAAAAAATATTCAGTAATTACATGTCATATTCACCACGATTTAAGATATTCGATTAATGATTAAATTAATATTAAACATCCAAATTCAAAAAAAACAAACACTTAATTGTAAAATGTCTAACAAACTTAGCCGCTTTATTATCTTTAATTTACATGCTAGGAAACTTTTAGTGTTTGCTTACGTCATTCTTTACAAAAGTGTTTTATGACGATAAATTTGTTATTTATTCTATATGAACAAATAACGTTTTTATAATGTGTTAAGCTTTTATAGAGTAGTTAAAAATGTGTTAAGCTTTTATGTTATCCCATTCTCAATCGTCTTCGGCTGCCTTAAGAGTGCAATATAAGGAGTGTGTCGCTCGCAGGCTGGAGTGCGTGTACAAGGCGTGGTCGGGGCACGCGGCGGCCGTGACGTGCGCGGCGGCGCGCGGCGACCGCCTCGCCACGGGCAGCCGCGACCACTGCGTGCGCGTGCTGGACCTGCTCGCCGCTCCGCCCGCAGGTCGCTGCCATTACACTACATTTAGTGCCTTTTGCCTACCCTAAATAAAAACCCTAAAAACACTACAATTTATTGATTTGATTTTTTTAACGTAATTTATGTAATTTTAAAAATACAGTTCCCTTTTTGTGTATTAACTTGGTATTTCAAGCAATAGAACTACTGATATAGTATATGAGCACTATATTAAAGTAAAACTAAGAGAACTAGAGCAGTTTTATATTCTTTAATTTAAAAATTTATGGACTCACAAGCAACTCATCAACATCTTCTTTTCATAATTCAGCTTATTAAAAATTTAAATATTTATTCAACTATCAACTTAATTATCTTTTTAAAACAAAACTAACATAAATTATAAGCTTTCTTGTTTGTTACATAACCCAGGTTCCTGGGAAGCGTGCAACCGTCGTCTCCTGGAGCCGCCGCACTACGACGGCGTGCAGGCGCTGGTGCTGCGCGACGCCGCGCTCTACAGCGCTTCACGAGACTCCAGCTTAAAATGCTGGTCTCTTACTGATAATACTCTTACACATGTATGTCGTACTTTATTTATTATTATAATTAGTTTAAAATTTTTATTGGAATTGTTTTTGATTCATAAATTCTAATGTTTTTAAGAAAATTGTAGTTGATTAAATATCTGAATATCGCTACATTTACACTGAGGCCAGTCGTGGCGCAGCGGCACGCAGTGTGATTGTAAAACCGACTCGTTATGGGTTCGAGCCCCACTCGAGGAGATGAAATATCTACTTAAATTTATAGTACCATTTCTTCGCTCGGGTGTCGAGGCTAACCGCGGAGTCGAGTTCTGCCACTCAACACGCAATGCCTCCAGAATTCGGCAGAAAGGGAGTGTCTTAACACTACGTTCCCTGTGCCTACCCTGGTGTGTGCGGGATACAACATGAAGCTAAATTTTAAGAGATTAACTGTTAGCGGTGATTTTTTGTTTTTAAATTTTCCTGTATTTCTTTCACTTTCTTGGTTTGGTCCGCGAACTCTCGCGTTTAGCGAATATTATCTAACTACCCTGTTAAAAAAGTAAATGACTGTAAATACAAAAAAAACTCTTACTAATAGACTTAATGAAGTCTCATGTATAAAATTTTAGGGCATATTAAAACAATATTTTGATACCATTGTGACATACGTATAACAACATAAATCGGCAGAGCGTAATGAACGCGCATAAGGGCTGGGTAACTGGTCTCTGCGCCGTCGGATCACTAAGCACAGGAGGCGCAGCCCTAGCTAGTTGTGGACGAGACCAGGCCTTACGTTTGTGGAGCCCTACACTACGCCCAATAGCTCCGCCTGCGGCTTTGCCTGACGCACCTGCAGCTTTGGCGGCTTGTGTCAAGACGAACGCGCTTTATACTGCTGGAAGGTAAGTTATTTTTGTCCACATTATTAATAATGTATTTTAATAATGTTATGAACTTCTTATTATTAATGTAATAGTTTTCATAAAAAGGCTTTTCTAAATTTTGTCAAAACGTTGAGATTTTAATGACAAAAGTTAATTATAAAAAAACTCAAGTAAATCTAAGATAACGGACAGACCAAAACAACACGTTATATTAAGATCAAAGAACTCATAGTAACTTAAATAACATTCCTTAACACTACAAATAACTATAATTAGAAAAGTTACAGTTCGCCACAGAATATTTAGTTTTTTTTTAAATATCGAAGGAATACAGATATTATAGAAAAATGTAGTAATATCTGTATTATTATATAATGTCTGTAATTTTTTTTCCTTTCTTTTCTCTAAAGAACTGTATTTATTCACTTTGTGTTTTCTTAAAAATATTGAAGTTCTCTAAATATTAGGTATACTAACTATCACTTTTTCTTCGTTATTGGTGACCGACAGACTAATTGACTAATTACATTGGTATATTAATTGATAAGTATAAAGTATATACACAAAAGAAATCTCCGTGGAGTTAACATGTGAGTGTGTTGCAGCGGCGGCGAAGTGCGCGCGTGGCGCCTCGTCGAGACCTGAGCCCAGGTGCACACACAGAAACACACAACTACGTACAATACACACAAACGTACACACATAAACATGTACACACACACACACATATAGCACAATAAACAAGATAAAAATAAAATTTATTATTTCATAATAAATATTTGTATTTTTTTTATAATTTAAGGATTGCTCTATATTGTAGAATAAACGATCTAATGGAGATACGAAAGCTTTTATACGATACTTGATCAGTTCTGATAAATTTCAGGAACAAATTTTATAAACTTGCTATATAAAAATAAAGTTTCGTTAAAATAGTCTGTTCTCCACTTTCACGCAATTAATGACATTTGCATCATGATATTAAAGTAATAATATTTTTATCTTGTCACTATATACATTCATTATTTATTCATTACAAACATTCACGCTTGACGCATTGGTACATAATAACATATTATCAACAAAATTGATTCTCGGTGAGTATTGGTCGTTTGCCCCTCAGCTTGCACGCGTCGTCGCCGCTTCACCACTGTCATTAACGGCAAATGTACGCTTAGCTTCGGGTATTTGACTTTTTGACTGTTTTTATCTTTTTGTCTTCGTTTCTGTTTACTTGTTCTTGTTTAAAACAAAATATTAAAATCAGGACAAAATATAACAATAATAGTCAATACATACATATTACAATATACTAATCACTCCTTAATTAAATTATATATTTATTAATTAAATAAAGTTTATTTCATACAAATATTTTAATATTGTAATAAATTATTTTCGTTTTATATGATAGGGATGCACTACAATGATGTAGTTTTTTTTTACTATTTTCGATGATTGAGCTATATATGACTTGGTATATTTTGAAATTATATCTATGTAATAACCGTATAGTAATTTTTTTGTGTTAAAATATTTAATATTTTTATATCACGTCAAATACCCATTTTTCTACTTTTATTAGAACTTTTTTCTATGATTATTTTTCTTTTGTGTGACTAACAGTTGTATTCCTCCACGAGCTTTCGATGTAGTACTAATCACGTCACATTCTCCTCGTGTTACTTTATAATATTTTTTCCTTTTCTAGACTTAGCTTTCGTTGTAGATGTTAGAGCAACTGTTGTTTCAAAGTTGCTTGTTTCTTCAAATTTTATGATTTTTGCACTAAGTGAAGGTTAAATAAGTTATTTATTTCATTGAAACGTTTAGTAAAAAATTCTATTAATGGATTTGAGTAAAATAAGTAGTTTAATTGACCTTTATAAATCGAATTTTATTACATAAATGTTACAAATAGTTTGTTCTCATTTGTAAGTTTATCGTAGGTTAAGTATTTGTAAGATTTACTACTACTACAGTATATAAAAACTCAATCAAGATGGCGTAAAGAAAACCAATTTGAAAACTTACATATACTTAAGAATACCCTATGGTACTTATAATAAAATTATATTTTTTTTTACCTAATATATTAATATTCTAATAAGATACGTATAATCTATATTTTCCAGCTCCGGTCGTGTCCGTTGCTGGCAGATCCGTTCGCGGTGACCGGGCGAGGGGGCGTCCCCTCCGCGCTCGCCGCGACGCGCCTGGCGGTGACACCCCTTGTTTATAACTATATGGCCTTGAATATTAGCAATATCATTATAAAATATATATGGATATAAATATGTATATCATTTAATGGAAATAAGCACATTTTTTATTTACAGTAAGCGATATAATGTTTGTTTTTGTATTCTTGGTAACCGGGAGAGGGAATTCCCCACTGCGGTTACATCTCTTAAAAATTGTACGGCATTCATACATCATCCAGTATATGTAGATGTATGTTAAAAATCGAAGGAGACTAAGGGCTAGCAGTGAATCATTTAAAGGTCTATAAAAGAAAAACTTTTAAACCTTTCAATGTATAAATAAAATATTATTAATTTAGTTATGAAGTAGATCTGAATTATTAATTTAGTTATGAAGTAGAATTGACTAATAAGATTAAATAATAATATAACTCATATAATCCACGATATATTTTATAATCGGATAATACTTTTAGAATCATTTTACTGTTTTTTTTTTATTTTGTTATCTTATGTATTAAATAATATCTTAAATCCAAAAAAAGTCTTGTGTATTTGAAGGTTTATAATTGAATAATATTAATATTTTCTTAATGTAATAAATATTGTTTTTGCATAGCAATATAAACTAAATGTATACCAATGTTAGGCTTTTGAATGTTCCTTGAAATTATTTAAAATGTGTTTAACAAAGATGTCGGTATAGAAAAATAAGTTCATAGCACATTTTTTAAATTAATAATTTTATAAGCTATTTGAAACAAAACTGAGGAACATTTGAACGTCAAATTAAAACTATAAACTTTTACTAATCGTATGACAAAATTAGTTCTCAGTAAGACTATCGTTATAGTATACCTGTTAATCGTGACGCTCCTTTATAAAAGACATGAACACTTATACGAATTAAAAAAATCTTTATTTTCAAAACTAAAACTACGTTAAATTAAATTAAACTTAAAGTGTAGGTTAATCGTATTTTCAAACGGTTGAACGTTTTTTTAATTCTGTGGTCACAGTAAATTAGACTTTTATACATACAACTAACTTTTGATACCTAAATAGACCTGTTATCACAAGCCAGTTTCTTTTCAATTAATTTAAAATGTATCGATATGATAATAGTACTGTTAAATATCGTAATACTGGATGTAGATGATATAATTATGAAACACGTAATTGGCTTTAGTTTATCAAAAACTAAAGAACTATAAGAGAAGAATGTAGAAATTATAATAATTAACTATCGTAATTTTTTAAGTGAAAATATATAACAAAATATAAATGTTACCACAAAAAATATTGGTTTTATAGGTACTAGTTATTGAATTGTTGAGAAGAAAATCGTTCTAAGGACGTAGAAATGGAATTTAATATTTTAGAAAAAACATCAATACTTAGCAGATAGTGCAATGTTACCTTATTAAATAATAATTATTATTTCAACATCAATCAAAAAAATAAAAACTTAAGTAATTCATTTTAATATATATCTTTACAAAAGTTTATTAAGGGCATTCCATTATTCGAAATCATAGGCTATTTTCTTGTAAACATATCATATTAGTATAATGAAAGTATTACTAGCTTTCATCTGTTCATAATGAATATTTCAAACTAGACATATAACCAAAAAAATATACTTACTACTTAAGAAAAAAAAATGGGTTATTTGTCCTAGCAGTAAATGACTACAAAATCGTAACTTTCTTCAAGCATATTATTAGAAAATGAAAAAAAATTTAAATGTTCTTATCAATTTTTATTTCTTTCCTTATTTCTTTTAAATATTTTCATTCATACGAAATAAAGAAAATTTATTTAAATGGAAAATACAATATAATTTGACAAGCTACTATTCATAATCATCTAAGAGTTGCATACAAAACAAGATGGCAACCAAAATATAATTTAATCTCCATCAAAAGCCGTCTTTAGTATCTAAAATAGTATAAGTTACAGCCGTAAGATGTCGCAACAAATGGCCTTCAACAGATAATAATTTGTTATTCTTATATCAACTGTATTGCTTTAGTATACAAGCGCCTTAGCTTCGTAGTTGTTAGTCAAATGTAATCAAGTAGCAAGACTTAAGAGAAACTCCATAGTATATGCCAATATATTATTGCCAAAAGACGCACATTCTGACTGTTTAATTTAGGACTATACAGTTTTCCTCTATAATGGCAACCTTATTTTTCGATCATACTCAGAATATTTGATCTAATTTATGAACAGATTTCTGTCTGTATTCCATCATCACATACTATTCTATGTTCTGAAACATTAATTTTAATTCATAATTAAGACAGTAATATAGAAGTTGGTTATAATACTTTCACCAATGATATGTTAGGATTATTGCATTGAATGTTCGTTATTGTGCAGTTCATGATCGCTTTGGGCTCAATTTAACATTTATAGTTACTAATAAAATGTAAAGTAGTCATGAATATTCAAGTGATCATATAAAGAGCTTTGACAGATATGTGTTATTTATACATTTATATTTTAATTACGAATTATGCTTGAATTATATAATTTAAACAATGTAATGAACTTTTAATGTGATCGTCAAATATGTAAATGGAGCAACTAGCTCCCAATGTCCTATGTCTAGTTTGCAATGCATTCTTTTTTCTTTTTATTTTTTTAGGCCTGGAGGCTCTATTATCGCATATTCTGTGTAGCAGTGTAGGCGGATGGAGCCTAGTATAAATGCACTCTGTCCCAACGCACCGCCCAATTTTCAAGAGATTGCGTATTGAGTGGTAGAAATCAAATCACACTGTCTTAGTGCCAGCGAGGTAATGAAAATAAATCATTTTCACCAGTACGAATAGTGTCCATAGCCGTTGCATTTACAGCCCGGCGCTGTGCCACTGCGCCGCGATGGTCTCTTCAATTTATTTCTGTAGTATAGAAACTGTCAGAGATCTTTCTATGGTCACTAAGTATAAATATAACGCAATATTCATGTCATTTATGTAACATATAGTCTGTGATTAAACGATCAATTATATTTTTATACATTCCTGTGCTACGGGTACACTGTGACACAAACTATATACATGCATACGTTAATTTTAAATATTTTTTTACATTGATACTGTATATAATAGGGATGTATAGGTTTAATTTTTTATGTATAAAATTTTACAAAAAAAAAATTTTTTTTGCGTGTTGTGACGTCATAAATTATGTTCAATTGGAAAAATTTAAAAGATTTTTTTTTATTACTTTTGTTTATTTCTGTCAAACTCTACCAACATCCTTATTAACATAAAACTTAAAATTTTTATCACACATTTTAAATTAAGGCTATGATTAAGATTTTTTTCAGTATTATAATTCTGTACCTCTTATTGTTTTGTTCGAAAGAACTGAGGCTATGAGAATGTTTTAGCTAATAAATGTTTATGCAAACGTTACTATTTAGTGTCGCGAGATATTTTATTTTTATGTAGAGTTGCAAAGCTTCTCTTTAACTCGAGGCTAGTTTCTCGCAAATAGTGACTATGTAGAGAAAACGTAGAGTTAACACACTCCGTTCTCCGCGCACCGCCTAAATTTCGATCCATAGGGTGTTAATCTGTGGTACTGATAATTAAAATGATTTATTACCCAGAGTGAGAATCGTACCCTCAACTGTCGCGTTTACGGTCAGACTGAGTCGTCGAGTCACGCAGGCCTCGAGATATTAGTATTAACGTTTTTTTTATTGTGTGAATGTGTTTATATTTTTATTATGTTATCTGTGGAGTGAAAATTGATACTTTATGAATTTATAATTTTGAATCTCAATTTAGTATTATCGGTGCAAATATTTTTAATAGTCACATAGTCATTGTCACTTATATATTTATTTTTTAATAACAGTGCAATGTTTTAAATTTCTTGTGTATTTATGTGTAACTTCAATAAAATTAGAAAAATGTATTTTATTATATAATTGTTCTATCCCGTATATTTTGGTCAAGATTAGATTAATTTGGAATATGAAATTTTATGTACGCGTATCTTCATCGAATTATTTGCTATTTAAGTATTGTTTTAAGTGTATTTTAAATAAATTTCGTTTTTATGTATTATGTTTTTTATTTCTTATTACCATATTAGAGCAGGATTTACCATCAGTTATTTCTGCAAAATAAAACGATTCCTGTATGACAATTTTCTTAAGTGATACAGAAGGATGCGACACGTTTTGTCGATGATTTTTTATTATTTCTAGTCCTTCGTATATTCAACTATCCAGTAATCTTTCCTATTCTACTGTAAAAAAGGCTTTGTGCCCCCAACTAGTACTTGTGCTTTGCTTAAGCATTTTATTAGAGAAAAAATAGGGCAGTTCAAAATACTTTTCGCTCTTTTTACCATAGGCTTCCTTTTTTGCCATTTCTGCTACTGAATAGGAGCTGCTTGGTTTGTGTGACTTTGTCATGATAATATGAATATCCGTCACCATTTTTAATTTGAATCAAACACTCCGCAAAAAGGACACCATGCATTTAAGAAATATTTTTGATAAAACACTAACTAAATGTGCGACCACGAGGCTTTTCGTCCACTCTTTGATCCGAATTTACAAAACACAAGTAATTTGGAGAACATTGAAGAGTCCAAATCAATCAAGAATGGCTTTTGATCAACATGGGATGATAATTTTATCATCATCAGTACTAATGAAAATCGTCTTATTTTCATATAAAATATCTATTTATCAGAAGATTTAAAGACTGATTTAGTTCAAGAGTTCATTAAGTTTTTCATTCAAAACCAGATTTCGTCTCCAAGGTTTTAGTTTCTGCGAAATCAGAGTTCGCAGAACATTTATTGTAACTTAGATTAGATATGACTACACACAAGTTATTAACGTCTGGAAAGAGATTATATTTGACATATTTTGAGACAACGTGACGATATCATCGATGGGTTTCGTTAACAAGATAATTAATTACTGTTCAATGCTTGTTGATTATTGTGTAAGTACATACATTATGCTGCTTTGATTAATTAAATGAGAGTCAAAAACTATTTCTCCTCTAATTTCAACGTTATTGTCAGATTATAGCAATAACATGCGAACTGACAATTGTAGAGGCAGGGGAAAACTAGTATTGTTACATAGATGTAATGCATTGCAATTTATTTATAGTGTAGACACTATAATAAGTTAAGTTAGAAAACCTATAATCTATATACGTTTTCTAAATAAGTACTTTTCTTTCCTAAGTGTGGAATAACACTTTAAAAATGTTAAAATAGGTTAACACTAACCTAATATAATTAAAATTAATTTAATTTTTCTTATCAAACTAAAATATTTGTGATCACATTGTGACATTTACAGTAAAATAGATTTGTAGTAAGCAAAAATCAGTTTAGTGTTAAATAAGACATGTTAGTAATAATAGAAAAGAAAACTCAACTCCAGTTACGAAATATATTTAAATATAAATATGATGAAACACGACAATATGTATTCTTAAATATATATTCTTACATAAAAAAAGCGTCCATTAACTGTCAGTATTTGTATTTAGCGTGTTTCGCGTGTTTCCTATGGTGTGGGGGCGTGGCCGGTGAACGCCTTCGTCTGTCCCTTTCTCTTTCCCGCTCGCGTTCTCGGTCCCTCTCTCGTTCACGTTCACGTTCTCTCTCCCTATCACGTTCCCGAGAACGGTCTCTTTCACGTTCACGTGATCTTGATCTTGACCTCGATTTTCGCTCCCTGTATCAACAGTAGATTATGTCAAAATGTTATGCAAAAATCTATTATTTATCCTCACGATTACAGATGATTTTGTAAAACTTGATAATAAGAATCGACTTTCGAAAACTAAAAGGGTTTTCTGAAAAGAATATCAAGTTAATTCTATAAATTGTAATATTTAAATTTTTTAGTGAATTTTATAAAAAAAAATTACATGGCAAAATTTTCTTGCACAAATTAATTAAATACATAAAAACATATTAGAAAGCATTAATGTTACAATTTTACTTTAATACAAAAAAAAAATCAAATCAGCTTCACGCTGTATCCCGCACACAGCAGGGTAGGCAGAGGGAACCTAGTGTTAAGACACTCCGTTCCCCACTTTCTACCGAATTCTGGAGGCATTGCGTGTTGAGTGGCAGAACTCAACGCCGCGCTTGGCCTCGACAGCAGAGCGAAGAAATGGAAATATAAATTTAGTAAATATTTCATCTCCTCGAGTGGGGATCGAACCCACAACCAGTCGGTTTTACAGTCACACTTCGTGCCGCTGCGCCACGACCGGCCTCAATACAGTGACTTTAATACAGTGGTCTACAAAGACAGTTTGTATAAAACAGAATGCAAACTAATGCATAAGACTTTAGACCTGCCAGTGACAGAATTTTTATTATATTACGTGATTCTCTAAGCCTGTAAGTATATATATATAACTGGAAATTAAATATTTAACATTTTCAATGGACAGATGTATATTAATGGGGATGGGGTGGTTTAATACCAGATTCCTAGGTCCTCTCTGCCTACCACCCTGCTATGTGCGGGATACAGCGTACAGCGATCAACGAGCACGACTTTTGTTAAATTCACTTTACTTTTATTCATATTTAAAATAACGCGCTAACTAGACGCGGTCCCACTTCGCGACGACGCCCTTTTATATAAAACTTCATAACATTTATAAATCGATATGAGTACATACATATACATATATATACGTAGTACAACTATGCTTTAACAGCCCCACAATGTAAATTTAAAAAAATCATTACATACATGCACCAGGACCGCATAATTATAAAGGAGCTATGTATGTAACTACAGGAAGTCATTAATAAGCAAATGAACTCGCCACTATGTACCGCTTATTGCTCACGACAATAGGCGGTACATTTGTCCTGTTTGGAAAATGACCAATCGACCAATCGTTTGTGGCTGCGTATAGTACAATAAATTCTTCCTTAAAAAACCTATCAAGCGTTTCTGTTGTCCTAGTACTCACGTTTTGTAATATGTAAAAACGAGGGAACGTCGTCCATACGACTCATGGAAAATTTCATTTAAAAATCGTATGACTATTGAATTTTAAAATAAATTTGATATAATTTAAATAAATTTTCTTAATTCAAATTCAAAATATTCTTTATTGAATAGACTAGTAAGCAACCAAAGCAAGCAAAGCTACCACCGGTTCGGAAGGCAGTTCTGCTGAGAAGAGCCGGCAAGAAACTCAACAGTTGCTCTATTCAATTATTACACATGGTATAATTTAATTATTACACTAACTGGCAGCTATCACTATAGCACTAAAAGAAATTCTAAATGAAATTATAAAGCATAAAAAGAAATTCTAAATGAACGATAAAAGGTGATTTTTTCATGATCGTCACATAGTTGATACTAACAACGCGGACATATGTGATTTAAATAAACAATAATACTACATACGTATGCCTGGACCTCTTAGGCGGAGGCGACAATGTAGGCTCCCTAGACTTTTTGGACTTGCGCGAGGTCGACGAAAAAGCATCGTCGTCTAAAACACTGGTTGTAGTGGCTGCACTGGGTGATCCTTCTTCTTCTTTTTGGTCCTTTGCTTCTTTAAGTGCCTGTTAATATTTTTTATTATGAATAATAATTAATATGTATTTAGCGGGATACACAGAGAGACTTAATAACTTAGCATTAAGACACTCCGTTCTTCACGTAAATTTCCGAGACATTGCGTGTTGAGTGACAGAACTTAACGCGGCGTATTGGATACCAGAAATAGGAAATGCAAATAATCAATTCCCTCGAGTGGGATATAAACTTATCTGCCTGCAATTTCAGTAGATGTATACGAATCGAGCCACCTTTTTAATAAGCTTGCGTCTGTAATGTTGTATTTGCGCCTGAGCAGCGAGCCCCGGGCGCAGAGTGCGCGCGCCCGCCTCCAACTCATCCGCGTACTTCAGTACTCGCACTTCGATGTCGCGCAGCGTCTCGCGCCGCAGCGACGCCTCGCGCGTGTCGCGCGCCTCGCGCGCCTCTCGGGCCTCGTGCGCCTCGCTCGCGTCGCGCGGCGGCGATTGAGCTTCTGTGCTGTTGGATTATGATACAGGACAATTAGCTTTCGTGTTCGTTATTGAAAACTACTCAAAACAAATAATAAACTTATAAATGTATTTTAAAAATAAAATTGTAACTGATAGTAATTATGTTGAACGCAATATTTGACACGGATATAACTATAGTAAATAATTTTGTTTATAACCCGATTAAAATAAAGCGAATACTAAATGTTAAGCAAAAATTACCAAAATACAATAGCGAAAACTGAATTTATATTGATGAATCCGTTCATGAGATTAGCGGGCACAAATAAACAAAGAAACCGACAAACAGTTAAAAAAATTAAAATATTTGTATTTATAATAAATTCATTCATCTCATGCCCCCAATAATAGATTTCCCCATATATCTTCAATACAGACAGCGATAAGTTACAATTTTAATATATGGTTAGATTTGTATTTACGTACAGATAGGAAGGATTGCGCAGATATAGGAAGTATTTCATAACCTGGACAGAACATTTGTAAAGGAAACAATTTATCAGTTAAAATTAATTAATTGCCTTTTTTTACAAAAATCTTAAAGGTATAAAACAAACATATGAAAGATTAGTCTAAATTTTGGGCACGCCATTTCTATACACATTACACATATAAAGGTATATTTATAGTAGGATTACTTCGATCATGACCGTTCGGGTCAAATAATTACAATCACGAGAGGCCGCGTGATTGATTCTATCACTAACATCATATACAACCAATCACAAACCGTGTACACGTCGATGACGAAATTCAAACAAAGGATCGACATTCGACATGAGACCGATAATCGGCCGCTTTGACGTCACGAGCTCGATCTTGACTCTCGTTCTCGCTAACTTATTTTTATATCGATATCAAATACAGTTTTAAAAAATGGATATGGCAATATAATTTATTTGATTTCGAATTTAAATGTCATTAATCATTATTATATATATATTATTATCATTAACTCATATTCACTTTATCTCTCTAGCATAACGCGAGTCATACATCTTCGCGAATTGAATCATTCGAATTATTGGGTCATATGAACCGGTTCACCCTCACACATGATCGTAAACGATATCGATCACGGTGATTGAACGATTGAAACAATGCTAATTTATAGTTCAGTTTACAAATTGGGCATGCCATTAACTTCTGTCTGATTGATCTATGATGGGACGGCGCGTACGCAGCCCCCACTATCAAAAATTACGCGTCCGAGTAATCCGCATTAGGGATAATCGCAGAGGTCAACCCGACCGCAGTGCAATGGAGGGGCCTCGCTCTGGGGGAACCGCCTTCGTGATCACGGTGTCCCCTACGCCAGGTAAGTATGCTTATCGCTCGGTAATTTTGGGTCGTAATGTTTTGCAAGATAGTTTTGCCAGCGCGATATATTATAGGGTTTATATACTATAGGGTGTATATGTAATTTATTTCGCAAGTACTACATTTGATCTGGTGCTTTGTAACATATACATTGCTTATGGTGTATATGTAACACAAATGAAGTTCATTTCGATATTAACCAACATAAATAAATCAATTGAATTAAACTGAGCTTTGCATTTGTGTGATTTTAAAAGTAAAGACAGAAAAAAACTTTCTGAAATAAAGTTTATTATCAACAAAAAAAAATCTACACAAAATATATATTATTCTTTTACGCATTATATTACATCCTCATAATTATTACTCTCGTCAGATGAGTTGTTACCGATAAATTATCAAGTATAATGTCGTGTCCACATTTGATTAACTTTTATTTTCTTACTGTTTGGTTACATGCAATTTCTTCATTCTTGTACAGTAATAGTGCCAACTTTATTTTTCACATTTAATAAATTGAGCACAAAAATCAAATATTAAGAATTAAATATGTGACGCTGCTATCAGTACAAGAAGTGAAGGTCGGTAATCAAAAAGCAGTATAAACTAGCTTAGGCCAGGCCAGTGACGTTATATCTACACTAACATTTATGTTTAGTAGAGACGGAGAAGGAGACAAACGTTGGCAGTAGGCTATAAATAAGAGACGAAAAAATGAGAAAAAAAATAATGACAAAATATGACATATGAAAAAGTGAGTGAGTGTGTGGTAAGAGAGACAAGGGAATTCTCGCTGACCTATGACAACAAAATATCGATGATGATGATGATGATGGAGATAGGTTACGTGTGTTTATATGGACCCAATGAAAAGCATATATTAAAAGTTGTTGACAGAAGACGAGGCGAAAGAGGTATGCGATAACCACAACGTTTGGCACTCCGTTCTTTCTGGCTAATAAGCGTGAGGCGAAAAAAAAAGTGAACAGAGCTGCGCTTTGTCTTCTTATCAGAACTTGAAATCTATATAAAAAAAAAGTGCAGAAATATTGCTTATTTTTATGTAAAATATTTTATTTATCACTTATACTGCAAACTTCATCTAACACTGCCTCATCTGCCAGCTTCATCTAACCTCCTACCTCTCAACATAATCTTCAACGACCGTGGCCTCGGTAGCGGGCTCGACGCTCTCCCAGCGCGAGGGCACGAAGCCGGCCACGCTGCGCTCTTCTGCATCACCGTCTTCCGCATCCGGGTCGAGTGGTATACCGTCTATGTCTTCGTCAACTGGTGGAACAAAATATATAAAAATTTGAAAATAATAACTAAATGTACTTCTCATACGTCTTACTAATGATAATTGATACTAAGCTTTTGCAATATAGTGTAAATGTGATATCAAAAGTGCTAAATTCAAGTTAATAAAACGCAAAAAGATAATAAGAAACATCAAAATATCAAGGATTGTGGATACCATACACAAATCTAATATGGCTCAGAGTCGTAGTTGAGTTAAGTTGGGCGAGTTGATACAAATTATAGTATTAGTGAGTAAAATTTTATTGAGTTAGTACTCACCAGGTATGCCATCAATATCACTAATATCAGCATGTACAGTAGCTTGCACAGGCCTCTGTTCCGCAAGTCGGCGTAGGGCTGCACCGTCTAGTGGACCAGAGCCCCCGGAGCCCCCAGAACCGGCTGAGCCTCCTGATGCTGTCGAGCCCGAGGGAGAGACTGTACCATCAAGTTGACTGTCTGTGTTCTCGTTATCTGGACGGGATTCGTCTTCCTGTGTAGGTGCAGTTTGAATTATTTAAATACATATATTCATATATACGGTAATATTTGTATTCTTAATTTGGTCAGTTCATTACTAGTGCGGATGGCAGAAGAACAAAAAAATCGGCAAAGTGCGATTTGGACTTGAGCACGAAGAGTTCCGTAACATGGTCTATAAAACTGCCAAAATCACGTTTGTTGTATTTGTATATGAAAGCCAATTTAAATATTTTCACCTTTTTATCCTTTGAGTACGGAATCCCTAAAACACGCACAAAGCTGTATTTTGATAGTGATCTTGGGTAAACTATTACCAATAAAATATCCGATGGGGACTTTTGACAATTATTTATTGTGTGTGTTTTTATTTGGTGTGTTCAAAAATTAAGGTAAATTTTCAAATTTCGTGGTCTATGTAACGTTGACACAAGTATAATATATCTGAGAGGGATCACTTTAAAGGAGACAAAATAAAAAAAGATGAATTGAAAAAAATCAAACTCATTACACCTCGTACGTACATACTAATTGAAAAAAAAATGATCAGATTTCTCTATAATTTTTTTTAGCATACGAGATATCAACTTAAGTAAGATATTGAGTTAGTATAAAATAGTGAGAATGGCCGCACCCCCGCGAGCGCGGGCGCCTGCCCCAGGAAGGCGTCGTTGGCGGCCAGCAGCAGCTCGGTGGGGTACACGGCCCAGTCGGCCCACGCCTGCAGGGTGCGCGTGACGCGCGCGCGCAGCCCCTCCTGCTGCAGGCGCGACGACGTGCGCGCCCACGCCGCGTGGCACGCGCGCATCATGTCCAGCAGGCGCGCCTGGAACCTGCCTCGCTCATGAGGTACAACTATAAATGTCCTTTGAACATTCCTAATATCAATGATTACATTATCTAACATTTTTTAAAAATAAAATTACTTTTATACAACAATAAAAATTTAAATAACTTATTGGGTATTGTTTGATTTTATTAATAATCAAATTATAGAAGTTTTATAACAAATCTATTATTTTTTAGTTGCCAGCCATGGCACACTAGTCACTAAAGTAAGAAGTAAATCAAGAAGACACTAGAAATGAGAACAAACAAGACTACTACTCATTAGCTCACTTTCCCTCTGACAGCTGATCTGAACTGCTGAACTGACTAAAACTGGACACAGCATATTTCGCGGAAGCCGATGATAATATTAGTGTCTATGGACTCATGTATACAAACACACTACATGACCTATTTCTTGTAGTCAAATTCTTGGACTTAAAGGATTATTATCCTCTACCAGTACAACTGCTATCTCCCAACACTCACCTCTATTTCATTTAGCTCACTTTTGAAATGCTCATAAATTACACAATAAAATGATGAAAAGTCCACACTCACGCAGCCCTGTAGGCACTGGCATTGGTCAACTTGGCCTGTGCGTTGTGCAGTATGTCCGACACGAGGTACAGGCGCGCCACGCGCCGCGGGGGCGGCGTGCGCGGCTGCGCGAGGGACTCCGCGAGGCAGGCGGCGACCTCTCCGGCGGCCTCTGCGTGCTCCAGGCACCACGCCATGGCCTCGCCTATACTGCGGCGAGCGGGGGTTAGAGCGCGGATTATTTCCTCTAGGCGGTCTCTCTGGCTGGAAGGCAACATACTTGTCAGTATTCAATTTAAAACGTAATTACTGATAAAATTTGTCTGTCAATAATATTACTTCATAGTAATATTTTTTATTTTTAAATTTCTACTTTTTGTAGGCCAGTCCCGGTAGTTCGTGTGACGAAGTGTGACTGTAAACGCGACTGGTTGTGGGTACGAACCCCACAAGAGGAGATGAAATATTTATTTAAATTCATATTTTCATTTCTTCGCTCTGGTGTCAAGACAAAGCGCGACGTTCAGTTCCGCCACTCAACACGGCAATGCCTCCAGAATTCGGCGCAAAGTGGGAGCAGTGTCTTAGCACTAGATTGACTCTGCCTATCATGCTGTGTGCTCGATATAGTGTGAAGCTGAATTTTACTTTTTTTCAAATAAAAGTAGATTACATATTTTATTATAATTTTTAAGCCACATGCAACAATGTTAAATATAATCCAAGTAAGACAGGCAGAGGTAACCATAAAATAAGTATACAGTCCATACAGAAAGAATATTCTCTGCTTTTTTCCGCAATTCAAGACATTTTGTGTAGAGTCTATACCATAGTCAAAAAACTACATAATAAATTTTCCCAAATAAGGATTAAACAACCAATAGCCCACATAATTATTTTAAAAAAAGCAAATAAAATCATGATATGAATGAATTTTACGAAGTTCAAAGATATTATTTTTGTTTATATTTAATTTGACGTTTTTAGTACAGCAATAAAACTTACTTATTAGACAATGTGCCTCTAATGTTTTCTTTGGCATCTTCTTCCTCTACTAATTCGTCAGGCATGCCAGCGGTATACAGGTTCATTACCGGCGGGCGCCATACTGATCCACCTGATTTGATGCCCAATAGATAGAGATTAAATAGTAAACATTTATAAAACGCTGTTGGGTATATTTTTTTTAAACAAGCACTGTTTTACGACATTAACATAAATACATTTGAAATATTTACATTCTCTCAAATATAAATCTTCATTGAGGCCCAAATAGTATACATCCAACATTTAGAATTACTGTAAATATTTTTTTTTACTATATACTTTGTTATTATATTACTTTTATATTTCCTAATAAATGTTATTTTATTTACAAAATCTTGCTTTCATCTAACCTTTAAACATTCTGAAATCTTCCAAATTCCACTGCTTAGGCGTATCTCCTTGCAACATTGAAAATAATTTCCACCTATAGTATATATGCGCAGGGGACTGGTTTTCGAAGAGAAATCGAAAGTATGGATTACTCATTTCCTTGTTCATAATGATAGCTTCGAACATTGGACCCTCGCGGATCACAAATTCCACCATACGATGTATTAGCATTAGGATGTTTCTGAAATAACAAAGAAAAGTGGTTATTTTAAATAATAATTTGAACATTATCTACATGTCACTTACATGACGGTGTAGAGACAGGGAATCTAGTGTTAAGACACTCGCCTCGTGCCTCGACACCAGAGCGAAAAAATGAAAATATAAATTTAAATAAATATTTTAGTCCTTCGAATGGGGATCGAACCCAGAACTAGTCGCATTAATTAACATTCACACATTTGTGCCCTTACGCTACGAATGGTCTACATACCATCTGTTTATAAATATTTTTTTGTTTAAAATATTATCATTTGAAATATGACTCACCTTTCCGTTGGTATGGCTACTTTGACAATAGATTGTGACAAAATCTGGAAATGCATAGAATAAAAAAAAATATTTCAAATATATTGTTATAATACAATAACATTTAATTATGTTATTTGAGTACAATTTATGTACAAGATGTTACCTGTTCATAGTGTTGACGTTCATCCGGGTCGTTTGGGTAATGATCACCTGGTCGTACTCTTGGTATCTAAAATGAACAACAAAAATTGGTGATTTAAAGGGATGTTCAGAAGGTAGTGGAGGCTTCCAAGGCTGTTCTACCGATGGTGGAATATATATATATATATATATATATATATATATATATATATATATATATATATATATATATATATATATATATATATATATATATATATATATATATATATATATATATATATTTATATGAGTGTGTACTGGTGATAGCATCACCACTTTACAACAGCGTAGCTTCATCTCTTCTTCTTCATTCTTCTTCTTATGACCTACACTTATAAACTACAAATATAAACGACATAATCACCTTTCCAACTAAATGTTTGGGTGGTTGAGCATTAAAGGGCAGTCCGGAAGGCGGTGGTGGCTTACAAGGCTGCTGTAGGGAAGGTGGGATGTATATAGGTACAGGTGGTATTACCACTGCTTTACCCCATCCGAGCTTCATTTCGTAGCCCATTATTTCTTTGCCTGTGATTAAAATTAAATTACTGCAATCAAAAACTACTAAACATTTAATGGATTCACTATATATATGTGTAAGAGTCGTCGATGCAAGACGAGAACCTCAGAGCAGTGCCTAAGATTTGCGTCGTATCGTGCAGCGGTGAGTTCCGCCACTCAACAAGCAATGCCTCTAGAATTCGGCAGAAAGTGGGGAACGGACTAGGTCGCCTACCCTGCTGTGTATGGGATACAGCGTGACGCAATTTTTTTTTAATATCTTATTATAATTAAGAATGTTTTATAAATGACAATTTCCAATACATCATCTCATCATGAAATTGATATATTGTGGTGAAAGTTAATTAAGCTAAATACTCACCATTAATACACCTCAATGCCCTCTCACCGTCCTTCCTCGACATGAAAGCTACAAAACCACAGTTCCTTCCTCTCGCCTTCTCCTCGTCCGAACGCGGCCACATTATCTTAATACTGGCTAGAGGTCCATGACGGCCGAATATCTCCATTAGTTGTTGTTCTGTTATCTTTAATACAGTGCGAAAACAAAAGTTAAGTTATTTTTAATATTTTATAAATGTTATTTGACTCTTAGTAAAGAATAACACTTCTTTAGAAAATATAACAATTTAAACAGCAGGATTTAAATCAACACTTTGTAGAAACCGGTTAAGTCATGAAGAAGCTATGTCAAATTTCTTATATGTTTGTAACAGCTTATTTATGTTAGGTTATTTTGAGTTTAATACCCATATTCCAGTTTTATACATATTTTAAAAAGTAAAACTTAAGTCAGTACAAACGTAAGTATGATTAAAATTAACTTGCTTGATTGATAATAAATAACATTTAAATTTTTTAGTACAAGACTAATTTCTGTATTAGGTTTATATATGAGATTGTGCTATACATACATATTCTATCTCTAAAAAAATTATTAAAAAAATCTATCTCAACAAATTTTATTTTAGCTTATGTAAATAATTAAATTAAAAAAAAAAGGAAAATGCCTTTTTATTATTTTTCTCACCATCAATATTAATTGTATTACTATTGACATTTATATTATTATTGCATTAAATTGCATTTTTTGTATTTGTTTATTTTAGAATTTATGTGCTATCAGTCTGTATTAAGACTATCATCAAATTTGTCGAGATAGGACGATTTTATTCAAAGTAGGAGGCCAGTGCCTCAGTCTCCATACAGAGATTTAATACTAATCAGCAGAAAATGTTATCTTTATCTTTATATTTTTGGCAGAAGGAACCTAGTGCAACTAAACTTCGTTTGCCATCACGACATATCCGTTCCCAATCGTTCCGCCTACATCTGAAGGCATTGCATGATGAGAACGAAAATATTACATATTTCATTTCCTTAAGTGAGACTCAAACATTTTAAATAAAAAAATTATATCTTACTTTTGGATTCAAATTTCCAAGGTACAAATTAGTAGTGTTAGGATC
The DNA here is from genome assembly GCA_917862395.2 of Heliconius sara. Classification (NCBI taxonomy): domain Eukaryota; kingdom Metazoa; phylum Arthropoda; class Insecta; order Lepidoptera; family Nymphalidae; genus Heliconius; species Heliconius sara. The sequence continues at coordinate 10,867,573 of OU860789.1, read as the reverse complement.
TCCGGTATCATAAGAGCCCACATCTGGTATTGTATCCATTGGGGGCTCTGTGCCCACGACACCACGGTCACGCAATACATTCTTGAATTTGTGGCGCTCTGATCTTTCTTCTTGGATTCTAGAATAAAATAGTTATATAATATTAAAGCCATAAATTAGATTTATTGGATATAAATAGGATTACACATTTCTGTATTAAAAGAATATTCCAATTTTGATGAAAAACAGTTGAAAACTTTCTACACCAGGGTACCACTCTTCAAAAATTTCCAGCCTTTTCACTCTTATTATGTATTGGGTAACAGAACCGAATACAATGCCTTGTTTTGCCAGAGAGGTGAAATGGAAATAATTCATTCCTCTGAGTGAGGATTGGCTCTATAAACCTGTACCACAATGACCTCCTTAATTTAACCAAATATCAGAATGACTTACTGCCTTAACTCTTCTTTAAAAAGCTCCAAGTTACTTTTCTTTTTGTCCCCTATTTTCTTGTTTCTGCCTATATTTCTTCCCACAGGCTCTGATCTAAGTGCAAGACTTCTGACTACCTCGGCTTCAGTAGCTGTGCGTTTCTCTTCCAATCGTGAAACAGGCTTGTATAATTTGCCACGCTCTGATGTATCTTCCTCTGGTAATGAAAATGGTTATAAGTATACATACATATTTGAAAATACTGAACAATTTTAAATTCTATTTATCTACATAATATAATTCAAATATCATGAATATGAATAAGATATAAATATATCAAATTCATTAGTGTATAATTTTAACTATTTTTATTTATGTTAAGCTTTCAACAGACTTTTTTTGTAATGCTCTATCCCACACATAGCAGGGTACTCAAAGAGTACCTACTGTTGAAAAACACTCCATACACCACATTTTGCAAAATTTTCAAGACTAGGGGTTAAGAGGCAGAACCTAATGTCACTTTTTGCCTTCTTAACAGATAGAGAAAATTTTATCAAAAAAATTTGCATTTGTATATATATATATATTATTTAAATAGTTAATTAAATTATACTTTAAAATGCTTAATATTTGTTTATAAAACTAAAAATGACTTACTCCTAGCACCAGCATCATAAGTACCAGCTTTCACCCAAACTTTAGATGTAGTACTTGGTACTTCTTGGAATGTTTCCACAAACTCTTTAAATACCTAGACAAAATAATGCCAAAGTTAAGTATTTTACCTTAGATTATAATTCTATGCATTTTAAGTATTTTTTGTATGAATATATATTAATAAAAATATAAAAATATGAATAGTCGCCAGTCGTGGTGCAGGGGCACAAAGTGTGACTGTGAAACCGACTGGTTGTAGCTTCAATCCCCATACACACACACACAAGGAGATCAAATATTTACTTAAATTTATATTTCCATTTCTTCGCTCTGGTGTTGAGGCAAAGTGCAGCGTTCTGCCACTCAACCCGCAATGTCTCCAGTATTTAGCAAGAAGTGAGGGACAGAGTGTCCTAACACTATGCTACATCTGCCTACCCTGCTGTAACCCAACAGCATGAAGCTGATGAATATCGACTATAAAACTTAAAACTAAAAAAAAGTAGATCAAAGTTATATATATAATTTGTCATTATTTATAAATAATAATATATTATTACTATATCTATATAAAAAAAATATATAACTAAATAAAAAAAACATATTTATTTCATGTAATGAATATAGTTATTATAGTAAATCCGATAGACCAAATCAGTGTAACAAGTAATTACAAAGATGGTCTTACATGAGCAGCAGCTTCTTCCTCCTCTTTTTTGCGTAATTCTTCGAGTTCTCTTTTAGATAAATTTCGAGAACTCATTTTGTATACGTTTGTAAAGTATGAAAATAACAAATCATTTATATTTCACTTATAGATTTTTACAATATTTCGAGTTCAGTTACAAGATTCTCATAAGTAAAATCTAATTTTAAAAATGTCTAAATCATTTTGTTGTCGTAATATTTCAAAATATTTTAATTTTTTTATTTAAATATTTTATATTATTCTACAGAAAAACAGAGAATTGTAACCTGCAATTCTGCGTTAACATAGATAACACAAACAATCTGTCAAACAGTGACGCCAAAATCCAAGAATAAAAATGCGAACTGCCATCGAAACAGGAATCGAAATTGAAAATCGAAACAAATATCGATTACTTACTAAGTGTTCGAGAACTCTTAGTTACCAATTCTAAATTATTGACTTTAATGTACAGAGTTTGATACTTAAATTTAGCGAACGTCATGAGCAGTTCTTACCCTCTCATTTGCAAGCGGAGTAAAATGTTACTTCGGAACAAGCTGACATTGTACAAGACTTGCATCCGTCACATCATGACCTATACTTGTGTCGTGTTTGCACACACCAAGATAGACTTCTTTTAGAGGGCCAAAACAATTACCTCCGAATGGCGTCCGGATGCCCATGGGACGTACGCAACGTGGACCAAGATACAGATTTCGAGGTAGAATCGCTCAAGGAATTCTGCAAACGCCTAGCCAAATGAAGAGTGTGCCGATTCCCACTTTCTTCTGGATCTCGACGATCCAATTATTGTCGCAAACGTCGCAAATGCCCAATATATATTATATAGGCAGAATTCACAGTCCTCAGTCTCACGACACTCTCCGTCACCGGAAGAGGCGAAGCTAGTCCCTATCACGGCACGTCCGCACCTCAGCGTGACGGGGCCCAACAGTCGAAATCCCCCCTGATTAGCTTACGCATCTATCAAAGTCTGTATTGTCGGGCTATTTTGATACAATAAAAAAGTTATATCAATTAAAGGTATATTGTTCGAGAAAATTGCTAAAAAGCTATCTAAAAGAGTTTTTTTAGAACTGATGCAAATTCAATGTAATTTAGTTCAATGTAATCTTTAGTTTTCCATGTTTTGTTGTTTGATATTGTTCGTGAATTTTTTCTGTCATCACGCGCTGGGTTAGGTTAGTCAAAGTTCAATCTGTGCGCGTGAATTTCAAAACGTTACACAGCTTAACTCTATATGACACATTTTCATCGTTTACTTCGCTTCGACTTGCGCTTCATTTCGCTCAGCTCGATAAAGAAAAAATCGAAGAGTAAAAATTTATTAGATATTTATTTGTTCATTTCATACTAAATAGGCGCATACACTCGCAAATTTAGGTTTGTTAGCTTTATTTGCCCCATCATCAAAACCTATAAGGTATTTACCAATCACAACTCTGAAATTGGTAAGGAACCTTCTGTTTCGCTTCGCGTTTGGTGGTTTGGTGGTGGTTTCTTAATTACACTTAAATAAACATTTGTATATTTCAAGCAGGCCGTTCGTATGTAGCCGCACGGGGGCCGCTAGTATGTAATAAAACGCCACAATTATTGGTTACATATTTATTGAAAAAGTATACATCAAAAAAGTTTTCGATGTAAAATTAAAAAAATGTGTGTAGCTTTGCGCATTTCATGTTTACAACATTTTCATTCTCTGCTTACTCTATGGACACCAATCATTGTGTACTTGTTATAAATTTACGATATTCTATTACATAAATAAATGAACTAAGGCAAAATTTGTTTCTGCATCAGGTAAACCCTAAAATAATATTAAATTTTCATTAATTTTGCATCTTTCACTGTACTCAAGCGTGTTATATTTAGGCTATTTAAGTGCAAGTCCTTTACTTTGTTCTATTTCCGTTTACATCATCACTACATGTTCTAAAAACTAAAAAAGGTTAAATAATAATACAGATACAACTCAACATAATATAATAATAATAGTAGTAACATTTCCCATTGTTATGTAACTTCATAAAAATCAAACACGAATTATCGGAATGCCAACAGATTTAAAATGTATTCACAAATAATAATATATACAATGTACTTTAAAAATGCAATTGTTCATTTTTCTTTAAAATTAAAATAGCTGCATTATGAACAAATAATAAAATTATCAAATGAATTATTATTCGTTGATATATTACATGGACATGACAATTTTAAGATATTTGTTCGGATATAAAAAGTAAAAACATTTTAACACCAGCATATCCATGTTGTATAACAAAATATAGGATTTGTTTCTTTACAACTTCTTACATTGAGCAAAATAATGAAAAACCGATTATTGTTTATAGGCGGCAGAATGAAGACATAGACATAATGTAATAGATAATATTAAAATACTCGTTCCTTACACAGATAAAACATTAATAGTAAAATATTTTGTGCATTACAAAGCTTAATCTACAAGTAAACATGCCACATAATTTACATCTATATACTGTACAGAAAACAAATGTACATAGTCAATGATTAAATAGTCTTCATAAGACGATGTGTTCCGTATTTTGGCGGTATTGAGCCATTTCAATTATCTCATAGTTCACAATTAACATTTAATAAACAAATATTTTATATATTGATTTAATTACATTTTAGCATTGCATATGGAATTGGTGAAAATGGAAGTAAATAATTGAAAGAAAATCTTTAAAGATCAAAAATGTAAATTAATATCAGGGACATACATTAATATTTCATTACGTTGTTTAACTTTTTTTATATGTAACATTGAACCATAGCTCTCTTATTCCATTATCTGACATCGCTACCCAAAGAAAGTAACATTAAGATACAAAACACGTATTCTATAAATGCACGTTAACAAACATATTGTACTATAATTTGCTAGCAAACCAACTCGATGGACAATGATTATTTTTTTTTAAATTTATATATTAACATAAAGAAGTAAAACCTAAACTTGTACTGCATATTTGATCAATAATCCTATTAAAAATAATTTTTCCACATATATTTAATTAATAATATACACCAATAATAATTATATAAAATTTTCATTACATTAAGACGCTCCATGCTCTCGATAGGTACTTTTAAATGTGGCGAACATTTTGTTTTTGAACGCCACGTCCACTTAGGACTAATTTAGTTTCAATTAATTATTAAATAGAAAAATCTCCACGAGTTGTATCGAAGAGTCAATTTATTCAAAGTATTAAGTAATCGATATTATATTTAAGTTGTAAATCTTCATATACACTGTACAGAGTGACTGGGCACTGTCTTTACTTTTACTTACTAAGCAGTACTTAGTGTCCTCGCTACTGTAGTATCATACATATATATATAGTGTTAACTTTATATAGCGTCAGTCGATTTAACAACGAACTCAAGCCGAAATCACTCGACTCTGGTTGGTTAAGCTTGTTTGCCATATATACACTTTATGTGGTATTACATCTATTTTCAATAACGACAGCACTTCGTGTATTCAGTATTCAGTACAAAAACAAGCTTTTCGAAGCTGTGAAGTGAATAAGAAAATTTGTATATTACGCTCTCTTGGTTGTTATTGCTTTATTATTTAGTCCTTGAAAAAATATTGTTTTTTTTCTTCATTTCACGACAATAACACTATTAGAGTAGTCCTCTCAGTAACCTTATATAGAGTTTACACTATATATTATATATGAACATTTATTACATATATGTATGTGTTTGTACATGTGTGTATGTGTTTGTGTGTGGTCTGTGCGTGTGTTCAAGCGTCAGCGTCGGCGCCCTTCAGCCGCAGTCGGGCGAAGTCCTCGAATATGATATCGTCGTCTTGCTCTTGGCCATTCTCGTCTCTGTAAGAACGAAGTATGTTTAAATTATACAAAAAAACTCGTTCGTATATGGTAACTATACGAAAAATAAACCTCACATTAAAAAATATACAAAACATTTTTTTTAAATAATGTATGGGGCTAAATATGGAGAATAACATGTATGTCTAGATAAAAGCAATCTTTATTATATCTATCACATTTCGGGATATAATTTTTTTTATAAATTACCCAACTAATGTATTTTCTTACAGAAGTTCCATGTACTGACAGTGATAAGTTATATTTTTATTATATGTATAGATAACACGTACGGATGCGGGTCCAGCTGTATGAGGTCGTGGTCCTGCGGCGCGGGCTCGGGCACCGGTCGCGGGGCCTCCTCCTCCGGCTTGGGATGCATCAGGATAAAGGGCAGCTCCGCGCTCAATTCACTACCGAATGGAAGAAATAGAGAAATAAAATGATTTTGCTTTTTGTTCTCATCTTTGGGGGCATGCCTAAATTACGTCACACGAACTTTATAACTTTTGACCCCTCTCTCGTCCTTGTCACATCTGGTAACATTTATAATACTCCCTTAGAAATTATTACATTAAAACAGCAATTCATACATTATGTATGTAATTTGTAGATAATATTTTAAAATTTGTTGGCACGAAATATATGAATGACTTGTTCCCACCACTTGTCAAACAATGTCACACTTCGTCAACAGCCTCTATCACCTTAAAGAGTGATGTAATTTATGGTAAAAAAATATAAAGTAATAGTATATATTAAAAATTATAATCATGAAAAGAAAAATCTCATAATAAATACAAGCTTATTAAAGGTATAATATATCGTTTTTGCGAGACTTGATTAGGGAGAAAAAACAAATTTAAAGAAATGTATAATGTATTCGATAAACTATGGTCACATAGATACTTTAATTATTAATAATGAACGTAAATCCATCTATATGCATTATATTATAAAAACAATATTATAAATGTGTATTATATTATATAAACTTACCCGCCAAGAGGTCCAAGGCACAACTTGACCTTCACTTTATATTGTACTATGATTCCTAAATTTTCACGTTGCGATGGATCTGCAATACTGAATACACAACATTATGCGAATTAGATATCAAGACCCAATATTGTTCAACTAAGTTATATAATAGTAATCTTGCTGGAACTCACTCAAGTGGAAAATTTATATATACCAGAGGGAATACAGTCAGGTCACGCTGCAAAAATCCAGGAGGACGCGAGGAAATTAAGAAATCGTTCGCGATAGTTTGATATAATTAGTCTACCCGTTCCACGGACTACTGCAAAGTGTTCGAAACGTCGTGTGTCCAAAAATGTGTAATACTAAATATATGCGATAAATCCGGTTAAATAGTTTCATTTTAAATGTGTAATAATTGTGAAAATCAAAGATTTTACTAATTAATAACAATTGTAATTTAACTCACAGAGTACTAGACGCGAGGTTAGTATCCTCATGTTTAAGCTGCCCGTCCAGCGCCAGTCCCCATTTGTCCTTATTATTCGCCAGCAGAGGTGTCAGGGTGAACACTTTGCTCAAAGTAAAGCCGGGACCCACCGGACAACCTTCCCTGTAAACAATGTTCTAGAATAAGTATGTAAACCTACAAAAAAAAACATAGTATTTATCAAGTAGTCAAGGATTTATTAAAATAAGATTAATTAACTATACCATATTTGTCATTTATATGGAGTGCTATTTTACAATTAAGCATGTGCCCCTTAGAGGTGACTTAATATAGTTATTTTTTTTGTTTCAAAGTGTAAAGCTTTCGTTTCTTCAAAGTTAAGTAAAGATTCAGTGGGTGCTGGGCATTAATTGTGGATATTACTATTAAACGTAGATATGAAATTCATCACTTATCATATATTCACATATTATACCAAGTATTCAAATTCGCTGTAAGACTTTAGGGTTAAGTGAGTGCAACGATTCATTCATATTCAATATGCTACTTTGAAAATTGTATATAATTTAATGTACCACAAAAACAAATGATTCAGATAAATTTATTAAAAAAAAAGGTAAGCAACCTAGTGTTAAGACACTTCGTTCCTCATTTTATATCGATTTCTAGAGGCATTGCGTGTTGAATGGCAGAAATCAAAATCGCGCTTACTAAATACTAGAGCGAAGATATTAGTAAGTTTATTAATTAGATTAATAAATTATTGTTTCGTTCGTATCGTTTTGTGACCATAACTGTAATTGATGTTAATGTGCAAAGAATTCTAGTTATTTTTATTATAAAACAAACCAAAAATTCACCCTTTAAAAATAAGCTAAGATTTTTTTTTTTTCAATAAGCTACAGCCAACCCCATACGATTAGTAAACAAAATTTGGAATAAATATAAAACTTTGGCATATATCATACATGCGTAATGAAATCACGCGTTGGGCACTTACACGGATTTTTTTAATTTCTTACTGAATAATCCGATCAGGGGAACTTTATTAATGCTCCATACTGTCTCCTCCCTGAATAAAAAAGTCTAAAGTCAAAATTTGATTTGGTATTTTGCTATTTCTATAGACGAACTACTGTTTAAGACATGACGAGACGTCAATTAAAAAAAACTATAATTTTTGAAAAAATATCTAAATACGTATATCATAAATCTATTATAATAATTGATCGTTGTTTCAGTAATTGTGGAATGTCTCCACAAAAATAGTTAGTAATTATAACGGAACAGATACTGTATTATTCTACTAATAATAGTTAGTTCACTAAATTATATTAAATAAGGTTTTTTTTCTACTTAAAATTACAATAAATGACAAAATTTCTTTGAAAACCATAAAGAAAATAGAAGGCACCATTTCATATGTCAGCTTCACTTTACCGCGATCAGGCAACTTTCAAACGTACATGAATGAATGACATGTGAATAAGGCATTGTAACGTACGGTCATATTGTGATTTGTCCTGCGGGACGATAGTAACTTGGTGGAATTTACAAAGGTTTTACCAAGGAAATAGGAACAATTTTTGTTTTTAAAATATGTATTGGTAAAGAATTCGAAAATAATTTTAGTGAAAATAGATATTTTTGTGTTTAGACGTTAACAAAAACAAAAATATTGGAGTCGAAACTGCTTCTTTTTTCGGCAGTAAGCAGTTTGTCCAGAAAAATAACCATACATATTTATACTAATAGAAAAAATAACTCTTTGTCATTGTAACTCAGGACTTTTATTTTATTTTTTTGTAAGCCAATTCAGTTGAATATATTTCAATATTCAGAAATAAATATCAGAAAACCGACCTTTTGACCACTTCAAATTAGTCCGTGGTAACTACGGACTACTGTAAAGAGTTACTAAAAAATACATTTTTAAATAAAGTAAAATAATAGATGTTCAATAAACTTGAGGGAAATATTTCAGAGCGCGGGCACACGTTACAAATATTTACTACAAAATTTTGATAAAGGAATTTTTGTTCACTGTGTCTTACATAGTATATTAAACCGGTATTCCACTTTATTTTATGAGGTATTTATATATTAAACAAGATATTTGAGAACGACGTTAACGACACGAACATATACGATCACTAAATACTTTTATGCTGAAAATATATTGGGGACTCGATATTTCATATTGGTTATATTAAAAGACTTAATTAAAGAATATATCTAATATTGTACTATTGTCAAATCTTTTAATTTCAGAACAATTTACATTTAAACATAAACGCTAATATATAAGGTGGTACCTAAGTAACAAAACCGATATTCCCAAATTGTACCGAATAACAATCGATACAAAAAACGTAATTATTAAAACAACAATTAATACCAAGACACTCACTCGCTCTCCGCCTCAGCTACAGTGCATTTATACTGTGCGGTGGAGAAGAGGCATATATCTGCGAACTGACGCACTGACACTTTGATGCGTTTAACCGATCTGTTGGAATTGTTTGCTATGTGCACGTTCACTGCTATGTTCTCGCCGTGGTGGTATAGTTCCTGGAAAATAAATAATTACGTAAAAAAATATAAACAAACGAAAAAATTATAGAAATATTAAAAGATAAAGTAATAATAGAAATGTAAAAAAATGTTAAAAGTTTAGATTGTATCGAGCACTGTAATTTTGACACATTGCATTGAATCTTGAAATGAAAAAAAAAATAAAAACTTTAGTATTTTTTGTTAATTAAAAATATATTTATTTAGCTATGCAAGGCAGATTAAAAGTTAATGTTAAAGTAACGACGCAAAGCAAATGATTCATTCAGTTTCATTTTATTTATAAACAGCTTTAAATAAAACCTGGAGTTTGCATAAAATGTTATCGAAGATACCTTGTCTAAAGAGGCTTCCAGGTACAATTTGTTAGGGCTCATCATAAACTCTTTGGACACTTCGACGGATGGCTGCTCTCCTTGCTTGCTTGGCGCGTACATAATCTTTCTGATTGCAAGCCGAACTGAGTTTCTACAAAATGTATAAATAATAGTTATTATCATTCGCCGCGTACCATGTTCTAGAAGGAATATAAATACATTTTTAAAAAATAAATCAGCTTCGCGCTGTATCCCGCACACAGCAGGGTAGGCAGAGGGAACCTAGTATTAAGACAATCCGTTCCCCACTTTCTGCCGAATTCTGGAGGCATTGTGTATTGAGTAGCAGAATTCAACGCGCTTAGCCTCGACACCAAAACGAAGAAATGGAAATATAAATTTAAGTAAATATTTAATCTCCTCGAGTGGGGATCGAACCCGCAACCAGTCGGTTTAAACAGTCACACTTCATGCCGCTGCGCCACGACTGGCCTCAGAGCTATTTTATTTATTAAATAAAAGAAATAAAACACATTTAGAGAACTAAGAAACGACTTTTTTGACAAGTTGTTATGGTGCATCTTGCATCTTCATAAATAAATACGACAATTGATTGTTCGTCGTAATTTTTTATGATGAAATAAAATGAAACTAAGCATTTTTTGTCTAAATTCAACACTTATTCAAATATAACAATTAAATATTATCATAATTATTGCAGGTTACAATAATATCGTTACAACTTCAAGTTATAATTAAGCAAATACTAACTAATGAAGGTTCAAAATTACATTTTATTTTTTATTCAAAATATTTTTGCGAGTTCTTTTGAATTTTCTAATGAACATACGACTACAACTTCCAGTTCTGCTGTGAAGAATACTTGACACTAGACTCTCTTTGCTTCAACAAGAGTGAGGCTAAAAAAATTACCGTTACATACAAAAAATCCTCACCTCTTATGTGGCTTATCATCTTGAGAATCAGCAACAAAAGCCTTCAATTCGTAATCAACGCCACAAGGCTTTCCTGTGTCACCGGGGGCCGGTTGTAGAGTCACTGAGGCGGGACAATGCGGTGGCAGTTCGAAGTAAAACGGATGGGCGGCGGGGCCGAGCTTGCGGACGAGACGCTCTTGGAGTCGCGTCAGCGGCCGCTTTGGGGTACCCGTTGCTGGGTATATCTAGAATTAATAAAAAAATGCTTAGTTAAATTTGATGTTACAAAATTATTATCTAAAACACTAATAGAATATAGATACTTGATAAATAGCGTTGGTTAGCTGGCTTGGCTTGACAAAGTAGAAAACAAAAACATAAAAATTTTGCTTTGATAGTAGATTCATAAAAAATCTATAATTCCGTGACAAGGGCGGTAATCAAAGCATATTTAATGAAACTGATTACTTCGATTTTAATCGATATCTAGATCTTTAAAAGCTACAACGAAAAATTTTAGGTCACATATTTACAGTATAATAATGTAAAGGTTTATTTTGGATAAGGCAGCAAGAACTAGGGAGAACTGCATGTAGATAGATAGATACATCAGCCCTATTTTAACTTTCCGCTTTATTTACAAATGTTAATTATTTGGATGCAAGCATTGGTGCTTTGTCTAAATTAATAAATACAATAATTTTTCTTGTGAGTATTTGAACCTATAATAATAGCGTCAGAGATATCTACGAGAGCCTCAGTAAAATATTTTATACTAAAGTACATAGTAAAGTACATTCTAAGTACCTACAGGAATAAAGGTTGCGTGGTACATTTCGCTATCAGTTGTAGCGGAATGACATTTTATAGCTATTGGAATGTAAAGAGCTTTGTAACAGCGGGCACTTAACATATAATGACGAAGATTTTTTTGTAAGGAAAAAAAATACTAGAATGACAAATTTAATTTGTTTTTTAAAACATTTTTTTAGCCTAACAGCATATAGCAGTGTAGGCAGAGGGGACCTAATGTACGACACTCTATTACCCACTTTTTCCTGAATTTTTGAGACATTACGAGAGGAAAAACTTTGTCTTGTTGACAGAACGAGAGAATGAAAACACTAAATAATTCATTTCCTCGAATGGGAATCGAACTCACGACCGTCACGTTTTTAGTACATAGACACAATTCTGTGTCACTGCACCACGATAGTACCTATACAACCTATTAGTATATATATGTATAAGTCATTTATGGCACTAATCCTTATAAAATTAACAAATTTAAAAAAAAGATATGACATTACTTGATGTCCACGACGTGGATAACCTTGCAGCGAGTGAGCTACGTCATACTTTATAATATATTTTAATTTAAACTAGTTCATAACGATGCTTACGTGTAAATAAAAAAAATTGTTTATTAACATCATCGCCCACATAACGCATTCCCACATACGAGCTGGTGTTGAATTTCGCTATGTTTTGTTCAGTTACGAACTATGGTATATTATTATGAGTTTGTTGTGCGAATATCATCTACCTACCTACCTACTGCCTGAATCGTTTCAATTATTTACTTGAAACGACCGTGGCTTTAAATTGCATGTCAATATTATTAAATATTAAAAAAAAATAGAATTGACTACCAAAACCGCTTTTTTGGGTAAGATCAAAGAAAAAATTGATTTACTACTATGTAGTCCTTTCAAAGAGAAAAATATTGAAAATGCATTATGGTGGAGTAAATCCAATATACAAGGACGTACTTTCGATTCACATCTGCACCAGTCGTGTTTTACAATTGTGATTGATTGAATATTTTAGTAGATACTATACAATATGCGCATAGCAAGTTTCATGTTAACTGGTGAAAATCTAAAACGACAAACATGATAACTTATACTGTTGAAATTTAATATAAATCCATTGAACTATTGTGTATTATATTTTCAACTGGATATAGTTTTAAGATTGTCTATCTTTATGACATTTCTTTATTACGTTTTAAAATAAATATCTAATATATTGATAACTTTTAACATATATACATATATAAGTTGTTATTTTCTTACATATACTTACAATACCTACGCCTTTGTATATAGTATCTATCTAAAAGTTCATAATGCATACTCAAGTTATTTTTATAAGAAACGTAAAAATGACCTGAAAAATTACCTGTTCAGCAGCCAAATAAAGATCCTTTCTGAACGTCAGGCCGAGGACGTCCAAATCCTCGCGCCCATATCGGAATGCGGCGAGCACGTGTCCAAACACCTTCCTATCCTTCACGTACTCCGGGTCGATTAGCACGACCCCGTCTGTAAAGATGATACTTTAGTTACTTGTTTCTTTAACTCTTACTACTTAAGAATTTCTAAGTACTGGAGGTCCTTGGCGTATATGAATAAATTATGTTCTTTTAAACGGTAATATGATTTATTTTATGTTAAAAATGATAAAATATTTTACAATTTAATTATGAATTTTAAAATATCTAAATATATTTTAAGGCTAATGTATGTTAACGCTAGATCATTCAAGCGTTAAAACACTCCCTTCCCCGATTTCTACACCAATTTTCGAGGTATTGCGTGTCGAGAAGCCGAAGTCAAGGCCACAATTTGTCTTGTTACTAAAGCGAGGAAATAAATAAAAATCGAACCTAGAACTGTTGCGTTGGCCTGCTGGTGTGTTGCTTATAATGAATTTCCTTATAATATAAAGCACACTTACCAATCGGGTCTACATGTGTGATATGGTCTACAAAGTCTCTTTTCCCTAAATACACTGTTATCTGTAACAAAACATTTCATATTATTATTTTTTTACAAAACATATCAAAATATGAACATAATTTAAAATTTTATGAAAAAAGAAGAATTTTTAATCGACTTCCGTAAAGAGAGAATTCGATTGTATTTTTTTATGTTTGTTACCTCAGAAACTTTTACTTGGTGAAACGATTTTGATGATTTTTTTTATTTAAAAACTTCTCGTGCGGTGCCATTTTAATTTGGTCTATTTCTGATAATATTATCCATGAGAACATCACATAAATCTTAAATTTGCGCTGAGTATGTGCGCGACAAATAGACGAATAACTTAATATGAAGTCAGTTGATTTCAATGTTTCTTTTTTTATTAGAAAGGATACACACTTGAAGGGTATTTTGATAAGAGTTTGGTTAGGTTCTGAATATGGGATCCGGTGGAAGTAGAAGTAGAAGTAGAAGTTACTCATTCTTAAGACGGAAATGACACTTTAAAAATATTAAAAATTCATTCAATTATTACTTTTAAAAAAAATCGAATATTAATTTTTAAGCAAGTAAATTAAAAAATATTAAGCACATAAGAATAAAATCATTTTTGTAAGAAATTGAAGCGCTTTAAGTTGAAATAACTAATAGGAGATAAGTAGTCGGTAAAAACGATCTGATAGTATCTAAGGCAACATTAAGCTTTTAAGGCTTTATCTTTGAAAACTTAAAAGAGGTAAACGAGATTTTAGTTGTTGGATTCACGAATGTAATCATGCACGAAATGAAATAAAAGTATTCTTTCAATTACTATGAATAGAAGATAGATCAACAAAACTCGTTAATCGTTTGTGAATATGAATAGGTAAGTAGATAGCTTCAATAATCTTTTTTATTGAAATAAGATACTAAACTATCTGTAAAAAATATTTTTTTAGCGTCATGCTGTATCACACATAGCGAGGTACGCGGATGGAACTTTAGAACCCAGTTTTAACAGACTACGTTCCCATTAAGTCACTCCAGTTCCCTACGTTTTACCGAATTCTGAGCGTTGAAATTCAATGCCACGCAATGTCTTGTTACCTTGTTACCACAGCGAGGAAATATTAAATATTTCGTACCCCCGAGTGGAATTCGAATTCACAACCTACACGTTTACAGTCGCTCTAATTTATCAGTTTATAAATAAAGCCTTTGAGTGGAAACAATTTTAAAACTCACAGTACGCGTGGACTCTCTTGAGATTTATGTTTAAATACAGATTCCCATCTAGTCTAGTTAAACAAAGTGCGATATTTGCTTTCATCATATAATATTAAAGTTTTCTAAATGAACAGCGAGCAGAGGACTTTGTGAATTTATCGTATGTTATTAAACTGCTCTCATGTCTCATGCATATTACTGAAGTACTATAATAAATAACTAAAAAGTTGGGTCGAGTGCGCTAATCTCAGGAACTAGAGGTCACACCTACACAGCTCTTAAATATTTACATTGTACCACAGGGGCGAAGCCTCAAGTAAAAAAACAGTTACTATATAAAGTACGATAAATGTATAATAATTTTATACATGTATGAAGAAAGAACATTTTCTTAATTTAAAAAGACCATTTTTTATTACGACAATTTTTTTCTTACCTTGCCATTTGGCGAGCTCTTCTTGAAGACTCGCGTTGCTTGGCGTTGCTTGTTGCTCCCTCCGTCGTCCATTGTGGCGCCGCGCCCACCGCACCACTGCGATAAACAACGTAAAATAACATAAAGCATAAAATTTAAAAAAACGAATTAATGAATGAACAAGAGGCCAGTCGTGGCGCAGGGACACAAGCGTGTGACTGTAAACGCGACAGGTTGTCGGCGATATCCACTATATCAAATCAAATATTTAATTCCTCGCTTTGGTAACGACGCCAAACACGCCGTTGAGTCCCGCCATTCAACACGCAATTTCTACAAGTTCTTAGGTTCCCTCTTCCTATTACGAAGCTATATACGGGATACAGCGTAAAGCATTAGCATTATAATTAGCAATGTACATACACGTCTTATAGCAATCAATATTCATCAATATATTATCAATCAATATGGTAGAAAATATATTATAAATTAATTACTTTTATAAACTTTATAGCGAGTAATTAAAATTGAAATTTCGAATTTAAATTATATTATGTTAGCATTCAGTAGGTACACTAACATCGGTGAAGCATAAATTTGTTTTGTTAAATAAAATATAGTAGTTTACTTGAAAATCCAAAAATATAATAATTAAATATAATATAAAGACTATGTAAATTTTAGTATATTTTTACGTTGTTACAGTGGTAAGGAGATCCAAATCAATACCCACGCTCAAAATGCCTGAGCAAAATATGCCTGCGAAGTTTGAGACTCCAAAAGTTCGCCGAATTACGAAATATAACTTGTATTCAAGTCGACACCGACAATGACGGCGTATAAAAGTCCTATTGAAGGACAAAGGCGTGCCTAACGAAAGGTGTAGCTATTTAATCGATCTCGTCTTTTAGCCACCGGTTAGGAAAAATATTTTTAGACTGTCTTATAGCGGTGTTTAATTCAGTCAAACATATCAAATTTATTCAAAGAAAATCAAATCAAATCAGCTTTACGCTGTATCCCGCACAGTAAGCAGAGGAAACCCAGTTT
Source organism: Heliconius sara (assembly GCA_917862395.2). Classification (NCBI taxonomy): domain Eukaryota; kingdom Metazoa; phylum Arthropoda; class Insecta; order Lepidoptera; family Nymphalidae; genus Heliconius; species Heliconius sara. Next base: position 10,851,212 of record OU860789.1, on the reverse strand, counting down.
TAAGAGACTCCGTTCCATATTTTCCTCCGAATTCTGGAGACATTGCGTGTGGAGTAGCGGAACTCAACACCGAGCTTTGTATCGACAGCAGAGCGAAAAAATGGTATAAAATGTATTCAAGTTATAACAACAATTTTAATAAGCAAACATTATTTACAATATGTAATTATTTATATAATATATCCTCAATATCCTCATAATAACAAACCTTATCATAAGATTACTCGTTTGTTATGTTAGCACCTAATTAAATACTATCATGAATAATGATAGTACCATCGATCAGTTAAACTAAGCCATGTTCATAAAAGTCTGTTTTGAAATTTAATCCTAGAAAAGTTTTTAGGGTTCCGTACCCCACAAGGTAAAAATGGAATCGTTATAGGATCATTTACTTTTCTGTCTGACCGTTTGTCAAGACTATCTATTTCGAGAGTGGAGGTTTCGTGTGGAGGTGTCAACTTAAATATAATATCGAATATTTATCTATCTACGGTCCCTTAAAGCACAAAAAAAATCAAGCTTCTAAATGAACGCAATTAAAAGATATGACCAATTTTGTTGCATTTTGTATGCATTTTACCGCGTAAGCAAAACCAGACCATAGTTATAAAATTTGGAACGAAGTGAGAACTTATACCACAAACTAAGTGAAAATATTGAGAAATTCATAGGCATTCCATAGAAAAAAATCGTTACAAACTCATATTTGTAGTTCATTCCATACAAAAGGAGCGCATATGAGCATATGGTTAATTTTGACCCGTTGACCTACAATCCTGAAATTGATACGGAAGCCTCATTGGGCGACACGCACTCGCACTTTTTATTATTTAATACAGAAATATATAAAATATAAAGAAATATATAAAATACACACCTGCTTTTTAATAACAACCATATTGCTCAAAAACAACGTATAAAACTTTATCCATGTACAAAATTCTGTTTTCACATTCAAAAACGATCACACATTAACTGTATTAATTAATTGTTAATATAACGTATAGAGTTATTCGAACCGTCGTTGATACACAACTAAAGGTAAATGGGATGGATTGAGTAATAAATACTAGTTTAAACAACTATATTTGATGGTTGTAACGACGAACGACGTGCCGGCCCACATGACGTTACGGTGAATAATATTCTCCGTACCAGGAAATTAAGAGATACACAGTCCCGTTTGTTGTTATGCACAGTGTATGAGGTAAACAACCACTGGAGCTCATTAGAGCGATATTTAAAACCTTTTATATTATGGAGAATAGTTTTAAACAAAATGAAAAACGACTTCATCTGGATTCCATAATCAGGATCTAACTATACTCTCATAAAACTACACTAACTACACATACTTAATACAAATTTAAGACTTATGTAATTTTCTCATAGATAATATTGTCAGAAATAGACGAAATTAAAAAAAGGGACCACACGGGAAGCACCGGCCTCCTAACAAAAAAAGAATCATCCAAATCGGTTTACTCAGACAAAACTTCTGAGGTAACAAACATAAAAAAATACAGTCGAATTGATAAACTCCTCCTCTTACGAAAATGGATTAAATAGAATTTTATTTAAAAAAAATGAGCCTCTTTTAGTTACACTTAGAACTCAGGGATGGTTATATTACAAAATACATTACAAGCTAAAAAAGTACTAGTTAATAAAAAACATATTTGATAATATAAGTATGAAAAATAATTATTAATATTTTCGCCTTCACTGGAATGTAATGACGAAAACTAACCAAAGCAATGAAGACGGAACGACGCCTTCTTTATAGCGTAAACACATGTAGTTAATGAAAAGTATGAATAATTTGCATCATTTTGTGACGGCAATTGTAAATTTTATAGTAATATAAGTACCTACTTACTCTTAGTCGTTAATAATTTGAAAATTTAATTGTTCTTTTCCAACGTTTCTTCTTTGTCAAGCTGTATCTCGCATATAGCAGGGTAAGCAGAAGGGTTTTAGTATTTTAAGATACTTGTTCCCCACTTTCTGCGCAACATTCGGTACGCTTTGTTTTATTTCAAGATTTTAAAAAAATAATAATTCATTTCTCCGGATGGAAACAAAACCAAACCGACAAGTTCCTTGTTCACAGTCGGACACTGAGCCGCTGCGTCTCTTTATTTATTGAGGAAAATATAAATAAATAAATATTTTGTGAAATTCATGCTCTAATAATTGGTTAATAATAAAAACCCAGTCAATTAAAGACATATTGACGTACTTAGGCAGAAATTCACATAAAAGGAAATCAACAATTTATAGAGATTGTATCATTTCACCCAAACGAAAAGAAAAATATTATCGATAACCTTACATTATAACACTAATAATATTCATTTTATGATACAAATATTCCTATAATTCAAGAACTGCAATATTAATTTCTTTATAAACAACTTGCAGCAACAAGAGTACATAAGCCGTGAAAAAGCCGGCTCAATATCACGTTCAGTAAACTTAGAATGCATAATACCCTTCCGTAGGTTTCCATCTTGCAATAACATACTACTAGAATAGTTTTTCTTGGAAGTTCTTACTAGAAACTTTTGCCGTCAGTACCGACGAGTGTATAGTTGATATTATTGTGGAATATTTCTAAAAGCTTTTAATTTTATGACTTTCGAAATTTTAAAGTAAGCATCTGCTACCCGTAATGGCAGTGCTTATTTATTATAGCGACATATGTATGGTTTGAATGGCAAATACGTAGAGAAGAGAGGACTGCCTTTTCTACTTATAATAGAAAGCCTGTAAATTAAATAAATTTAAGTTAAAAAGTTATTCCCGTTATAAAAAAATACATTCATAGTTTAAATAAAGTTCACCGTTTTAGTTGGAAAATATAATATATCTAAACGAAATAGTTTATTTACTTACAAATTCCTCGATGCGGCTCCAGGGTGTGCTTTAACACCTCACGCTACGCCGCACCGCCCTGAAACAATGAAAAAATAATGTTAGTATTTGTAAATATAGTAGAATTTTCCAAAAACTATTTAGTTCACGTCCACGATTATATACTTCATAAGTAAATATTGTATATGTATAAGATACAGAAAGCAAAACGTTAATATTAGCAAAAACAAAAGTAAAAAGTTAGAACGACGAAGCGACGAAGTATGGAACGTTTCAAGTTGATACATTTCGACACCCAATCATTACCAACATCCACTTCATCCGTAGTGGGCGACAGAGGACGAGATAATCAGTTCACCGGCCGTCACAAATGGATAGGGTAAGCATAATAATGTGTGACTAAAAATAATCGCATATTGTGTTTGACAGATTTTTTTTATTTCAGTGATTAGATATCCATTTTACACGACTGTTTTAATTAGCCAGAAATGTATGTTATAAAGTACAACTATCTTTAGAAAAAAAAAACTATAAATATTTCTAAATAGTTCCCTTACTAAAAATTTTAACGACTAAGTAATTTTTATTTATGTAACTATGTATAACTGTAATTTTATGATCTCGATATAGCAAATAAATTAATATACATTCCGAAAAGAATAAAATAACTGTTTTATAATTTAGTGAATAAAGTTGGAACTGGTTAAAATAAAACTCTCGCAAATCAGCCTACAAAAGCTCGGTTAATCCGCAGATAAGATAGAAGCCTGGCCACCGCACCGCGGCCGTGCCAACATGAGCGAGGCAGATCGCATCTTGTTTACTTTTCCATTTATATCCCATTCCTGCTTACTGAACATCCGTTGTCATTGGCCCTTCCTAGATTGGAGTTTATGTTGAATGCCGCCGAAAGGTGAGAAAATAATGGGATCAAAGACTTTTTAGGGTTCCGTACCGTAACAAGAAAAACATGTATTTACTTTGTACTCTAATGACTTCGTTTTCCGCATATTAGATAGTTAAAAGCGTATACGTATATTTTTATTAAATATGTATTTTTATTTCATACAAACGTGTGCAATGGTTGTGGTTTAATTGATCGGATTCTTAAGGTCATTAATCTTTTTAAAAGGCGTCAGAAAGTGAAAAATAAAGTGATGTATCCATTTTCATTAATTTACCCCGCTTGATGTGGAATATCTATAACTACTAATAAATATATATGAGGCCAGTCGTGGCGCAGAGGCACAAACTGGACTGGACTGGTTGTGGGTTCGATCCCGATTCGAGGAAATGAATTTTTTATTCACATTTATATTTTCATTTCTTCGCTCTAGTGTCAAGGCGAAGCGCGCCGTTGAGTTACGCCACTAAAACCGCAATGCCTCCAGAACTTAGCGGAAAGTGGGGAACAAAATGTCTTAACACTAGGTTCCTTTTGCCTACCCTGCTGTGTACGGGATACAGTGTAAAGCTGATTTAATTTTTAATTTTAAATATATTTATATATATTTACAATTTTTTTTCGCGTAAAGCAGGGTAGGCAGAGAGAACCTGGTGCTAAGGCACTCCGTTCCCATTAAAACATTTCTCTGATTCTCCATTTTAGACATTGTCGGAACATTGTGTGTCGAATGGCATAACTTAACGTCGCGCTTTGCCCATCTACTAGAGATGTAGCATTCGAACCCACAACCGTCGCGTTTACAGTCGCATGCCTCTGCACTACGACGTCCTCCAAGCATCCAATATACAAGTTCTTATACCCATTACGTAAATATACCCATGTTGATAACGCGTCTCGCAGAGCAACACTATTACGTATCAGTGCTTACTAATATGCCAATCAATACTTACGCATAACAACGGAATAATTCTATATTCCTAGTGCTGAACCTTTCCCGTATACCTACTTCCTATATGGTTTAATAGTAGAATTGTTTATGTTTTAACCTATTATCCTCTACAGACCACAGTAATTCAAGTGGCCGTGCTCGATCAATCAATTGTGTAATATTTCATATATGTGATTAGGTAGGATGTTGTGCCAAAAAACTTGATAAGCATAATTTATAATATTCGTTATTTTTTGTCGTTTCATTGTAAATTAATACAAAAAAATTGTACAAAGCCTTGGATATGTTCTTTTTTGTGTTAAAATTTAATTCAACTTTACATACTTTTCTACCTATATTTAATACTTCAAGTTTGAAAATAATTTAGCTCTAGAGATATAAGCTCTAAAAGAATTAATACATTAATGTGAAAAAAGTTATCAATTAAAATAACTAAAAGCGTTCGGAATGTTGTAATTATTTAAAGAATTCTATTACTGTCCAAAACGAGTATTCGATACAAAAGTTCTGAAATTATTCTTATTAAAATAGATTATAGAAGTAGTAATATAGGTTCTTTTTTTATTTTTTTTAACCGACACAACGGGATGAGATCTAAAGAGTCAATAGTTTATTGTATATTTTACTTTGCATTTTCTATGTATTACTATTTTATATATATTGTACCTAAGACAGACATTGATGCTTAGACAGTAAAACTTTGTAACAAAAAAAAAAATACATACATATGTATATATTTATAATAAAATTATAACTGATCAGACATTTTTATTTACAGGAAAGGTAAATAAAAAATCTATTATGAGCATTTATCAAAATAGTAGGACCTAAAACAATGATTAAAAAAAATTGTCTGTTTATCAGTTTGTCTGTGAATTTGTGCACGCTAATTGTTGATATGGCTTAATCGATTTAAATGCGGTAAAACAATTCTGAGTATTGTATTCTGAAAAAGCCTCCCTTAAAAAAGTTATATGAACATAAATTATTTTGTTCAATAGGTAAAAATAACTCTTTCATTAAATTGATTGAAACTTCAATGTTCATTAATTATCTTTAAAATGATAATGTTACTAGAACTCGAAATCATTTGTGATTAGTAAATAAATAACTCAGTAGTTCTAACGGGCGAAGCCCAAGAAGCGGATCAAAAATAAAAAAAAATAGCTTTTAAGTAGTTAGTAAAGAGCTTTTTTTATTTTTAGATATTCTCTATGTCATGAAATCAGATAAACTTGGAACAACAGTTATTTTTATCATTATCTAGATCGAAAGGTTGTCATTGAATTAATTAAATTGTTTGTAGCTAATATTTTGTAGTAGTAACATAGAGTTGTTAATTAACTGCGTCATAAATTAAATAGACGGTAATTATTATTTATATTGTTGAGCAGGTTCCGATAATTTATACAAGTGGAAAATTACTGAAAAGTTTAGCGTTAATCGTAGAATACATTTATTCAGGTTATATACTACAAATATGTAATATCGCTGTAATGAAATAACAAGTAAGTAGTAAGTATATAATAAAATAACTAAATTGAGGTTGTTGTGGCGCAGAAGAGTGCAACTGAAACGCCACGGTTCTGGGTTTGATTCGATTCGAGAAAATATTTACTACTGTTATGTGCGAGACATAGTGTGAGGCTAATAAAAAACATACAATGCATAAAGTTATATACATAAAATGCTATAGTATAACGTGAAATAAAATGGCTGACTGTCGAAATTTAATCAAACAAAATACTAAGAAAAGAGGAATTTTAATGTATTGCCTAGTATACGAGGGTGAGATCAGTCTTTAATCAACCGAAGCTCACACACTGTGTATAAAAAAGAGGGTGGCTTTCCCGCGGGAAAAGCTCTGATATAATCATTATAAAAGTACCCATAAGTATCGCATAATATTTTATTTCGTTGCAAAAAGACGAGTAAATATAGAATTATATTATTATCTAGGAACTTATTAGTTTACAAAAAACACAATAACACAGGTAAAACGCTCAAGACCGTGCCGTCTCAATTTATTATCGCCATGGCGCAGAAAGATGACGTCTTATTGTTTTTGCTGTTTGTAGGTTCGATCCTCACTCTTTTTTCCACCTATTTTCACCTACTGGTAGACAAAACTGTCGCCTCTTAACACGCAATGTCCGGATAATTCGGTGGATAGTGGTAAAAAGAGTGAAATTGCAACACAAAATAAAATATTTTTATATCTTTAAATTTTTACGTGGTACCTACGTATTTCAACAATTCAACAATTTTGTTTATATTTCAATATTTATAAATATATGAGGCCTTTCGTGACCGTACATCCAAAATCCCAAAATGCAACAGTATTCCGCGCTTTGTCTTCGGAGAAATAAAAATACTTTCAATATCATCCTCCAAAGTTCAGTGGTTGAATCCTACATTTCATGTGTATATTATTTAGGAATACATTAAATTGAAACCTTTCTACAGTTGAAGATGTGAGTGCTTCTTTGAAAGTAAACGCCTCAAAAAAATATTTCTATACTTACAATTAGCTCAAAATAATAAAACAAACGCGTTTTGGCATAACGCAAAGATGTAATGCAAATATTTTAAGTTTTAATGTTATGTAGAGTGCACTGCACAAAGTTTTACAAAGCTAGTGTTGTTAGATCCTGAGAGGACTAAGGAAAGAGGAGGATTGGAGGGGCGTTAACGAGTACGTTGAGGGATAATGGACACTCTAGTGATTGAGAAAGGTGCATGAGGGCGCACTATTGCCGGTTTATGTTCTAGACATATTTACTAGTTGAAGCCTTTTCGGTGTACGGTAAACAGGTTCTTTGTAAGATTAACAAAAAAGAAACCTACATTGTTACATAAAAAGTTGTATTTTGGGTTGCTGTGGGAATACTCTACACATAATAATGCAATTGACATGAAATTTAAACATTAAATCCGCAATTAGTAACTCCTTTCTCTATTATTGGTTCAGTTTTGTTTACTTAAATATATTATTTCCCTTTAATAACATCCGATAAATGTTTGTTTTCATCATAAATCAATCACTTAATAAGCACTGTATAGGACTGTGCGTCAACTATGAGTATATTCGCGATATCGAGGGCTCTAACAATGCAGTGCTCCGGTGAGCCGGCGGTGCTACAATGGCGCGGCGACATATTGGCGGACGTTGGGGAGAGGCTTGCTATTATTCCTCTTGTTCTATGTTTACAATACAAGTGTTTCATACTCTGTTTACTACGTGATACCTGCGAGTTAAGCAAGAAGAATTATCTCTTCTTGCATATCTAGTATTAACAACAAAAAATAAAAGTATAGAGGCCAGTCGTGGCGCAGCGGCACGAAGTGTGACTGTAAAACCGACTGGTTGTGGGTTCGATTCCCACTCGAGGAGATGAAATATTTAAATTAAATTTATATTTCCATTTCTTCGCTGGTGTCGAGGCTAAGCGCAGCGTTGAGTTCTGCCACTCATCACGCAATGCCTCCAGGATTCAGCAGAAAGTGGGGAACGGAGTGTATTAACACTAGGTTCCCTCTGCCTACCTTGCTGTGTGCGGGATACAGCGTGAAGCTGATATTTGATATATTTTATACGATCGTAAGTAATGTGTATTTTTTGGGGTTAGTTTATTGGGTCTCCCACATACCACAAGTAGGTAAATGCGGAGGTTGCACTTGTCAAAAAATCTAACCTATAACATTAGAATTTATTGTAATCTTACTAACTCATGACAGCTTCAATAAAAATTATTATATTCGCTAATAGACTAAAACAGAAATTCATACAATTTCACGAAATTGCGACAAAAGTAAAAAAAAGCAAAAAACAAAAACTTCTTTTCTCTTAATTTATATAATTTTTTTAGTTTCAAGCACCACCGAGATAAAAGGTTTGGATGGAGATTAATGGAAATGAACATTAAAAGGGTTAAAAGCGGTTATAAAATATTTCACTTAAATCTACTTCGTTGCATTTTTTTAGTTTACACTGTAAATTGATATTAATAACAACTTTAAATGAAGAATAGATACAAAGTAAAAATACCTTACGTAAATACCAACGTATAAAGAAGGAATATAGTATATTCCTTCTTTATACGTTGGAACAAACATACAAGTAGATATATATGTACGTACGATAAACTTATCACACCCCTCGTTTGCTACAGGGGAAAAAAATAACAAACGCAGCCTGTAAGTGTCACTCGTAAACTGAAATGCGGTAAAAATGGATGGCCCAGCATCCTTCCGTATGCATTAGTCACGTCAGACAGCAGAGACCGGCCAGGGGAATGTAGTTGCATCTCGTAATGGACTCTGAAATAACTCTACCTTATTTGCTTATGCATACTTCGCATACGTTATGACATTGATATTAAAGTTTGTAATGAATATAAAATGTTACAAAAATATTTTTTTATTTTGCCCAGTAATCATTTTCAATGAAATGAACCATGAACGAGATATCTGAAATTATAACTTTAGAATCAAAATTAGCTTCACGTTTTCTTATGGGGTAGGCAAAGAAAATTGTTCAACCTGCATCAAGAAATTCTGTGTCAAACAGTAAATAAAACTCGAGGCCGTGCCAAACCGCAAAAAAAATCTTACTCGAATTCCCGTCTTATTTTATTTTTAGCTTCACGCTGTATCCTGCAAATAGCAGTTTATGCAATGGGAACCCAGTGCTAAGACACTCCATTCCCCATTAAGACCCTTCTGTTTAATACTTTAGTCCGAATGATTAAAGCATTATGTGTTTGTGTTGGCAGAATGCAACGTCGCGCTTTTCATTCGCGCAACTTTTCAAATATTTCATTCCCCTAAATTGGAATCGAACCCACAGTTGCACGCTTGTGCCCCTGAGTCACGACGGTCTCAACATTCCTTTCTTACAAAAGCGAGAAAACAAATATAATTCGTTTTCGAGCGATCAAACCTACAACTATCGTGTTTCATTTCACAGTTAAACGAATGTAGATAATTTTTGATAAAAAATAAAATATTTTATACATTTTTGATCATCTATGCAGAGAGATTTTGGGTCATAGAAGAACTTTTTACAACCAAGGTATTCTCTCTGAGGCATTGCTATTAAATAAAATATATTTAATATTTTTCTCCATTACATAATAATAGAGAAAAGCTTTTAGCCACGGAAAGCTTCCACCCAAATATGTGTCGTTTCTAATTTTGCGTTGTGGGAATTTACCTTTGTCAGAGGTACGTGAGAGTTGGCAAATGTAATGGACATTTTTTTTATTGAAAAGACAAAAGGAGCCTACGAGTCACCTGATCTAATATTGTTGTAATAGATTTTGATATCATTAAATATAATGAAGTCTATGATAAAGAAATATTTATTATTAATTCAATACACATATTTATCATCAATTATAAATTAAGTCATTTTAAAAAAAATTATATAAAAATTGAGGCCGTCCGTGGCGCAGTGGCACGAAGTGTGACTGTAAAACCGACTGGTTGTGGGTTCGATCCCCACTCGAGGAGATGAAATATTTACTTAAATTTATATTTCCATTTCTTCGCTCTGGTGCCAAGGCAAAAGCGCGGCGTTGAGTTCTGCCACTCAACACGCAATGCCTCTAAAATTCGGCAGAAAGTGGGGAACGGAGTGTCACACTAGGTTCCCTCTGCCTACCCTGCTGTGTGCGGGATATAGCGTGAAGCTAATTTAATTTAATTTAATTTTTTTTTATATAAAAATAAATTTTGTACACACAAAAAAAACCACAACAATAACAAAATATCTGACGTTAAGGTAATAGCTAATAACTATATTTTTATAAGCCTTATGGCATAATTACTATCATAATAGTAAAAACAGTTATAAAGAATATCCATCACGGATCCCGGGGCGAGGCGTGCCGTCCACATTTTACGTCGCGTATTAAAGCTATGCACAATGGATTAAGTCTATATACGGCGGTTATAGTGCGGTCAAGGTTCATAGAGGATTGAGAACGCCCCGCTATTTATTGCTGGCATTAAACGCTCTCAGTGTACTTTCAACGCCAGAGTTACATACAATCTTTGAACTTATTAAGACGATGGCTATATATTCCTGCACTGCTATAGCAGTGGAATGCATGCCAGATGTTCACCTAAATATGCAACTTTAGTTAAGAAAGCATTTAAAATGAGTTAAATATTAATAAAGATAAATGTCATTTTTAATAATTTAAATACAGTTACCAGACAAAATTGTCAGAGACAACAATAACTAAAAAAAAAATTATGTATCTTGTCTATTAAAGGAAATCGACGTTGAACAGATTCAAAAGGTCTAATCGATATAACCCAATTACACTGTGCTTTACGGGCTTCATCGGGGATCAGTTTAACCGGCCAGTCAAATGGCTTACTTACTTGCTTTTTTGTCACGAGCTTAACCCAAACCGGCGGAAATAGCTTTAGGGAGACCCCCTATTCTCTTATGACATCATATAATATTGTTATGGCGCCCATTAAATCGTGTCAAAATATAATAAAGTCATAGTCGTATATCTAGGAAAAATATGTTTGGGAGAATTGTTAAAGTTGTAGATTAACTAATGTAAAAAAAAAAAAAAATAAATAAAATCAGCTTCACGCTGTATCCCGCACACAGCAGGGTAGGCAGAGGGAACCTTGTGTTAAGACACTCCGCTCCCCACTTTCTGCCGAATTCTGGAGGCATTGCGTGTTGAGTGGCAGAACTCAACGCCGCGCTTAACCTCAACACCAGAGCGAAGAAATGAAAATATAAATTTAAGTAAATATTTCATCTCCTCGAGTGGGGATCGAACCCACAACCAGTCGGTTTTGCAGTCACACTTCGTGCCGCTGCGCCACGACCGGCCTCTATTAACTAATGTAGCTTTTTCTATATGTCGTTTTGTCATTAAAAATAAAAAAAAACGCCTGATCTTTATTTTTATTTTCTATTCCTCGTCACCAGTTTGTTATAAACGTTAATTATATAAGAGATATAATGTTTTTTTTATATACTATAATTATGAATATTTCTAACCAGCTTTAACTATAATACTGTTTTATAATTTGCTTACTGTATCACAGCTCGATGATAATATGTTCATAACGATTCTTTTTTATTGCGTAAGCTCTATCTGCCACCAAATACATCATAAAGATCACTGATGTTCAAAAAACACAGAACTATATGATTTGTCATCATAATAAATTTAATTAAAGTTCCTTTTTTGCTGATGTTTTCCGAGATATTGTATTTGTGAAAATAAAAGATATATAAATAATTGAAAACTCAAGTAAACGAAGGTAGTCGATGTCAACAACTAGGCAGATTTCAGGTACGTTTCATATAAGGGTTCACAGTTCCGATTCAGGTTAAATTGCAAGTAGAAAAAAAAAGGGTTCAATAACTGAATATTTCAATCGGTTCTGCTACGTAACAAGAGAATGTAAAACGTGAGTGCTATTGAGAACGAATTGTAAAATTTCATTGAAATATTTATTCTTTTTTTAACCAATTTTTATAGTTAACAATCATAATTTCAAATAACAGGAGATTTTTCTTCCCAATTCCCAAGTACATTTTTATTAAAGCCAATCATGGCGCAGGGTTTGGGCAGATTTTGGATTCGATTCCCACTCGAGGAAATGATATATTTAATATTTTCATTTCATCGCTCTGCTGTCGGGACAAAGAGCGACGACATTGAGTTTCGCCAGTCAACTGGCAATATCTCCAGAATTCGGCGAAAAATGGGCAACGGCGTATTTTAATACTAGGCTCGCTATGCTTACCCCTCTAAGTGCAGGATATAGCGTAATGCTAAAAAATGTATTATAAAACTCTTGTATTATAAAAATCTATATGTATTATATCCTCTTCTCTATTCTCTGATATCGGATAAAAATCCAATTACTCATTTAGGTATTTTTAATATTTTATTCATAGAATTTTAAATAAGAAAATTAAAGCAGCAAGTGTTTTATATTCAAAACTTGGATGGATGAAAATTAAACAATGTTTACTTAAATAAATTTATAAACTAAACTCACCGCCATCTTGTTATCGGGGTATTGAAATATTAGTCTGTTGTAAAGAAATTGAACAACATTTTTATACGTAGTGGAGCATTGTCTGGCGACCGTGATGGTTGTCGGTTCAATCAACTTCGAAGAGAAAATCTACTATAAATATAAGATTTACTTTACGAGACGGATCGACTGAATGATTATGACATACTTGGTAGGTACTATTACTACAGCGGCGATTGTATAACAATACTTTTAGTGGAAAAGACATATTAGATAAATTCTCAAATGTATTTTTTAATATATTGATATTTATACATCTGCATAATTAAACAAGAATTCTTCAATATTATAAGCAATACTAAGCAGAATACATTGCTAATTCAAGAATACGTAAGTAGCTTATAACAATGTCTTATTATTTATGCAATACCTTCTGTTGCTGATATCGAATGGACGATCACATAGATATACTGTAGCGCCTTGTGATAATAATATTATAATAGAGTTCCTGTGGAGGGACGGCGCTCGTGTGGCAATTAATTCAGTGTATTTTAGAGACAATTTCAAGAAAAAAAATCTGCTTCATCACTAACTTCAACTTATGACACTCCGTTATCCACCTTCCGCCTAATTCTGGAGGTGTTGCGTGCTGAGTAGCGGAATTTAACGCCGTGCTTTGCTGGAGACAATTTAATTTTTATGAATATAAAATAAATCCATTAATGTGTTCGTAAGATATGAAAAAATATTTTTTTAAGTTGATGAATGAATGAAACTTTATCTAAATATGGGACTTAAATATAAAGTCTCATTCATTCAGAAAAATAGAAACACTATATTTTAATCTATTTGCGGGAGAGTGAAGCAAAAAAATATTTCGATCTTAGCTTTTTCCTGCTGCTACAGCTGAGTAATCAGAGGGAACCTAACGCCACGTTTTACCTTCTTACCAGAGCGAGGAAATAGAAGTATTAAATAATTCATTCTCCCAAGTGGAAATCGAACCCATAATCGTCGCGTTTACAGCCATACGCTTGTGCCACTGCAACACAACGCTCTCAATTATACATCAACGGCGTTATTACTTGGTATTATAACGTCATTTAATAAAAATATTATTTTGCAATTACCTATGTTTTTTAAACAAGCAGATCCTCAGTTGGGCCCAAAGGTTATTACGAGCAGACACTTTAATAGATTACCCAAGTCTAGCAACTTTGTGAATGGTATACACTTGATAGAGTGAACTTAATGACATATCAAAGGACCGAGGCTTTCAACGCCCCGAAGTGGGCTCCGAGCACGTGTCTCCCATTTGTAAGTATTTGTATTTCAACACTAGAAAATACAGATCTTTTAAATTACGAAACTGAAAGTCAATTCTATAAGATATTTCTAAGAAAATTCTACGCTTAAGTCGAAAAAGAAATATAGCTATTCTTCTACACTGGCTTAAAATCGATCTAGCTAGGTTTCATTTCTAGAAAACGTCGTTGTACCCGAATTATAGGGCAAGGGAAAATAACTACAAAATAATTAATATACAAAAGTAAATTTCGTCCCCATTTAATAAGTTATAATAGCTCAGGTGGGAAATAGGCCGTTCTTGAAGTTTGAGACTTTAGCTTCAAGTCCAGATATCCAGTCTGGGTTTTTTTTTATTTTGTTTATTATTGTGCTTATTATTCATATTTAATCACTATGTAATATGTATCTAAATATCATAGCGAAAAACACCAATTTATCAAAAACAATTACTGCGCAAATCTTGGTCATCCAGGTAGTGATATTTTATGATATTAATTATATTGAATTATTTTGGTAGATTTGACAATATGTTTATATTTTATAAAATATTATTTTATCAAATATAAAGTTATTGTTATAAAAAAATGTATTCTAAACAATCTAATAATGTAAACCTTGACGCCACTATAATAATGATCCATAATTTTTTTCTTCAATATAAAAATATTATAGCAATATCATGTAAGTTCTATTATTCGCAGAAGTTAATATTTCGAAGTGAGCGTCAATTCTGAGAACAATTGGCCAAATTTTGTTGTTGACGCGGCTGAACAGCTTACTGTATAATTAATATTATTAAAGTTTATCCAAAATCTCAATTTAATATTATTAGTTTAATTAGAAACTTTTTGTAAGACCAAATTGACGCGTCAAATAACGAAAAGCTCGAGCAAATCGGATTTGGTAGAGCTCAAGTAATTTGTTTTTTAAAATATAAATACATAATAAATAACGGTACAATGTAATATACTCGTACTCGTACATATTATTGCCACAACTATACCTTTTTTTGTCTAAGTGTAGTAAGAACCTAACTATCTAATCTATACTGAATATTATAAAGGTGAAGGGTTTATTTGATTGAACGCGCTAGTCTCGAGAACTATTGGTTCGTATTGATTTTTGTTTGATGTTGTAAAATTCATTTATGTATATAAAAGGGCTATATTATATCACGTTAACAGATTTGGATTTACTATTTCCTTCTATTCCGTCTGACTACGGTGGCAAAGTTGCAGGTAGAGGCTAGTTATGAATAAAAAGAAATTAAAAGTTCAAATGTGATCCACTGTAGCGTGATTAATTTTTTTTATTTTTTTTATTTCTTACTTTATGTGGCTACTCAATCTTCGTCGTAATGTTCTTTTTTCTTTTGTAAGAATATTAAAAAAAGAATCCATAGAAACTGTTCGCAACTCAGTTGTATAAGAAAGAATCAGCGGTAGTGATATAAGAATAAACATTTCCTAATGTTTAGAAGGCATGCAATTTTTAGATTAAAATGAAAGATTCTTTATATATATTGGTAACGAGTAAAATTATTGGTTTACTAAACGTAAACTATTTTAAATATGAGATTAACACCAATTTGCATAAAATATTGTTACCCATCGTTAAGCTTGTGTTATTGTGTGTCAGCAAGAAAGATAGATATTTTATAATTTAAAGTAATTTAACTTAAATGTATCAACTCGCTTAGCAAAAATCTATTGTTAGTAAAAATATATTTATGGCATCTTATAGCTAATTTATTATTTGACATTTTGACATAGACGTTGATATGGAAAAAATCGGACGGGGGCGAGCTCATTTTGATTCCCTTTATAGTGTCGAAATACGCTTTTTTTGCCATATAAACGGTCATATCTTTTTTTAGTAAATGTAGAAATAAGTCTCGTTTTTAGAAAATCATGGGGCCGTAGACCCGAGTATATGGTTTAAATTTCAACTCGATTCTTTTTCTCATTCCTGAGATAAAGTCTCTTGACAGACAGAGACAGGCAGACGGACGAATGGACAACAAAGTGATCTTATAAGAGTTCTTTGTTTTCCTTAAAAGGTACGGAATTTAAGGGTTCCGTAAAAAAATTGGAGGTCTCGAGCTTTTTCTGAAATTCAGGGATAGCTTAGTCAGAGTCCTTTGATACCTCACTTGTATATAACCACAAATGTGTCTTTTTCATTTTTCCCTGAACTAGTACTACCTGTAGATGCTAGCTGCCAAGTTTTATAATTCTAGACTAACCGGAGTGTACCCTATTAATTTTGATTCTCTTTACAGTGTCGAAATACGCAAATGGAAATTGACAAAATAAGTTTTTATTATACGAAAAACTATGTCATGTAATAAAAAAACTACTTAAAAAAAAATTTTTGTTTGGACAATATCACGTGTACCTAATGAGTTTTTTTTATAATTGAATTGGTTCGGCACAAAGCTCAAACATTAAAAGAAAGACCAATTGGCGGCGTCGTCGTAGAATTACATTTGTTATTAAATTTCACGTCGACGTTAACGGGCCGACAATACGATTTGACATCTAAAATTACTTCTGGGATTTCGCTCGAATTTAGAAACATATTATTATTATGTTTCAAGATTATAACAAAATAAAAAGCTCCTACAAAGCTTTTTTTTTTGTAAAATTATAAGTAACTGAAATGAAAAGTTAGCATCAAAAAGTTAATTGATATTTATAGAAAGTATACTAAATATACAGTTTATATTACAACATAGTTTTATTTAATCTCAGAGGTAACCTAATTGAGAAAAATGACTCTAGCCGTGAGATCAGATAATGAAAATAAATTTACAAGTTAATTTTATATATTTTTTTGTTTATTTTCATATACACGAGGCTTACGAGACACTAAAAACGACGATCTCGGATTTGATCTCCATTTACAGGAATTATTTCTTATTCCGCTATTCAATATACAATGTCTGGATAAAATGGGCGGTTCGTGGGAAACGGAGTATCTTAACACTAAGTTTCCTTTGCCTACTAAGCTATATATCGAATACAGCGTAAAATTGAAGAAAAATATATATACCTTCACGAGTAACAAAGAGTAAGCAGTAGAATAATGAGTTATAGTGACTCACGTTGATTTTTTTTTATCTCTAAGACCCGTATTTATAAATCGCTCTTAAGTCTTAGATAGATCTTGAGACACCGTTTTCATTCATAAATTATATTTCTATGATGAGAATGATTTATAAATAAATATGGGTATTAAAGTTAAAAAAATCTACGCATTTTGTGCTGGTATACGAGTATATTTTTATTATATCAAGAAAATATTTACTATCATAACATACGCGATTTTAATAACAGTCAATTCTAATATTTTCTTTCTACTGAGTATTATAATGTAAAAAGTTTATATACTCCACTTTGTAGTCGTGTTCGCTAATATTGTCAGAACTTTATATACCTTCATCTCATTAAAAGTTTCCATGACTGAACAGATTTTCGTAATATACCTTATACTACTTTTTTTTTGTCTCTCTAATATTTATATTTGAAGCTCAAGATATAAAAAAAAATATGATTGAGGCTACCAAAGTATTTACTACGGGATGTTTTTTTATATGTACGATATGATGGCTTATATATTAACGATATTACAATTTTGACCGTTAAGCTAACAAAATTTAATAAAACAAAACGCTAAGCTCCGAACTAGTTTTACAAACTGTGGTACATCTGATTGTAAACGCGATGATTTGTGATTTGATGAATTATATTAGTAAACTAGCGGACCCGGACGCGGCTTCGCCCGCTTAAACTATACGAATATTTATTAAATATATTTATGAAATTATTTTAGTCTTCAATAGGATTGGTAAGAAAATATAAGTCTAAATAATCATAATAAACCAAAAAAAAATTTTAAGTACAGAAAATTCTTATTATTAGAAAAAATACGTAACTAATTAAATTGTAAACGTAACCAAAGAAAAATATTAGTAAAAAAAAAACGAATCTAAACCAGCTATATTATTAATATAATCAACGTAAAATAAATATTTAAAAGAATTTAAATTTAAGTAACACATATTCTATAATAATCTATAATCTCTACTATGATAATACATTATAAAAATAGATAATGCTATGCGAAGATATATATTGTCGCAGTTTATTTAATTTTTTTAAAGAATTGCAATATGTTCGTTACAATACATGATTTTTTGTAATTTTATTTTACTCAAAAAAAAATAGAACTTTCAGTGATCGATAGCAGGGTTCTGGAGCAACAAAAAGACTATTATTTATCCCGGAATTTCCACAGGATACTGAATAATCCAGGATAAACGTTTTTACACGTTTTCCGTGCACTCCTACATAGACACTAAATGAAATAACTGAACTCTTCTACATTAAATCCAAAATTGTTTCGAGCAATATCAAATAAAATCCCTAAAAATTAAAATTACGATTCATAAAGTGTATATCAACGGTATAGATAACCGAACTGAATTAACCAACCATTCTTTCCTTTCCAAATATATGAAAATTTACAATACCGTCAACGTCGTCTGCCTGTTCGAGTCGGTCATACCGCGCGGCTCGGAGGCTAGCTCATTTTGAATCAGTGATATCTCCTTAAGTATTTATTAGAATGATGTACAGTAAAATATAATTTTATTTTAATATAGGTAAAATGCTAATAGGTGACTATTATATTTATTTTGATAAGGATGAATACCGAATTATAGAAAACACATTAACAATAACCCGATAAACTTAAATTAAATACATATATATTTTTTTTATGGAAGAGACACGGCAAACGAGCGTTCGGGTCACTATTTCAACACTATAAAGGAAATTAAAATTAATACGGTAGTTTCGGTTAACCTAGACCTATGAAATTTGGCAGCTAACACCTACAGGTAGTACTAGTTAAGGGAAGGGAAAAATGGTAAAACTATACATTTGTAGTTAAATCTAAAAAATATAGCTTTAAAGGAGGGATAAATTTGGTATTAAAGCATTCTATTTCAGGTGAGGTATGACAGATGAAAGGGCTAAGCTTGAATTGCAGAAAAAGCTCGAGACCCCCACTTTTTGTACGGAGTTCTCAGTGGGCGAGCCCGACTCGCTTTTCCGATTTTTTTAGGGTTTAGCCAAAAATATATAGTTTTCAGACTTTTACCTGAACTGTTGATATTAGTACTGTTGATATTAGCCGCCAAATTTAATAAGTCTAGGTCAACCAGAAGTACCCTATTAGTTTCTGATTCCCTTCATAGTGTCGAATCATGGGGACGTAGATCTGAGTATATGGTTTGAATATCAACTCGATTTCTCCAAGCTTTCCTGAGAGAAAGACTTTTGGCAGATAGACAGACAGACGAACAACAAAGTGATCTTATAAAGGTTTTGTTTTTTCCTTAAAATGTAAGAAACCCTAAAAAACTACAGAACTTATCAAATATCCTTATATTTTAATTTTAATTAATTTTATAGGTACTTATCAACTGTTAGCTGCACAACAGACAACGATTGAAACAAGCTCCACCGCATAAGTGTGAGATAAAAGAGGAAAAAAACATAAATAGCGATAGCAACCGTATTTTTATATTGACATTTACACTTACACGCAGCCATCTTCCATGTACACACATACCTATATACGTATATATCGACATACCTATATAAATGTGAAATTAAACAATTTGAAATAAAAAATTCATTTAGTATAGTGATGTTATATTATTATATTAAAAATATGAAGACTTATACTATGTTACATGTACATATAAATTGTTACCTTATTGTTCGCAATTTTTAATAGACAAACGATCATATTGTATATCTATGATATACAATCTATTATTTCTAAATTCTTATTTAATGCAACATTATACTATTGTTAGCGTACTCGTGTAAAAGAGGGTAGATTTAGGTGAAAATAATTATAAAAGCAGTAGAATTGTGTCAATCGGGCGACAGTTGCGTGGAAGTGACGGTCCCTATTCGAAGGAAACTAGTGTGAAGTATTGTTAGTAGGTGATACATATCACCTATTGCAATTACCTGGTATCCCTTTCCAAATAGTTTAAAAACATATAGACGATGTGTGTATTTATCGTGTATTTTAAAAACTATAACCGCTTCCGATTTCTAACACTATAGTAAATAGCTTAGTCTATAATTAGTACCCAACAATCATGAGCTTCGACTAAAGCTACACGTGCCTATAAATATTTCAAACTATTTCGCACTATAAGGGAGGTTTAATTTTTAAGGTTTCGTTTTGCCACAAAGATACAGAATTTATTATATTTAAATATCAGTATTTTTAAATTTATTGTAATATTATAAAGCATAACAGTTTGTTTGGTTGGACGCGCTAGCTTCAAAAACTACTGGTACTAATTAAAATTTGTGCAATCGATTTATCGAGGAATGCTATAAGCTATATTGTATCACGTTAATATTCAATTTAATGAAAGCACGCCTTCTTACCTAGGACACTCAGAATTTGTCATAATATATTATGCACAATTTGAACTTAATTTCATATGAACAAGGGTGCAAAGCCGCGTATAAAAGCTAGAAATAACATTAAATCATAGGATTGAAACTTCTATAAGATAAAAAAAAATTGAATATATACTTTTAAAAATTTTTTAAAGTCTTATTTATTATATACAAACTTTTTATTATAAGTATTTTTTTCTAATAAATAAAAAAAATACACTATAAGTAATAGAATATATTATATAGACAAAATTAAATGAAATTAATATAGACAAAATGAAACCCACTTGAAATTATTAATTTTTCATTAGATGATACTAAAGAGTCTACAAAAAAATAAATAACTCATAAATATAATAAACATATTGAAATATAATAAAGTAACAAAGCCTACCACACGCCGCCCCGCACGCTCTCCGCCGTAGCTAATTATTCGATTCAGCAAAGCGATTTGCCCGCTGTAAGGCCGCGCCGCCCACGCCTCCTTACAGGAAATTCAATTGTAACTATTTTCTATGCTCTATACAAATTATGTACAATATTATCAGATAGCAATGACATGATGATGATAATGAGCATATTGTAGTCGGTTTATTGTTGATTTGCTATTATTTAACATGAAATAATTAGTTCACTATCATTTGATACAAAATGAAGCATTCTTTGGAATTGTTTTATCATTTATCATCTTTGTTTATAAAGAAATGGTTATAACTTCTAGAATATAGATACATACGTATGTATCTTTAATGCCATAATTATACTACAAATGATATTAAAATTAAAACATCTCTTAAGGACATAAAAAAACAATTAATTTCCTCGGGTCGCAATCGAATCTCCGATTGGTCTTAGGACGCTCTCAAATGATATCAAAAGTCCTAGAACACTATAAAAAATCGATGATCTACGCAGCAGTAGCATATTTAAATTCTCAACAGCTGCTTCTGTTTACACGCTCGTAAATCACGATGCCCGGATTACAACGCGCCGTAATGAGATTTCGTAATCGCACAACTCGTTTTATATCCTCCTCGACTTTGATTATTTACTTCAAATGTTTAGACAGTTTGATCTTCATTAAACTTTAATTATTATCAACTCTTTGCTTTTAACTTCTAATTACTTTAACAGAGTATATGAGAAAACGATTTTCGTCAAAATTATATAGGAACTTTTGTATTTGAAAAAGTAATTATTAAGAAAACAAAAATTGTGACATTAAAATATTGCTAACGGAGATGATATATTGGTACAACAAAAAAAATGATTGACAAAAAGTTTTCACTTGTCATCTCAGCTCGTTTTAACAGCGCTAGTACGGCGGTTACAGGCAATATTAAAAATAATTAATAATAAAATACATTTAAATACAAGATTAAGCGCCATTAAGGTTTATTCTTTCCGTTTGGTGCCTAATGCCGAATAATTAAATATATACTACACGAAAACTTGTATTCAATTATATCAAAGTATAAAACAAGCTTATAACATTTTAAATAACATATTGAAATACTTACACAGAGAGGGACTAACTTACAGTAGGAAATAGTTTAACCATAATTGTATTCAAACGAGGAAGCCAGGGTGAGCATGGCTCAGCGGCACAGCGACGGTTGCGGGTCCGATAACCACTGGGAGAATCTTTTTTTTTCACTTTCCTTTGGTAAGATGAAAAAAGCAGAGTTGAGTTCCGTAACTACATAAGCATTGTCTTTGTAGTTCAGCGTAAAGCGTGAAGTCTTAACATTCGGTTCCTCAAAAAATGTATTCAATTCATATGTTTTACCAATGAATAAATAATAATATTATAAACTAGAAATAAACATATAACAAAGTTAGTCACTGGGTTTTAACGCAAGCAGCAAGTGAGAAGTAATTAAGATTTTACTTAATTACTGCCTGCGACGCACCACACTAAGGATCTACATTGAGTTTCCTTTATTCTTACAATTGTATGTCGAGCGATTACTGTTAACTTCATAAATCTTCATAAATCTTCAGAAGTACATAATATATCAATATATGTCGTTTCAGCCAACTAAGTATTGAGTTATTCGTCCAGTTCTCGCCCACATATGCACTTAATGCTAAATTTAAAGCTTGTGTTTATATTATTTTCTCATGCATAACACTGTCAGAGATGGCCCAAATTAATGGAACTACACGAGATGCACTAGCATTCAATTAAAAAAGAATCGTCAAAATCCAGTCAAAAGTTCCGAGGTAAACAAAAAAAAACGCGAGCGAGGTTCCGAGGTAAACAAAAAAAAATACAATCGAATTGCTAACCTCCTCCTATTTAGAAGTCGGTTAAAAAAGCGCCGGCTATTTTCAGTTTAGGTAAATAATAAAAAACAATATGTTAGAAATATGAAAGATATACTTATTAAATCCCCAAAGCTGCAGAGTAATATTTCAATAGAATAGAAATATTATTAAATTATATAAATATAATCAAGAGCCAAAAAGAAAAATCTAATTAAAATTTGGAGAAAAAAAGAACATAAATGGTGGGAAGAATTTGTATTATCCTAATTGAAAAGCTCAATGCTTTTATTTTAGTCCCGGTCTACTTAAGTAAATCATTCGACGGGAATATTTTTTATCTTATGCAAAGTGATCGATCCTGAATCCTCGTTTATGTTTCTAAATGTACGATACGGTCGTGGCATCGATCTCACCCTGATAACACAATTATAGTTTATTTAGCACTTTAGATTCTGTATACCAACCTATAGACAAAAAATAATATAATCCTACTAATACTATAAATGCGAAAGTTTTTAAGAATGGGTGTATTTATGTATGGTACATACGTTTGTTACTTTTTCACGGAAGATTTCCACACCTGATGCATAATCGTGGTGGCCCAGCTAAACAATAATAAACAATTAAATGCCTCTATAATAAAAAATGGTTGTGTATGATGAGCATTTTCCATTGACATACAAAAATTGAATATTTGGAATATCTGAAGAACAACTATAATAATCCAGCTTAACTATAAGAAATAATAAAATGCCGTATTAACAAAAGTTATTGAGCGTAATGAGCATTTTTCACTGACATATACAAATTGAAGATCTAGCACATCTGATGATTAATCATAACAGTCCAGCTAAGCTAAAAGAAATAATGCAATGCGATAGCAAAAGTATAAAGCATCATAGGCGTTTTCTATTTTCATAAAAAGTAGAAGATCTGGAACAGTTGATGAATAATCACAGTGCTGTTAAACTATAATAATTAAACTACTATAAGAACAGAACCAGCTAAATTAAAGATGTGGAAAATGTGATCAATAATATAATATTGTTAAAAGTTTAGGTAAGTAATAAGAAGCCGTCGTAGAGCATTAGAACCAGCGTAGGACTGTAAACGCGACGGTTATGACTTCATTGCTCTTTCGGGAAAATTGAATTATTATTTATTAATATTTATATTTCCTCGCTCTGGTAACAAGGCAAAGCGCGGCGTCGAATTCCGCTACTCTACACTCAATGCCTCGAAAACTCGACAGAAAAAACGCAGTATGTATACGGGATACAGCGTGAAGCTGATAAAAATAGATAGAAAAAATAGCATAGCAAAAGATATTTTCAGTATAGTAGATAATTTTAATCTATACCTATATATAAATAAAGACATAACTAACTTTATTTGATTTTCGATTGATTGGCCAGTCATAGTGCAAAGACACAAAATATGACTGTAAGCGCGATAGTTGTGGGTTCGATTCGTACTCGAGGAAATTGAATATTTATTTATATTGTGATTCTTCAATCTGGCGTCGAGGCAAAATGCGGCATTGAGTGATTTTAACACTGGGTTCTCCCTGCCTACCCTGCTGTGTGGATCAGCGGGATACAGCGTGATGCTATAAAAATAGCATCACGCTGCATAGCATATATTTAAATGAAATTGAAATGTTTCTGTGTTTAATTTAAAATAATATTCAATATAATAAACTATAATATTATTTTTAACATTAAGAATTTCCTTTAGTTACTTTTACTTATTTTGTTTGTTAATTTCAATTACTCAGATATTTTTTTTAATACTAAGAATTTTATTTCCCTTGCTTACTTCTACTTATTATTCTTTTCTGGCTTCTTTTGATTATTTAGGGTTATATTGTTTTACTAATTCTATAGAAAAACTGAAAATAATTTAATAAGTAAAAAATAAATAATTTCATAAATATATTTAATAAATGAATATTTTAACGTAGCGGGACTCAAATCCGCTCGAATCCTCCTGGATTGCGTGAGTTTAAGTCCCGCTACGTTCAAATATTTATATAATACTAATAAAGTATAAGCAATTATAATTAAACCTTAATAAAATGTTTCTCATTCACAAAATTAGTCATTACGGCATACATTGAACCATACATTGAATTGTTTTCATGAGCCGGTAAAGTGCTCACTGCTAAGATAAAGCCTTTTTAAGACGTTTGTTTTTGTGTTGAGCACATAAATATACGCCCGCAACACGACGGAATGAAAACGAGCACCCAGGCGGAGAGACTCCGATATAAATTACACGATTGGAAACTTCACCGGATGGCGTGAGGTGATGGATCGCGGTTTACAAATATATTAAATTTGAAAATGCTACAAGAATATTCTGAATCATAAAGTAAAACATTTTGGTACAATTTATTTATTTACTAAAAAAAAATTATTTAATTGTGTAATTTTAATTACATGTATATGTTTAGCAATTGGCAAAAGCATTTAAATAAAACATAAAAGGATAGGAAGATGCTGGGATCGCTAAGATAAGTATCTGACCGACCCTCGATTGATAGGTAATGTGAAGCTACCGCAAATTGAGGGTTGTAGCGGTTAAACAAACGCGGAGAAGAGTAAAGTTCTGAGATTATCGACAAAAGTTGGTCCCGGTGGAAATGGGGAATCAGCCTTCGTATTCGATTCTAAGGACGCGCGTACATAAGTATAGAAACTTCGTAATAAGATGTCATACATATATGCTCTTACTTGTTTAACTTCTGTAGTATATTCCTAAAGTATTAACTACCAAATGGAATACTTGTTTGTATAGGCATCCCATTTAAAGTTTAATAATACGACATTGTAATTGTTGATAAAAGTTCCTTATTATAAATCAAGCTCTCTTAAGTTACAAGTTGCAAATTGCTTTCTTTGAATATCTAAAAACAAGTAGTATAATGTATACGAAAACTAAATCTTAATGCCAGGAAGTAGGCATACACATCGTCGTGGGTCATTTACATATGGAGTGGTGCAAGTCATCCATATTTCTATACTTAGTGGGTGTGTACATACATACGGTGAATACTCCAGATTAAGTAAGAACACGTGATGGATGAGGTACCCGGCAGATTCACACCGCTGCGACACGAGGTTGAGCAAACGCGGCAAAAGCAAATTTATTCCTTGAAATTCGTTGGAATAAATATTTACGTAAATATAATATGTACTCTATTCATGCATTTCCTCCTCATCCAATATATTTTACGTTCTAGACCTAAAGTGTCGCGTTACGTCGATTACATCGTCTACATATTATATAACATAAAGCGTAGCATTTGTAAATCATCAAATTGGATTTCCCGCATACCATTGTTCATGACTATATATATATATATATATATATATATATATATATATATATATATAGAGATATTAGAGATAGATATAGTGTATATGGTATATATTATTATAAGGATATATATATATATATATATATATATATATCTATAATATATATAATAGATATATATATATATGATATATGATACTTATATATGATATAGACTAATTATATATAGATATATATATATATATTATATATATACGAACGTACTATATACTAATTTATATATCTCTCTATCCTCTCTCTCTATCTCATTCTATCGCTCCTCTCTTTCTATCTATATCTATCTCTTTTCGCGTTACCTTCGTGTCCGCGAGAGTAGATTTCAGGTGAAAAATATGAGGAATTTTGTCATCGGGGGCAATTGCTTGTTGGCAACGGCCCTAATTGGAATTACGTGGTATTCCTTTCCAAATAGTTTAAAAAAATATAGACGATGTGTGTATTTGTCGTGTATATATATATATATATGGTAAAGCGGTTCCAAACACAAAGTATAAAAGCAACCATCCATCATCATACTGTAATTATGAGTCACGTGTATTCTATATAATGGGGAGATAAATGGACATTTAACTAAGTTATGCACTTTGAAGTGGACAGAATAAAAAGCTTACAATATATCAGGCGGCTAGGCGGCGCGGTTTATTGAGGCACGTACGCTGGGCGCTTGCATACCTGTAACAAAAACATATGTTATATTTAAATGGGTTTAGACTTTAGATGGAGTCGTGGCGCAGTGTCTGACTGTTACCGTGTTGATTGTGGGTTCGATCGTGGGGATCTAATCCACAATCATCGATTTTAAGTGTAATGAATTAATGATATTAAATCATTATATTTAATATATTTTCATTTTTACTCTCTCATAGACAAAGCGCGGCATTGTGTTCCACTACTCGAAACGGAATAGTGGAGTTTAACGCCGCGGAAAAGCGGAAATCGGAATAGCGGGGATTGGAGTGTCAAGGTCACCTCTGCAAATAAGTAAATGTGAAACAAATTACTGTATTTGTGAAAAATAATAAAATAAAGAGGATGATGATAAATTATACACCGATTATATAAATATAGTCTGAGGCACAAGGTTGTGATTTTAACATGATGGTTGTGGGTTCGATTCCCACCCGGTGGAACGAATTATATTTACTAATATTGTCAATTTTTCGCTTTGGCACCAAGGCAAAAGCCCGGTTTAGAGTTCCACTCAAGTCGCAATGCCACAAAAAAATTGGCGAAAAGTACGGATCGGAGTGTTTTATCGCTAGGTTCCCTCTGCCTCCTTCGCTGTATGCACAATACAGCATGAAACTGATTGATTAATATTTACTTAAATTAGTAGGTACATACTGCACAGAACGGCACGACGTCGATAATTGGGTGTAATCAATGTGGATTACAAGGATTTATATTATTTAGCTGTTTATAATATTAAACAAATAATGTACCAATATTGTCTATTCGCGACCTATACAGATATATTTTTTTATCTCTAGGCTTATTTCACATTGCATTTCCTTCGAGGCCATGGTGGCACAGTAGGTCACTGATAGGATGTAAAAGCGAAGGCTATGGCATTAATGAATCGAGGGAGCATTTCTTTCATATCTTCACTCTGAAGAGACAAATTACGGTGTTTAGTTCTGACACTCAACACGCAATATCTCTAATTCTTGCGGAAAGCGAGGAACGAAGAACCTACCCTAAAAGAGTGAGAGCAGTAGCAGAGTGCCTAGTGTCAAGACACTTTGTTGCCACTAAAGCTTAAAAAATCTAGATTTACGTTTATTCACTAACCTATTAACTATTATACACACTCAGACTTATACGTTTAAATTATAAATAATATATAATGTTAATCGTTAGACTCTAATGAGAAGGTAATTAGAGAGATTGTAAATAAGGCACTACTCTCGTCGAAACCACGGCTCACCCCCGTACCCCATTATTTCGCGTACATATTCATATATCTATCAACATAACCACGATATTCCCCCCGTGATTGAGCGTGAAAATATTAAACAGGATTGGATATTATGAAATATATATTTGGGTAATATTGATTAAATTCATACAATTCAATTTCATACGATGTCTTTGTATTAGACAATTTTTTTTAGCTTCACGTTATATTCAATATTTAGAAAGGTAGGCAGAAAAAGCCTAGTATTGAGACACTCCGCTGCCCAGATCTTGAATTTTGGATATAATATATTATATAAAAATAATAATATTATTATACTCTATTTGATAAAATTATATTAAAATGTACATCATATAACAGTTTATCTTCTCCTTTTTTTATTAACAAGTATATGTTGAAGGTAAAACTTAAAAAATGTTTTAATTATATGTTAATCTGTAAGCCTGATTTTTTTAACTTTTATTACTAAATTGGATTTCGGATTGGCTCAAAATTGTTTTATTATTGTTTTGTTTTACGCTCTTGGCCGATTTTATTTTATGTAATTCTGTGACATTGAACTTTTGAAGAACTTCGAAGAATTTATGAAATATTTTACTAACAAAATAATTTTCTGAGAAAAACAACTTCAAGAGAAATTACACATTCGTAACAGAATTAACATTTTCTTATGTTACTAAGAATTATTTATTCTCATAACTGAATTATATTAAGTTGAAAAAAAAACAAGAGCTAAAATTTTATTTTATATAAAACAACATTATCAATATATTTTATAATTTCAAGTTTATTTCATAATTTCAATTTGACATATAAGACATCGTATTTTATTAACACATAAATATATGGTATGGTTATGTCAACTTAAAGCCAATCGCAGTTACAAAGGACATTTAATTTGAATAAAGGTAGAATGTAGATCAAAGCACATGGGGATGGGGATAAAATTTGATTGTAATTAAACAGATATTCCATACATTCACTTATCATATTGAGTAATTTTAGGCAACGTTTGTCAATAATATGCTATGTATGTATATGATATAAAGGTTCAACTTTTCAAAACAATGGTAAAATATTATGAAAATTTGAAAATATATTTGTGTGAGGCCACCTGGCGCCGTGGAACAGATTATTATTTTTAGTTGTATGTTTGATCTCCACTCGATCGCACTCCGATATGTACATATATTACTTTTGTGGCAGGCAAAGCACAGCTTGGGTTTTGCGAGACAAACACACAAATGTCTTGAAAGTTAGATGAAATAATATTGTCAAAATAATATTACGGGGTAAATTATTGTCTTATTTCTAGGTTTCGCCTACTATTCTGCTATATGCGGCTATAAAAAAAGCGTAAAGCTCTTTTTTTATTATAATTAAAACTTAAAAATAAGTGAGAACACCTATAAGGCAGTAACAAATTATACTTATGGATAAAGGCACTTTATTCAGGATTGCGGTTCTACATGATTCAGTATTATCGTTATCACTTCACAATGAGCTTGCTGAATAACAATAATTACATTATTAAAGAAAATATTACATATATTTTCTAAAATTACATTTTTTTTACTGTCAAACAACGTGGCAATATAGAATGTCCATTTGAAAATCCACATAAATGGTATTTATGTATACGACACTAGCGACCACACGCGGCGTTGCCCGCATAATCTTGTTATCCCATTTGTTATTCTGATATAAAAGCTTTAATTACTGTAAAGCTTTATTTAAATCCGACAAACGTTCGTCGTTGAAATCGATTTGGCTCTTAAAACAAAAAGTATCTTTTTTCTTTGAGCATGTGTTACCGTTTGACCAAAACGTCACATATACAATAAGTTAACTCATTTTAATTCAAAAACTTGTAATAGGCTTAAAGCAAGATGACAAAAGTCATAGTTAATATATTATTTACCGCTTTAACGCAATTATTTTATAAAAATAAATCTGAACGACCGCGCATTTACTTGACGGCATTAAATTCCTTGAAATATCCGTCTAAGTCTGTTTACAATTCGCTGCTCGGTGGTTTATATAAAGTTTCTTGCGAGAATAGTTCGTCATAAACAAACCGCCTGTTTTTTTGTAATACCGCATACGCCGGTTCACGCAACGACGTAATTGAGGATCTCACGACCTTGTCGCAGGTTCACCGTCCACGGAAGACGTAGCGCCTCGCCACGCGGCGCCTGTTTCAATATACAAACATATTTTGATTTCCTCATTTCACAAAACGTGAAAATCAAGAGTCATACGTAACATTTATTGATGGTTTAAGTTGATTAAATTTCACCGAACATAATTGCTTTTCATAGAAGATTAATTATTGCATGGGGAGACGCCACAACAGGTATTTACAATATAGGCATCGTTGTTTTCAATCAATATAGTAAGACTTTGGATGACTATTACATTTATATATACTCTATACTAACACGTTAATCTCCAGAACCACAGATTGAAATCAAAAAAAAAATTGTGGCGCATAGTCCATTTATTGATAACAGCCACATCACATTATTTGATTTCATGTAATATATGACGCACACATAAGAGGCCAGTCGTGGCGCAGTGGCACAAAGTGTGACTGTAAAACCGACTTTTTTTTTTTTATGGAAGATACACGGCAAACGAGCGTGCGGGTCACCTGATGGTAAGTGATTACCGCCGCCCACGGCCCCGTGCAACCCCAGAGGAGCTACAGGTGCGTTGCCGGCCTTTAAGATGGGTTGGGTTATGGGTTCGATCCCCACTCGAGAAGATGAAATATTTACTTAAATTTATATTTCCATTACTTCGCTCTGGTGTCGAGGCAAAGTGCGGCGTTGAGTTCTGCCACTCAACACGCAATGCCTCCAAAATTCGGCAAAAAGTGGGGAACGAAGTGTCTTAACACTAGGTTCCCTCTGCCTACCCTGCTGTGTGCACGATATAGCGTGAAGCTAATTTAAATGATACATAGTTCATAGTTATTTCCATTTCATTATCAGGGTAAAGCCACAGGTAAAGTTTAGTATTTTATATAAGCCAGTTTTCGTCAAATAATGATTAATTTACTTTATTTTGAACCTGTAGAGATAAAGCTTTTAATAACTTTTACACATTTATTTAAACCTGTTTATTAAGTTTTAAACAAGCTCTACATTACGGTACTAAATAGACTTTATTAAGGATTGTTGGACAAATTGTTTCAATGTTTGGACGCATTTAAGGTGTCTAAATGAACGGAACATGGATACTGCAGTATATAGTGACAGTTTCTTTCTGTCAATCTAACAAAAATCATAGAATGGATGGAA
Organism: Heliconius sara; assembly: GCA_917862395.2. Classification (NCBI taxonomy): domain Eukaryota; kingdom Metazoa; phylum Arthropoda; class Insecta; order Lepidoptera; family Nymphalidae; genus Heliconius; species Heliconius sara. The sequence goes on along the minus strand of OU860789.1, from coordinate 10,819,768 downwards.
CTGAGTAAAAACATTTAGAATGTGAGTAAAATAAATGCTTTTTTAGAGATTTTTAATGGTTTGTGTTTAATTTAATATACCTATTCTTTCTTATTGTTTCTCTCTACATTAACTTTAACAGGCAATTTGCACATAAAGTACACGAAGTACTGTTTTTAAACGAAGGCATAAAGTACAATAGCAAAGATAAAACAATTACCATTTGCTTCGATGTAAAGCGACGTTTCGGCTATATTAATGGATTATCGACTACACCAAAACCTATCAATTCAATAAACCTGTAGAGGGATCATATCTGTACATAAAACCATTAAAGTCCACTGAAGCGTATGAGACTATGAATTCCAAGCGTGTAAAATGGATAAACTGTAACATGACCCGAACATAACATTAATTTGACTGGAAGTTCTAGCGGATAATTAAAGCATTTTATTAAAAGAAAATATGCTTATTATTTATATCTGTCAAATTCAATAACAAATAAACTATACTCGTATAGACAAGAGTTGTTTCCGAAATGTTCGGGGAAATCTTATTTATATTAATTTAGTCTATTAAGTAACGTCAATGTTTGACTATAAATTCAATTTACGTAATCAGGGAACCTTGTTACTATTATTAATAATACAACCTTGTCAGTTGTAACGTTTGTTGCCTAATTTACAATTTAACACAGTTTACTCCACTGTTTGTAATTATTTGTTAATTGCTTTATTATCTATCTCGCTTAAACAACCACAATCATTATGTTACAAATCAACATGAGGGATAAACAGAATGAAATAAATGTAAAATCGAGCAGATTTTACACTTATTTTTTGTGTCTTTCGATTATGTGTACTTACATACATATAACGTATACTTATTACGTTAAAATAATGTCAAACAGTATTGCGGTATCATATAAAAATTTAAACTCTCAATGTAACAGAAGAATGCTCAATCAAGATTGCTCGTTTTCTACCTTGAGCGCCTATTCTAATTTACATTATTCACATTTCAACTTTAAAGATCCACTCTAGGCTAGTAAAGTTGTTCGAGATTTAAAAAATTGATATTTAAATATCATTAGAAAACACACATAATTCAAAAGTCGATGTGTGATTTCACTCGGCTGAATATTATATGATCATTGCTTCCTATTTACATTAAGATCCTAACCCTTACTAGCACATCAGAAGCACAAATAAAATAATAACAAAAGATTTAATACAATATTTTAGTTTTGCTATAAAATTGACAATTGCATTATTTTTTTTGAACTATCAATCTAAAATAAGACTTGGCTATAAGCCAATGATTAAATATATACAAAGTAAAATAAATATTTCATAGTCGGGATGAATAAGTCGTAGCTCTTCCTATGACTGTTAAAAATACATAATAAAAAAGCCATTAAAAAGGCACTTCGATTGTGTTTATAAAAAAGTATATATGTATAAAAGACGATATGAGCACGTCATACGTGTCCTTCCCACTCACATTTAGTGTGTAAATACAACACCCAATTCAATAACCTCTGACGACCCCTTCCGCTGAAGAAGATATATTAGGGTAACTTCAGCAATAAGTGTTTATTTTACATAAGCAAATTGAAATATAGAAAACATATTAAATAATACAAGAATACTTTTCTTTTGAGGACGAGGCCGTCGTGGCGCAAGGGCCCAGGAGTATGACTGTGAACGCGACGGTAATATTTCTATTCGGTGGTAAAAAATATTTTCATTTTGTCATACTGAAAACATGCATGATACAGTGTGAAGCTAAAAAAATATAATTGGTATACATATAGTATTTGTAGTGTATCTGTGTGTCTATGATGACTTAAGACATGATTTATTTCTAATAGTACGGTATCTATTTCAATTTGTATTACTAAAATATATTATAATATTTGTAAGCAGCTAACTAAGTAAATACTCAGTTGGAAAAATATTCTAATATCGTTGAATTCAAATGCAATTTTACTTAACCTTTTTTTTCTTTTTAGTGGTGGAATGATAAGGAATGATAATTCAGATTGTAAGCACTCTGGTTAAACAAGTAACCTCTTTAAGGCAGTTTTTACTGTCTACTCTCTGCGCTGTCACCGACGGTCGACGTATTATTTAACAAAAACGCTCTTTTATTTATTATAAACTGTGTTTCAATATTTTGTCGCATGTATACTTACAAAAATAATTAAAAGCTGAACTCTTTTCTTGTACGTGAACTTCATTACCTCTCCTACCCACATAAATTTAGTTATGTACGCAAATGTAGTCAATTTTATTAGAGTCGACGTTCATGCTAGACGCTAGCAAGAGCGGCGGCGCATCGCCCGCCTCCCTGTCTCCAAGTAATTAGGTTTCCTTTGCATCAATACGGGAGGCTTTTAAGAAAAACCAATAAGTAATATCACAAATATGTCACGCTCTACGTGAAACGGTTAATATCGTAAGGTGCCATATTTCAAGGTGTTATCATCTTTACGAATAAGGAATTTTAGATATTTTAACGCCATACATTTCTCAATTCCACCTCGAATGTATGGCGTTAAAATATCTGAAATCATTGTGTGACAAAAATATTCTATTTGATTTGTTCTAAATGCAGCATAATAGAGGTATTACAGGTGTATACGGTCGAAGCCGCGAGTGGAACGCTAGTCAGAGTATAGAATAGATTTAATTAAAATAACTTTTTACTAGTTGTTGTTGAACATTACTCACACAGAACTTGTTATCTCAGAAGAAGATATTTCATTTATTAGTCCTAAAGACTTAAATACACAAAGACAGACGCTAAACAATTTATTTATTAGTATTTTATTACTTTATCTACCATCAAACGTCTCTTACGCGAACATTCAGAAAACTTTATAAATTAAGTTTTTTCGTTTATTAATGACGTTCTATTCTCCCACATCTTATCCACGATTATTCTAAATATTATTTATATATGATGGTTTGATTTGTTTTCGGGAAGAAATTGTTTATTATGTGATGGCAAAAAAAAAATGCAGCGTTAAGTTTCGCCACTGAACACACACGGAACGGAATGTTGTTTAATGCTGTTGTAATGAATGAAAACATTAATTTCTTATATTAAAGCTATGCTAAAAATAAATTCAATCATCCAGCACAAAGTGTATAATACTGGTACTCGTACATAAGTAGATATATTCGCAGAGAATGTCACCCACAAGCATCGCACTTCCTCAAGCACGAGTCGGTGTTAATGAGTCATCAGTACTATATATCAAAAGATCAAGTTTATTTTATTTACATTTCATTAACAGTGTACGGCATCCGACGCCCGGGAATTGATTTCCATTATATTTGAAAGTGGAACTGCCGCTATTAGGAGTCGACATTAAAACGAAGCCCTAATTTTATTGACCTTTGAACAATTTTACTTGAGTGGGTATAATTTCAAATGGTTCAAACAATACAATACTTTTCCTTACGAAATTTAATTGAATTTCTGAAGTTCTTAATTGATTATTGGCGATGACCGTAAAAGTCAGTTCAGAATTGTCTGAAGTGCTCTATCCACTGCGTAGTTCTGGGCGTAATTGTCATAAAGCGATAAGTAGTTATATATTAGACACATACATATATGTACCTATGCCTGAAAAGAATAGGATGTCGTCAATTTGTAAAAATTTTGCAGTAGGTATACGTAATTAAAACAATGTATTTTTACTATTGCCAAAAGCCCAGACTTCGACAGTAATTAACTGAACAGTATATTAAAATATGGAAATGCTTTTAGTATACAAAACATTTCAGTTACAAATAATCAATAATCAGCTTCACGCTGTGCCCCGCACACAGCAGAGTAGGCAAAGGGAACCTAGTGTTAAGTCATTCCTTGCCTCAGTGTCAAATATCTGCAGTTATTTAGTACAAAAATCAATATATCAACATCATACACGGTTGTCGGTCATAGAAATAGATATGACAGATAGGTACCTCATAAGAAAGTGCTATTTATAAATATTTCACACCGCAACTTGCTCCTATACCTAATGCAAGTGCAAATGCATTCGACCTCGTGCACCCTGACGTCATTGCAGGTGACGTACGACGGTGTAAACGAGTCCTTTAGACTCTCGTAAAGGGAACCACTAGTTATGCCTAAGAAATATGATATCATTTTAATGTTTTTAATAAAGGGAAAAAGTCATATTATGTACAAGGTACTATTTATTAGTTAGCTGTATAATAGCGTCAGTATGTCTGTGATTATTTATATATGTCTGTGATTATTTATCTGTGAGTCTGTGATTAAATACTTTAAAGGCTAATGTTGGCGCAGGAGCACAATCGTGGGTCTGATTATAAGTTCGATTCCCACTCAAAGTAATGAAATATTTAATCTTTTAATTTTCTCGCTATGGTAACAAAAAGGGGGACACATGCGTATTAATGAGAACGAAGTATTAACACTAGGATCCTAAGTTCCCTATACCTACCCTGCTTGTTCAGGATACATCGTAAAGCTGAAAAAGAAAATAGGTTTAGTATAATAGTAATATTCCTTTGGTTGTCTTTTTATAATCTAAATACAGAAGAGTACTAAAAAGCATCTAGAACCGTACCGTAGAAGCAATCTTTTAAATATAAATAGAGAAAGATGCAAGAAATGCGTGAAGATGTTGAATCAATTTAACAAATTAAATTGAATTTTAGAACGCTATTACGTCACACCAAAGTGCGACACCAAGTATAACCTATGAAAAAATAAACATTCTATTGTCTTTAAATTTTAAGACAAAAATGGTTGCCAGTTTTTGTCGAGGGTCTTTCGATATCGATTTTCATGCTATGTGTGCTTCCTACAACGATTTTGGACATGACAAAGGATGTACGTCAACATTCTCAACTTAGTTCAAAGATTAATGTTAAAAATATATCAGTATATTTAAAATTTCACAGTTTAACTAATAAATACTTATAAATTAAGCCGTTTATTAATTGAAAAAACGTGATATTACGTTGCATTCTTAGTATTAGATGAAAAGTTAAATAAAAAGCAAAATTAATGCTATATTCTTAAGCGCCAAGTTGTAATTAAGTTCAGGACTCTCAAGAACAAAGAATAAAGCGCGATAATTATAATAGTAGCCAAGAAATAAATTGTTTAACCTATATTCTTTTTCCTCGTCATTCGTATATAATGTTCTATTAAATATAAATAAGCTAAGAAAATGTATTATATATTAAGAGTTATGAGATATTGTTAATATATTATCTCATTGTATTGAGGCGGTTGTGGTGCAGCGGCACAGATTGTGACTATAAACACGAAAATTGTGGGTTCGATTCCAACTCGCAGCAATGATCGAGTTATATGATAATGATGATAATGAATTACATTTAATATACAAAACTTAGGTCGTGTTCTTTTACGGTAATATATATATATATATATTACCGTAAAAGAACATATATATATATATATATATATATATATATATATATATATATATAATTATTACTATATTATAATATATAATACATATAATATATATATATATATACACATATATATATATATATACATATATATATATATATATATATATACATATATATATATATATATATATATATATATATATATACATATACCTATATATATATATACATATATATATATATAAGGTTCAAGAATTTACGTAATTGGTACGAATGGATGAATTGTACGAGTGGGTACAATTTCCTCTAATAATATATAAATTAGAAACATCTCAAAGTGTACATAGAAGAAATTATTCCCTCTAAATAATAAATAACGAATACAAAAGTTGCTTACGTTAAATTGTTTTAGAATGGTTGTTAGGCTTTCCATAGTAAATGTAATGTCATTTAAATTAGCAAGTTTATTCAAATATTTAAAATTAGACATTTGGTAAACTGTATGTTTTAAGTAAAAACACGTTGTGCCCCAAATTTTTCTAGATAGATAGATCACGCAGTATGCCACTCATAGCAGACAGGCAGGAACCTGGAAAACCTAATGTTAAGACAATCTTTTCCCTAGCTTCCGCCTAATTCTTGAGACAGGTACCAGAGCGAGGAATTTAAAATATTAAATATTTCATTCCCACGTGTGGGAATCGAACTTACAACCGTCGTGGTTACAGTTTTAATTAGTATGTAACATTTTAAATTACTATTATTATTGGATAATTGAACCAATCAATGGAAATAACTAAAGAAAGCTTTCCAATAAGGATGATGGCATGTTGCCAATCATGGTTGGATAGAATATGTAGAATGTTATATATTATATTGTATTCTCCTTGCGTATACTAAGAGCCATATTTCTTTAATTACTGTTCTTTTTATAAGAAGAGCTTGTACACCCTTAGTAAATAGCTGGTATCTTTTAATTGTATCTACTTAAGCTCATATTTGTGTACGGAACAGTTATTAATGTTAAATGAGTTATTAAGTACATAATATGCATAATTATTACAAACATTTCCCAAAGTCACTTAAATTATTATTATATAACCGCGACGTTTTAATAGATCAAGGATATTATTGTCATTCATAAGGTATTTAATTTAAAATTTTATAGAAATTACGATAAGTCATTATATTTCAAAGCTAGTTACGCGGTACTGATAAAATAAGACATTGTGAAAATTGAGAAAAGAGACAGTAATGTACACAAAAAAATTAAAAACTTTATAAAAACTGACATTTTTTGCAGGACCAGCCATATAGAACAAGTTGCATATAAATGCCACTCTTTATACGGCACTTAATTAGTATATTTATATTCTGTATGCCACTGTAATTAATCGAATTAAAAAATAAATTAATCGTCATATGTTACCCTGCCTTTACCTAGTTATGTTATAAATGTAGTTACGGTGTAGTTGGTCAATTATATGAGCCACTGAGCAGTGGACGGCGTCCTTCGAACCTAATACATTATTCAGTTAGAATTATAACTCGCTGCTCATTCTCAATGTCAATATCACTCTGGAGGAAATATGGCTCGTCTGCTGTTAATGTTTAATTTTTTTGTTTCATTATAACAGTTTTTGCTTGGGGATTATGGTAGAATATATTGATGCCAATGTATTTTATATTATTTTTTATTATACTTTACTAGCACACAAAGTGCTAACGAGCGTAAAAGCGACGGTTTTTCTTTAATTAATTCCCCCGATTGGAAATCTAACCTATAACCGTCGCGTGTCGCGTGTCACATTCTGTGCCGCTGCGCCACAATGGACTCTATCAGCCAAATAGATACTAAAAATGCATATTATTTATGCGTGATGCTACGGATGCTACGGAAACAAACACCGCCCTTTGTCTAACCAACACTCACATTTTTTAATGTAATCGTGACCATAAGTAGGACACCATGTTAGTTACAATTATAATGACGTGACATGACGAAGATTTTATGGAACGAAAGCGTTGCGCAGTTTAGCCGTTTACAATTACATTACCATCGCTTAGATCTAACACAAACATACCGCAATCACGTCACCTTAATAGTTAAAAAAATAATCTAGAGCAGTACAATTTTAACCTTTTAGCTGCCATGTCGTCGTATCTTAAAAAAAAAGGCACTCTAGCCGCTACAAGTGGGTGTTGCACCTACGAAGATACATGCCTACACAAGTTTTATTAGGTTAACAACATGTAGAATTGAAATTTTATTTTCTGAAACTTAAGTAGCAAAGAAGATATATTCTAAGCCGTTGTGAGTTCAATTGAAATGATAATATCGAGACTCGAGACGGATAAAATATGTAAGGCGTATGTGGGGGCTTAAAGGTTAATATAAAATATTCTAGTAATTCCACAGTGTCCAATGTCCACTACACAAGTGTGGCGATGGCGAGTGTTGATCTAATTCATAATTCATAAACGGCGCGAGTTAGACTAATACACGTCGACTCTACACGGCAGTTTCATTAATATTGTCACTAATATTTAATGTAATGTTAAAGTAAAATAATTTATTTATAATCGATGTATTTGATTTTTTTTAACTTCAAGCTGTATCCCCCACACAGTTACCTAGTGTTAAGATACACCGTTACCCACTTTCCGCTGAGTACTGAAGACATTGCGTGTTGAGTGGAAGTGCGGAACCCAAACCCGCGCTTTGCCTCGACACCAGAGTAAAGAAGTAAAAATAAAAGTGAGGATCGAACCTACAACTAGTCGATTTTACAGTCACACTCTGCGCCCCTGCACCACGAATGGCCTCGATGTATTTGATACTGTTATAATATAAAAGATAGTAAGTTTATAAAAATATTCAGATATATTTTGGGTAATTAACAAAAAGAAAAAAATATATATTATAATATACTAACTATATCTAACTTTTTCTCATAATTTTACAATATATTCAGAATTTTTATTTTTTCATGGTTATCTTTAAAATTGTATTTTTATGACTCAAATTAGATGGATGGACCATAAAACAATGGTAGTGTTGTCATATTTTAAGTATGTTTTTGCACAAATAATGTTCAGACATAAAATGTCATGAATATTTATGAAAGTAAGAAACTTAACTTTAAAACAATTCTGTATACGCAAATGTGCCGGACGAGTCTGTTGTGAATAAGAATTACCATAATCTTTTGAGATTCATTTAAATATATTCCATTTGTATGTAACGCACAAAATGCTAATAATACTTTTGATATATCTGTTTATTGATAGAAGATTTAAATATTGTATAAATAGTCATACATTAAAAATAATACTGTTGACATAATAATCAAGAATTTAGGATCAAGAATTTGTAATTTCAAATAATGCTGACACAAAGCAGGATGATCATATCAATTAAGCGAGTGTATTATTTCATAAATTAAAAAAAATAAATTAAATTAGCTTCACGCTGTATCCCGCACACAGCAGGGTAGGCAGAGGGAACCTAGTGTTAAGACATTCCGTTCCCTACTTTCTGCCGAATTTTGGAGGCATTGCGTGCTGAGTGGCAGAACTCAACGCCGCGCTTTGCCTCGACACCAGAGCGAAGAAATGGAAATATAAATTTAAGCAAATATTTCATCTCCTCGAGTGGAGATCGAATTAACAACCAGTCATACTTTGTGTCACTGCGCCACGACTGGCCTATAAATAACTGATTATTTTTTTTAATAAAAAGTAAAATATACTTTAATATCATCAGAAATATAAATATGAATGTAAGTTGTATTTATATCATAGGGGCCATTCAAGTATTACGGAAGCAATTTTTTTGCAATTATTGACGTACGAGTATGTAGACGTACATATGTATCTGCTGATCAGAGGCAATGCGTAGCTACTAGCTATAATCTAATTAGCTGAGAGCCGCCGGTAACGTATTTTGTGGTCGATCCCATAAACGATACACGACGTATAATACCTATTATATATACGTATTATACCTATTTTACGCTTCAGATACTTAATGTCTATCACCTACTTTAGATACTATGGAAATACAAATGTTTCGATAGCAATTCTGATTTTGCTTATTTACAAAATTTATATATTGTTTTATTAATACAAACACAGGATTACCTGATGAGTTAAAGTACAGAAAATATTCTATACTATAAATATAACTCTGAGTTTGAGTTCGCAATCATAAGATTGGCATCTTATTAAAACTATAACATTCTAAGTTGATTTAAGGGTTATGGAAGGAGTGGAAAATACCTCGAAATGGTTATGTGAGTAAGGTTGTTCTTTTCGAAGTTGGCTAATATATTACTATGTATCCACATACTTTTACTGTGTAATGCTTACCTACTACCTATCCACTTTGGTAGAAAATATTTAAAAGTAGTTTTTAATATTTTGTTTTTTATTGTGCCATGAGTATGGTACTTCAGATCAAATGTAGCTAAATGTTTAAGGCTCAAATAAATTAACATTTGACAGTAAATATGTCATAGATGAAGATCAAATTAAAGTAAAGTATAATATTTAAAAAAATATATAATTTAAAGGTAAACAAAGAAAAATGTGCTAGTTTTATAATGATTTATAGACAAAGTAAATTTATATAGTTATTAAAGACATTTCGACAGTTTTTTTTTCTTTATTTTCTATTTCTTCTTTATGTACCTTCATATAGGCCTACATTATTATTTCCTGATCACCACCAGTGTAATTTTTAATCACAATAAAACTATCTTGCCAAGATAGTTTTATTGTGATTAAAAATGCCTTATGAGAAGTTCCGATTAAATTTGTTACCGGTAATAAATCAAGTAAAACGTTGCCTTTTTGCCCACCAACGTCACTGACAACAAAGTGATAAGTACCAATAGATCACGAAAGGAGATAACTCGTAATTCATTCAGATAAGATATAAAAACGACAATTGAATCAGGTTTCTCGTTTACTATGTTCAGTTTTTTGTTAGAAACGTTTTCTGCCTTGATGGCTTACTCGAAGCGCTGTAAAGGATTCCTTCGTCGATTTGCGGGAATTCTTCGGCGCAAAAAACGTAAGCATTGTCTTTGGACCATATTAATATAGTTCGCAAATACTCAACGTGAGATGTGTGTGAAACTTACTCTACGTACGTAATATATGTGTGAATATAGATAACTTTTTTTATAAATATTGAAAGAAAAGAAGTTGCTTTATTTGTTTAGTTGTATACCTATTATTTGTTTAGTTTTTCATATTTTAATTTAACTTGAACAGATTGACCTACCTACATTGTATTAATTTCGAATCTTACTTAAATAGTAGTCAATATGTCAAGCTTGACTGAATCGTAGCTCAAAGAAGACAAACAAACAGTCCGCGATAGAGGTACGCGGGCGTGAAACAGATGCGGATCCAAGTCTATTGAACGCGCTGATTATATTGCGCCGTAAACAGCGAAACGGCGCCAAGTAATAAACGTTCGCGTCCATCGTTAATCGTGATACAAACTCGCGTTTGATGACCGCTGCCTGCGCACGAGTTGTTTAGATGCCTTATGTTGTGTTCCGCTGCGTTGACGGTGACGTTTGAATAAATAATTTAATGTGTGTAATAAGTGGGTGGGAAACTGACATTTGTTTTCTTTCCGCCTCTACATTTTATATGATGAGAACAATAAAGATTATTGTGATTACTAAACCGGGTTAAGTGTATATAGGATGGCTCAATTTTTTTTACTCTCAGGATTCAGTCGATATTAGCTGAATAAGCAGACTTTTAAGACACGGTTTACATATGAAAGTGTTGCCGCGGCTTCGAAAGGGCCATGGAGTTTATAGTGGATTGTGTTTAAAAGTAAATATGAATGTCACATAATCGGCGTTGCGTTTCACGCGGGTTGCGTATACCCCTACCAGAGTAGCGTAGCGTAGCGTAGCGTAGCGTAGGAATAAAAGAAGGTCCCATTTACTATATATAGGATAGGATAACAGCAAAACAACGAGTTAAGAAGATATAATCTATATAATATATCTTGTTTTGGATTAAAATATTTGGAATAAAATATGAATTAATAATTTACTCAACCTGTGGTTTTGAATAAGGAATATCTAATCACTAAGCTAAAAGGTCTGATAATGGATGACAAGCTACATAAATGTTAAAGGTAAATATTTTCATCTAACACATTCTAAACATTTATTGACATGATTTTTTTATGTAATTAGACATTTATCTAATATATATATGTACATAGTTTGTAAACTATGAAAGTACAATATATTTTCTAGCTTTAAGCCATTCGGCAGAGGAAGCCCAGATTCAAGACATCTGCTCTCTGACCGAATTTATAACAAAATTATAGAACATTTTTAACCTAGTGGTAAGCACCTCGTTCTCCATTAAATCACATTCGTTCACCACACTCTGTCAAATTCTTAAGGCAATGCGTGGTGATTGATGGAACTCAACGTCGCACATTGCCTCCTTACCAGAGCGAAGAAAATAAAAGTATTAAATATTTCATTCCCTCGAGTGGTCATCGAACCCACAACCGTCGCATTTACAGTCACTACCTTGTGCCCTTGCTCCACGACAACTTCATATACCTAAAACGTATCTTCAACAAAATGGATAAACTTTAACAGCATAAACAATAAGATATAGCGTGTAGTGTTTAAAGTTTGACATCGTCTCATAACCTCGTTAGTTGGAAGGTAACACGGCAACACGTGAGTGTAGAACTTGAGTAGGTCGGTAGAAGTATCCTACCATACATACAGTTTGTCGGTCATCCGAACTATGAGCAAATAGCGAGGCTAAATATTAAATTACAATGTCGGTATAGGAGCAAAACACAATACAGAATTATCGTAATTTATACTTATTTAGAAAACGTAACTTTTTTTTTCATTCTTTTATTGAGCATATATAGCAAAGTAGGCAGGCAGGATCTAGTGTTAAATTAGGTACTCGTCAAATGAAAAAAACTCCTAAGACGGAATTGTACCCCCTATCGTCGTTAACAAACAGACGCTGCCCAACTGTATCAGCCTCAATATCAATAAAAAAAAATCAGGTCTTTGTTAAGTGCTCATGTTTATTGTTCCAAAAAAAAGTTGTTTTGTGTTTTTTATTTTTTTACTTAGGTTAAAAAAAACAAAAATATAGGTCAAACGTATCTAAATTATATTATATCAAAATAAACAAAAATAATTAAACATCGAAACGACTGAGCACGACATATTACATTCGTAACCGTACTCATACTTATACGAATTTATCTCGAACCACAAATACGTAAAAAGTATTAAAAAATATATAATTGCCGTTCATATAAAAACTCCAAATGCTACGCTCCAGTAACTATTGGTTACGAAGTAATAAACGTAAAAACCGAATGGGGAAGTTTTGCATCAAAAGCTTTTCTATATAAAAACTTCATTTAATTGAACAAGTAGTTCCATTTCCGTGTAACTATAGAGAGAGCTTTCCGTTAGATAGACATAATCATAATATTGCTATACAATACACATAAAAATAACAATAACACTTAAGAAACTTGCTGGTTTTCCATTAATTTTCGGAGGAGGAAAAGTAATTAAAATCTCAAACGCCACTTTAACCACTGTAGGTCACGAGTCACGAGCGAAACAAAAATAAACGGGGTTGGTTACACAAACTCAATCCATCTCCGCGCTTCCATCTTTTCCATCACCAGTAGCAAGTACGTGGGCATGATTTATTGCCTCTAAATATTCCTACCATCTTGCTTCTTTTGCTTTGTTTTAAAATAAAATTAATTATCGTCATCGCGGGCTTCACACAAATATTTAATTAAGCACTGCCAGAAAATATCCGTGTAAGAAAAAATAAGAAATATTATCGTTGTGATATTAGGCAGTAACTTTAAAGAGGTGGCAATATATTTAAGCTAAAATAAACTTAATCGTAAAACGCAAAACAAGTTTGCAAAAGCCATTTTTACATGTAATAAAACTATAACTCATTGCTGTTAACGTATCGGGTTATTGTTTATGATTTTTCTATAATTTGGTATTAATTGTGGGTGGGTGTTAAAATTGCAAAAAACTGCTTACGTAATACTTGAACGGCCCCTATTTAGACTTTTCTTTAGTTACTTTTACTTATTTTGTTTGTATATTTAAATTACTCGGTATTTTTGTTAATATTAAGAAGTATATTTATCTTAATGATGTTTACTTATTATTCTTTTTGGGGTTATTTTCGATTATTTAGACTTATATTTTCTTACTAATCCTATTGTAAACTGATAACAATCCGAATCAGAAAGAAGCCGCGCGGGTCCGCTAGTATAAAGAAGCTAGCTAATATAAAGAATTGCATGCGACAATATTGCTCCAAAATAGATGTTTTATTGAATTGGCTGAAACTTTAGCTAACAATGAATAGATATTGTATTAAAAATTATTTGAACACATCACGAAATTCAGATAATAAAATAAATAATTGCGTAGTACAAGCGGGCGAAGCCGCGGGCGACTTGCTTATTACTAAACATAAGTAATTAGGTAACAGGTAAGGTAACAATATATAACAGAAATATATGATGAGTTCATTTTTAATTATAAGCAGGCAGAAATTATCTGTTTATAATGTGGTCACTTGTCAGTTAGGGAAAAATGTTAACCGCCATTGACGCACACGCCATTAAAAACTCTAATTAACATTGAGAAAAACAATTATACAATACGTTGCCACAATTAAAATTCTATAGTTCCTTTTTTAAATCTAATTATTATAATTAGTTTATTAATAGTAATATTCGGTATTATGATTATTTAGATCACAAATTAATGTTTCAATTCAAAAGGAAATTTATAAAAATTGTTTTTACATTCTAATTCTATCGTCGTTCGTTTAAGCTAAGTGAAGATTGCCGATTGAGTAGTATCTGCTTTTGGCCTTTATCAGACAAGTATAAAATTTGCGATGTTATTCTGAAAATAACGCGATATGCGTTGATAAGTGATTTGAACCTACGACTATAACATGAGGCGTGTCGAGATCTTTATCGTCTCTATGTTAAAGATATATTTTACTAGAATTAATTTTACATTTTAGTCCCAAGTCATATAAATTCTTGCATTTTCTTGAGGTATTTTTAATATAGGCACCACACCTACGTGATTGAACAGAATTAATGACTGTGTCATGCGTGCTAAATTTTGTCGATATATATAAATATGTATGTATGTATAATTGGATTAAATGCTTCATCAATCAAAATGTAAGAAACAAACTCATGTTTCCATGCACTTAAATTTAAAACGCAAATTCTAAATGAAATACACATTCGTTATACAAAGGTATTAGCTGGTAGTAAATAATATAATATCATAAGAACATAGTGTTTGCAGTGAAGTCGCTCAATTTTTTAGTGTTTACTACCTCTCTTTACACATTACCATACCTATTATTTTTATGGAATAGATACGGCAAACGAGCGTTCGGTTCACCTGATGGTAAGTGATTACCGCCGCCCACGGCCCCATGCAACACCAGAGGAGCTACAGGTGCGTTGCCGGCCTTTAAGGTGGGTTGGGCTCCGGAGCCCGGCATTACCTGATGCGAAACGCAGTGGCATAAAGCCATTACTTCACGCCGGTTTTGAATGCCGGGGGTGGTAATGATCCGGTCGAGTCTGCCCATGCGTGTTGCCATTGCTGACGACGTGACTCTACCACTCGTAATTTAGTCGCCTCTTACAACCCCACCAGTACCAGGACGATCCTATTCTAGGCCGGGATCACACGGCATAACGATAAGTCACTACCGCTTTTTATTGCGTAGAATATACGGGTATACATTGTATTATACTTGACGTGTACAATACAACTATCCTTCTGAGTGTGATGTATACTGTTAGGTACGTACAAATACCCAACTTGATAAGAATATATATATATATAAAACATGTTTTTTAAGAAAGCAAAATAAGAATAGCTATTTTGCATAGCATTCTTTCATAAATGACATAAAGGAAGTAGGATTGCTATAGTACAGTAGAACTACATACATTCAAAGAAGTAGTCAATGGTGTATAAAAAAAGGTTTCCAAGAAAGTGGGTCCCCATTGACACATTGTAGTACCTACTAACATTCGTGGAAAAATTCTTCGGTTACTGCAACGAATAAAAATTTCGTCGGTTAATGAGGTGAAAGACTCAAGATTCCAGGGAATTCCGATATAAAAATATCAAATAAGCATCCGCTCTCCGATTCGTAAGATGTTTTTGATAGTCCCCTCTATTGTACCTGTATCTATATATAAGCAAGATGTCAAAATTAAACTACAACTTGGCTAGATATTAAGTCTTAATTGTTATTTCACTGATTTGATAGTCAGCCGACGTTCTTTGAGGAACATTATTCCTCACTCTCAAAATCTAGGACTATCGCTCACACTCTTCAAATTTAGAGCCCCCATAAAGATATAAATTAATGGACATTTAATTCACATAGCCAAAGTGAAACACAAACAATAAAAAAATAATGAAGAACCTATTCTTTATTATACTTATATCTATTACACTTATAAAAAATAACTTCATAACATTATATAAAATATTTGATGTCGGTTAAACATCAAAACTGTGGTAGCATTATCGGGTGTCGTAACGCAAGTGACGTCACCACGAATGTGATCACGTGTACCGCTTATCTGTTTTCGGTTGGAAGCGCATTCCACTGAGTACTTCTCCCTATTCTATATTTATAGTCCGGTGCTTTACGTTGGTTGGAACTATACGCCGTTACAGACCGTTCCACACGAAGAGACGCCCGTTTGATACTTGAATTTTATATCTTTCAATTATGCTTTTACTGTATCTTAGAGAATACTTTAATATATAAAGACAAAATGTATAAGGTGCGATATGACATGTTTAAGAAATAATAATTTTTGTAAATATTTCTATTAATTAAATATATAATTTTTATGATTTGCCCACTGCGTCTTAAAAAGAAATCAAAAAATATTAGTAAACTAAACTTATTAATCCTTACCTATACTGTTATTTTATTACAATTACCAATATTAAAAAAAAAAACTAGTATATAAGAGTTACTAAGCAAAAATTACAATATCATAACCACGCGCGGGAGATTTCAGAACGAAAACGTCATAACGAGGAACAAGTTTTAAATAACTGAAGATGATATGGGAAGGCGTGGCAGGGCCGACGCCAATTCACACAACCGTAATTCCCTAATATAAAATGTAAACTTTTTTTTCAAAATTGCGTCATACAATAATGAAGAATGTATACAATATATTGCAAGTTAATTTTCGAAAAGGTAGGCGAAAATAAATAGCATATTATATTCTAGTATTTGTCCTATTATTACATCAGGTAAATAATATTTTACGTGAGAAACACTATATAGGGACCAAAGGAAGTAATCGCTTACGCATTCTTGATGACCCATGACTGACAACATGATGATCCCCGCCGTACCTTATTTCCGAGACGGGATCGTTGTTCTCATCAATCTCGCTAGGATGAATTGTATCAAAACGCCTACATCAATTTAGAATAGATTTAAAGTAACATAAATAAATAACTCTTGTTAAATTTCGTCTTAATGCTACTGTTGTTTGAGAATCTTGTTATTGTTTTATATACATTAAGAAAGTTAAGTCTTGTTTATAAAATATTAAGGTAAAGGAAACCTAGTATTGAAATAATCCATCTCCACCTTTCTGCCTAATGTGGAGATATTCCGTGTTCAGCGACGGAACTCTACACCGCACTTTTTCTACCGGAGCGGAGAAATGAAATTAAATATAAAATGATTCCCCCGATTGTTGATCGGATCAATAACCTAACCTAATATTTTCAAATGGAAATTGAAACCATTTGTTATTAGGTACATAAGTATAAATATAAAATTAATTTGTTATGTATGGTATTTTAATTTTTAGCTTTGTTTTTTACGTAAAAAGAAAATGATATCCTCATAAGAGGCCGATCGAGGCCGTACAGAAGGGGCTGCGTCTTACTGTGAACGCTATGGTTGGGGGTCGGTTCCCACTCAGTGTCTATCGTCTCAAAAATCGAGCACTGCTTGGGGAACGTGGTCTCTTAACACTAGGTTAATAATAATAATGTTTAATAATAGTCCTTACACATCTCATATGTATCGCAGAGATAATTTACCTTGCGCAGGTACCCAATATGTGGCTACTTAAATATGTGCGATGTAAACAAACTACAATAAATAGGAGATAATCGGAGCTTCGACAAATATTTGGTGCACGATGAACTACACACACACACACTACACAGATGACGCAGGACGTTAGCGCCTAGTTAAGGCACGTCGTGGAAATTAAATGTGGATTTGTACATTATTATTGTTTTTTTTAACGGAGGAATGACGTTTTATTTACAGTACATCGCTCTGGCAAGACACATCGCGGCGTGGAGTTTCAACACTCAACACGCAATGTCTCGAAAATTAGACGGAGAGTAAAAAACGGAGTGTCATAACGTTAGTTTGCCTCTGCCTACCCTCCTACAAATATGCGGGACACATAATTTATTATCCGTTTCTTTTGTACAAAATTATGATTTTGGTTAAAACCAAAATCATATCGTATAATCGTACAAAAGAAACGGACTTCACCCGGATCCTATAATTAGAATCGGAATCAATTGGCGTGATAGTGATAACTTTTGTTTTATTTCAATCGCTTCTTAAATAAAAAAGTTATACTATTTTGAAAAATATTATTTGACGAAATTGCTATAAAAACTGTTACTTTTCAAGATATGCAGGTATAAAAGATATTGTGTTTACAATGATATCATTATTAGATTATCAACGAAAGTAATGGAGATTAGTCAATAATTATATAGTTCAAGCAGGCGAAGCCGCGAGTCGTAAATAACTTGAAGAGCAGCATGGTTTCTTTCCACGTGACATATCACGAAAATTTACTTTTTATTAATGAATTGCACTCCTCTACTGCAATGAAAAAATATATAAATATTATATATATACCATAATATATTATTACGGTTTAATGAAACTCTAGATGCAAGAGCGAGGACGCTAACCGCAGGCTACACCTTGTATAAAATTACGTAAACTAATGTTTGATGCGAGTCGATATAACTGTATCGAATATTTAATAGGCACATAATTATCCATGGGTAAAACAGCAATAAGGTCACGGCTGTTAGTTAGTATTTCTCGTTACAATAACAAGTTTTTTATTACTAAAATATGGATAAATACTAGAACGAGCCATCAAATTTTACGCATAAAATAACTATAATAACTATTTACTATATAGGCACTCTGCAATTTCGAAATACTTTATTATATTCATTTAGGGAATGTAGTGATATATTAAATTGACAAAGTGGGCTATCGCCTACTCCAGCAGTAGACGAATACAGGCTGATGTTGATAATGATGGGCAGATCGGTAAGGAAACTATGCACGTCATGAAAATACCATACCTAATGCCATAAATAGGAATTAAATTTGCAATTTAAATTTTTACTGCATATTTTCTAAATGTGTCATGTCCTTCTTCCTTCCTTCCGTCATGCTGGATGACGGCGTTTAAAGATGAGGGTATTAACTTTTTTACGTAAATGATTGTAATTAGAAAGCAAGCAAACAAACAGATTGATTGATTCATATTAATTTATTAAAAATTACAATAAAGAACCAATATCGTTGTGTAAGTAAAAAAAACCAAACAAATCTATATAAACAAATATTTTTTATTATTTTGACAACGCAAAGACTACCGCAGGACAGCACTAAGAGAGAATATCTCGAAATTCCTATGAGCACGTGAGAAAATGAGATTTTCCATTTTACGTCTACTAAATAATATTCTAAAGTTCACGCAAATAAAATTGTAGGCGACGACAATTTATTGTTTTATATTAACTATTTACTTGCAACCAATGCAGTGTCTACGTGATGTTTGGTTACATACACAACATATTATATTATTTACAGCACGTAATTCACAATAATAGGTAGAAAGTGTGACAGGGTATAGCATAGCATATAGCACTGTTTCCTCTTCGTTGGGGAGTAGAGGGTAAGAGGAAACAGGTTAAAAAGTCGTAAAAATTAAACAACAATTTAACATGGCTAAAATACATGGCAAAATGTCAAAATTACCAAAGACGCGTACGATTGAACGTACAATGGCCGGATCACGACGTAACCTGGTTATCAGCTGACAAATAAAGCGGAACCGATTATACTTGTCGCAAATGTTTCAATTGGGGGTACGGGGAGCTCGTTTTGTTCGAATATAATATTTATTTCATTTATAATAAAGTCTATGTATGCTTGTCAACTGGTTGTATCGTGTGATGTGACGTGGAAAAGGGTTTAAGTCGGTACCTATATAATAAATAATAACTGATTTACAATGTACTTGCAAAGATTGTTCCAAATGAAAAATAAGTTTGAGTAAAAAAACTAAGAATAAACAGCTTATAACATCGTTATCAATTTTTTAGGGTTCCGTGCGTCAAAAGAAAAAGAAAATTGTCCGTTTATTGTTTACTTAAATCCTTCTAAAGCTCTAAATAAAAACTAATTGTAACTATTTCGTTGTAGGTACTGATAGATATTCTTACACTGAATCTTTGTATATAACATAGGGTTAGTACACTTAATTAAGAATATTATTACCTACAACATTCACAGGAGACGCATTTCTAGTCCCTTTTATAGAACTTGGGTATCTAATATCAAACTTAATTATAAGATTCTTTTAAAAGTGCGCAAAAGTTGATTTAACTCAGAAGTAGATTTTAGCGTCGGCCTTACCTAAAACAAGTTTGAAAGTACTCAAAAGCCTTTTAAAGCGGAAACCATTTTAAACCGCCCATATTAAATATTCAAAGGTCAAGATGGACTCTTTGATCTTAGATAAGCTTCAAATAAAATGACGTATTGTACGAGATTAAATTCTGAATTCGTTAATTATTTAAAAATATTTATTAAACCCCGATGTAAACTGAGGGGGTTAACAATTATCTTATTGTTAATTTGTTAAGTAGAACTTGATGTAGCTGTATGACTGTCTGTGTTTGTTTTCTAAAAAGTGACTAAATCGAATGTTTTTAGCCATGATATGTTCACTTTGAAACCAAAGAGCTAGTCTTTTGTAGTTGATGAAAGGAAGTAAGCGAACTCCATTAGTCTGATCGATTCTATATTTCGCAATTAAACAATATTGCTTACAAATTATAACCTAATATTATAATTATAACGATTGCATTATCATATGATATGATACTAATATGGAGGATAACCAACTTCTTAACAACTTACAGCAGATATATCATGGGCTCCTTGTAATGGTCTCAATGAATGGGACGTAGATTGATAGTGAATGGTGATGTTTACTTTTTAGAATTCTCCTTACTGTCGCGGTCTTTTATTTTATTTTATTTTATAGTCATAATAATAAATTACAGTTTTACGTACATTGTCAATAAAATTCTACTATTACTAACAATTTTAGGCCGGTCGTGGCGCAGCGGCACAAGGTGTGACTGTAAACCGACTGGTTGTGGGTTCGATCCCCACTCGAGGAGATGAAATATTTACTTAAATTTATATTTCCATTTCTTCGCTCTGGTGTCGAGGCAAAGCGCGGCGTTGAGTTCTGCCACTTAACACGCAATGCCTCCGAAAATCGGCAGAAAGTGGGGGACGGAGTGTCTTTCACTACGTTCCCTCTGCCTACCCTGCAGTGTGCGGGATACAGCGTGAAGCTGACTAACAATTTTGATGAAGGAATAATAGTTCATCTTAAACTAAACTTCGAGTATACTATTCACAATAGAAGGTACGGACTTGAAAATCAAAATAAATTCATAAATATTGTAAAGAGTAGACCAAAAAAAGATAATAAATACTTGTATAGAGTATAGTGGAACGAGACAGTAACATAAATTGTTTACCTACACCATAGAAATCGATTGAAAAGTATGGGTAAACAAAAAATTGTCCCCTTTGCAGTATGTAAGGCGGCAAATTTTGTTTGAATTCATTTTAGATTTTTTATTACCTGAGATCACATAGAAACATATTATAAATTTTCAAAGAAATTGTCCGCCACTCAACATGAGATAACTCCAGAATTCGGCGGAAACTGGGGAACGAAGTGTCTTAACACTTAGTTCTCCTTGCCTACTCTGTTGTGTGCGGAGTACAGCGTGAAACTGATTTTTTTATTTTAAGTTTATGTATTAAAAATTGCTATATATAGCTATAATGGATATAACAGAGCTAGTGATGAAATCATAATAAATTACTATTCATTTCTATCTGAATTGAGTCACTAATCAGATAACAAGCCTCCTTGTGCGGGTGTGACTCGGCGGTATTCGATAGTTATCTACCGCGATGCAATGTTCCGAATACCAAATGCGAATGGTCACTTATGCTTATACCATATAAAGTAATTTTATGCATGACTAGCGACCCGCCCCCGCTATGCTTGCGTTTCAACCGCGACCCCACGCTCATTCGGTGTAATATAATCAGCAGTGAAAATGCTTATTCAGCTAAATGGAAATGGGAAACTGTGCAGGAATTCAGAAATGATTGCTACATTATAAAGTTCCTACGTTTGGGTAATATCGCGTGGATTACTTATGTGTTAGAAGTTAGGACAGTATAATAAAAATATACTTTCTCTTTGAGCTTTAAGAGTAAGTTAACCATATTTTACTATTTTTATAATTTTGACTCCTTATTGAATATTTAATTTTCAATTTATAACATTAAGTTATTGTGCATGTATGTGAGTACCTAGAAAAGACTCGTGTTAGACTCGTTAACTAACGGGCGTCGGGGTGACTTGGTTACACCACCGTATTTATAAATTTACGTCATGTAGCTCACGGTACGGGGTGATTAGGAAAAGATCTGTGTTAGTCTCTAAACTTTAAGCGTCAGAGTGACCTGAAAAAGACCGAAATGGGACAGAGAAAAGACCCTTGTCAGGCTCAATACGAGCGTAGGGACGACTCGGAAAAAACTTGTTTAAGCCCTATCACGATAGGTACGAGGTGACCGAAAAAAGACTCTTGTTACACTCTGTTTGAGCGTAGGGGTGACTTAGATTCCTATCATTTTAATGTTAAAACAATTCATGTAAATTGTATACCTAAACTAAAAAAAACTAAATAAAAATTGTTTCCACAAATAGAGGTTGTGACCAGTGTAAATTAGAGGTTATGCCGCGTTTGAGGATGCGCGAGGACGCTTGCCTTCAGGAGAGGCCGTGTTAGCGTACTCGTAAAAGAGGGTATATTTAGGTGAAAAAGATGATAAAAGCAGTGGAATTGTCTCAATCGGGGGCAATTGCTTGTTGACAACGGCCCTTATTGGAAGGAAACTAGTGTGAAGTATTGTTAGTAGGTGATACATATCACTTATTGCAATTACGTGGTACCCTTTCCAAATAGTTTAAAAACATATAGACGATGTGTGTATTTATCGTGTATTTTAAAAACTATAACCGCTTCCGATTTCTAACAATAGATAATGAAATGTAATTAGTAAAATTTTGTAAATACATGTAAGCCCCACGATTTTTGGTCTAGATATTTTAATATATTTTTTTAATATCACGATAGAAAATTTTTCGTTTAGGGGTAAATTTGGACTTTTTTTTTTTTTTTTTTTTTTTTTTTATGGAAAAGACACGGCAAACGAGCGTGCGGGTCACCTGATGGTAAGTGATTACCGCCGCCCACGGCCCCGTGCAACCCCAGAGGAGCTACAGGTGCGTTGCCGGCTTTTAAGATGGGTTGGGCGCCGGGGCCCGGCATTACCTGATGCGAAACGCAGTGGCATAAGGCCACTACTTCACGCCGGTTTTAAATGCCGGGGGTGGTAATGATCCGGTCGAGTCTGCCCATGCGTGTTGCCATTGCTGGCGACGTGACTCTACCACACGTACTGTAGTCGCCTCTTACGACACCACCAGTACCAGGATGATCCTATTCTAGGCCGGGATCACACGGCACACAACACACACGGACTTCATTTAAATTCAATTCTGTCGCTTTAATAATAGAGTCTATGATGATAGACTTTATCATCTGTTCTGTCCGACGTTTCTCACTTAATTTATGAAAGATGCCATGTTTCCTTTATTAGTCTATGGGGCTGGTCTAACTTATGTGAACTCGTGGCGACCACTGATCGCAAAATCGGTATTGAAAGAAATGGCGTTGTGTTCGATGTGACTAACATAAAAGAGTTATGTTATAGTTAACTTACAATAGTAGTTTACAATTTGATCA
Organism: Heliconius sara; assembly: GCA_917862395.2. Lineage (NCBI taxonomy): Eukaryota > Metazoa > Arthropoda > Insecta > Lepidoptera > Nymphalidae > Heliconius > Heliconius sara. Next base: position 10,796,004 of record OU860789.1, on the reverse strand, counting down.
TTACGGTCTTGCCCCATCACCGATCTTACCCCAACATACTATATTTGTCTTGGACCATTTAAAGTGTATAAATGGTAACATAGTTTCTTACTGAGTTACACAATTTTTGATGATAAAGTTGCTGAGAATACCAATTGTAAATTTTCATTAAGTTAGATGAACTTTTGTATTCGACAAACTCAGACGCCGTCTGTCTGCACATACGGGTGGGTATATGCACATGTATGTCGTAATAAACAAAGTTGACGAGAACTACGAATATTACTGCCGTTGTACGACGATAATAATTCATTTATTAAGATTCGGCTCTAAATAAAATGTAGCCGAAATACTAAAAAAACAAAGTTTTTCGTTAACTTTCACAGCAAACGACATACTATATACGAGATAAACATAACTTTTTTTTATAGTTCTTATAGTCAATAAAAACTCGATTAAACATCAAAGATTTTTTATTTATCAATATTATAAAATCCAATGGACTAGAATTGTAACAAGACAGAGGCCGATCGTAAGTCATCATTCGCGTCACGAGCGGACCATGAGTAAGAGGCGCGTAATGCGGCCCGGACCCGCGGCATACGCAGTAAATATTAATTAGGACATCGGCGCCAGCTCTTTGAACTACACTTACTACACAACTATAAGGTCTACATTAGATCAAATATTGACATAAAATAAAAGTTTTCGATATCGATGTGTTTTAGTGATTTGTAACTAGGAAGTCATATTCTGTGGATCAGAAAATTTTATAAAGACTTGTTTTACTTAATAACAGTCGTTAAAAACTGTCAATAAGACTAATAGTTAATCAATTTAACAAAGACATAAAACACAATCAATACTACTACAGATATGAATGTAGTATTAATGTAACACTACCAATTAATGTATTTTTTACAAGTGCATCAGATGTTGAACAAGTCATTTGAGGATTACTTTACCGTAATATTACTGTTTTTAAATTTATTGATTATGCTTATTTTTTGTTTAATTACGTTTTTATTTAATTTTTTTATTAAAAAAATAACATTTTATATTTTATTTGATCTTAATGAGATTTTAAGTTTAGCCTATTGTTGTGACAACAATAAGGAAATTATATTTGTTCAATTTATATGTTGTATACCTTAAAAAAATTACAGGAGACAAAAGAATTTTCATGAATATAAATAGACCAGGCAATAACTACATGTATAAATTTGATCAAAATAAGTAGACATTTTATATATTTATTATATAAATAAACAAGGCACATTCTAACCACGTGATTATACTTTTATAAAATGAAATATCTTAAATGACAAGGAATAGATAATATAATATTAACATTAATTATGTAAGTAAATAAATGAAAAAGATAAAGTACTCATACAGCTCACAGTGGTTGAGTACAGTGACCCAAATAAATAACTATTCCAGCAAAAAGTAATTCCAAGGCTATCAGGATATATCACAATCAAGATTTTTATTATTAATATTTTTTTACAATCAACATGTAAAGTAAGTATTAACAAATATAAAGCGATAAAAGAAATTGCTTCAGTGAATTATTTAATCGAGATATACAATATTTCTATTAGAAAACTTTCCAAGTGCGAAAGTTTCAAATGTTATATATTGTAAATATACTTACGATTAAGATACCTTCGAAATGCGGATAAATTTATTTCTACTTATTATCAACAGTCACCTTTCGGGTACATCACTGGCATTGCACTGGGCGAAAAATACAGTAAATTACCGATTGATCCGGCCACAACTGTTTCTCATATACGACGAACTTTATAAAAAGTAAGCACTGATATGAAAATATTTTAATTGTATGATTAAGTGACTAATGAATAAAAGAAATAAAAAATAAGTTGGAAACACACAATACGCGTTTAAATGAACAATCCCATGGCTTTTACGACAATGTCCACACCGCACTCCAAAATTTCAAGGGAATATTGCGCACGCATTCTATAGACTTATGACAAGTACCATTTGACATTAAAATATTATTGCCATATAAATAGAATCAATATAAAAATAATACATGCCAAATAAAATCCCAATCGAAACTAATATTAAAAACATAACTTTATAACATAAGATTACGGTACTTAAACAAAATGTATAAAATAAATTTCTGTCGTCATCGCTCATATATTATGCAATAATGAACTTATTATATTTTTTTAGTTGTCAAAATGACGTTGACAATTATAACGCTGAATTTTAATAAAATAACAAAACTGACGTGTACCTGCTATTATTATAGCAATTGACGATTGTAAATTTTGAATTTCATGTAGTTTTATAAAAGTAAAATAATGTCAGATACTGAAAGACTAATAGATGGTGCTGGGCAACCAAGAGAAACAGCGGAACCAGCCGCTGAAGGCGATCGACCTGTTAACTCTGAACGTGAAGCTTATTTCCAGGCTCTTCGATTATGGATCCAGCAAGCACAATTGTATCAGAATCTTTCTACGTGTTTTCCTTATTATATTATGAGCTTGCAAGGGTTTCAAAATAATCCCACTAATGTCCCCTTGCTAAATAACAACTATCAGTTTCAAGGACAGCAATTTCCTTTTCAAGTACCTATTCCACCACGAGCTCCGGCCGAAAATCAACCAGCTGCAGCACCTCAGACACCAGCTGAAGGTATTTTGCTATTATGAAATTTAATAACAAGTTATATGTCTGAATTATATTTTTATATTGCTCATAATATAATATTTATATTTCAGTAATAGCAAGGAATGGGGGATTTGAATATATAATACCTTCATTATTGAAGAGGTTGTTTGCTGAGTTTATTGACTTCATTCTCTTATTTATTCTTAAACTTATTGTGACTTTCTTTGCAGTGGATATGTTTGAAGTAATGTAAGTATTAAAGCTAGAATAATCAATATTTCAGCACTTTAATAGTATTATAAACTTCTTTTTATTTTAGAGATTTAGAAAAATTTGATTTCTATAAATTTGCTGAGAATCTTGATGACTACAAATTTGCAATGGAGCTTACTTCAGAAATTCTAATGTTAGAAATAATATACCGAGTACTTGTCTGTATATTTGAGGTATGTTTTTGATTAATTTAATGTACTATACTTTACTTCTTCAGTTTGACTCATACTATAGGGTCTTCTTGATAAAGTCTGGGCCAGGAACATGATTTTACAAGAAAAACTATTAATGAATATAGGTTTGTAATTCCACTTCACTTTTTCATTTGTCAGTTGTATTGCTTACAAGTGTTTTTTTTTAGTTTCATGCAGTAGCCCACTTAGTACGGCAGACAGAGGGAATTGATTACTAGACATGAAAACATCCAGTCCATTCCCCACTTCCTGCAGAAATATTGACATCTTCAGTGTTGAGTGTCACTCAACATGCAATGCCTCAAAAATTCAGTGGATAGTGGAAAAGGGCTTGCCTTTGCCTACCCTGCTATTTGTGGGATACAGTATGAAGATTTGATTTTTGAATTTCAATTTAATTTATTTTTTCAGGCATTTTGCTTAAGTGCAAATACTGGACGGACAGGTGGAGCAACACCAGGTAAAGCGTTACTAGGCCTAAGAGTGGTGACTGCATCAGCTGTCATACCTGTAGAGGGCAGGCCTAAAGAAACAGTTCTACTATATCCTGGAAAACCACCAACTTTCATAATAGCTTTAATCAGATCAGTATTGAAAAATTTTCTTATATCTCTTTTATTTCCATTGTGTGTTGTGTTATTTGTTTTCCGCCACAATCGTACTGGATATGATCTATTATGTGGTGTTATTGTTGTTGAAGAAAATATGTTTCCTCCAAGGCGGAATGCTCCTTAAATTTTTTTGTTGAAATTATATGTATGATCATGTGACACATTCCACAAAAATATTGTGTTTATTAATTGTTATGCTGGCTGTTATTTAGTATTTTGAGACAGATTTGTATATTAAATTAATAAATACACACATATATTTTGAAAATGTAATAATACTAAATGTATGTTTGTATCATTTATATGTAATATGTATAGCAATAGCATAACAGGGCCATCCATAAATTACGTTTCAAATATTTCATGACTGTTTGACACTTTCTACCACTTCCCCATAAGTGTGACATCTTATATTAGGCAATTTTACACCTAGAAGTTATGAGATTGATATGAAACAGATAGAAGCATGTTATCATTTTTAAAATCATCAATTTGGTAATAACCATTAACACAAACACACAATGTCACACTTAGTCAACACCCTAACTCCCCTTTAACGTGTGACGTTATTTATAGATGGACTCTAAGAATTATTATAAAAAAAGTTACTTATGAGAGTAGCGCAGGGAGCATAATTCTTACGCTACATGAGTTTTTGTGGGATTTGTATTGTGAAAGTTTCTTGAAATACATGTATTACATGAAAAAAATATTCTTATAATAACATAATGGCAATTCAGTAAATGTTTCAAAATTTTAATAACTTTTAAGTGTAACCAAAGAAAATATTTTGATCTTGATGTTATATTTTAAAATCCCTTGGTGTTGTGGTATAAATGTTTATAAAAATTTTAATGTGCTGTAATATTAGCACAATTTTTTTAAAAATATGTACAAATTTCGAATACTGAGCTGATTTTTGCTATTTTAAAAAAAACTATGTTTATTTTTAATTTTTTTTATTTTAATAAAAGTTGTGTTGGGTTGGCAAAGCCCTTTTAAGTAATATTACTTATATTAACTTATTTTTTGTTCTTACTACATGAAACCAATGTAAGGAGTAAATAGTACATACCTACTAGAATAACATATTTTTTGTGATAATTTAAATTATTTTGTAAATATATTATATAAATAAAATATATAAAAAATATACTTTATGTATTTAATAATTTTTAATTCATAATTCTTAATTATGTAGCTTACTCTAATACCTACTTTACAGTCATTAACAATATACAAAATCGTAAATTTCTATTTTAACTAAAAAGAAAAATAAGGGAGAAATAACTAAAAGTTAAACTTGTATATTGTTCTTATCGTTTTTGTTCTATAAATCAATAAAATAATTATAATGTTGATATTTAAAAAAAAACATTTACCGAATATCGATTACATTCTCGGTTCTTAACGATGCATCGCTCCAGAAAACAAACGTCATTTAGAAAGAGATAGCATATAGATCGTCCAGGAACAAAATATTTTAATGAAATGATTTTATTTTGATCATTAATGCATTCCCGTTTTTATTGCAAACATATATCTACATTGAAAACGTTACACAATAACTAAAAAAATAAATCGCTTTTGGCATGATGTCATTTTGCTGAGTTGGCTTTTGCGTAGCGCCGTCAGTCTGCCGTAACGTGGCGGCGCTGCGCTCGTGTGTGCCGCAGGAGTGGCCCGAACTGTCATTGTTCATGTAGTTTTCTGTGATAAGAATTACTGTGAAATTATAGTTTAGCGAATTAATTAATTATAACAATCACTATGTCTACGTCGGGGGAATTTGGTAATCCTCTACGCAAGTTTAAACTTGTGTTCCTTGGTGAACAAAGTGGTAAGTGGAAGACAAATTGGTCAGGCACTCTTACATTTTTAATACTTGATTTATAAATTTCCGACACGTATATACATTTGTCTAGATTCAGTAAATTACTCACTTCCATCGACCTTCTAAGACCTAACATGGTCTTTTTACTGCCTATGATCGATCGGTTAAGTATCGGTACTATGCATTACGCCTTATAATGGATGTAGGTTAGTAGAGAGATTAATCGTAATATTTTTTTGGCTTTCGCTCTTTAACTTCTCACGCTATTCTCTGATCTCTATGTTCCCGTTACCAATGCATACTCGAGATGAATAGGCACGACATAATTAGAAGGTGCATTGACCTGCTACTTATGTTTTTCAGTGGGAAAAACGTCGCTCATCACTAGATTCATGTATGATAGTTTTGACAACACTTACCAGGTGAGTTAAATAAAAAATAAATATTAAAAATAATAATATTAGAATTAGATAAATTTGATTAAGAGATAACAATTGTATTTTTAAAAGGTTTAAAATCTTTTATGATAGATTGAGTTTTATAAACACAGACATAATAATTATTTAAAACATTAAAATTTTATTAGGTACATTTATGTTTGTTCCTAATTTTCAAAGTACAAAATTGATTGATGTAATGTAACTGAATAAATGTAAATTTATATTATTAATATTAATGTTTATATTTTAATCTATTTATTTTAAACATATAATGCAGATTAAATAGGCCTTTAATACAAAGCCTTATCTTTTATAACCATCAAGATTGTAACTAAATTACATGATAAACATATCTTATTGATATATTAAAAAAATATGTATTTTAAAATCAGTTTTATTAATGGGAGACAATATCAATGTTTTTATTATTAAATTTCTTAAATATTATAACTTTGCTACTTTTTTAATATAATAACATTACCGTGCATTTACTTATTGTGTAAAGCTTATAATTTTTACTGTACATTCTACTTCATGTTTTTTTTCTATTGATATATTGTAGAACTAAATTGTATGATTATATTAACTTAAACTAATAATTCTTTAAATAAATCACATTATCTTATTTATATGTATTAAATACAGGCTACAATTGGTATAGACTTTCTGTCTAAGACCATGTACTTAGAGGACCGTACAGTGAGACTGCAGTTGTGGGATACAGCAGGACAGGAGCGTTTCCGCTCTCTTATCCCTTCTTACATCAGAGACTCCACTGTGGCTGTCGTTGTTTATGATATAACTAGTAAGTATATTTTTATTAGTTCTTCTTTTAATATTAAGGCCATCATGGCTCAGTGGGACAGATTCTGAATGTAAAGTGATGGTTGTGAGATCATTCCACATTCGGAGGAATGGTTATATATTTTTTTTCATGTTCCTGTAGACAAAGAGCACATTTGAATTCCTCCATTTAATATACACTGTCTTGAAAATTGAGTAGAAAAGGGAGAATTAATTTTAACACTGGGTTGTTACACATATAGGACATGTCATGCTACACGGTAAAAAGTGTAGCTGCCTTTATATTCATTATTTATTTGAATAATAATAGCATTTTTCGTAATTGAAATTTTCAGTTACTTTAAAATTTTCAAATACAATATGCCATGTTAAATAGCTTTTTTATACAATACTAGTACAAATAAATCAATCAATCAATGTTTTTGCTGTCTGTTCTAAAATTTTAACACTAGTTATGATTGCATTGCAATGCTACTTGATTTTTCAGATATTTCTTCATATTTGTGAATAGCAAAAGAAATATGACGAAAGGTATACATTTCATAAAAGTTGTACATTTTTACAAATTACTTCCGCTCTATTGTACGCTTTATTCACCTACCGAAACAGGAAATCGTAAATATCGATATGAATCAGATTATAAAAATGTAAATTTAATGAAAGTTAACAAAACTCTGAAATCATATTTAAAACCTTATATAATTTCAATAATTAATCGTATTATTTGTATTCCCGAGCCCTGCCAGTGCTTGACCGCAAACACCGCGGCTTGAACACTCGACTCGCTAATTGCTGTATCAAGCCTCTATAGAATGGCGAAGCACACAGATTATGTTCTAGAGGCGATACAAGTTTTTTTTTCATACTTTGTTTGATTTTACAATAAAACTTTAATAACTGACCATAGCGTAAATAGATTTTTAAAAGTCTTTAATTGTCGTCATTTTTCTTTACCTTAATTAACTCTTATGTTATACGGAAAAACAAAACGGAAATAATTGTAAACATTTCGCAACGTATTTAAGATATTTTACTGATGAATAGAAAGAAAAATGAACGATAAATAATATGTCAGTAATATTGGTAATCGTATAAAAATTAACACATAAACAAAGTAAATCATATATGATTTAGCTTCTTCATCATTGCCTTATTTTTTTCACAAACATTTTTATGTGTTGTACGAAAATAGTGTTTTAATAAGCCATTTTCCAGCCATTCATCTATATTAGTTATATAGGAAATCTTATAATCTTTTGTTATTTAACCTACTTCCTACGGTCCGTTTTGCCTGAAAGCTTACTTACTTAAACTTACATTCTTGTTTGGATCCAATAACAATACAATAATATTTATTATTCACACTATTAACCCGGTTTTTCTTTTGCTAAAATGACCAGGATACAGAGACAGCGTGTTTTACTTATTTTTTATAAAATAGAAAAAAATATATGATAAGTTTATTAAAACGAAAAATTACATAAATAACGATTTGCGAAGTATATAAATATAACGTGGAACTATTAATATCGTACTTTACGTACAATATCCTAAGTGTTTGACCGCAGACACCGCAACCTAAGCACTCAGCGCTTATATTGATATATCGGAATTTGGATCCAGTTTCAATGGCATGACATGTGCTAGGTTATTAAAACTATTTTCTAACACTGGGATAGTTTTAAAACAAACTAACACATTAAGACTTTTAATGTCATGAAAAATCATAATTTTTATTTATAAAGGAGTTAAAACGTTTAAAACAAAAATGAAGTTGCGGAGAAACATCACTATTCTGCATTTATTTTTCTTATAGATAGATACTAACTTTTGCCAGCGACTTCATCTGCGTGGTCGAGAGTGTAAATTGCCTATAACTTTGCTCGATTAATGGACTATTTCACAAAGCAATAATTTCTTAATTCGTACCAGTAAGTCCCGAGATTAGCGCGTTCATCCAAAACAAACTCTTTATCTTCTTTTTTTTTTGTTTGTTAATATATTGTATAGATATCAGATAATATTTAGTTAAATATTTAGTTACTATATTTTATAAAAAAAAAAAAAAAATCAGCTTCACGCTGTATCCCGCACGCAGCAGGGTAGGCAGAGGGAACCTAGTGTTAAGACACTCCGTTCCCCACTTTCTGCCGAATACTGGAGGCATTGCGTGTTGAGTGGCAGAACTCAACGCCGCGCTTAGCCTCGACACCAGAGCGAAGAAATGGAAATATAAATTTAAGTAAATATTTCATCTCCTCGAGTGGGGATCGAACCCACAACCAGTCGGTCGCTGCGCCACGACCGGCCTCATAGGCCTCGGCCTATATTTTATAATAAAGCATATATAGCGTACTCGTGTAAAAGAGGGTAGATTTAGGTGAAAATAATTATAAAAGCAATAGAATTGTGTCAATCGGGGGACAGTTGCGTGTAAGTGACGGTCCCTATTGGAAGGAAACTAGTGTGAAGTATTATTAGTAGGTGATACATATCACCTATTGCAATTACGTGGTATCCCTTTCCAAATAGTTTAAGAACATATAGACGATGTATATATTTATCGTGTATTTTAAAAACTATAACCGCTTCCGATTTCTAACAATATAGCATATTTTATATTAAAGCAATAAGTGTTACGTTCATGTATTTTTCTTCATAATCTATGAACATAAGAATCTATGAAGTTTATACCGACACAGTTTTCATTATATTCGTTCTTCTTGCGTAATTACTACGTAAAACTATATTACATTACAAAAATTTTATATTAGTAATAATTTATTTAAAAATTAAAATGAGGGGTCGACTGAATGCGAGTGTAGACAAGCATATGATATTGGGTTAATTGCTCGCTCCAACCTATTAAAGGGTTCATTGGTGCTGTAGGAAATGTTACGATGGCATTTCATGCAGGCATAATTCCAAGTTAAATAAAGGCGTCGTTATCTGTAGTAGTTTTAGAGCTTGCTATAAACTTACTACACGAAATATCATATATTCTATAAAAATAGACTTTTGTTTTTATACATCTGTTACTTGAGTACATCCTCTTACTTCGCACTTAAAAATGCTATTTATTTTGCCATTACATATTACAATAATTACATATTACAATACTTTCGTTATATATCGATGTGCCACATGGCTTGTAAATTGTACTGTTTTGCTATATTCTTCTTCTCTGGTAGACAAAGCGTCATATTTCAACACGCAATATTTCTGAACATGGGCGGTGCGTTGGGAAAAACCAGCTTCTTAAACCAAGTTCCCTCTATCTAACCTGCTAAGCGGTAAGTAAAAGACGTGAAGCTGTTTCTTTACATTGCCATTTCACGAAAAATAATCTGTAATTACGTAATTTTGTTTATTTTGATAGTTTAAAAAATCTTATTAAAATCTTAAACTAGTTTATGCTATTATATTTTATATATATATATATATATATATATATATATATATATATATATATATATATATATATATACACACACACATATTATATCACAATGATGACAATATTGTCAAACCAGTTCCACCTGTCCACACTAGAGATGAGTCACGCATCACGGTTTCGGTGTAACATTACGTGAGGTGGGTGGTGTAACGTTGCCATTCGCTTAGCCTCCAGCTATGAATGTCAAGTGTGCATAGCCCGAATAACTAGTAACTACGGACGTCCGGAGGAATGTTCTGAAATAGCTTCACGCCATACGAAATTAGTATTAAACGTGATTTTTAATTGGTTTTGCCATGTTCATAAGGTGCTATGACACGGTCAAGATAATTGTCGGTTTACTTTGTAAATAGCATTCGAATTAAAGTATTGCCAAAATGACAGTATTGCTTCTATAATTAAATAAAAGATGCAGAACAGAGTGGTTTATCGTAGTGTACACTTTCTATAGAGATCGCGCGATAGAGAAGATAATGAGCATATTCATCGATTTGCCATCCATTTTTTATATGGCTAGCGTGGTAACAGCTGTTTTTTTTTAAACATTTTTATCGTGCCTTTACCAACAAAATAATTTCGCTGCGCTCGTAAAAGTATATCATATAGCCAATATTACTTTCCTGCTTATTGTATTAAGATTAGAAATATAGAAATATTTTTTATCTTGGTAGTCATCGACCGTCGTGATGCAGTTAGGGTGACTAACAGTGGTGACAGAAACGGTTGTTGATTCAAATCCAAAATGCATGAATATTATTCTAGTAAGTACTTAAAATTATAAACAGGTCAGTCGAGGCGCAGAGGCACAAAGTGTGTCTGTAAAACCGACTGATTGTGGGTTGGATCCGTACTCGAGGAGATGAAATATTTGCTTAATTTTATATTTCCATTTCTTCGCTCTGGTGTCGAGGTAAAGCGCGACGTTGAGTTCTGCCACTCAGCACTCAATGCCTTCTAGAATTCGGCAGAAAGTGGGGAACGGAGTATGTTAACACTAGGTTCCCTCCTCTACCCTGCAGTGTGCGGGATACAGCATGAAAAAAAAAACATTCAGTCGACAAATTGCAAACTTATAATAAATATTAGATACAATATTTAATACAAATGCCAAAGACGAAAAACCATTTTCGTTACTTTTATATGCTCCTTAAATAACATGACTTTTATAGCTGTCCCGCTTAGTAATAAAAGTTTTATTTGAAAATTTATGCTTAACATCTCTATATTATCAGCCAGTGATGCATTGACAATAATCGTTTTATATTATTAAATACATTGACGTTGTCATGACGTAAATTACATCGTGGATTAGGCCGTGTCAGTCTCTACTCCAGGGTTAATTAGAACCCAATCTAATTAAAACTTTATCTTTTTCGTGGCGCAGGGGCACAAGCGTGCGACTGTAAATAAACGCGACAGGGTGTGGGTTCGTTTCCTACTCGAGGTGATGAAATATTTAATATATTTAACGCGCGTAACATGCGTCTTAATGGGATTGGAGTGTCTTAAAACACTGGGCTCCAAAGTTCCCTGTGCTTACCAGTAATATGTACATCACACATCGTAAAGTTAAAATGAAACGTTGGTTTTTTAAATTCACTATTTCCATAACAGACGAAAAGTCAAATCTAATGATAGATCACAATTTCTGCCCAGACCACAAAACGTAAGGGAAAAATACTTTGACTTTGTTCTGTACACTACCTACTAAGAAATGAATAAAACATACAACTGTATTTTAACAAACGTAACGCGCAGGTAGCATGCAACTGAGTTAATCGAATCACACGATTTCCTAACGTACAACAGCAGTCTGAATTCACGCTTTTTAGAGTGACTTTGATATTTAACACTAAATTTAACGTGCGAAATCTTTAATAATTGCTTCTTTTAAAATCGTTACTACTGAAAGTGAACGAACGGTCTTTATGTAACGTAATCTTTTTTGTGTTAATGTAGACAGTTCAATTTTTATTTCACCTTACACCTTTTAATTCGTATTTTGCAAGTCAGGTCAGGTGTCATGTGTGCCTTTCTCTACTTTGTGAATATTTTAGATGGAAAAGCCTGTTTCAATTATGAACAGAGCTAAAATAAAAGAAAATGTTAAATTACGTCTATACAATTTTGCAACTTATAAAAAATTACAATAATGTACAGAAATGTTAGCGATTAAAGATTAATTATCAAATATAACCAGACTAACAATATTATTACAGTAAACTTTTTAACTATCGTAATCTACTAATTATTATATAATGCTTGCCTTACTCGTACGTACGTTAAAGTTAGGTACTAATTTACTTTTGTGCTTTTTATTTTACGGTCGCTGAAACTTTATATCTGAGAATTCTTTGAGATGATCCTTCGGTGACCTTCTTTTTGAACTTTTTCGTTTATTCTATTACAGAAACAATAATATTAGAACTGAATATAAATTCACAAGTAAATAATAATTCGAAAACTTAAGATTGTTTGTTTTGGATTCTGAGCCATTATATTGATTATTTATATTTAGGTCAGTTCTTAATAGTTTCTGCTAGATATTATATAACTATATCTCAAATTTAAATCCTTATTTTTCAAGCTGCAGTATAGCTGCTTAAAATGTGACTGAAGTTCGTGGATTTTTAAAGCAAAAAGTAAACGTGCATTTGAATACCCGCCTCAGGTCGTTACGGCTGGATCCTCGCTCTCTGAAAGCCTATTTCTTTTTATAAATCTGATCAAAGTTCAGCCTTGGGGTGATCTTATAGAGACACTTAGATATATTTCACACAGTAGTTTGTGGAAACTTGATTGGTATGTGTTCTATCTTTGTTGTGTTATTAGAATATATTTAATGTACTGTATGTTTCCCTTAAAAATAAATAAAATTAAAAAAAAAAATATAAAAGTACTAAATCAGCTTCACGCTGTATCCCGCACAATGCAGGGTAGGCAGGGGGAACGTAGTGAATGTCACTCCGTTCCCCACTTTCTGCCGAATTCCGGAGGCATTGCGTGTTAAGTGGCAGAACTCAACGCCGCGCTTTGCCTCGACACCAGAGCGAAGAAATGGAATTATAAATTTAAGTAAATATTTCATCTCCTCGAGTGGGGATTGAACCCACAACCAGTCGGTTTACAGTCACACTAAATAGGTACATATTTTTTTTAGCACGATAATGAAGAATCACATCCGTTAGATAACTTTAAAACATCGAGTGCAGTAAAACAAAAAACCCCACTGCGCTACCTAAGATTTTTTTTTTCATAAAAGTATATCTGCAACGCATTTTGTACGCTCATTTTATAATAATGTCTATTTATTCATGCGAACGGATCCGCGGTAGAAATATCATTTATGCTGGATAAATTATACCGCGACTAATTTAAAATGCAAATAACTTACTGTTTACGTCCACATATGTTATATCATTCTAATTAGAGCGCGTTTTAAAAATCGCGAGCTTCGTGTAGCCTACAATGGCCACTCAGTGATAGTGTGTTTTGTAATATAGACTGACTGATAAAGTCATCGTTTAAATTTTTTATTAACTTCATACTGTTATGTGACGAAACGCACATTGAAATTTTCTCGACACCAAATCGAAGATGTGAAAATATGTACTTCATTTCCTCGAGTGGGAATCGAATCCATAACCTGTCGCGTTCATATCCACACGTTTGTGTCCCTGCGCCACGACTGGTCTGAATTTGCCTTTATCTTAGCTATTAAAATTACATATTGATGTTTTTTTTAATAGAAAATTTATCTCGCGGTAACTGTGTCATCTTATCTAGAACCTTTTCGAAATAACAAGCGTCGGTAAGATAGAAAGATCTACAATTTTTGCACAATCCGTCTGTCCGTATTGAATAAAATATCTCACAACAACAGGCTGGTACAGCGGATCGGTTGCATGCCTGAAACGCTGAAAGTATGCCAGTGGCCTCGTCTACAGAAGGTTGGAGCATGTATTACTATTTTGTTCTCAATCTTTTCATTAGAATAAATGATTATTAAGATAGATGAACGGGTTCGAATCCCGCCTTTTATGTCGATATTTTATTCTTTAGTATAATGTATCTTAATGTTTAAAAACAGTAGAGTTACAGCTTGGATTTATATGTAACTCTAGTTGAAACTGCGAGTCTTGCTACGTTTGACTTTACGTGTTATGTATTCTATACCTTAACTTAACTTAACTTAACTTCACGCTTTATCCCTAGCGGGGTAGTCAGAGAGAACGGAGCGCCAAACGCTACGGTATATTATTTCTATACCTACTGTTATTAATACCGAGAAAAATTAAGAACCAGCTTTTCGGTACAATATACATATAAACAAAAACAAGCCTCTGATATATTTATATGTATATAGATTTTTTCTATCTCTAATATATTACTTAAATCTAATAATAAAATTATAAAAAAATCATTACCCAATTCTGAAATGTTAAAATATTTCTCATTTTTTACGCCACTATGTCGGTCAAATAAACGAATTCACTTTCTCGTGAATCTCAAATATAAGCTTGGTCTTTTTAGTGAAAGGAACAGGGTCTGGTATTCAATATAGCCTACTAACAAACAACGTTAGGTAAGTTTGCGGCGGCCTTCGACGTCCCGCCAGTTCAAATATTTGGCCGTAACCACCCCTAAACTCTGGGCTAAGGCTTTATTGGTACAATCTAATTCAAAGAAGTTAATGCCGTAAAACGTACGGAAACATTCTTATATAAAACTCACGTTTTATTTTATATGAGGCCCAGTCATTAGTAACATATATAGATTTTTAATGTTTATTGTAATAAAAATTAGTTTTTTTTTTAATTGAAGTAAAGAATTATAGATAGATATACAAATGGAGATAATTGTTATCACATTAAATTTTAATGTATTTTAATAATGTAGTGGCTATATATAATTTACAACTTAATACGAGGAGTAAACATACTCTACCTGTTTTACTTCAGTAGATGTGTCAAGTAGACCTGTTTATTGTACAGCAGAGTTCTTAATGTTGCTGCCACAGAAATATTTTTTTAACATTATTTGAAAGAGGTAAGGCTGGAAGGCTCTTTAAAATAGAGTTCGCTTCGTTGGTTACAAAGTTTATTTATATAGGATTTTTATGGTTATTAAGTGTCAGTGGCACGAAGTGTGACTGTAAAACCGGTTGTGAGTTCGATCCCCACTCGAGGAGATGAAATATTTACTTAAATTTATATTTCCATTTCTCCGTTCTGGTGTCGAGGCTAAGCGCGGCGTTGAGTTCTGTCACTTAACACGTAATGCCTCCAGAATTCGGCAGAAAGTGGGGAACGCAGTGTCTTTACACTGGGTTCCCTCTGCCTACCCTGCTGTGTGTGGGATACAGCATGAAGCTGATTTAAAAAAATTTTTAAGTGTAATATATAAATCAGGCGAAAGGACACGCTAGTGATCCTATAACAGGCTTTGATGTTATCGAATATCTTTTAACTTGTAATATTCTTAAGCTAGGCTTTGATTGTTCAATAAACTGCCAACTCATAAGTATTAAATGGCCTTTAAAAAATACATAATAATTTTTTCTCGTTTTTGTTTCATAAAAATGGACTCTACATTTGGCTGCGTGCCTCGGATCCATTATTTCAAATAAGATATATAGGTTAGGCGCAATCCCGCGGCTCGGGCGGGCCGAGGGGATAAACGAAGTTACGACGAGCCTTCATTTAGAATGATTTATATTAAATTCATTTAAGATATCGTGAGTCTGTCGAAATTGGGATGCTGAAGGAAATTTAATAAGGAAAACTTTTTTTCCTTATATAAATTAATATCTTGTAGATTACGGTAAAAAGCTTAACTGACATTATCCATAATTATAATAATCGTAATAAGTAAACTTCGACGGTAATGTAATGTAATAGTATTTTAAAATTTGTACTCACATTGAATGCATATATTGTTTCTGAACCTGAATATGATATGTACGACAGCAAGTAGTTACTGTTTCATTCGATTTATGTTAAATAAAAAATGTAGAATGCTGCGTCCAAACTTTCTCCCCTTTCCCCCCTTGTTTATAATAAGCCTACAATTTACAACACCACCAGTACCAGGATGATCCTATTCTAGGCCGGGATCACACGGCACAGAATGACAAAATAATTAAATACAATATTTTCCATATTAATACTAAGAAACTAAATAATAATAAGATAATAACGGGCACGGATCAATTGTATAGTATTAAACTATTGTGCTATAAAAATGTATTAAAAAAAACTAAAATGTTAATTGATTAATTTACCCTCATCGATCTACTTACTCGTAAGAAAATTTTTGCAAATAAAAAGGTGACAACGGTTCAACTTCCTAATAAGTCCGTACAGGGTCACTAATTTGTAATTTCTGCTTTTACATTCGACAGAATCGCCCAACAGCCTGCGATGTATTACCGCCTTTACTGCGCTCTCGGACAACGATAATAAACCTTGCTAATTGCTCGTAAAACTACTGAATTCAAAAAAGTACCATGAATATTACATGAACTTTTTTCAGATTACGGGCTTAATATCTTGGTAACTAAATATTCTTGCATTTGCAAATTCGATTTCTTTACTTAAAACGGGTCACGTGACATGCTTACAGTATTGTCCTTATATAGCCTGAAAATTAAGAGGTGCGTGGGGGACCGAGTGTCTTGACTCTTAAGATCACTCTGCCTACCCTGCAATGTGCGGATGCTGAATAAAGTATGAAACCAAAAAAAAGCAGCAAGTTTTAAGACCGAGTAAAAAGGGATTTTGGTATATTAGGAAAGTTTTTTTTCGATTGTCTTTGAGTCTCATCGATTTGCTCTTATGATAAATTATATTTTCATTCTGGAGTCATATCAATTATCAATGTCTAAACCTTCACAAAATTTGTAGCTACAGATGTATTTATATAATTCAAACTTAACTTAACTTCACGCTTTATCCCTAGCGGGGTAGTCAGAGAGAACGGAGCGCCAAACGCTACGGTCTCTACATACCTCTTTCGCCTCGTCCACTGTCATCAACCTCTTCATACATGCCCTCCGCGGGATCCTCATGCTTTTTACGTGACCTTCCTCCAGTATCTTTGATACTGTGTTTTCGAAGGTCAACCGAGGTCTCCCCCTACCTCTCTTACCACTCACTTTTCCATCATAAATCTTTTTTGCCATTCTTTCCTCGCTCATTCGTTCGACGTGCCCAAACCAGCTGAGCACGTTCTTCTTCATTCTCACCGTGACATCCTCGCTGGTACCTGCCATTCTGTGTACCTCTTCATTGCGGATTCGATCAGCTAGGCTGACTCCGCATATCCTACGAAGAGATCGCATCTCCACAGCATTCATCTTTCTTTCATTCTTCTTCTGTAATACCCACGTTTCGCTGCCGTATAACAGGGTCGGTACCAAAACTGCATTGTGTACGGCCAATCGCGCAGCTGTGCTGACGTTTCGCCGTCTCATCAATGCAGCCAAGGCTCCGTTAACCTTGTTACCGGCAGCAATACGCCTTTCCACATCCATCTCGTATCTTCCATCTCTACTGAACATACTTCCCAAATATACCACTTCATTCACCTGTTCTTATATAATTCAAGTAATCAATAACTTAATACATTCCAAGTTCACGTCCTTCACAAGCTCCGACTATTTAGGGACAGAATGCTCAGTGACAGAATTAATTTAGCTTTGCTTGTTTTATGTTTATAGCACGGTGCTATAGGTCTATACCTATTTGTACCTACCTACTTGTACTTAAATATTTTACTCGTAAAGGTGCTTCGTCATTCGTTACCTCTTAATTCCGATAGTATTGATATACTTTTAACTGTTACACATTCAAAGTGTTCCAGTTAATGTTTTCTTTGTATTGTATTGTAGTTTAATGGGAACGGAGTGTTTTAGCACTAGGTTCTCTCTGCCTACCCTGATGTGTGCGGGATATAGCGTGAAGCTGATTTTTAATTGTAATGCTGTATAGTAAATAGCTGTTAATTAAATATATTGTTTTGATTTCACAAGTTAAAGTTACTTATAAATATGTATATGTAAAGTATATTTATTGAACTGAAATTTGGAAATTAAGAAATTCAACAACTGTCATAATAGTTTATGAATAGCAGCTATTTTATTTTTCATCTTCACGCTTTATACCACACCTAAGTTGCTGACTTGGGCAGAAAGATCCCAGTGTCAAGACATTCCGTTCTCCATGTCTCGCACTTTAACTAATAGAGCGTGGAAATTAAAAGATAATCATTCTCTCGAGGATGGAACCCTAAGCGTTTACAGCTCCAGGCTGTCCCAATGTGGCATGTGGCAGTATCTAATATTTGTAAATTTCAATAAATATCATTGTAATTTTGTTTTAACACAATGAATAATAGAAAGTAGCTAAATTAATATTTCATCACTTTCCAGATGCAAATTCATTCCATCAAACATCCAAATGGATCGACGACGTGCGCACCGAGCGCGGGTCGGACGTCATCATCATGCTGGTGGGCAACAAGACGGATCTCTCTGACAAGAGGCAGGTGTCCACGGAGGACGGCGACCGCAAGGCCAAGGAGCTCAACGTTATGTTCATAGAGACGAGTGCTAAGGCTGGATATAATGTGAAACAGGTAGGTTTTTTTCACTTAGGTTAGCTTCACGCTTTATTCCTAGTGAGGAAGTCATAGAGAACGAGGTGCCAAACGCTACGGTCTCTACATACCTCTTCCCCCACGTCCCCGACTGTCATCAACCTCTTCATACATGTCCTCTGGGGGATCATCATGCTTTTTATGTGACCTTCCTGCAGTATCTTTGATACTGTGTTTTCGAAGGTCAACCGAGATCTCCCCGTCTCTTTTTTTATTAGTTATTTAAGATTTTTTTCCGTAAAAGATTGGTACGGCACTACGTTCTTTGAAGACCTTGTCTTTAGTGGTTTTATTTTATAATCTGCGAGTCCGTTTAGCACTTGGCACAGACGGTTTTTTTATTCTATTCTGATTAACATTACTTAAAATATTTTTAATTTTAAAAGCGAATGTCAATTAATTAAAAAGCTATAGCTACTTTGAAGGAACAACACTTTGTAATATGTTATTTTAATATATTTTATATTATATTTATGTTCTACTGGTGGTAGATTTAATGAATATCGAACACTTTCCAGTGTTTATTTCCATAAGACTATCGAACTCAATATTGTATATAAAACTAACTTGACACTGTTAAATGGTTCTTGAAGTTAGGGTCTTATCTTATCCGCCTAAGGAACATGCGGCGTTAAACTCTAGCCATAACATTCTAAACGCTGCGTCAGGGCCTAAGAAGCTCTACGTTTAACATGAGGTCAGCAATACTGAACCAGATAGAGTTTGTTTAGCTTGGAAAACTTTAAAAATAACATCCTACCCTTCTACTGTGCGGGTACTACAAAGATATTAACTAGTATCTCACACAGCAGGGTATGCAGAGGGAACCTAGTGTTAAGACACTCCGTTCCCCATTTCCACCGAATTCTAGAGACATTGCGTGTTGAGTGGCAGAACTCAACGCTGCGCTTTGCCTAGACACCAGAGCGAAGAAACGGAAATATAAATTTAAATAAATATTTCATTTCTTTAAGTGGGGATCGGACCCACAACCAGTCGCTTTTATAGTCACACTTTGTGCCCCTGCGCCCCGACTGCCCTCTATTCTAGGTAAGTTGCATTAGTTCTATGCAAATATGTTAGGCGAACATAAACACTGCATTAATGTTTTATATCAACAATTCAATACAAATTATGATAATGCCGCCTGTATTTTTTATTAAATTATGCTCTGGCAAAAAAACTTATTTGCATAGGATTCTCACGTAGTTAATTGAACCTAGTAAAAGGTCAATCCTCCACATTGTAATTATGAATGTGGATTGGTCATAGATTTGAGACTGAATTAGAATCTTAATGTATATGTTCTGTTCTACATATAAATTTATCAATTATTAACTAATTTTCAGTTATTCCGAAGAGTAGCCGCCGCGCTGCCTGGCATGGACTCGGCTGAGAGCAAGCCACCGGAAGACAGTATCCTTTTTCTGATATATATTTTTACACGAATTTATATATAAAACATGTATATTATATATTATGTGGGTATTCGTAACACAAACACTTGATGACGTCACGCACTCCATACACGCACTACACGATTACATTAAAAATGGTTTTTTTAATATTAAATATATGTATTTTTATTTGAAGTATACAGTGACTAAACAATACTTGAAACTTTGATTGAAGCTTATTGTCACCATTAAAAAAACAATGTTTTGATGTATTTAGGTATTTTTTTATTTAAAATTAATATAAATGATTTATTTTAAAGAATATGACTTAAAAAGATGTCTGTACGACTAATGTTTAAAGTGTATTTTTTATTGTTTTACATTATAAATACAGTAGTAGTTATATATACTTGTAGTTATCGTTTAGTCACTTTTACTTTAAAACCACAATATGTTTGAATTTATCTCGCTATGAAGTATTACGGCTTGTTTACGGCATTGCAGTTTGAGTGTAACCTTCTAACTGGTTTTTCATTTGGGTGTGCATACGTTTGTGTGGAACTAACTGAACTATGATTTTATATTGAAAATTGTTTATTTATATGTATTAAATATCATTTTCATTTAAAATTTCAATGTTAACCGAAATATTAATTAATAAAAGTTAATAATGTATGGCAATGTGCTTAAGCCGCGAGGCAATATTTTTTTTTATAATCTCATTACATCAAAATACCTAACAAAATTATATTTATTAAAAATAGGACAATTAGACTAAATAATTTATATCTATTTGTTCTATATAATAATAAATTAGACATGTTTCCAAACGTTTCGGCACATTCTAACGGTGGTATACTAGTGTAGTGTCCCGGACTCGCCTGGGTGGTGGTACAAGCTAACCCATTGTAAGTAACTCAACATTACTAATATGTATCGTATTGTATTTGTAATGTACGCTTATTTTTATATTTGCACTCATATGCTTTACGTAGACTTGATAGTTTTATTATTTATTCGCTTTTTTATCAGTTTTTTCAGTTTTAATTAAATTATAAGGGATATATGAATTTGTGAAATACGATTAGCTAATATGTTAAATTCATATTTGTTAGTAATAATTCCAATATAAATGACCAAAAATTTACAATATATAAATATAATAAAATTATGTATTAAATGTGTCTAAAACGTTCTAATAATTTACTGATAATATTCAATATTTTGAAATTTTATTATCTAATAAAATTTAATTAAATACTCAATTTAATAACAATTTATTCAATAAAATATTATTTTTAATTTTGATATTGAAAAACAAATTAAAGCCACCATTGCGTTAACTCTGATTTTTAAACTTTGCATGTTGCATGTCTTCATAAAACAATTAATTTGCTTGATTTTGTTTAACATCTATATAATGAACCGTTAAGAAATATTCATTGATTGCATGATATTTTTGTTTTATAATCTTTGTCTTGTATCTTATCTGTTAGCTTCTAAATATGAACAGCTGGATTACTTTTCTTACCTAAATATTCCTATTCGTAACTTAATATGTACATACAACATTATAGCGTTTCTATAAATATTTACTATTTAATGATATAATTTATCCCAATAATGTCTTTGTAAATAATTTTAAATTGTAAAGGAGTTTTTATTACAATGTTTAAAAACACGCTGCCTTCTAAGCGCTATTGCTGTACGATCAAATCAAATCATACTACTAGATCAAGACTAGTATTAATCCAAGCATCTATAGAGGATAGAAAATAACATCCTGGCCGTCGCGTCGCAGTGGATTGTATGCAACGCGTTTTAATTTACTTTAAAGTGTTTAGGTTTCTAAAAAACTTTAAAGCAAATTACAAAGACATTATGCGGACATAATACGAAAACAATAAGCCCTTCCCGTAGTTACTTTAGTTATTTTCCTTAATGACGTGTTCAGTGCACGAGGTGATCCTGCGACAGGCGCCCGGCGACAGCAAGGAGCCGGACAGCAGCTGCGCCTGTTAAACAAGAACATAATGTCGGAAATATATCGTAAATATGTTATTGTCACGTTTAAAATTATATTTGTAAGCTATTTCTCGTTACACTGGGATTTTGTTAACTTTTTAAAACTTTGTATTTATAATTTCAATACCGATTTATCAAGTATAGTCAAATTATCATTATTATCAAATAAGAATATAATATTGGGAAGAATCGAAGGTTTTCGATAGCAGTTTAGTAGAACTTGTTCAAATCTATTTTAAAATGTCTATAACATTTATGAACGAAAAAAAACGCTAAAGACATCTTAATCTAGGTCAAATGCAGAAAGATGATATGAGATGAAAATCAATGGAATCCAGGAAGAATAAATAGCTTTCTTTTATATATTTTAAATGTGACATCAATATACTGTAATGATACATCAATGTTAAGTTAGCGATGTTTGTTATTTTGACTCGTAAGCCCATGTATGATAAAAACCAGACAAAAATAATATTTTCTTAAAACAAAATGACGCGCTAACAAATTAAAACCTTAATCTTCATCTGTTCTTCATTGACAGTGAAAGTAACAAACATTGTATCTGTATGTCGCCTTGAATGATATCCTATATTTGCTTAATACTTCCATATTAATACTAAACGCGATTTTAACGTTAATGAAATACGAAACAACCCTCACTAATATTTCCTTATAATTTTTTCCTGAATGATAGAAAATTAAACAAACTGTTTGCTGTATTTAAATATTTTAAAAATTTGAAAAAAAAGAAAACAATTTATTTCGTCCAAAATGCTCAATAGAATTAAGTTGTTTATACAATCATTCACGGGGACATACAGATTCAACATACTGCTGTGCTTTTGTGTGTGTGATATTAGATTTTAATGTGAACAGTCAGCTTCAAATGCACAATCGTGCTTAAAGTATAAATTTTGTAGAATATTCTGGATATACCTGCTTTATTAATATGATTAGTTTATTTAATTTAACAACCTTTTTATTACATACATTTTCATGAAACTCAGTATTGACATTACCTTATTCTATAAACTTTCTACATTTATAATATATTTTTTTAATGCTGCCCTTATGTTACATACTTCATGTATTTCTAAAATACAGTTTGCTGTCTTTTTATTACTTTATTTTTATTGTTATTTTAAAAACTAATTATGTCTGTATAATTTCTTTATATAAAGCGGGTAGCTAGAATCTCTAAATAGCATTTTACAAAGAAATTTATTTGAACTTAAAACACAGAAGCACGCACCAGAGTTTGCTTGTGACATCATCATGAGTCTTTAAGACTGAGGCATAGCTCTATAGAATTATTATGGAAAATTAATTTTGAATTTGTCAGGGTGATCTTAAAACTATATTAAAACGAATGACATACTCAATATACTTAATAAATGATTATTAAAAGTTTATATAACATTCTGTATTGGCAGCTTTACTATCATTTTAATATTCAATGTTACCCTGTCGAATTTAATATTAAAATAACCCTCTATTTTACATTGAAAACCATTTTTTTTATTTAAAATTAATTTCAATTTGTTCCTTTATTTCGATATTGATATGAATTAAGTGCATAGTGACATAATCGAATGTAATATATATATGTGGCTTAGGGGCCATCCATTAATTACGTCACATGAATATCATAATTTTTAGGGCCTCCATCCTCGTGACAGCTGGTCACGTTTGTGAGTAAGAAATCCCCCCCATCTTAGTGTTTCATTCAAAAATTGTTAGTTCCGAAATGATGCTTGCTTATTATATTTTGAAATGGGATGTCCTCCCTCCCTCCCCTAGTCACACTTCGTCGACCCCCTTCCCTTCTCTTAACGTGAGACATTTTATGTATGGCCCCTTATTAACGACGATGGGCGTATAGTTTTGAATTTGAATTTGTGCAGATAGAGTGAATGCGCTGAGCGTGTGATTTAGTTGGGGCTACTCTATGGCTGTATATAACACGGTCGTTGTCACTTTTAGTTTTTTATTTATTTTAATAACCGGCATAAATTAATAATGATTATTAGAGATAAGTATCGAGGAAGAAATATCGAGGAAGTTAATTATTCCATCTTCTCACTCTGGTAATAATTGCTATTGCTGTGCTAATTTACTAATGCATATTAATATTTGGTACTTAATGCTATAAAACTTTTTATATTTTTTGATTGAGCCATTTTAAATTTAATTTCAGAAGGTGACACGGCCCATGTACATTAGTATTATTTATTTACTTTAGTGCTTAAGTATGAAAACTTATGATTCTTATATTTTAACAAAATTTTGTAGTTGGTGAGTCGTCACTGCTAGCTTAATGGGGTTTATATGACTTTTGTACTGTATTTAAAATTGCCATTCCAGCTTATGAATGAATTAACTATTGAAAATAAAGTGTTTGAGGAAATTGTGTCAAATATAGGCACAATCTCCAAACAACTTCTTACTTATAGAATATTATTAATTTAATCAGCAATAACACTTTTAATATACATTATAGTTATCTAAATTGCAATTTTTTATACCATAATGTTAGGTGATATTTTTTTGATTAATGAGATTTATATTTCTAAATTAATTTTCTTATTATTATATTATAATTTACTTTATTTAATTCAAATTATATTAATTATTATAACATTTTTCCCATTTTATATGTACATACAAGGCATATGAAATTGTTACGTACGTTAAACATTGAACCATGAATTTAAAAAAAAAACAATATGGACGCACATTCACAGACATTTTTTTTCATCATCCATTGAAAATGTGCCTTTAGAAAACAGTGTCATATCTTTAATGTATTTAGCGCGTGTTTTATTGGTACAATGCTTAATTTACGTGCATAACATATTCGATGCTATATTGATTCGATACTTTATAGATCTATAATCTGTAATTTAGACTCTCAAATATGGCATTGAATTGTTGTCTGTGGAAATAAAACTGCGGTGTCAATTTTATTTGTAAATAGCCGTATCTCACGCTGATATTTTGAATAAAATTTTTAAAACACTACTCATGTTTTTATTCCAACTTATAATTTAGTTCCCTAGAATTTTAGTTAAATTTCACACATCACATTTAACTTTTATTGCATTTATATTAATTGACGGTTAAAAATATCTAACTTTAACTTTTTACTTTAATATAATTTTTCAAGTCTTCTCTTATTCAAATAATAACTTCGATTATAAAATCTAAATAATCTTTTATTTATTTTAGTACACAATCAGTTTATATTTCGCCATCCCTTATGCTCTTAATTGTCTTTTTAAAATCACTTATAATTCTTTAGTTTTCAGACAAAGTATTTGAGAAGTGAGGTAGCCTAGTAAGATGTGAGGTGAGAGTTATTTTAAAGTAGTACGGACGTACGTATGCTTAATAAAAAGCCATGTTTTGTTTTTAAATTTAATTTTAATATCATCAATCAATCATCAATAATATAGTTTACTTGTCAATAAAATTGAGTACAATAGATTGGCATTTAATATTTCTATACATTTTATTTACCGATTCAAAAGTAACATCCTTAACTCGAGTAACAGCTGTTGATCTCCAAACTCAGTCTCCAATGGGCTCCGAGCAGGAAAGGCAACGAGAGCGGATGCGTATGCTGAATAATACCACCCTCCTCTTTACATACCCTTGCCCCCCAATTCCCCCCGCACCGCTTCACAAATACTTACGTGCCTGGCGTCATACAAAACATTATTATATAGGCTAGTGTTGCTAGATTTAATTTATTACCAGAATTAATGAATAGTTTCGTCGAAATGTTTATCACTTAATTATGCGGCATTCATGAAATTTCTTATTATAGAATTTTAACGAGTATTCACCAGTTTTAAAGTTTCTTCTTTCTATCTTTATTCATCTGTACTTGTTGTAGCGTTAGAATATTTAGGCGTATTTTTAAAAAAGGGCTTCTGGCAACACTAGTGTGAAACGAGAGTTCAATTTGTGATATGCGAATGGGTTCCGACAGGTCAAAGGAATGTACTGAAACGTGCTTAATTTTGTCATTACTATAAACGTCTCTTAGATTGTTTTGCGTAGTTTAATTTTACAATTTCAATGTGGTGTGAAAATATTGAATACGATATATACAAAAGTGATTGTGATATTTTGCAGTAGCTTATAATTTGTACTGTTCTGTGATTTTATTGTCTATCAAATGTTTTTGACGATTTTAAACCCTTTAACTTTTTAAAATTGTTTTATATTGCAATAATATTTTTTTGCCTAAAAATTACGTGCCTTTTTCGATATTTATCGTGTTTTTTTTTTCAGTATTACATTAAATATTATTTAAGAACTAGCGTTGTGAGAGGTAACGCACGGGATGGGGACGTAAAATTTCACACCGCATGCCAATATCGCAGGCAGTATACACTTGAGGAATAGAAATAAACGACTGAAGAGAGTCTTGGGTTTGCAATAATAACTTAAATTAAAATTAAAAGATTTTATTGTAAATTTGTTACAATAAAATCTTATAGGAGAGATAATTAGCAAATTTAAAAATGGATGTCGTACGTGTATAATTTACCGCATAGGTATACTGTCGCATCCCAGGCCCGCTCTCGAAGACGATGGCGAAGATCTCGAATTTGTACATAGTTTGTAATATTTATTTGAATTCGATCGCTTGTTCGACACTGGCGTCGCTCTGCTAAAACCTAAGACTAATAACGTAAGAATTTAATCTTCTATAGTAATATATCGGAAGCACAATTAGTATCTTAACTTGCCAGTTGTGTTGAGTTTCTCGGCGTACGGTCATTCGAGATGGTCGAGTATTGGTACATAATACATTAGAATCTTTCTACGTACATTATTAAAGATAGTTGAGCTCACTGCCGTTGTAGTTCAGATATTCCTTTTACATTAGCTAATATCGAGTAGACACGTGTTTCATGTTACTGTATTCGAATAAGCGAATATAAAAGTTTTTATAGTGTTTTATATGCAATAATACTATAGGGGTTGACTACGAGCGAGCGTTGTGAGTTGTGACGCAATGTGCAATGCTTTAGCTTCGTCAATAGAAACGTTGTTTTACTGTAATTTGGAATTAGCATAATGTTCCGGATAATAAAAGCATTTTAAATACATATTGTCTTTTATTTCTTTAATAAATAACTTTTTATTTATTTTGGTAATGGTGTCAGGTTGTCTAGATAGTCCCAGATCTGTATTAATTGTCCATAAATTGGTAAAATGGTAAATCAATCTCGAAACTGTAATAACTTTCATATATTTCAAATATTTTATATTTGTGTGAAATACAACTTC
This sequence comes from Heliconius sara, assembly GCA_917862395.2. Taxonomy (NCBI): domain Eukaryota; kingdom Metazoa; phylum Arthropoda; class Insecta; order Lepidoptera; family Nymphalidae; genus Heliconius; species Heliconius sara. The sequence goes on along the minus strand of OU860789.1, from coordinate 10,768,376 downwards.
TGTTACTACTGTTGATCCAGATCAAAATATAAAAAAGTACCATAGTATGGGAGAACAGAAAATACAAACATGTTAACTGAAGGTAAATTTATTTATAATAAACATAGTTTACACGACCTTTTTATTATAACAGTACGAATGACAAATTTCAAATGTTTCAGCTTTAAGTCTTTACAATTTTGCGTGTGAGTTTGACAAATCTACGTTCAATACATATATTTGTACTAAAATACCTTAACCTAAATACATTTTGGAAGCCTTAAAGTAAAATATAAGAGGTAACAGTCTTAAGAGTATTTTACATTTTTCAACGGAGAACTTATTTTTTGTTCTGTACTTTAATTATAATTATATTGGCAATTTGGCAATTGGATTGGATTGTCATAACGATAAGTAATTATACAAAAATTTAAAAACTATTTTGTTAAAAAGCTACACGAGTTTTGTACATAATAATTTTTAGAAATACTTATTTATATTTTTTTTGTAACCAACGTTAGTCATCAGTTGTGTTAAAGAATACAAACAATTTTTTTTTTCTAAATATTCTTATGATAAGATATGAATATTCAAAGGTTATTTAATATATTTGTTATATTGTACCACAATATATAACTATTATATATTAAATTTGTTCGTTCTTGAATTAATCTACCTGACTGAAATTAAATTTAAGACTGGGTAGGTATATCGCACATTTAAAAACCTATTACTTGGCTAAAACAATATTGTAAAGTGAAAACAAATTATTAATTCATCATTTGGCAGTATATTTTAGTGAAATAGAGTATTCTGGCACTACAACTTGAATACGAATAATAAACGTGCGATATAATTACAGTAAAAATAACCACATTATCTAATTCGTTGTAGAAATTCTTATTAACATATTAAATTTACATAATAAATAGCAATACACATGTTAAAGAGAAGTTGTATTAAGTTACTTAATTTAATTTTACAATGTAATTACAAGTGTTGTTTTGGTTTCGCGACATTATTTACAAATTAACTTATCTATTCGAGTCTTATATTAGTGTACAATTCTTAAAGATGATTAATTGTATTTTTATAAAATCTAGATTGTTCTGGTATATAAGAAATTAAAATTCTATCTTAAATTGTAGAATCTTTTACTTCGTGAAAATTACATTTTGGTTTTAAATATTCATAAGATTAATTAAACTTGTTACGTTTAATTAAAGATTAATTAAACATAACAAGATTTGCACCAGCGCATGCTGAATGACATGTCCAAGAGACGCGAATATTTATTTTTAATCTGTATGTAGTTTTTAACATAGTTAAATAGGGGATACTAAAGAAAGAAATTAAGAAGGATTCAAAACAGTGCTTCTTGGACGCTACGTAAAAATTTTTATACATTTTCTCATATTCTGTATGTAGTTTTTCTTAACTAGTTAGTTAACGTTATTAATATTTTTAATTTGTGCATTTATACAAAAAAAATGCAAATAAGTGAGTGTCAAAGACAACTGGTAGAAATAATAGACGATGGAACCAAATTATAAAATAAACAGTCTTAGAGTATAACCTAAGATATGTTTGTATGTATGCATATACACACATAATATATACAAAAACAAAACCTTTATTAACTTTGGCACCTTATATATGGCAAGTAATATTTTTTTATTATATTTAATTGTTTAAAAGTAAGTTCTATAATTGTATCAAAAAGTTGGAAGTATTAATAAATCTGAGAGCTTAATATATCTATTATATTGAATCTTCAATAAAAAAATATAGACAAAAAAGAGCAGTGAGACGGCATGTGTAAACGTTAGTGTTAACGTCGCTCGTCGTTGTTCCTACATTACCATGCACGTAAAATAATATCGTACCAGCTTCGAACAACATTTTTGGTCCATCGAGTCAAAACAAACGAGTTTATTTATTTTAAATAATTATTATATTTTTAAAATTTTATTTTGATCGGAATGTACTCGTTATGAGAAAGTTACGTGGTTCGTAAGTAACAAAGGATTTTAATTTTTTTTCAAATAAATTAAAATTCTACTAGGTAAGTAGGTATAGCACGAAAATTAGCAGCATCATAGAAAACTTTAATTATTTCGAATTTTTTCTTGTTTTCCATTTTTCGCTTAAATGAATAGATTTTAAATATAAAAAACTTTAATTTTAAGATTTTAAAAGTTCTAATTTTAAATATTTAAAAACCTGTCTTGGACAGCCTTAATGGATATTTTAACATTTCATTCGAAAAAGTTTATTCTTCTTTAGAAGTATTTTTTACTATGTTTATTTCCGATTTAAGTAGAACGTCAACTTAATTTACAATTTTTAACATTTGAATGGAATTAATGAAAATTTATTAATTATAAAGAATTTCACTGATAAATACTCAATTGCAATATATAGGTATTACATATGTAAACTATATATATTTTTAAAAAGTTGGAACTTCGAACAACTTAATTAAATTTAGTAAACAGTTCAAATAATAGTAATTCATACAATTTTGACTACGAACATTTATTCATAAAGAACAATCCACCATATGCCTTCGGGGCTTAGAATAGACTTGATAATGAACACGAGCTTAATAAGTAGTTCACCAAGTTCAAGAACGAAAAATCAAATTCTTACTTAGAAACAATAACGATGAACACAAGTAGTTCATCCGAATATTCACCAGTAAGTTCACCATATACTTCACCAGTAGGTTCACTTATAAGTTCACCAGTAAGTTCTATTAGTTCAAACATCAAACAGCAGCGCAATGTTGTGCTGCGAGGCGCGTCGCTAGTAGTGTTCGGGGCGGTAGCGCGGCGCGTAGCTGCCGTACGCGCTGTCCTCTGAGGAGAGCGGGGCGCGACGCGCGCTCGCTGTACTGCCGCCGTATACGGATTCGCGACGTTCGTGGACTGCTGCTCCTGTGGTTTAAATTGTTTGAGTTCATTTTCTTATAATTTTACTGTTGTGCATGCATATATCGTATACGACTGTACATAAGCAGGGTAGGCAGGGAGAACCTGGGAACCTAGTCTTGAGACACTCCGCTACCGTTAAGACATTCCCGTTCCCCACATTACGCCGTATATATAATTAGATATATTACTGACTGTATAATTATTTTACTTCAAAAAATATTGTAAGAGCTCTATATCAATCTGGACAAAATAGATTTAATTAATTTTATTAATCTATTTTACAAAAATGGCATTATGTGGTAGACCTCATAACCACAAATGACATTTAGATGCACCACAATTAAAAATGACAATCTGTTTCGCATAAAAAGATTCTTTTTTCATTCCATAAATAAAGAGCAGTTTAAATTTTTTTCCTGCCAAGTAGTAAACCTAATGCTAAAATAATTCCGATAAATATTCCGAAAATTATTACATTGACTGGCGAAACCCAATGCCGGGTTTTGTCTGTCAAAACGGTGAAATGAAAATATTTTAAATATAATCATTTCCCCGAGTAGAGATTGAACCCACGAACATCCTAGGATTTTAATAAGCATAAAGTAATATACGAATAAAAAAATACACACCAGCAGGTCCAGTTCTAACGCCATTCGCAGTAGTGGTACCATAGGCGGGGTCCCTCTGAGCGTTATGTACGTTCTGGTTCATAGTGACAGTGTGCGTGGGAGGACGAAGGAGGAGAGACTGAGTGGCTACCAGTGAATTGGCCGCTTGAGTACTTGCTGCTGTACCGCTACTCTTGCTATATACTGATTGTGACCTGGAATTTAAATTATTTCGTGATAAAAGTTGTTTGGTAGACAACACTTTCAGTACTAATTCAAAATACACTATAAAAAGAATCTTTAATAAGAGGGCCTCTAGAGAGCTCTAGAGAGCCTCCAGAGCTCTTGCAATAGATAAATATTAACGTTGTTATCTTAATGTATATCTATTTAGAAATACATTAGGATAAAAATTTGAAGGTTTATACGTTTTCTAAATAAGTATTTTTCTTTCCTAAGTGTGGAATAACACTTTACAAATTTTAGTTAAAAATATTTAATATATATCTATCTACCTGTACTAGAAAGACCTTTGTTACATACAAATACATAGTAATTATTTTTAATCGCAAACATTATACTCATTCACTATGTAGGTACACAGTAGTTATGGCATTATTTACTTTATATTTTGTTTATTGAAATGGTTAAACGCTTAAGTTTGAATGTATAATATATGCTTATGAATTGAAACTGCGTTGGGGCATTTTCATCAAATTATATTGTTTTAATTTTGGCCAAACGTATAAAATTTTAAGATCATAAAGAAATTGAAGCCCATATAATTGGATAGTAGAGAATATTGACTTTCAAGTTACTAACGAATTTATTTTTATTTTTATTTATTTTATTTATTTCATAAATAACATAACATAACATAACAATAACTTAAATCGGTAATAACTGCATTAGTATTAAACTGTGTTGCAGAATTCTTAGTGAGACTGGTTTCGTTTGCTTACATTACTTTTTACCTTTTAACATGCTTAAGATACACATTCATGTCAAATTATGTAAAATGGCCAAAAAACAATACTATATTATATATTTTACTATATTATATATATCTGTAACTACTTAAATGAAGTTTTGAAGCATATAAAACAACTCTATATATATCCTACATACTCCATACGTAGGTACAATCTACATTTACTTACTTTTCATAGCAATTTGGAAACCAAATTATCTCAAGACATAAGAACGTCCTAACTCAACCATGCCGTGCCTAACATTAAATAATAATTACATTTGACACGAGCGTCCATCAGACCTGTGGAGTGTATGTCGAGCTGGCGGAGGCGACCTGCAGTACAAGGACTTAGTCCCCGAATATAGTGGTTCCGTAGTATCAGGTCGAGGTGCTGCTGCAGAACAGTAAGTTGGGGCGTGTCTATAATGGTGTGAGGGAAACGCGGGTTTGTCCATGTCATCCATGTCTCGAGGTGATGATGCGCGGGAGTTAGAATTTACTCGTGGCCTTCGTGACCCCCACTCGTGGAGTAAGGCACAAGCGATGCCACCGCCGATACCACCCACCCAGCATACCCAGTGACTCTCCCAACGAGATAGTACGAAGGAAGGTCCTAGAGATCGAGCAGGATTAAGCGACGGCATCTGAAATGAAGAATAGCTATGTAGAGACGTGATTTAAATAAATTAATTAATAGATGGAACTTTGTTAAGGACTTTGTCTTTTGATTGAGGCATTAAATACAAAAATTTTCTAATGTATATACTACAAGAGACTACTCGTGATCACCGACTAAAGTCAAGTATTCGAGATATCCGATTAAAAAAACCTGCTTTTGCTTTCAATTTATATGCTATATATTGTTCAAATTGATTTTGTTTAAATATAACTTTTAAATAGTTTTATATTATTTAGGTACAAAATAATTAGGGTAATGTATTTACGTAATACTTTATAAATTGAATGAACTTTATAAAACGAATTAAGGAAAAGTTAAATAATCTTACACTTATATCAATCTGAATAGTTTATTTAATGCGCTACGCTAAACTCACGAACTGGTGATGGAGTTGAAAAATTATTTTATGTTGGATAGTTCATTTATTGTTTTGAAGTGAGTGTCACTGTAAAAGCTACTGGTTGTGGGTTTATTCCCACTCGAGGAAATCAAATATTTATTTAAATTTAAGTTTATATTTTCATTTCTTCGCTCTGGTGTCAACGCAAAAGCGCGGCATTGAGCCACTCAACACGCAACCCCTCCAGAATTCGGAGCAAAATGGAGTGTCTTTACACTAGATTCTCTCATTACATCATACTACTCTGCTGTGTGCGGGATACAGCGTAAAGCTGATTTATTTATGTTTTAAATGCGTCATACTTGAAACTTTTTGCTAATAACATTTTAAAAGCTAACTAAGCTCAACGTGATATTTTTATATCATAAAAAGGAAAGCAAGCGAGCGCATAGGAAATGTATATGCAAAAAATATTAAAGAATTTATACATGGACAAACAACAAGCAAATTTAAATTGTCTAAATAATTAATGCTATTTTATCAGTATAAACTATCGGTATAGTGAGAGCATTTCACACAACATTGAACACGTTCCGACCATGAAGTTATAGTTTCAATAAATTTTAATAGCACTTACGTTAAATAACCATATATCGTTTTATTTTTTAAATAAAAAATATTCTATAAGCATAACTACACATATAAAATGTCTTAAATAAAAAATATAAAAAAAAACAATTTGAAAGTCCATAAGCTTTTTTTGTCAATCACTTACAACGACGGGTGCTGCAAAGGCCGTAATACATACATATATAAATAAATTTCTAATAATAAAGTAGAAAAATGTTTTATAAGCACCAAATGTATGTAAAACTGTGCTATTGTAGCTCACTAACCGGCCACAGGTGCACTTGGCACAAGATAGGCAATAATAGATGGTTTGGGCTCAATCGTTATTTACGCTTAACTGGAGATACAACCGTGTATACGAGGCACCCGGATGGTTTAGTACGCAGCATAAACAGATTATATTGAATTTTATATTTTAACAATTATTCAGTAAGTATGAGTTATACTTATATTATTATTATTGATTCAGAACCAAAAATATTTTTTACTAAGTAGTTAGTTTCTATAAAACTATCGTAGATAATTGCTGACAATACGTGCAGCAAATTCGACAACGACATCGTTTCCAATTTCAATTGTGAAGAATTCAAGAGGCTCGTGATTGCACTACATTCAACGGTACAACTCGCTCTCGCTCGCAGCAATTCACATCTCTATGCAATTCGCAATAGCAGTAAATTTTAAATGAAGGAAACTATTTACTTTCGTCCCAGAATTGGGACATTTTTTTCTTATTTTCGAAAGGAAATGAGCGTGCGATTTAAAAAACAGCCCTCGTTGAATGGGTCCTGTGCTATTTCTTCTACAGTTAGGACAATGCCGTGCTACCTGCGGGTGTATCCATTAAAATCATCTTCTTTTCATCGGACAGAGATTGTTAGCTATAATTACGACAGATATAATATTGTGGGGTAAAGTCGTTTTTACTGTACGAGAATCTGCGGTTAAAACAAGTAACCGCAAGATTCGATAAAGGAAAATGGGTCATTTCACTTTTTTATTCGTATTCCTGCGCAATTACATTTAAATGTTTGCATTATTTAAAATAATATCCTCGAAATCAGTTTTAAAGAGTATGATATTATTTTTGAGTTTCTGTCGGAAGTTTAAGTATATGTAAGTAACATTTAAGTTTGAAGCGAAAATTGAATAGACTGTGAAGGTATCTGTAACGTTCAGATTTTTGTAGCCCGCACTTTGTTCGACAGATGCGTAAAGAGGAACATCTGCCCGTTAAGGATTCGCTCACAAAAGGCAGGTAGTCGCGGGTGGGACGCATTGTGGACGAAGAATAGTGATCGTAGGACGCCATTGAGGATCCTATCTTCGTCCGCTAGCTGAGGAACTGTTGTCAGATACAAATATGTATTTCATGTTTTATATTGAACGACCTTGGCCGAACGAATTGAGTGATATAATTTGATTTTTAAATAAAATTTGCATTCTATATAATATGTATGTATATTCTTGTGGAAGCTGTCAAATGCAACCCACGTTTTATAACTTGTACAACGGATCAAAAACTTTAGCCGCGGCGAAAGGGTGTATTGAATAATTTACATTTACATTTCTCATTTATCCTCATATGCATATTAAGCTCTGCAGTTTTTCAATTACCTTACAAAAAGTACGTACATACTTGTAATATATATCTAGTAAATAAATTCGAAAAATAATTCCACGCTTTACTTACAGAAACAAAACTAGCAGCGCAATACGCAGTACCAACAAGTACTGGGGCGGCACCAGTCCACCTTCTCTCCATGGCCGCAAAATATGCAGCTGCCACCAGACCAGACAGTAGCAGTTCTGCTCCAAGTCGCTCCCACGCTGCTACACTACTTCCTCCACCTGGTAACGACGCCGACAAGCCGCCGGCGTACCCTGGTATGCTTACACTGAAACAAGTAAAAATACATGATTTTCATACTTCATACATCAACACCAGGTGGTCAATCACCAGGGGCTCAATACTGCACTTAGTCTAGCTTACTTGCTGCGTTTTAAATTTATTATTTCTTCTCGATTAAGAATAGGACTCGAGAACTATTGTATATATACAGTTACAACAGATTGCAAGTGTGTTGGTTATTATAAATTAAAATACAGATGCAGTTTTAATTAATTTCATAATCCGATGGGATGGTTATCTAACACTGACTGGTGAAAGTCATGAGTAAGACTGACGAAGACCGCCTTTATGAGTTCCCTGAGATTCCCTAAAAACATAGTCAGAAAGCATTGAAATTGTTAGTATACCTACATGCGGCTAGATAATGAAAAAAATTACGTCCATTGATTCTATACTATTCATATTATTTATACTTCTATAGTCATGTTTTAAAGTTTAAGGGTTTGTTTGGTTGAACGCGGTCGGAGTCGCCGCGTGCGCTTAGAATGTCATCTATAACTATGGACGTATCTAGATATATTCTTCTTAAAGTTCTTTTACTTATTTTTATTATATTTTAATAAAATTTTAATATACATTTATTTTTTAAAGAAAAAATTTTAAAGTCGAATTTTTACTTTAAAAATTAAAATACTTATTGGGCACAAGACTATTCTGGGGTGGGCATGGACCACCCGATCCACTTATTCCTAAGCCCATGTACATAACTTTAAGTTATTTCCATTTGTCCTCGAGGTCGAAGCCGTAGGTAAAAAAGCTGGTCATTATAAATAAATATGCAAAAAATTAAATATAACATTTTACATTCCGTAATTGGTTTGAACGAGAAATGTTGGAGTAAAGAAAATAGGTTCCATCGCAAGTTTATTTAGTCTAGGACGAGTTTTAAGTTTAATTTACTTCTCAAAGGAAATGTCTTTGCCAGTGTTTACTTAATAAATGTGCGTCTTAAATACTGCGGTGTATTCTAAATACATACATATTGAGATACACTAAATAAAAATTGGGTTTGAAGAAAAATTAAGTAAATATGCCTTTGAATAGTGATATTTATATTTCTTTTAAAACTATAAATATTTATTTGTGTTTTTCTTTCTGCTACTAAAACGCCATCTAAATTTTATAGTCTCTACAAATGAATGGTATTATTGAAATTGTAGGTCTGACTACTGACTGACTATAGAAACTGACTGACTGACTGAATAATTTTTTTTTCTATTATAATGAATCTGTTGGGTTACAGTATAATCATGTTTCACCCAATTACGTTATTCTGGACGTCTGCAACCTGCTGTCAATTCATCTTGTAATAAGAGAAATTTTAAAGAAGACACCTACTACATTTACATATATTTATTATAGTATTATATTTTGTTTATCTTCTTAAGTAATAAAGTTGGATTTTATACAATTTGTTATACGTCGCCATAGTTGCGAGTGCAATCACCTGTCGGGAGAATGAATTACTTTCACTTCTGTTTAGTCCAGAAAAAGCGCAGCATTGAATTTCGCCACTCAACTTCAAAATCTCGAATCCGGATGGAAAAACGAGATCGTAATGTCTAACTATCCTCTCGACTATGCGTTTTAAGTTTTAAAGTTGTTTTACAAATAAAACAAATTTAAAAATAACACAAACAGTTTACATTTCATTACACTATTCCAATGACAATACTCTTATATAGAGAGTTATATTTTAGTTGCATTCATCGGCAGGTAGGTAGGTAGGGTCTATAATTAATATCCGCCTACGTGGAGGAACGCTAAATGTCGGAATATCCTCTCATCGTTGCGTTGGAACTAAATACCAACTCGTTTAGTAGACAGGCAGTAACCACAAGTAGTAAGTAAACTACATAAAATACTATTGCAGAGTCAATATAACAAAGAATTATAAATAAATATGTTAGGAAATTTAAGGGTTTTAACCAAAAAAAAAATAACTGATGTAATTTTTTTAAAGTTGGCTACTCATAGATTAATGAGCAAAACAAGGTTTAGTCCTGTTAATACGTTCATATGTTGATACATGGTAAAAACCTTCTTTTTTTTTCTATATTTGTATCTTTTTATGCTAGAAGTATATGATATAAAATATTAATATCTTTAGAACAAAGAGGTCTTTGTTTCATTTCACACATATATTTTTTTGCTGGGGTCGAGAAGTTGTATATTTACTTACATAATTTAGCCCTGATGATGTGCTAATGCATTATAACACTGTTAAGAATTATATGAGCCAGTGGCGCAACGGCACAGCGTCTCGTCACGTTACGGCTGTGAGTTCGATGCCTGCTCGTGGGATAAATTATTTTTATTACCTCGCTCTGGTAACAAGACAAATAAATTAGCTATAACTTCGCCTTACTATTTGTAAAAAGTAAATTGTGCCTCACTATTAACGAGAATTTTAAAACGTTGAAAAAAGTCTGGTGTAAATTTTTGAATAGAACCAGAATATTTAATCTAGTTGTTTGCGCAAAAAAAGAATAGCAAGGGAATTACCATGTAGGTACGGCTTTGTCATAGAGCGGTTTAAAACGTGTATATTGACGGATTTTATTAAAAAAAACCTATTATATATACGAAGCTACCCTATTACTAACCAAATACATTGAAGTAAAATAAACAATACGCAAACTATTTTTATTTTACTTCAATTCACGCATATAGCAGGGTAGGCAGCGGGAACCTAGGAACCTAGTGTTAAGTCACTCCGTTCCCATTAAGACAATTACGTTTCTCACTTACCTTTAAATTAAGGATGCATTGCGTGTGGAATGGCGGAACTCACGTTACCAAAACGAGGAAAACGAAAATATTGTATATTTTATTTCCTTGAGTGGAATCGAACCCACTACCTGTCGTGTTCACAATCGCACGCTTATCTGTTCGATAACTGGCCTCATTTAATGGAACGATATACTTACATCCGGTGACAATTATTTTTTTCGTTTTTTTTATTTAGTAAACTTCAATAATGACAAACTTAAATAAAAAATATATGATGTCGATAGATTTTAGCAAATACTTTAAATAACATATAACAAGGTTGTTGTTTTGTGCAAAATAAATTGGTATTAATATAACAAGTACATTTCAAAAAACTCACTCAAACCATCCTGCTCCTAGTTAATAAAGAAAAACTTACGATTTAATCTTTATATGTTTATCTGTTCAATGAACGTAGTGTTAATAATGATAAAAAAGTACATAGTGTGGCGTGTCACCGCCATATTTTAAATAACTTGTCTAAATTAATACTTTACATATAAACATTGTAACTAAAAATTTTAACTAAAACCGAGGTTCGAATACAAAACTATCGTATTAAGTCCAGTAACAACTGCGTCAGTACGGTGTCTACAGTATCTGATTAAACATTACATTGACCCCTCTCCACAGCTGTCGAAGAATTAAGTGGGGTTAAATGAAAAAGGACATGCAATGACTCTGAGATACGCATCTGCCTTTACGTCACATCTTAGGTTGTAATTATTGGGTGAGTCAGCAATCGTTAGTTTGTAATTAATTTTAAACTTTTATATACGGGTTGGACTCTACCAAGGATAAACTAATAACTAAAATAAATACTAAATAGTGTAATAATAGTAAATGATTTAATTTCTTTGTAATTACTTCTTAGTAAATTGGAATTGATTACTATGTTGCAGACAACACATTTGAATATACTTAATTAGAAAACGTATAAAAATTTGAACGTAGCGGGACGGGTCGAAATTTCGACGTAGCTTGGCGAGAACGTATGGCTCAGTGGTCAGAGCGCCTGGTCGGTTTCCAGGAGGCGCGGGTTCGAGTCCCGCTACGTTCAAATTTTTATACGTTTTCTAATTAAGTATTTATCTTTCCTAAGTGTGGATTAACACTTTAAAAATGTTTAAAAACATTTGAATATGTATATGCAAATGTCTTTTGTATATTTTAATCTTTCGGGAACAGTTCCATTACGATATTTTCTTTGTATAGTTAGATTAAAATCTATTCAAGCTTATAAATAAAGAGATAATAAAATCTAAACTCGTTGGTTTGCAAAGACAAGCCTACTGAGTTGTAGTATGAACTAGTTCATCCGTTCTCTACAATGGCTATTGAGTCCGTATCAGATGAATAGAATCATTGTGGTAGAGTTGCCGGCCCATAAATGTTTCCTTCGTCCTCGAAGTGTCAGAAAAAAATTGTAAAGCAAAACTTTATATACAATAAATGAAAGATATTATTTATTATAATCAATTTGCTGCAAAATTCGAGATATTACATGATGAGTTACGGAACTTAACGCCACGCTTTGTCTTGCCAGAGAAAGGAAATATATAGTTCAATCCTTAAAGAATGGGAAATTGTATGTTTTGTAACTTTTACAGAATTTGCAGGTACATTAAACTACATTTTCATTGCATATAAAAATAATGATAATAAATATTTGAATATAAATTTAGAAATAAAGCTTTGAAAGACAGAATTTAATGTCAACATGAAGTCAAAAGAGCTTTTCAGATTTAATCAGAACGTTTATGGAAACCTAGTTTTAACATAACTGGAAGATTTTTAAAACATTGAAAAAAAAATGGAATAGTGGAAGGTGAACATTTTAAATACCGTTCTAACTGTCTAACTGTCTAACTGTCGTAATTTAACTAACCTATTAAGAGAAACGCGTCGCTTAAAAAGAAATATCTTTAACTGGGCCGCCTATTTTATTAACCATTAGACCTTTTTCAGTGATTCTAGGCCGACGTGATGATGTAATTTTCAACGAAAAATACTGGTTTCTCATTTTTAAGGGCAAATTACAAAAAAATATAAAATCAAATAATCCGTTTATTTAAAGTTACTATAGATAGATATTCATACAATAAATGCGTATATTCAAAAGTATTTATTTCAATAAATAGTGAAAAAAAATGAAAAATAAAAAAATATTTGTAAAAATAAAAACCCCGACTGTTAATAAACTATTGGGTTTGTTTATTTTCTTTTTAGTTTTATGCAACAAATATCTTTTTATTTTTCCTTTTTTTTTAGAATTTATTATGGTAATGATTATCATGATATACCTTTTTGAAATCTTCGTATTGAGCTCTTGAATTTGATACCCATATTGTCGTATTTGAAACGAAAAATATTTTTTTCACTAAGTCCACCAATGGCGTTCCAAAGCCGCCATGGTTATATTTTCTTAACGTCACCAATCTAAGAACATTTGGGCTGCTAATACAAATCTAACGATACCTCAAATATGTACATCCGTTCAGCGGTTCTGGAGATATGAGGTAATAAAGAATATTACATACATACATATATACAAGATACACGCGAAAAACATAACCCTTTTCCCCGACTGCTAAGGATAGCAGTCGGGGAAAAAAGCCAAAAGCCAATAAACATTGCTGTAGATAGCCTCGAGACCCATTTATAAGCTGAAGTTGCCCTACAGGTTAGTACGTGAGTTATGGATGGAACCATTCGGCTGCCGCTGGAAGGTTTACTCTTTTCAATTATTCTCGTTTCAAAAGATTCATTATCATAACATACTGCATGCATATATATATATATATATATATATATATATATATATATATATATATATATATATATATATATATATATATATATATACATGCTAGTAGCTAGCACGTAGATACTAGAAATATTTTCCAGGAAGAGCCTTTTCTGTACTGATTTATACTATTTAAAGAAGATATAATTGATTTTATTTAATTTTTCACCAATGGAAGTTCACCGGACGAGTGCGTTTTAACAATACGCATCGCCAGGAAATGAGGCTCTTTGTAGATTTTTTTATTAACAACGTAAAGAACTCCGCTTTATGGTTCACCGTATTTTATAACTACGGCCTGCTTAAAGATCTTATATTAAGTTTATTCGTATATTATTACGAGTGTATTTTATTATCTTTTTGTATTTTTAGTCTGTATATTATGGAAAGACAATTTTCAAAAGAAAATATATAATATTATTGTTTAATCTGCATTTGCAAGGATATATAATTTTCTTAAAATGACTACACATTATTGATAATATGAAGTCCGTCGTAGCTTAGGGGCGCAACGGTGTGACTGTTACGCGACGGTTGTGGGTTCGATCCTCACTCGAGTAAATAAATTCTATTTATCATATCGTATTTTAGTTTCTTCTTTAGTTAGTTTAGTTTAGAAAAATTAAAAATGAAATTTTTAAAACAGATTTGCTAAACTAGCTCCACGCTGTGTGTTGTGTGCGGGATGCACACAGCAAGATAGGCAGAGAGATCCTAGTGTTAAGACACTCCGTTCTCCACATTCTGCCGAATGCTGAAGGCATTGCGAGATGAGCGGCAGACATCAACGACGCGGTTTTCCTCGACACCAAAGCGAAGAAATGGAAATATAAATTTAAGTAAATATTTCATCTTCTCGAGTGGGGATCGAACCCACAAGCAGTCGCTTTTACAGTCACGCTTTGTGCCCCTGCGCCACAGCTGATTAAAATTGTATTTTGAAATACATTATCCCATTTTAAACTAACATCACTTTATTATAGCATTATATCGCTTCATTGATCTGTTAATCTGCGGGGACTCGATTGCTTTGTATTTAATTTTTTTGTGTGTTGTATGTTATTGCTTACAGGCCAGTACTGTAAATGCGACAGGTTATGAAATTTATGTCCAAACGAGGAAATGACATATTTCATATTTTCATTTTCTCGCTCTGGTCTCTAGCAGGTATAGCACAGTGGTAAGTTCCGCCACTCACCACGTACTGCCTCCAGAATTCAGCAGAAAGTGGGAAACGGAAGTGGCTGAATGGAAACCGAGTGTCTTTAAAGTAGGCTCCCAGGTACCATGCTATGTGCGGGATACAGAGTGAAGCTGAAGAAAAGGGTGGTACCTATTTAAACACTATTTGTTTTGCAACCATTACAAATCTTACAATAAACTGTACTAACAAATATGAAAACTGAAGCAAAATGGTAATGTCACGGAGATTCTCCACGATCCGCATAAATAACGCGTTATAACGATAGAAGGCGCAGGGTGTCGGATTCCAAGAAAATCGGCGACACAAAATACAAGGTAGTTCATGCATATTTTATGAGGTGAATTTATTTTACAGATCACTTGGACTCTAAGAGTTAAGAAAGGACTAGTTGAAATATAAAACAATTACTATAATCCTTTTTTTTTCATTTAATTGCTATGTATGCTTAATGTTATCACATATTTCAAAATAAGAGAGAAAACTAACAGTTCACAGTCAACTTCATTAAAGTAAATTCTAATGTAGATTATATTTAGGTCGTCCAGCTGCTAAAAACAAATTTTATGTTAGCAATATATCAAAATAAATACCTACTTATATTATTTTATAAATAACATTATTTTTATAAATTTAAATATAAAAATATAGAACAGAAAAACATATTTATATATGTTGTATATAATTTTATAAAATAACCTAATATTATATACCTAATATTATATACCTAATATTTTTTTTATAACTTTCAACAAAGGCATCTTGGGTAAAAAAGAATGTTATGGGAATGAAAACGAAGTGGACCATTAGCCTTAATTTCGACGTCGGCATTCCTAGATCTTGTTATAATAATTACCGACAAAGAAATTACAATCAGATTAAGATTACGAAGCCCTTCACAATATTTCACAGAATCTTAAAAATGAGAGGCCAGTCCCGCCGCAGGGGCACGAAGGGTAACTGTAAAATTGACTGGTTGTGGGTTCGATCTCCACCCGAAGAATTGAAATATTTGCTTACATTTATATTTAAATTCATCGCTCTGGTGTTAGGGGCAAAGCGCGGCGTTGAGTTCCGCCACTCAACACGCAATGCCTCTAGAACTCGGTGGAAAGTGGGGAACGGTGTGTCTTAACACTAAGTTCCCTGTGTCTACCATGCTGTGTGCGGAATACAGCATGATTTAATCTTAAAAATGTTTTACCAATTAATCTGAGTTCTTTACAGTACATTTACATACAAAAATATTAAGTAGAAAGTATTCCCAAAACCAATAAGCCCCGTTCCCTTCTTGACGTTGACAAACATTTTTAATGTTTCTAAATTCAATTTTTTTCGGTGTTAAAAAGAGAGATATCTAGTAAAATAAATAAAAAAAAACATCAACATTATTATATAATGTTACGACGAAAAAGGGTTCTCTATACAACTTACGCGAGTTGGAACGTGCTCGTAAAAAAGTATGCAAAACGATGCACCTGCGTCAGATAGGATCTACTGGCTCATTAGATATTCTAACATCCGTTCTAATGCCTTTGTTATAAGATTACACCCCCACGTATAACTCAGCTTTTTATAATGTTTGCACACATTTGAATTCTCATTAGTTTGCCCGCTCCCTTCTTTACAGTAAATTTCGGCCAAAATCCGAGATTTGGATGTTAGATAAAATAGATTTAATGCTTTCAATTTCAATGTTTACATAAAAAGTTGATTTGAACAGATTATTTAAGTATAAAGGCAGATTATTTAAGTATACAGATTCACAAAAAAGTATATAGGTAATTGTTATGTATGTTATGGGGAAGTTCACATTTTGAGTAACATATAGAATAGAGACACTATATAGACTAAAGTACGTGTGGTAGAGTCACGTCGCCAGCAATGGCAACACGCATGGGCAGACTCGACCGGATCATTACCACCCCCGGCAAAACCGGCGTGAAGTAGTGGCTTTATGCCACTGCGTTTCGCATCAGGTAATGCCGGGCCCCGGCGCCCAACCCATCTTAAAGGCCGGCAACGCACCTGTAGCTCCTCTGGGGTTGCACGGGGCCGTGGGCGGCGGTAATCACTTACCATCAGGTGACCCGCACGCTCGTTTGCCGTGTCTCTTCCATAAAAAAAAAAAAAAAAACTATATATTATGTCAGTGTAAGTGTATATAATGCAAAATAATATAGGAAATGACAAAAGGTAAATTATTTTTAATCGTTTAAAAAATAATAGTAAAATTTGTTATGTTAACATTTTCATAAAAAAATTCGTTGCACTGCACTCTTGCTTATAAAAGACAATGTAATAATGCAAATTTTTAAAAGGACTACCGTAACCGCCTGTGGCGACATTAGCGTAACTAAGTACCTACAACAAATTCTTTCGCTTTATATATAATCCGGAAACTTGCGCTCGTAAAACTGCAGGATTCTAGTAAAAATATCGCTGTTTTGCATTACAACAAAACAGTTATTATGTGTATGAAGAAACACACAGCGTTGATTGAAGAAGCAGTCTCCTAATTTCGCCTATTTTCATATATAAATGGTTTAACTTACCAAATAGTCTTCGATATACTTTCCTCTTTCACTTCTGCAGAGACGTACGTCATCTATTCTCTGTGGCGACGTGCTGTCATCTATCACTCATAGAAGTCTTCATAACTCACCAGCAAGAACCTTGCTGCAACGCTGTGTGTTTCTTCATACACATAATAACTGTTTTGTTGTAATGCAAAACAGCGATATTATGTTACTTCGAAACACACAGCGTTGATTGAAGACCTGTTTGTTTACTGCTGGTGAAAGAGAATGTATGCAGACAACGGATGCAGACGCTATGTGATCTTCAAGACAATTAAAATTATATACATATGTTAAAAGTGAATTTTTTAATTTACCTATAAAACATTAAAATGTTTCAAATAACCCACTAACACTGTTTACCCTAATAAGACATTTCTTACAATCCTGTTTAATAAAATTTTACTGGTGATTTTTCTTTAATTATTTCATCATAAAACCTTTATATAATGGTATAAGCTTGTCTCTAAGTATACAACAAAGTATTGTATAATAATATCAAAATATCCTCTCAATTAATTTAGGATGTTTATATAATAAACCATACTGTATCAATTTAATAATATCTATTATTAAATCTATTATTATTAAACATAATCATTATATATTAGAAAAATTATTTCACAAAAACCTCTTTTGAAATTATTAACTTATCTGAAATTTTCAATTCTTTCAATAAGTTTCTTACTGTTTACTTATGTGAAACTTTTAGTTCTTGCAGTATACCTGAAATATATCATTATTACATCTCTTAAAAATCTTCTTTTATTGTCAAAGTAGTTGTCTCTTTGACTCTGTAGCCCATCATTTAATAAATAAATTTATTTAATCATTATTATTATCAAATGCTGCTGCTGCTTTCTTACTGACAAGAGAAAAATGTCTCTTTCAAAATTAAGACCATTTAAGTGGTTGAATGTGGTTGGTTTAATAAAATTCAATTTTGATACAAAAATGCCCACATAAAATTCAACTGATTGGTCCTTCAAACATTTGAACCTAAAAATAAAATGATTACTGACTGATATATTAGATGTTCTGATACATCACAATGTGAGAGTACAACAAAATAATATTATGTTGTAGCACAATTTCCTTTTGCTTTGGTTCCAGAAAATTATAATTACAATGTATAGTAACCACTGTCATGTTCAGCCTGTCACATTAGCACCTTGCCATCATGTTATAATACATATACATTCAGTTTTACTTGTCTATATCAAGTCTGGTTTCTTTTCCAATTTCTGTTTTAATAACAATCAAATATGGTATTTCTTTCAATTCCTAATATTTATTTATTATTTCAATTTCTGTTTAAATAATACCATTACAGCCACAAGTGTATCTTGATCGACTCACCTTCAGTTTTTGTTTCATTGTATCTTTCTGATTTTTCTAATCTTTAAGGGACTTGTTTCATGGTCTTTCTATTTTAATGCAGTAGCCTACAGCTAGGTTCTCAATATGTAAGTCCCTTATATAGTGCCCTAGTGATCCGTGACTAAGTATCTATAGTACAAAGTTTGTCCTCTGTTATGTTTTTGGTTTTGATAATTAGCTATGAATTATTAAGATACCCACAACTTGTGTCACCTTTATAATAAAAGTAATATTAAAGTCGGGTAAGTTGATATAATGCTCTTGTCATGAACTTATTGTTATTAAAGTTATTGAAAATAAATAATTATGTGTATAAATATCATATCCTCTTGCATCTGGAACAACAGATGTTATTCAGACATGTCCTCCTTGAAAATTGTATGTCAGTCTTTGGTGTCGCATATCCATTTTGGAAATAAAGCTAAAGCTGTAAGTCCTTAGTGACGTTTAGTCGCACACTGGCCGACCATTTGTACAGAGAAAAATCCACGTCTAGGACGCTCCATATTAAATAAGGCCTCCGGAGCCTGGAGCAACAGATGTTATTTGGACATGACTTCCTTGAATAGTGCATCTCAGTCTCTTGCATCTCACCCATTTTTTGGAAATATAAGCTGTAAGTCCTTAGTGACGTTTAGTCGCACAGCGGCCGACCATTTGGACAGAGCAAACGTCTAGGACGCTCCATATTAAATAAGGCCCCCGGAGCCTGGAGCAACAGATGCCATTACGGCATGTAAATGGTGGTCAGCTTTGTATCTCTCGATAGCTCTAACACCGTCAGAGTGATGATCAGACGATCTGCCAACTTCCAGATATATCATCAACTTTAATAGTTAATACCTGGGTCTGTTCCTTAATTTTCGAGTATACCATAAAATAAAATTACTTTGACACTTTGATATAGTACCATATTCACACTCTGAAAGCTTATTTTCCTTGTGCATACTGTTATATAAATATTGAACTTTTCTATTAATCTGCATGCCATCTATCACATCTGATTTATCCAGAACCTGCTTTCCTGAGGTAAAGCACATTCAGGTGGACTACTCAACCTACATACACTGCAGTTTTGTTGAGAAATAGAATTACAGGTGTTGTATAGAGACTAAGAATACAATTCTTATGATTTGACTTCCTACTAAGTCTATTATTGGGCAGTTGCCCAGTTCTGTCAAGTAAACTACTTAACTCACATGTGCTGTGGTCTACTTGAGACAATTTGACTTTCTACTAAGTCAGTTAGTGGCCCACTGTGACTATTGGCTAATATAAGTATTGGTTAATATGCATAAAGATCCACTTTTCCAACATCTGCCTTAACAATCAAAGGCAATCGCAGAAGAATTTGTGATCCATAACAACCTGCACACTTCTTTTCTTTAGAAGTTAGGTACACAACATAATTTCACACACAATTTAATTTTGAGTGCTTCATTAAACAACCAATAATACATAATCTCATATATTTTATATGAATATTGTCTACTGAAAGCAATTTCAGTTTTGTAGCTGTATCAAAGACATTTCAATGTTTAATGATTAACTCAACAGCCAAAATGTAGCATTAGTTTACTATTTCCGAAATATTAATTGTTAATGTCAAATCTGTCCTGATCAATTGCCAGCATAAATCTGTTGGGATACACAACAAAATATAAATGCCAGGTGATATGCCCATGCTTTTCTACGACAATCTACAGTTCGTAAACATTGTAACTGTCTGGGAAGCTCCCAGCAGGTCAAAGAAGATGAATATATACTAAAGAGTCTCCTGGTTTTTAATGATCCTCTGGGTGCAGTATAACAATAAACATAAATTGTGTATTATAATAATAATAATATATATATATATATATATTTAATAGAGTATTATTATTAATAAACATAGAAGTGAGCCTATGTCTACCTTTTTTCAACCAAGATGGTATAATTTGCAACTATGCATTCTTTCAATTGCAATAATAATAATTTTTATTAATATATTTATTTCTTTATTCTATTCATTTCTATCCAATGGAGTTTCCTTTTCTGTTCTATCATCTTCTTTATTTATTATTATTTTTGTATTTAAATTAATATCTTATATGATCTATTTCCTTTACTTATATGTTATACCTTTTTTATGTATGAAAAAAATACATACACTACATGTATTACTGTCAATTTATTTATTATACTTCAACTTTGATCAAAACTCTGTTAATTTCACCTATTACACTTAAGACACAAAATCACACACTTTATAATTACATGACTTCATTCTTCTGAAGACCTGGATTCAAGTAATGTAGTATAGTCACAGTCAGCCCAAGCAAACAATTTTATTTAATATTAGATATCTCTCACAGCATTTATTTAGCTTCATTTTTATTAAAGTTACACAACTCCACGTTAACTACTAATTTCAAAAGCTGGAGTAAATCTGCAAAACCATTACAGACTGGTTCCTGTAGTCTTTAGTCACTTATTGACAGTAGTCAACCTTTGTCTGTTTATCGCAATACTACCATTCTTATTCAAACACATTTTTTTTTAGCGACTAGTTACATTCTTTTATGTCACTAAGCTGTAGCTCTGTTATAGACAACACAGAGTTATCACAATAAATTCCTATAAGAAATAAAATTAACACCAAATCGTAGTGTGTTCTTACACAATAATTGATAATAAAATTCAAATTCGAATATACTTCATTCAAGTAGTAAATAGACATTTATTGTCATCTGAATATAGAGCCACCACCGGCCCAAGGAGCAGTTCTGTTGCCTAAGAGCTAAAGAACGGCGCTCTTTTAAATAAAAGTTACAATTTTAAAATAATGTAATTGCAGCTATGCTCCAAATTATTATTTACACAGGTACATGTTATTATTACACTCTGTAATGCAAGTAATTATACATAGAATATATAGAAGCTTTAATATAACTTTTTTATAGTTATCATAAACATTCTAGATCTGTTTGTATATTATGTACAGTAAGTAACTTAATAAGTGTAAGGTAACCAAGCCTATGTTAAATAGAATGTTTTACAAGACATTATCGAAATAATATCGAGCGTTGACTTTTAATGTATAATATTTCATCAAAATATCGTATAGAATATCTCTAATAACATTCAGTAGCTGTGTAATAGCTTATATGCTGAAATATAACTTACCAGTCTCAATTAGACTACTGTTATAATCTAAGTATCAGAAGTTTGTACCTTGCCTTTTGAACTCTTATATAGTAAAGGGGGCTTACTTTTTTTTTTTTTTTTTTCTTCTCATTTTTCGTAAGTTAGGAAAAAATTGCTAAAAAACTTTAAGGGCCTGTTGGCCATTTTGAATTCTGAAAACAGCAACTTTCCTTTTCCTGTACTTCTGAATTATATATATTCATTTTGCGAGACACAACACAAATATAAACTAAACTCCGTAATATAAAAATATTTTACACAAAATTTGTCATTAATATTAAATCTATCAAAGATAAATTTTGTTATTTATAATTTTTGCATCCGATCGCGGCAAAATTATAAGACGCTATGAGTGATAGATGACAGCACGTCGCCACAGAGAATAGATGACGTACGTCTCTGCAGAAGTGAAAGAGGAAAGTATATCGAAGACTATTTGGTAAGTTAAACCATTTATATATGAAAATAGGCGAAATTAGGAGACTGCTTCTTCAATCAACGCTGTGTGTTTCGAAGTAACATAATATAGATGTGGTGAAATATTAAGGGCGGTTACATAACAGATAAAGAGGCAGTGATTGCGCAGGGGCACAAGGATGTGACTGCAACACGACGGTTGTGGGTTCGATCCCCACTCGAGGGAATAAATTAGTTTTGCCACTCAACATGCAATGCCTTAATTTATTCGGCGGAAAGTGAGGAACGGAGTGTCTTACTATGTTCCCCCCCTTACAGCGTGAAGCTGATTTAATTTGTTTGTTTTTTTACATAAAAGATAATAAATAGAGTAAACACGTCGATCGTCGCTCAGATGCTGAGATGATTATGCATAATTTATGCGTAGGGTCAAGTGGCGGCCCCGCTGTGGGGTGTATCTTTTATCCGTTTTGTCAATGGTCAGTAAATTGGAGGACATTCACACCTTATGTCACGCGGTCGAATGTTAGAGCACAATAAACGTATTAGCGCGAACCTTTTTTATGATGTCACAGCTTTGGGGATGACATTGCGAATATTTTACTTTGGTTTTGTCTCTTTTTTTTAGTATTTTTACAAGAAAACTCCTTGCTATAATACAGCATTTTTATTTTTTCTATGTATGTAATTGAAAGTATAACAATATGTTTTAAAGTTTACATAAATGCAATGAAAATGGAAGTGGAACAATGCTATTCAAATAAAAGTATTTTATCAAAAGATATTCCCAATTTCAATCGAAACCTTTGGAAATTTTCCCATAAATCGGAAAATTTCCGGATTTTGTATCTTTTGTTTTCGTTTCTACCACTCAGAGGGAATAGAGAAGCGATTTTTTATTTGTGTGCACGTTTTAGGATAAAATACTCACGAGAAAAAAATATAATTACGATAACGTTTTGACATTCAGAAATTTTCATATTTAAATACACATCAACGTCATTTATACGGCAGTGAATAATTCTAGCTTTCAAACCATCCGCTCTGCAGTTTCTAGTTACAATTAGCCTGTGTTAAAGAACAATGAACATGATAATATCACCTTCCCTAAATACGAATATTCGAACATAATAAGAATATTTAATATCGCGTTTAATTCGTTACTGAGATTAATTCGTTCAATTACACAAACTCTTCAGGTTTTTTTTATATTTCTTTAAATATATACTATATTTAAATATAGAGCGCAATCAAAGTGTTCCAATATAAAAGTAAAACTTATAACATATTTACTAAATAATATATCGCGTAAAGTGGAAAACATAAAATCATAATAGGATCACATTAAATAGACCGCAAGTATCCATAAAAAGTATACAAATCCAACCCTCAAAATATATTAACAAGCGAACAATTACATTTAATTTACCGATGCACTTTTTAGTGTGCTCCAATATGGCGCCCCCTGCTATCCAACTATCTTTTAGAAAGTAGGTAATAAACTGTGACATTTGTTAAAAATTATAACTGAGAGGGTATCGCTTCTAAAATTCAATTGTATGAAGTGGCACTTGTTAAAAAGTATCGAATATTCCGGCAATTACAAGGTTGTTTATCAAACGGTTATAGCCTTTTATACGATCGAAATAAGGTTCTGGTTTCACGAAATCTACTGTAGAACGATTATTGAAATTGAGTTGGGCGAGTGCTGTTGTATTTTTAATGTGCAGTTGATTTTCAATTGTGCTACTCATATTGATTTTAATGAACTAGCCTTAGCTATGGGCGAGATTTGTATATTATAAAAAAATTAAATCATCTTCACGCTGTATCCCGCACACAGCAGGGTAGGCAGAGGAAACCTAGTGTTAAGACATTCCGTTCCCCACTTTCTGCCGAATTCTGGAGGCACTTTTAATTTATTCATTAAATTTATGAAAATAAAGCGCCATGTTTAAATAAACCTTAGTACCTTTTGGCAAGCGTTCATTTCGTCTGTTTAATATTTAAGCGCATTTATTTAAGCTCGGTGTATTAGCATCTCAGCATAATATTGCACAGCTTTCTCAACGGGCATTTTAATTTTCAACACAAGGATCGGAGTATAATATCTATACAAAAATAACCTTTTGTTGCGTACTTTTTGTGGTATTTATCCGCAACGTATTAATATTGCTTCGTAATATAAATAAAGATGTCATATATTTTTCGACATAAACCCCTTTTTCCAAAAATAACAAGACTCAGCGGGTGACGGGCGCGAACTTGTTGCCCTTTGCCCTTTTGTTATGGCAGCCCATAAAGAAAACAAAAGTATTTTAACCCGTGGTTAACCCTTTGCGACACATGTCATCGCGGTGGCGAAAAACCGAGAATTGCGACCGACAAGCGATATCGCAGTTAATTTACACACTTGACAAACGCTGCTCTTATCCGGTAAGATATAAGGGCTATTTTACAAGATTAGTATCATAGATGCGCTACTTGATAAAACAGGAATAAACCATCGAAGTGGTTGTTCGTGTATTGTGTTGTTAGGATGGGCTTTTTACTGTGAATAACTGTGCGGGCGTTTTTCGGATTGTTAGATGCTCATACCTCACATATGGTATTATTTCTGAATATAGTGGCTATATTTCTGTCGGCTGCCAAAACTAATCTGCCCCTGCGAGGGCGAGGAAATATTTTCGAGATTTGGCGATGTTTGCATTCTCTTCACATCAAATATACATACTGGGAATCCGATATGAAAAGTTACGATCCCAGAGGAACGTGGGATGTATGGAGCGAAATACTTCATAAACAATAAGGTATTTTCAATAAGAGTCTTATATTGGATAGTTACTCAAAATAATAAGGTGAACCTCAATATACAAATATTAATGCTAAATATTTTATGTAGGCATACTGCAGTGTAGGCAGAGAGAACCTAGTGTTAAGACACTTCGTTCCCCACATATCATTTATATTTTTTTTATTATTTCGTTTGGTATTATTTTTATACGTATTTCATATTTCTTAACGTCAGTAAAGTTGCATTATTATTATTTGGCAGGTCTAAGCTTGCTTTGATAGCCATCGTGAAGCAGGTTATAATACTCCACATAGCTCTCGAACATAGACTTACAGCACCTGAACTCAATTAGATTTATAATATTATTATAAAACATCAAGCAGCATGCTAGGCATGGTACGTAGAGTTAACACACTCTTTTTCCCACGCACTGCCAAATTTTCGAGGCATTGCGTGTTAAGTGGCGGAACTCAACGCCGTATTTTGTCTTGTTACCAGAGCGAAGAAATCAAAATAATTCGTTACCCTGGATGACAATCGTACTCACAACCGTCAAATGAACAGTTAGTTGCTGTACTGCTGGGCTACAACTGCACTGTTATTATGGAACACCGTTTAACCAAATCGTAATTCATTTAATTACAAGAAAAATGCAGTGTAAGAACAGGCAAAATAACAAAAAAAAGCCTTGTATTTGGCAAATACGGCTTTGGATTTATTTGCACACGTATAATCAGAAACCGTGTTCAATGCATTTCGGCGGGGGATGTCATCGATTGCTTGACAAATGGCCGGTCATCCATCACGCGGGCGGCGCGTCCCGATGCAAAGTGTTCAACCCTTTCAATATCTGGTTTAGATATGCTTCATATTAACAGCTATATGATTTTATGATATTTTCAACTATCGACTTTACTATATTTTTATTATTTTGATTTAAATATTTGTAGAAATTTTTGTATGTGAACGTTCTGTAGGACGATATTATTTCTAGCTTCACGCTTTACCCCGCACAGTCCAGGGTAGGCAGAGGGATTCTAAGACAGTTGAGTGGAGGGACTAAGATAGTGGAGAGATGTTAAGACCACCGAATTCTGGAGGCATTGCGTGTTGATCGGTGCAACTTAACGCCGTGCTTTGCCTTGTCACCAGAGCGGAGAAATTAAAATATTAAATATTTAATTTCCTCAACCTGTCGCGTTTACCGACGCACACTTGTAGCCCTGCGCAACGACTGTTATTTGAATACATTACTTTCGTATGCACTCCTATAGGTTTTTCATTCCAAATTAATTATTTTACACATCATACGTTTTAAATCTCAAATTTGTACTTTTCCTCTTCAAACTAATACTTTTACATCTCAAATTCATCCAAGTTATAGAAGTTTTCATTTGATATTAAAATATTTACAATTAAAATAACAAGTTGTTTTTAAGTTTAATATTTTAAACGTAATAAAACGTATAATTTATCTAATGATGTGTCTTAACTGTACAATAATTTTAATTTATATACTCTGTAAGTGAGTAAAACGGAGTAGAATTTTTTCATATAAATAAATAAAGGCCTCTTTTTATTTATAAAAATATATAAAAAAATATTTTAAAATGGAACTATAAGCTCATTATATGTTTTTTTTCTTAAATATATAAATAGTTGATGAGGTTTTTGCAACAAAAAACTTGTTTATTTACAATTGGCTGATAGCCAGCGGCTCCTTCGTGTTCGAGCAGTCCCTACCTACTTACCCATTAAGTCATAGATAGCATAGACTATGCATTTACATGAAGTATTATATAAGCAAATATTCAAAATGGAAGGACGTCACGGTGCAGCGGCATAACAACAATAAACGCGACGGCTGTAGGTTCGGTGTTTACATGGTAAAGACAAAGCGGACACAAAATGCGAAAGTGAGGAACGGAGTGTACACTAGGTCCTTCTAATTATCCTGTTGCATGTAGGATACACAATTCAAGATTTAAAAAAAACTAAAAAAAATAGCAAATATTTTACATAAAAAAGAAAATTTACATTTACTTTATGCTCATTTGTACATTTTAAAATTATAGGAATATGTACACCTCAAATACATAGTTACGACGAATGTAACTGACATAAATTTTTGCAAGTAGTTGTGGGAATAATAAAGTTTTGTAATTAAAAAAAATATTATTCCCACAGTTAGTTTATTTAAAAAATTGAAAAAAATAACAAAAACCGATTTTAAAACTACACTTATCATATTCGCAAGCATAGCTTTTGTTCGGTGTGTTTAGTATTTATGTCTTATTTATGCCTTAATTGCACTTACTAAAAACATGAAAATAAAATTTCCTAAACCTTTTCTTAACATTTAAGCTTAACCATAGGTTCTAACCAGGTGGTCCGTGCCCATCCCAGAATTTTTACTTATGAAAAAAATTGTCCCGAAAATTAAAAATAAACAATATTTAAACGAACATACATGTTAGTTCGCTAAAGTTCAGGCCCTTCCCTAAAAATATCTCTAGATAAGCTAATGAGCTCAATTCTTCTTTATCTTATAAGTATAAAACAATAGGTACTACAAGGAATTAGGACGAATCCCCGCGCAGTTACAGAGTAAATCAAAGGGCTTAGCCCGCATCGCATACGATAATGACGCAAACCGAATAATTGAAACATCCTGCCCGACCCTACGGAGTTCTTTCTCTTTTAATTTAGTATAAATTTAGATACTCATTAAATAAAAATCAGGGTGACTTTCCCACGGCTTGGATTTTACAATTAAATATAGGATTCGTAGAATAGCCTGGCAGTCGTGGCGCAGGGGCACAAGTGTGTGACTGTAAACGCGACTGATTGTAGGTTCAGTCCCCACTCAATAAAATGAAATATTTAGTTAAATTCATATTTTAATTTCTTCGTTCTGATGTCGAGGCTTTGAGTTCGGTCACTCAACATGCAATGCCTCCTGAACCCGGAAAATGGGGGCGCAGTGTTTCAACAGTAGGTTCCCTGTGCCTACTCTATTGGATGCTGAATACAGCGTGACGCTGTATTAGTATGTATTAGTAGGTTTACATTTGGATTTACGAAACCTAAGGATATGTATAACGATGTTGCTGTTAGAAATTTATTTTCCGCTGTGGAAGCTTGTAGCGGAAATATAGCGGAAGAGTGTATCTGTAGAGTAATTACATGGGTTTGTTTGTATTCTGTTTATTTAATATTAAAAAAAAAATATTTTTATGCGTTTGCCATAAATATTTTGTACGCCTTTTATATCATGTAAGAATTAGTAGAGCCAACTCTACCAACAGAGTACGATAAGTTTAGATTTCATTGAACCTACTATAAAAATATAAAGATGTAGGCAACGCATTCAGCATATCTAAGAAACCTTCAACTTTTCCCTTTGGCCAACTCTGTACCATTAATATGTAATGTCAAGTAACTCTGCACTCCACATTCTTAACGCTGAGATTTGGATTATCATGAAAATAATTACTCCCGAGTGGAGATGACTTTATAATACAGTTAACAGCTATCACTACAGTATCAGCTACAATTCATGAAATACAGCCTGATGACAGACGGGCAGACAGACAGACAGCGGAGTCTTAGTAATAGAGTCTCGTTTGCCCTTTAGGTACGGAACCCTAAAAAGAGAATAAATACAACATTTATAGAGCATTTTAAAATGGGATTTTAACATATCTAGAACATACTTCTAGTAAAGTGCTTTTAACGCTGAAAGATTTCTACAAAGTTCTTTTACAGAAAAACGTTGATGTTTTATTTTTAAAGGATATTTTGTCTCAATGAGCTCAACAGTCTCAGCTTTAAAAGTAAGTAGTAAAATTATGTAAA
Organism: Heliconius sara; assembly: GCA_917862395.2. Lineage (NCBI taxonomy): Eukaryota > Metazoa > Arthropoda > Insecta > Lepidoptera > Nymphalidae > Heliconius > Heliconius sara. The sequence continues at coordinate 10,739,326 of OU860789.1, read as the reverse complement.
GCTATATGTTGTATGTATAATTTATTGTGCAGTGCATATGTTTGCGTTGGCTATGTAATTTACATTTATTTGGAAAGTTGCGGCACATAATGTGAGCTAGTGGCTTTTAAATGTATTTAACTTTTATTTTTTAAGTCAAATAAAATATTCTCTACATTTTTAATTCTATATGAAAGACATTTTTTATTAACAAAAGCTACAAAGCAATTTTCTTTTATAATTATTAATTAAAAAGGAATGCCTTAGGGAACTTTCGATGTAATATACAACTGTAATGTATAGCTTTTAAAGCACAATATAAAAACATTAAAATGTAATAAAATATATTTTTTTACAATGTATTCCGCATATAGCAAGATTAGAGGAAGGTCAGAAGGAACCTCGCTCTGTTACCAACTTTCCGGTCAATTTTCGAGATATTGCGTATTTAGTGGCGGAACTCCACGCCGCATTTGTCTTGATACTAGTTAAAGGAAATGAAAATTACTCATTAACCCGAGTGGGAATCTAACTCACAACCGTCGAAGTCACAGTCAAACGCTGTACCGCTGCGCCACGACGGCAACAAAATATTTAAATATATATATAAACTTATAGCTAAAACTTTGATATTGCGATACAGTTCGTGAAATATGAATAAAGGAGTTCTAATAAATTTAAAAGTTCGCTTCTACGGCTTTATAAACACGTTGTTTTGGAGTTTCGTCTCTTTTGTATAGCGTCCCCTTTTGTAAATTACACTCTTCGGATTGCAAAAAACTCTTTCCATATAGGCTAAATAGTAAGCCATTAGTGATGCTTAATATAATGCGAATAAATACTTGCAAATAAATATATTGCAAATAAAAGTAATACTTTGGGCCAATGTGTGATTGTAAACGCGACGGTTGTGGAGTCGATTCCCACTCGACGGAATGAATTACTCATAAATATTTTCATATTGTTAACATTGTGAAAGAGTTATTCCTCACTTAGGAAAGTAAAGTGTTTTTTTTTAAACATATAAAAAGTAATATTATAATTTCTTCGCTTTGGTAACAAAGGAAAGCGCAGCGTTGAGTTCCGCTTCTCAACACTCAATGCCTCGAAAATTTGTCGAAAAGCAGAACCGAAGTGTCTTAACACTAATGTTAGGGGAACCTAGTTCCACTCTGCCTACTCTGCTAAAGCTGAAAAAAAATCTTTTGACAATGTAATGTGCTTTTAACACAAAGTTAATTATATAATATGTACATAGGTACCTAATCTAAATTAGCTAAACGTAAATAAGGCACATTCAGGCAGTACTCGTTATACAAATAATAATATTACATACACACTCGTATATTAGTTTCATTTATATTACATTATAATCAATATTCAAATGTAATCTGACAAAGCTTAATTGCTAATTTGAATGTTAAAATGAGAATTAAGGTAAATATGTATCTACAAGCACAGTACTTCAATTAAGTAAGTACCGACCAATTATGTATGTGGCATATATATAATTGGTTTTCGTGTTCGATCAAACGTTAATTACTTTCTTTAAAGACGACAAAGAAAAAAATCCATGAACAAGTTCCTTTGCCTGTGTGTTGCGAATTGTTTACGGTAAATTAGGCTTTTTATTTTCTTACAATATCTTTTTGTAAATTTGAAGTAAAAACGAATCTTTTTATATCAGTGACACTCATCCGTCCAAAAGCCAAATTAATATCGTTATACTTTCACCTTACCTGGAAAATGAAAATGGATGGCTGATGTTATAAAAAATAATATACATCAACTGTCGTGTTAATGCGTCTAAATTTTATGGGTGAAATGTAAATCAAGTAACTTTGAACATTATATCTTAATAAAGATAATATAATTTACTATTATTACATTGAAATTATAATGAGTTCAAAACAAACATTAGCTGGAATGTGCTCAAGTATGCATATACGTAATGAATTGTAGCTATGTTTGTTTGTCTATCTTTTGTTAGATTAAGTTTTAATAAACGTAATATGAATAGGTTACCATATTCACACTCTGTCCTGTCATAGATATGGACAGTAACTTTTGAAAGCATATCGATTTTTCTCGAACGGTATTGATCTGAAACGTTCCATATAGATGGAATGGAGGCACTCAAAGTGATCGTTAAATATAAAGAAGATACGACATCGGGTCCTCATACAAAACTATCTGAGCTCCAAACGAGGAAGAATCTACGAGAGATATAAAATAGATATAATATAGAGATATATATACTTATTAAGTTTATAATATATACATATATATCTCATACAATTTTTATATTTTAAGCTGTCGGCTCTAGTAAGACAAAGCACGGCGTTGACGCTATTTAAATTCGCTACTGGATTTATTTTAGATGAAATCGATTTTTTAATTATTTTGTGTTTTTACAAAAAGAACAATTCCACTTTCATTTCGTCAACATACAACAATTAAGACCAACATACACGTGTAACAAATTGAACCACACAATACAAATTTAGTATCGATAGTTAACTAATTACGTACAAGCTGGTGTTGTCGCATTAGTCTCCAAGTCAGTAATTAAGACAAGCCGCCCAAGTCTAACAACGTCTACGAGTACACGATGTTAATCATGTTACGCGCACTCAAACACTAGCGTTGGCGCTATGGAAATTAAACTCATACTATGTATAACAAAATGGCGAAATTTGGCATATTATTTGTCGTTGTATGGTTAAATAGAAAGCAAGCGTTTGGTAATTTCATAAGAATAGAATAAATACTTATAGTAAATTTTTATTTTTGCGTTCTGACACCACGACAAAAAAGCCCGTCGTTGAGTTCCGCCACTCCACACGCAATGCCTCAAAAAATCGGAAAGTGGGGAACGGAGTGTCTTACACTAGGTTCCGTCTGCCTACTAAAAATGTGTATGGACATTATTTATATAAACAGAATATTTTTTATATGCACGAATTTTTTTTAATGTATCATCTAAAACTATTAGGTATATTTTTAGATGATACATTAAAAAAATGTTACCTTTAAATGATACAGTGTACGGGCGTATTTCACCTTTAGAACTATAGTAATTGAATGTGAAAGTTTGCTGATTCGATATTCTATTTGAACCAGAAGTGTATTGTTAAAGTTTGTGACAGTTTACCTAAGTTCTGACTTAGTGAGTTAAGGGGAACTAACTCAATACTAGAGTGACAAAAAGCAATGCTACAAAGGAGCTACGAGCACATCGGCTGATAACTTGTGCTTTTGTAAGAAAACGTATTTGACTTGTTTTGATTTGTCAAAAGAATTAACTTTTAAAGTTTCAATTTTTTGCAAGCAGACATTCAAACAACATCAACATTATAAATATATTTCATTTCTCATTCAAAACAAAAGAAAATAATTTTTAAATAAAAAGTATGACACATTATATATATTGAATTGTAACTTACTGAATTCAATTAAATACTATTAAATTAATTGTAGGTAAGTATTGTAATTACCTTTTTCTATTTTACGCGTTTTCCCGCATAGTAGTATAAAAAAAGATAACCTGGTATTAGTAAACTCCATTGTTAGCTTTCTGCGCGGCATCTTTTATTGAGATATTGCGTATTAAGTGGCAGAACACCGCTTTTTGCCTGCCATTCATACCTCCGAGTAGAAACCGAATCCACAGAAAATTACTTTAACAGTTAGGACTGCGCCACGATAGCGTCAATTCTTATATTTAAATAACATAAAGTGAGAACTTGATATTTTTACGGTATTTTCATTTAAAATATAAACATTTCTTTCGTATGTTTCGCCGCCAATATATACGAGAGTTTTACGAAGATAAAAAAAGGTATATATAATCTGAAGCCTACTAAATTAAATATACGTAGCTCCAATTCTTGTTGAATATCAACAAAAATCCAATGAAAATAATCCTTACTCTTGCGTTTTAAAATATACCTAGACACACTTATTTTACTATTTATATTTTATAATAGTATACTGTTGAAAGGGCCAAGCGACATCTAAATGATATAGTGAATAAGTTTCAAAATAAGTTAAAAACGTATAATTGATGTACCTACAGCTGGCAGTTTTTGTAGAACCGCGTGCAGCTGATGATTTTTTATTTGGATTCTTGGGTAAAAGATAATTTTAGAACTGTAATTTTGGAACTTTTACAAAAAATGCTAAGAATGAAGAATATACATGTAGAACATTAATTCCATTAATAAGGTGTGACTGTAAACGCGATGGCTGTGAGTTCGTTCCCCACTCGGAGAACACACTTATAAATTGTTTTCAATATTAGTCGGTCTTTTTATAATGACTTACTAGAGAATTATATTTATAATTATTAATTAAATGTCCAATCTCTTAATTCTGAGTTACCGAGTTTGTTGTTTCCTTATAACACATTACCAGCAAGTTTAGTGTTTCAATTGTTAAATATCACAAACGACGCCACGCGGATTGAATTACGGAAGTTGCCGACGTCCCTTCCTCGCTTCCTGTGGATTCACACTCCTTTTGACAAATGCATTTAAAAATCTTCATTAGATCTATATAAATATAAATATGTAAACTAACTTTAAGTAAATAAATATAATGCTTTGCAAATATAAAACAAATTTAAAATATTAAACAATGCATTGTGAGGCCGGTCGTGGCGCAGCGGCACAAAGTGTGACTGTAAACCGACTGGTTGTGGGTTCGATCCCCACTCGAGGAGATGAAATATTTACTTAAATTCATATTTCCATTTCTTCGCTCTGGTGGAGGCAAAGCGCGGCGTTGAGTTCTGCCACTTAACACGCAATGCCTCCGAAATTCGGCAGAAAGTGGGGAACGGAGTGTCTTTCACTACGTTCCCTCTGCCTACCCTGCAGTGTGCGGGATGCAGCGTGAAGCTGATTTATTTTTTTTATTTATTCATTGTGTATGTTTCGAAAGAATAAAAATAATATTTTTTTTGTTTAAGGTGTCGCCCTACGTGAAGCTCGCTGACCTAGATAATATTCTTCAGATAGGTCAAGCTGACTGATCTATACAAATGTGTTAAAAAGAAATTACTCTGCGATAAATCGTAACCAGGTAAAAAATGATACATGAATAATATTTTTTTAGAACCCAATACAAGATATATTCGAAAAAATATAAGAAATATTTATATTAGACAGAAAAATATGTATTACACAATGAAACATCCGTTCAATATATTCGTATAATGAAAATTCAATATATTCGTATAATAAAAGTTCAATAAGTCGTATAATATAAATGATAAAAGCTTCCAATGTTATGATAAATATGTATAATGTAAAGTTTTAAATAGACCAAAAAGAATCCCACTGCAAAATGGTAATACTGGGTACTAAAAACAGGCTTACTAGGCAGTTCGTGAAAGAGTGTTGGCTGACAATAGAATGCCGCTAAAGAAAAGAAATTTTGTTTTTTGGAAATTTTGGAGCAATTTCGAAGTAAAAACAACAACTCAAAATATTTTGGTCGAGCTTATAACAAAACGTTCACGAAAAGTTTTTATATTTGTTATAAAAGCTTCTTACAATGGAAAGTGTATCACTTACGCTTTGTACATTAGCGTCGCTGGCGCAAAAAAAAAGAAATTATTTTTTTGTATATTATTTAAAGAATACAAAGAAAAAAAATATATAAAAAATGTGTACTTCCCCGAAGGATAAAGTTACTATTTAAATATTGTAAAATATTAACATATACACAATTTAAGCCGCAGTGCTTAGTGCTAAGGACACAAAGTGTTGTCCATGACATACAAACCTATTAAATTATATAAAAATATAATATTAAAAATATAATACCACACTACTATAAATTGTTATTCTACCCTGATACCCTCAAATTTGCATGCCACCATATGTGAATATTGCGTCAATGAAATTTCAGTTCAGTTTTTAATAGTTAGCCCCAGGTAGCGAAAAGCGTCTAGACGTGAGCACGTTCCCAATTCGAATTCCGTCATTTTGAGACCAACAAAGCTCACATACCTGACATGGTTTACAGAACACTAGAAATATTGCCTTTTAAAACTTTTGTATTATTGTTTTATACATATCTTTACCATTTAACACATGTAGCATTAAGATGAAGTATTAAAAATTACTAAGTAAATATTTTGTTTTACTTTTCCGTTCCGACAAAAGAAAGTGAGAAGTTGATGTTAGCCACGCTTCTTTGCTTAACCTGCTATATGCGGGATACAGGTTAAGCCAAATAAAAAATATTTAACTCCTAAACGACAGTGATCAAACATCTTCACACTATTATATTGGCGACATAACTCTATGTAATTATGTCATTGCGGTTACGTATACAATCCGCACGTCTACTCAGAACAAATATGGAATTAATTAAACTAAATCAGTTTTCTTTTCCACTCTAAAATTCTATATTCAATATTTTCAATCAGTTGATCGCTCTCGGCGAAAAGCTCCCCATCGAAAGTGTTCGAGAGAAACTTTCTTTCGAGTAATTATGGACCAGCATAGCTGTTCAGGTGCGAAACATTCTAAATTATTCATTACAATTTTAATTCAAAGATTCAGATCATACTCAGGTCTACGGCCCCATGATTTTCTTAAAAAAATGTATTTCTACATTTACTTAAAAAACCAGATGGCCGTTTATATCGCAACAAAACGCTATTTCGACACTATAAAGGGAATCAAAATTTGTAGGGAACTTCTGGTTGACCTAGAATTATGAAATTTGGCAGCTAGCATCTACAGATAGTACTATTTGAGGAACAAATCTGAAAACTATACATTTGTGGTTAAATCCTACAAAATAATAGCCTTAAGAAGAGGGCAAAATTTGAAGCTAATTGAAGTGAGGTATCTGATGAAAGGGCTCTAGCAGCTCGAAATCTCCAATTTCTGTACGGAGCCCTCAGTGGGCGAGCCCGACTCGCACTTGTACGGTTTTTTATTTTTGTTTTACACTAGGTTAATATTATATTGCCTTCTAATATCTAATTATATTGCCTTAACTTTTTATTTATTTCTTTATCTACTGTCTTGGAAACCATTCAAGCAAGGATGCTACTTTCAAATTTTTTGGCCGATGTTAAATAATGTTCTTTTCTCAAGTACGCTATGCGTACGCAAAAATGTTAAAAATAGCAATTTTACCAAAGTGGGGATTCGACAATATAATATATAATAAATAATTATATTTTGATACAAAAAATACGATATATTTAAATGTTTATCTAAGAATAAATACTTAGCTGGAAAATCTGAAAACGTTCTGCACTAGTTTCCTAATTGCGATTTCAGCATGTAAAAGCAGTAATTTTTAGAATTTCTGTATGATTTTTTTTGCACATCACTTTGGGGAGGCTCTAAGCTGAGGCTTTCACTAGAAAAAATTCACTGGATTCATAAACTTCAGAACAAAAGCAAGATTTACGTTTAGCTTTAAGGTTTGTATAGGTGAATGTATCTCGATTTTCCACGTGGTATGTATACACTATATATATCTACATAGTTAGTATTTCATAGCCTAATGGCGAAAAATGGAACCCTTATTAATTTATCATTTTTGTCTGTCTGTTCGTCGGTGTATCACAGCCACTTTATTTCGAAGCTATTAAGACTACAAAAGTGAAACTAGTAGGTAGGTGTTATTCTGATAACCGCTTAACGATGTTTATACAAAAATAAAAAATTAAAATGTAAGAGTTGCTGAGGCTGAGGAAAACTAGTGTTAAAAAATTCCGTTCCCCACTTTCTTTCCGTTCCCCACGATTTTTGGAAGCATTGATCGGCACCAGAGCGAAGAAATGAATATATAAATTTAAATAAATTATTATTTACCTACTCAAGTGGGAATACGATTTTACAGTCAAACCTTGTGGCCCTCCTCCACCACTAGCCTGGCCTATGTTAGTTTGTTATATATAACATTTCCATTTAACCTAAAACATTTACATTATATAAGTAATTTTCTGTATATTTAGTACATCACAAGACAAGTATCCGGCTTGGATTCGTAAAGGAATTTAACTCTATAGAGCAGTCATAATCGAGTGGGATGTTGTATCGTGTTAATTGCCAAAACGTATAAGAGCACTAAAGGAATATTTATTAATCAAATAATAGGAAAATTACGAAGATTTTTTTATATATACAAAAATTATATTTGTGGTGTGATTGACTATAAACGCGATGATTACGGAGTAACAAAATACGGCGTAGATTTCTGCATTTCTTAGATCCTAGTGGGAAACAAGGCCATTGTCTTGGCACTAGGTTTTCTATGCCTACCCTACAAGCGAAAAAGCGTGATGTTGTTGAAAGATCTAGATGTCTTCTAAGTATCTAATAAATACATACAACGTGTTAGTAGTATTGTTTACTTTTCTTGTTTATTTATATGTAATTGATATTATTTAAAACAAATCGCGATGTTGAGTTCCGCCACTCAACACGCAATGTCTTGAAAATTGGGCGGCGTGTGGGAAACGGAATGGTCCACCACTATGTTCCCTCTGCCTCCCTGCCACAGGTCGGTCAGGGTATAGCGTGTAGCTAAAAAATATTTATTTATTTCTAACTTATCAAAATCCTAAGTAGTATATAACCTTATAATTTATTTGAGAGCATCTAATGACGTATTATACCTGCATACATAAAAAGAAATTTAGGTAGCGGCGGGCGAGCAATTTCAAAACCCGCCCTCCCTGGGGTATTGCTCTGAATGTAAATAAGGCAATACGTTCGATACAGAGCTGGTTTTTTCACGAACTTTTTTTTAAATGAAAGTGTTAAAAATAATTTGAAAATTTTATCATCATCATGTTTTATAGCTTTTAGTGTTTGTATGCATATAACAAAAGTATGCGATTGCGTAGCAGAATATAACATCGAGTAAGATATTACATTAGGCAGTTACTTTTAATATCTTTAATATATAATTAATTTAAAAGATATAAATAAAATCACATTTATAATTATTTTAAACACGTTGCAATTATAATTATAGAAGTTTGTTATATTTTTTGTAACATAAATTTAAAGGGCTGACGAATATTCAAACGTCACAGGAGGCACTCAACTGAAAAGCTTCTAGAAAACACTCGTTAATCAATTAACAAGCCTGACCTCAAAAGTTTGGACAAGTTCATGTGGTGGAGTCCCAACGCTTGAGTATAAACTAATTATGGAATCTCGTTACAACACAAACTACAAATACAGTCTTTCTAAAAAACTTTTTGATTAGTTAAAACAATTAAAATATATTAAAATATATAAAAAACTATTATTTGATTCCATTTAAGTAAGGATATGTTAATATAACTTTTGAAAGTTTAAATTATTTATTAAAATTTATTATATTAGCAAGAGTTCGCAAAAACATATAATATATTAAAAATATTCAATTTTAATTATAACAGCAATATTAACAAGGCTTGAGTAAAGTGGATCATTTAAGTAATATTTTACGTTAAATTTAATACAAATTTATTTAAATAAAAAATAACTTAATTTGCGCTTTTCTTTCCGTCCTGCGGAAGAGTTTTTCTCGACTTTATCGTATTTACCGTCAGTTGGATTAATGGCGCCTGAGAACGGATCAGCTATTGCCAATCGTTGTAATCGAATGCTCGTGAAGGCATTCCAGCTATCCAGATTCAAATTTCATTTTAGAGACAAAGAATTAGGGTCTTATTTTTGAGAAATTCACAATACTTTATAAATAACTTGAATTTTAAATTATAATTGTTAAAAATAAATCTCGATAAGCCGCAAGAATAACCATAGATAATAAAAAACTTGAGAGCGTTCTTCATCTTAATTTTTTTATAACTAATTAGGTCAACGTTAACGCTAGGACTGCCAGCTTAATGACTTAATATATTCTGATCAGTAATATCGATCTAATACGTCTTAATTAAGTGATCAAAAAAATATTAAAGTTAATTATTAATGTAAAGCGTAAACAAATATACATTGCATTTTTTTTTTCATTTTAGTTTGAAAAAGTTGAGCTATTAATCTTATTAAAAAAATATTCCATTAAAAATACTTATAATTATACATTAGATCAACAAAATTACAAAATATTACTTTTTTTTTAAAACGTAGACCCGTCGACAGTGAAGTTCAAGTGACACCCACGTGTGACGCATATGCTTTGAAAAAATAATTAACCACTTTCGTCACTTCGGCGTGGATAGAACGAAGTTTCAGAATTTTAACCCATACGTATAAGTAATAAAAACTAATATTTTACAACGGCGTACGGACTCGTACGTACACCGTCACGTTAGTAAAAGGCGTGTTTCAGACGTTACAAGGAACTTGAAAATTACCTTATGAAAATATTTTATGCGTCGCCGGAGCTTGAGCGTATTTGTTAATTATGAATTCCAGTGCTCGAGTTAAGTAAATTTATATTTAAGACATAATATATAACATATATTAGGTTTATTATTATATCTCAAACGTATTGTTTATAAAATAATTGTAAAAATATTCCTTATTGTTAAGGGCATAAGCGTGTGACTGTAAACGTGACGGGTTGTGAGTTCAATTCCCACTCGACGAAATTAAATACTTTATATTTTTATTTCTTCGCTTTGGTATCGAGGCAAAGCCAGGCGTTGAACTCCGCTAAACAATACAGAATGCATTAAAAATTCGGCGGAAAGGGAGGAGCGGATTGTCCTACCCTGCTACATGGACGGGAACACAACGTGAATCCGGAAAGAGCTGTCATTTAAAAATATCTTACTTCCAAAAGTTTAATTTCTGAAAATGGACCGACATAGGCAAAGTCCAGAGTTTTTAGTAATATGCAGATACTTCAATGATCACTTTAAATAAAATATGTATTTAAATTCCGCCACGCAGCCCGCACGGCACGCACGGCATTAAAATAGGCGAACAATAGAAAAATAAAGTAACAACACTATATTTTTGCTGCATAGACTTTATTTTTTATTTTCCTTTTTTTTATATTTATTGTTAAAATATTCCAGATCAAAATTCTAGTTCGCGTATTAGTGATTCTGCAGCGAGTGTCGACCGGCTGTGCACATTAGAATTCAGCATGCAGTAATAATTATTTCCTATTTCAAAAGCCCCAGTCGGTCGTATAAATCAAATGTTTTGAACGACGAACAAACAAATTTTAATTATTTACGTTGACAATAGCAGTTATACTACAACATTTATTGTTTTTCCATATTTATAAATAGTAATTGTGTAGTTAGAGGAAAAATTAAACAAATATAAATCCATTTTCCCCATCAAAGTTTCATTAACACTTTGACAATTAATAATTGACACTCATGTCACTCCGTTCTCCACTTCCCGCTCGAAATTATGCAATTGAGTGGCGGAGTCAAAGCCACAGGTTATCTACAAAAAGAAAATAATTAATTCCTTCGAGTGGGGATCAAACCGGCTACTATCAAATTTGCAGTTAAAACATAAATATTTCTACTTATATTTGAAAATGACAATAAATTATTAACACTATTGTATAGAGGCCGTCGTGACGCAAAGGCACAAAGGTGACAAAAGCCAGGCGTTGAGTTCCGGCACTCAACACGCAATATCTCGAAAACTGAAAAACATTAGGTTCCCTCATATATGTATATGTATATTATAATCGGTACTCAGTGGCAGCCGGTGGCATTAAGCAGCATGAGTATTAATCATGGCCATTCTGTTGTTTAAACGCGGCGCTTAGCTCGGACGCTACACACTTGACGTACAATGTAATAAGCAATGTCAGAAGTATTACATAGATATGTATTATAGGTAGGTAATTACACTGAAATGTGATTTAACAAAGGCTATTATTTTCTCTCTGTATAATATAATATTCTTTATTGCCTTCAACATAGTGCTACCTCAGAGTATATTTAAACAAGCATGTGTTCAAATTTGTATAGAATGAATGTATATAAATAAAGTGAAGAAATATTGTATAAATATTAAAATATATGTATGTAATAACATAAGTCTAGTAGTTCTAGGTAATATCTACAGAAAAAAGTATTAAAAGAAATGTAAAAATTACAAAAGGTACAGACCATAAGTCTGTAGTGTAAGTAAGAATTAAAATAAAAAATAAATAAAAAAAAGTGAAGAAATGAAAATATATAAATGTAAATAAATATTTCATTTTCTCGCGTGTGGATCGAACCTACAACCAGTCGACTTTACAGTCATACTTTGTGCCCCTGCGCCACGATTGGCCTCATGTTTATTAGTACCTAACTTATTTCACCTGCTACTTAATACTTCAATGAACGATGTTGAGTTTCGCATTCAAAAGTATCTAAATTTATCTAGATATAAATATGAGAACGAAAAGACAAGTTACTAACTTATACAGCATAGTATCAATGCAAAAATAGTACAAAAGTACTTTTTAATGTCCGAAGTCCATTTTGATAAAGTATCTGGTAAAATAATTTAAGAAAACTTACATAAAATATGCTTGGAAATAAAGTTTGACTGTAATATCTGAGAATTTATTACACAGCGCGGCGGTAGAGTTAAGCTGCATAATCAACACCGCGAACGTTTTACTTGTCCGAATGCAGCGGTGACATGTGCATACATGTATGTACATGTTGCGTGCTTATGTACATATTTAGCGTGCAGCGCTACGCTGCAGCAATTACGGTAATAATGCACATTTTGTAATGATCTAACAATATAGTTAATATAATAGTATGATATGCCAATAATTACACATATTTGAAAAAAAAAGCCACACTTAGTTATTTTGACGTTGACAGCTATATTTTGTTTCATTCTAATAATGTGTTCTTTATTTAAGTCAACGCGAAAGAAACACGTTCCGCACGTAACAAACGTATTTTACATGTTTCAACGAATATCGAAAAGAACTTAAATATCGTCCGACTTAAATGGGTTAACTTCCAGAAGGTTTATTGAAAAATTCCATTACACGGTAAGTGATAACGATTTCCGAGCTTATCTTGTTATCCCGTAACAAATGGATTAAGATTCAGTACATGTCTGTCTCGTTACAGCGTTAGGATGCTGCGTCCAAATACACCACATGTACCAGAATAATTCTTCATGTGGATTAGGATGATGACATAAAGAAACTTTATTCCGCTTTATCCAAAAGCTAAGCTTCATTTCGCTTTATCCAAAATAGAAGTGAGCTACGCGTTTTATAAGCATTAGATGTGACAAGTTTATGTAACTCGACAAAAACAAGTAAATTATATTGAAAGGATGGCAAACAACGATGTTAAAAGTGGTTTCCCCCCGTTAACCTGATTTGGACAATGGATGGATGGTACCTGGCGGCATTTCGCCGAGACACTTGGGTAAACGTGCTGTTTATGTAAAATATTTTTCTTAGAATAGAATAGGTATCTAAATTTTAAAATGGAATCTACTTTATTATTATTTCGCTACAAGGCATTAATTAAATTAACTATTAAATAATAATAATAAAAATAATGTACCTATAAGATAAGATTCAGAAAATTACAATATTTTTAAGATTTATTTTTAGGAAAACGCACACTTAACTGTCAATTCGAGTTAAACCTTTAATCGATTTCCTTGTACCGCTTCTATAATGACTACACTCATTACTTCCCACAACACACGCGTATACATACGAGGAGTACAATCTAAACATATGGCCCAAAGTGGGGCGTGAGAAAGTTCGCTAATCTGTTGCATACGAGATCTTGTTTTGTAATTCACGCGATTACCGCTATTTAAACTTACAATCCAAAAGGATACTTCACATGGATTCTGCAGATGTGTGTTCCGTTTCATATAAAACTAAGAGCCCTACGTTTCTGACGATACAGTAGACTGTGAAACAGAGCTAAAAGTCGCGTATATATGACGTTGTAATTTTCTACCATATTTTTTTTATTCTAAAAGTTTCCGTTAATATATTTATTTTTCATATAATTAATGTTTATATAGTTCTACTCATTTTCAGAACTACGAAATTTTACATTTACTCTGCCTCTTTTATTAGTAGTAGCAGGGTAAACAGAGTGAGTCTAGTGTTAAGGCGCTTCGCTCCCTACTTTTTGCCGAATTTTAGAGGCACACCTCCACAACAGAGACAATAATCAAAATATTAAATATTTCATTTTTCCAAGTTATAATCGAACCCACAACCTGTCAAGTTTACAAGCGCACGCTTATATGCGTCTGCGGCACGATTGGCCTCAAGTTTTAATCATCCTCAGATATTTTGTACCTTATGTAACCTTCACAAAAAAAATATAATAAGTACGTTAAATATAGTCGAAATCAACCATCCAATATTATATTTTGGTACAAAAATTCTTCGTCTACGCCTTTAAGCCTCTTCTGAGTATCTAACAGACAGTTTTATTGTAACAAATTAGCGCAATAAATAGCAATGTTGTACATCCATTTGAAACAACATTTAAGGGAGAATTTCTGAGAACGTATATACTTCATTTGGGGAGACAGGAAATATAGAGAAAGTAATACGAAATTATTTTTACTCCGACCCTCAATTTATTTGATATGTTTCGAACATGGTTTTGCATACGTTTTCGTAGCAGTACAGTGTCTGACTGTGAACGTTGCGTTGTGGATTCAATTCCAACACTAGCGAACGAAATATTATTATTCGCTCTTGTAATAAGACAACGAAGAAAACGTTGAGTTCCGCCACTGCCACCGTCTCGAAAATTGACCGGTAATTGGGAAACGGAGTGTAATAACACTACACTTGTACGTTCCCTCAGTCTACTCTGGTATTTGTGGAAGACTACGTGAAGCTAACAAAACAAACAAAAGGTTTAATAGGTAGTTATTGCTATAATTAGTGCTTGTAAAAGTAATAATGAGGAAAAACATGGGCTTGACACAAAAATAAAAATCATTATATAATATCATCAACTCCGTGACACACATTTATTTAACACAGAAACACGACCCTTTAATTAAAATCCGCAAAAACAACAGAAGTCCAGACATCTTTAACAAAACATACGAAAGTTAATCAGATATTTCATTCATTTAATGAGGATATATATTTTAAGAATACGTTACGTTATGTTATATTCGTGATAATTATATCTTGAGGCCATCATGGTGCAGCGGCACAACGACTGACTGTAAACGCGACGGTTGTTACGGGTTCGATTCCCATTTTGAGAATTATTCTAATTTCGCTATGGTAAGAAAAATAAACGTAGCGTCGAGTTCCGCCACTCATCATGCAATACTTTCAAAATTGGAGGGAAAGTGAAGAACGGTTAGTTTAACGCGGTTTTGTGCGGGATACATCGTAAATCGTAATACAAAAAGATACTATTTATGTGTAATGGTACTCTGTTATATAAATTTTGCGACATATATACAACATATACTGACTGGTAGAGCCCAACGCCGCACTATGACTAAAATAACCAGGTAAGGCAATACAATAGCGAAGGCGAGGGCAAGGCAAATACTTTTAGTATTAACAACGCCTCGGGTGGATTTCAAAATCACAGCCACTATGAGCCACCAAGCTCTAACTACCGTAATGTAAACGTTAATGATACACTTTTATTTTAATTACAATAACATTTAATAATTCACTTGGATAATTACAGAAAAGACTAGTATGGAACAAGAATTCAAATATAAACTGGTTTATAGCTATAGTAATCTGTGGATAAAATTGATTACACAGTAAGGTTGCTAACTAAGTACTTGTATAACAACTAAAATTTGACTTGGATGTGTTGCAGAAATCCTGATATAACAATCCTAGTATTATTAAATATAAGAAACAACAAACTAACCTACTACTAACAAACAATAATTAAAATTTTACAATTATATTTTTTGACTTTTAAAGTTTGTCCTTAGATATTATGATTGTATTATTATATCTTCACGTTGTATTTTTTTATATCTTCACGTTGTATCCTTCATAAAGCAGGGTATACAAGAGAAGTAAAATGTAATAAAAAATAAGTACCATCTTTCAGATAGACCAATAAGTATATTTGAAACAAAAACAATTTATTTCCCTGTGTCGGATTTGAAATCCCAACTATCACATTTATCGACAGACGCTATGTCTTTGCGCCACGATTGCCTCAACGTATTAATATCCTTTATATTAACTTTACACATAAGCTAAATTTTATAAAAGACCTAAAAATTATACCCAATTACAGACACTTAAAAACAATAAAATACTAGAAAAAGCAGTTCGTTTATTATCATATTCTTTATCAAAAAAAAAAAACAAGAAAAAAATATTTCACAATATGTACTCTTCTCCGAATAATATGAAGTAGCGCGTAGGCAATGTGATAATCAGTTAAAAATATGTAATAACTCACTAAAAAGTCAGTCTTTGCACTTCTAGTGTGGGAATGTTAGCTATTCTGTTAACAGGTACCACGTTGTGTTCAGAAACACCTACGTACGTACCTACGTGGACGAGTTATACATCCGCAACATTCGCCCCACGAGCTTTTTGAAATATGGAAAATAAAATATGATAGCTTTTAATTATAAAAGAGCTCGAATTTATTTTAAATATTTTAATGATAGATTTCTTTTTATTTATACATATGTATTTTCATTTGTTCTTCTGTGAAAATCACAAATATTTTTTTTTCTTGCAGAATAATTGTATCCACTGCATATTAAATCTACTTATATACATTAATGGATGTTTATGTATAGTGTGGCGCAATGTAGCGAAGCGAAACTTAACGCCTATCTTTGTTGTGACAACTTATAACATAGATAAAAATAGTCTAATTTCCACCCGTAAGTCTAAAAACACAATTGTTTTTATTTTTCAACTCTTTTAACGACAATGTCGTTTCGACATTTTTATTTTGGTTCGAATAAAATTGCAAATGACAAGGACGCATTAGCCGTAAAATCAACAAATACAAGATACAATCATTAATGGAAAACACTTCAACAATTGAGTCGAATAAACTTTTCTTTTCTTAGATGTAACATGGATATTGATTTAAAATTAGATTAAGTAAATGTAGCCATTGCCGTAAAGGAAACCTACTTTTAAATTTTTTCCAAAGCATTGATTAATAAAGAACTATCCTTTTTACCATTGGGTAGAAAATCTTAAAATAATACATACGTATATATTTTCAGAAATCAATACCAAAAACTAAGACCTAGACCAATATTCTATAGGATATATTGAAATGAAATATGCATCGCATTGATATGTATAGAAGCCACTGCGAGCTTTAAATAAGTCTCTGCCTGAATCCATGTTTCGATAACTGATAAATAAAAACGTCAAAAAAACTTGTCAATTTGAATATACAACACGGGATCGAGTAAAGCTTTAGTATTACGGAATATTAAAAAATTTTCGTGTTTATTTTATTTTTTTACAATATATATTGCAATTACTTTAAAAAATCTGTTTTTTTGCCTAGCTATCCCATATGCAAGGGGATTAAATTTAGAAAAATCTGTGTTGAGTGGGAAAACCGCTGCGTATGCCGCTGCGCCACGACGGCCTCAATTTCCTTTACGGCAATGACGGCCTACATTTACCTAATCCCATTTTAAATCAATATCCATGTGTACAGTTAACTAAGAAAAGAAAAGTTTATTAAGATTTGTCTTAAAATCAATACAGATAAAAAGATATCGACCGCCATTAGTGGAAGCTCTACTTAATTCTGATAAAACTATTAAAGTTAAGAAGCTGGGTTTTAGTGTCTCAGAGTAACTCCCGGTACTCGAGGACACATAAACTCACTGTAATATGATTTTGACGTGTTCACTGAAATTACATCACTAAGTTTATGTAGAAAGTCTTATATGGCGCGAGTTCTAATTTACGTTTCGAAGTTTCTTAAACAAAACTTGAAGTTTATGCTCTCATGCAAGATTCTATTATTTCGTCTATTCGCTATAACATTTTATAATGAAAGTTAAAACATATAAAAACAATAATTCGTAGAGATATAGTTATACAGACTTCTGTTTATAACTTCGAAAAATTCGAACAATTGGAATTTCTAAGTAAAAGCAACAGTGCGAAAATAAAAATACAAAATCTTTTGCTTAATAAAAGTGGACAACAATAGATGGTACTAACAACTTTATATGTCATCGAAATCATCCACAAGCTAACAAAAATGATTTGGCTGATTATTCTCGTAAGATTTATGCAAATATTTCAAACTAAAAATAAAATAATGAACATAAAAAAATTGAGGTCATTTTTTTATGTTTATAAAATGATTTATGTCATGAATTGAGGCCAGTCGTGGCGCAAGGGTATAAAGTGTGTCTATAAAACCTATGTGACTATAAAGGTTGTGGGTTCGATCTCCACTCGAGGGGGAAATATTTACTTAAATTTATATTTCCATTTCTTCGCTCTGGTCTCGAGGCAAAGCGCGGCGTTGAGTTCAGCCACTCAACACGCAATGCTTCTAGAACACGGGAAAAAGTGAGGAACGGATTGCCTTAACTCTAGGTTCCCTGCCTACCCTGCTATGTGCCGGGATACTAAATAAAAAAATATTTAAAAAAAAAAAATACTTTTCACAGCAAATACAAAAAGTCCGTTTACAAAAGTAAAAGCGATAACACGTATGTTTAAGCGAAACAGGCTTTAATAGATCAACGGCTCGAAATCGCAATGGCCGACAGTCGATACGAACAGTAATATATTCAATTCCGCAGGCCCATAGACACGGGCACGGCGCACGCTGCGGTCGATTACTTAACACCTGGTCGGAGACGAACAAAGGACTGACAATCATATGGTTGCTCTCTGATTTTATATGTTGCCGTTTCAATCAGAATTTTTTATTATTAAAGTAATGTACATGTTTTTGTGAAAATTAAAAGAAATAAGGATTAAGACAAGATTTATTTTTAAGCGTTTTTTAATTTTAATTATATGTAATTAAATATGGCTAAATTTTTAAGTAAATCCTGTTTTTCAACACAAAGACTCTAATGTGTAGTAGTTTTTAACACTTTCTGTTTTTAAAGAGGAAACATTTTTGACATGGCGATCCGGCTTTGCCCTATATAAAAGTTCTACTGGAGAAGGTAACAACTACCCACTGTTCCATGACACTCCTACTTAAAAGTAAAAATTATAACTATGGGAATCAATCGCACCATACATCAGCGAAACAGGTCGCCCACCGTGTATTGCTGCGTTATTATTTTTCTCGGATATCGACAGTGAATGTGTTAAATTGGAAAGCTACAGATTAATTTAAGAGAATTCTTATTCAAAATCGTTGTTGAAACACAAGTAAATACTTGTTTTTCACGTCTATTTTGTGTATTATTGTATTATTTATTTACATATGTAAAATACGTTTAGTTAAAGGAGAACAGAGAATTGTCATTAGATTAATTGCCGCTTTTTAGGCGGAATGAATGATTGAATAATTTTTTAATAAATACAATCAACTTTTAAAACCAATTTTTGTAGCTATAAAGCGAATTCATTTGTAGATAGTGTATAATTGATGAAAAACAAAAGGTATTTTATAACTGAACATAGTATAATCGAGCGCAGAAGTTTTTGTTCCATTTCATATTAAACATGAAAATGAAAACATGTTGATTGTGATTTAAAATTTAAACGAGTGGAACAGTTTATAAAAACTGTTTTCAAATCCTAAGAACGTTTTGAAATTCACGCGCACAAATTGAACTTTGACTAACCTTACCCAGTGCGTGCGGACAAAAAAAATCTCAAAATTTTGCGTAACACCCGCCGTGCACAGCATGTGGCGGATCCTAGTATGTATACATGTATACCTGGCGAAGTAGCCAAAGAGAGCGCCAAGCGCTGCGATATGTGCATGTCTCTTTCGCCTTGTCCGCTTTTACCATCCTCTTCATACAAGGCATTCGAGGGGTCCTTGTGCTTATTACGTGACCTTACTCCAATATCATTGATATTATGTAAACAACAATAACAAAAATAAACAATAAGAACAAAAAGATTTTCAATTTTATTGCAATTTAACCCATCCAATTTTTGATTGCATTATTCATTATTTACTTATAAGAAAAACCAACAACGCCGCAAAATCCAATTTAGGTCTTAAAACCAATATTCTTGTATTTCTATATTCTTGAGTTGTTTCGCTCTTTAAATTGCAAAATAGCATATACTTTTAATTAAAATGTGTCATCAGCACATGTTAACCTCCTCGCTTTGTTTTAAAAATTACAAACAAAGTATCTAAACCCAGATATCGGTAAGAGCATGCACTGCTTTTTCATATCTTAATATTTAGTAGACTTAAGACATCAAGACAAAAAATTATACAATAAAATATTTATTTCTTTTTTTCTTTATGTATAAAACTTAATAGACACTTGAAATTATACAAAGTGATAACTAATTATGAGAATTTCATAAAATATTTAAAAAAAGTTACTTTGAAAATAACAGAGTGACGTATTTTTTCATATTTCCCTCACATTGGTTGTTCAATGGAGTAGTAGCCATATCGATCGCCACCCACGTACTTTATAATAAAGGAGCTTGGTCAAAGGATCCCGTTTGAGAGCTTGAAACTGTTATTAATTAGTAACTTATGTGACTGAATTTAAAGCGGAAATAATCAAAATTGCCTAAAACTGACTACATCAGTATGCGTAACATCATAAAATATGTATGTATCTAATTGCAACCAGTAGATTAACAGTAATAAAAACGAGGATTTTTTAAAAGCTTTTAACAGGATTTACAATGTAAAAATAACAAAAACATTTATTCAAAACTGATTTATATTTGGAACAGATTGAAATTCAAATCCGTGAAACAAAAGCCCAAAGCTCGATACTTAATCTTCTGTAATGTACACCTTTACAAAGAGACTGAATGGCCTTATCGACTTAATGTCAGTGCAGTGTAGAGGGCACTTCAGCAATGCTTAGCAGCTTACCTTACTAATTTACTCTTATGAGATACATCGGGTTGTTTCAACAGTTGTTCTAGAAAATATTTTATATTTCTAAGGGAGGGAATTTAATATAGATAAACCATCATTATGAAAATACCATCGTGAATCAAAACTGCCTGGTTCATATTAGGATTAAAGGTCTATAAAAATTGATTGATTGATTGCGACGTTGCGTTCCCCAACCCAACACGCAATGCTTCCAGAATTCAGCGGGAACGGAAGTGACTTAATGGAAAGAAATGTTTTAACAGTAGATACACCTACCCTGCTATCGTAGGGTACAGCGTGAAGCTAAGATACTAAACCTATGTGTATTGTTAAACCCATAATAATCATTGTGTTCACAATTTAAGATGTCCTTATGCGCTAGGATAGCCTCAAGATATTTAGCGCTAAAATATTTTTATTCAGGTTTCTACTACTAGAAGAAATAAGCAAATAATTATACATCTCTAGACTTTTTCTATAGCGCGGCGTTGTGTTCCTCTCAATAATATCTTTAACAGCGAGAACAGAGTGTATTCAGTCTATAAGAGTAACTTTTTTAAAGTCATTTAACTAACTAATAATTACTGGTATGAAAAACCGTACTGCTGTCTTAACACAAATACAATTTCTGGGAGCGCGCCCGCGGCCCTTAATCCAATTTAACTGTAAAGCTAGAGTTTATCAATTCCTTTGTGTTTGTGATAACTTGTGGAGTTTATTCGCGCTTTATATTGAGACTAATGTTGTACAAACAAGACCGGTCTCGTTTTATAGAGCAATCGTTCAATTTTAATTTAAAGCAATTTATGTAAACTTTATATGGCACATGAAATTAAATATTTGTTTTTAATTAACATTATATATAAAATAAATATAACATATTGTTATGATGGTAACAGAATGTAAGTCACTGAAGGTATAACGTTAAGAACGTAAAGCAGAGATTTGGGTATTAAGATCCACGATTTGTTATTTAATTTTTTTTCATATCATCGCGTCCTTACTTTAAGAATTTTTAATATTTCTAAAAGGATAGCTGAGATTGGATTTATTTATCATTTGCTAATCTCTGCTTAGTTTGCGAGGTGAACAAACAGAAACAGGTGAACTGAGTTAATTCAATAAAAAATAAATTAACCAGCTCTGATGCTATCTAAGACTAAAAATAAAAAATAAATACATATAAGTAGTAGGTTTATCAATATTTTAAATAATGTTTCTATTTTATTATTCATATTCTTCAAAAACTATTTGAAGTAAGTACTAAAATAAGAAGTGGACTCTTAATGTTCGATCGTCGAAAAGTACTCTTCTATATAAGATGTCCCATTCAGCTCTATTGTTTCTAAGCACTCTTACGTACTTTTCATATAGTCAAATTTCATATTTCTAATATAGAGATAGATAAAAAGAAGTAAGTAAGACGAGTGACACTCCAGAAATATGTAGCGTTCTCTAAAAAATATATTAAGGCATCACCATTGTGAGGCAGTAAGAATCTGATTGATTATACGCGGTGATTGTGGGTTCTTATTTCTTTTCGCGAGAATATTTATAAATTAAATAAAATATTTAAGCTTCCTTGGTTTGGTATTAAAACGCGATAGACTATTTTATTCTTCAGCACACCGCAGGATATCTCAATATTTTAAAACGAATTATTAAATAAATCATAATTATTTTGGTATATTGTTATTACAAATAATATATTTTTTTATTTTAAACATTCAAAATTTTATATGAATTGTAAAATTTTTGAGATGAAGCAATTTTGTGTATCTTGTTAGAGCTAATGACTTCCGCAGCACATTGCGCTGCTGAAAGCTTGGACTAGTTTTGAAACATCATATATATTTATGTTATGTTAACTAGTTAGCTTTTATTGTAAACTCTAAAGAATATGTTAGCACCTACACATACACATATCTTCGCATTGTATTGTATTGTAGAACATAGAAAATAATAAACTGTTAATTAATAACCACAGTTCTAATCAGAAAATAATTAAAATATAATAATGATAAAGGAAATATAGAAAATACGGTATATATATATATATATATATATATATATATATATATATATATATATATATATATATATATATATATATATATATAAAAGTTGTGTCAATAAATATCTACGCCAAATTCCGGTATTAAGAAATTATTCTCATAAATACATATAACTAAATTAACTGTGAAAAAAAGTACTAAATAAAAGAAACATAAGATTTTTAAATTCTTATTCAATTTATATAATATGATTTATCGATGGATTTTTTTTGCTTCAGTTCTTCTTTAGTTTGGCAGCGGAAACCTAGTGCTAACATAACCCGTTCTACACTTTCCGCCAAGGATATTGCGTTATGAGTGGTGGAACTATAATTTATTTCTTTTCATCTTCTTTACCCAAAACGAGATTACGATCAAATCAAATATATAACAATCAAATATATAACAAAAGCATCTTATTTCAGTGGTATTATACAGTTTTTAGAACGTCATTGTTCTTAATAGTAAATAACTAGATAAAATACAAAAGGAGAAATCCTGAACTATCCTAATGTTCAAAGCTAAGTCTACTTCAAACAGGATATATCTCTGTTGCCAGCTGCAGCTTAATGAACGGACTCGACGATAGAAAAGCGATAGAAAACGTTAGCTTTACATTCATATAGATATATATTTAAAATTTGTTTTGTTTTTATACAAAAATTAATACAAACATAAATTAACGGCTAAAACAAATGCTGTGTGGTTTGTATTCATGTTATTTACACTAATCATAATACTATGGTTTTTGTGATTTGTATAAATATATAGGCTTTTAAACAAGAAAAAAGGGATCAAAAATGTAATGTGTTTGTCCGTTCCCAACTTTCCGCTCAATCTTTGAGATATTGCGCGTTAAATAGCGAAGCTCCATTACGCGTTTCTCCTGCCAGAGCAGGGTAATGAAAATAAAATAGATAAATTAATTTCTCCAAATGTGGATTGACCTAATAACCGCCGCGTTTACAATCAGACGTTATCCCACTGTGCCACGAAGGCCTTAACAAAAGCTTTACATTAAGAACTTAGGACTGCTTTAACAAAAGCTTTACATTAAGAACTACCACCTATACATACAGGTATATGTAATTTTTATATCAACAGTGTACACAAAAAAAATATAAACAAAGTAACCTATTAAAAATATAAGCATATTCTAAATATAAAAACAAGCTTTCGTTAATAAACTCCCGACTTGAGAAATATATTTAAGACACGAAAAATTAATCTCGTCTGATAGATTGAATAACACCATATGTTCCTAGAGACGGCCTTTTTTCATTTAAAACTATAATATTTCAAGCTTCTAAGGATATTACAATAGGGTTTATTCTACGCTATAGATGCGAGTGCGGAGTGGAGGGGATACGTGCGTGAATGCAGCCTGCACGTGTTCCAACATCTGCTGGGTTCGATGCACTGTCTGAGACCCTTGAGCAGGATTTCGATATTATACCACATTTGAAGATCATTATTTTTGTTGCGAAGGCAGAGGATACCTAGTGTTAAAACCCCTCATTCTTTACTTTCCGCTGAATTTTCGGGACATTACATACTGTGGCGCAACGCCGCGCTTTGGAAGATTATTTTAAAATTATATATAAATTCTAATTAAATTTAACAATCACCAGTAAAAATGCAATTATAAAAGAAAGATTGTATATTACTTAATCATTTTGCAAATCGTGCCACATGGACACAAAAGCTTAATGTAAACTTCTACTATGATTAAAGTGGATATTGTCATGGGATACAGTTTTAGAATGTTAACTTTGTGGGTAACAACTAATATTATACAATAACCTTTCCGTCACTCGCAGATGACAAGATAGTTAGCGAACACTAAAAGTACATTGTAGAATAATATACAGCATAAAAAAAATATACTGTGGATGCGTAGTTACTACCAAAAAATTTTAATTTAAATTAATAACAATAACGATCACGGCAGGTAGAAATTGTTATTGCTTATTATTAAATTATTTCATCTCGGTAAATTTTCAAATACAATCTTCCCCTGACAAAGTGTGGATAATTTAATTACAATATTAAATAGACGAGGAAGCGACGAATTGAAATGACTTTAATATTTTTCGATGGAGACTCAAAAGGTAACGAAGTGGAAACAACCAGCGGTGGTGCAGTGTAAAAGTTTCGAGTCTACAGTATCAAACTTCATGAATTTGAATCCCTTGACATGCATTTACTAATACAGAGTTTGAATGTGTTTTCATTCCTATAATAGCAAAAGGTAATGTTGTTAGAAACTGTTAAACGCAAGGTATGACAGTAGTTTCCAACTTCGATTTAGCCTTCTCGTTGACTGTAAATGCCAATTTTATATATGTTTTTGCTGCTCATTTTAATACCGGTTTTGGTATTTTACTATAGTTAAAGTTTTAACAACGTGAATTGTTACTTTAACTTTATGTCTACCTACTCTAAACCAAATAAAAATAAAATAAAATAAAGCGAAACAATGGCAATTTGAAATAGTTAAACATAAATATATAATAGGTTTGTATAAAAATAAACAAGTACGTTTGCATACTAAAGTTGATCAATACAATAGTAAAATATATGAATAAATTCTTTGCCCTAGTTATTTACTTGTATATAAATAAAATTTGGAGGTTTTTGTAACGAGAAGCATAGCATTTGTTGCAAATTTCGTGTGCCCCTTTAGTTTCCACTAACTGAGCCGTGTTGTTTTACTGCAATAAGTTGAAACTAGCTTTGCTAGTTTATTGTATGAAAAGGTCAACTCGGAAACAAGGTGTTTTTGCACCTATCAAGTTTTAATTAAAGCGCTGTATTTTTTATCTGTACACGATTTATTTAAGTTTTATTTATACTTAAAATAGCTTGTATTTTTTTTAATTGTTTTAAAATATATATTAAATGATTATCAATACATACTGTAAGTAAACATTTTGGCTGCATAATAATTATTTATTACTTCAAATCATAAGAAGAAAATAAAGTATTTATGTTGTTGTAATAACACATAAAAAATATTATTATTATACCAACAACGAATCGAGAATATAATATCTTTTGTATACCTTAATTCTACACATTTTTAAAGCAGCTGAAATATAACAAATACGTGAAAGAATTGCATCACAAGGCGACATTTAGAAAGATTTATGATCGTCCGCCATACACTTCCTATGACTCATATCTTACGCAGGTAACATTTTTTCTTACAATAGAAGGTAAAGTTACTCTACCTTCCACCAATGGAACCTTTTGTTATAAAACATAATGGCACATCTGACAGGTGGTCTTCAACGATAAACGCGTAAACGAGCGAGCGGTGCATTATCCCTTACGTCGATTTTAGGATACTACATTATTTTTTTAAACTACAACGTATAATATTAATAATTAACAATTAAATAGTCATTTTCAGTTTACAGTTTTATTCTTGGAGAATCATATTTTTTGCAATAGAAGATTGCTATTATTGTTACAAATAACAGTTCTCATCGTTATTATTACATATATTTATTCCTACTCCTAATCTTATATTATAATCATCTAAACATTAATCCATAAATTTAGGAGTATTATATAATTTTAATTAATTTTTAATTATTTGCATGTTATCGTTTTCATCAACCATATACCAGTTACCCACAACCGAAAGTTTAATTAACACGAATATAGCTAAATTACTTTCATATACAGCTGATAAAATATATTACGAAACAATCGTCGATAAAAATGATCGAAATAGGCAATTAAAAATGTTGCTACACCTAAATTTTGAAATCGTTCCTCATTTATTGGGTTTTGTCTATTAAATGTAATCAAATGTCAATTAATTAATAAATATTCATGTATAGAGAAAGTTATTAGATCCCATTCAGAAGCACGTAACGATGTTATTCCCATAATGATAGGTATTTTTATAAATAAAACTATAATTTTTTTAGCTAAGTATGTGAATAAAGCATAGTAATGATGCACGGCACATTGGGATTTGGGGCACCACTTAATTGTAAAAATCATGGTTGTGGGTTCAATTCCCATTTAAATTTCCTTCATCGAACCCAAAATTATGATTTATAAAAATTTTGACTGCTTGTCGATTGGTCTGTGAGCTTATGCACGCTAATGTACATAACAGTTTTTTTTATATTGTATTTTGAAAAATTTCTATACCAATGATATATACTTCACATCAACAACAACAAGCCAAATTTTACTTTTTTCTCTTTACCATTGTAAAGAATATTTAATATCTTTTTATCCATACTTTCGTTTGAATCTTGAATCTATGCTTAACAAAGTTTTATTTATAATTGTTTTTTTTTATAATTACAAAGAAAACGTTTGCATTCCAAATTTAAACTTAAAATATAATATTAAAAATTAGATTAAACACCGGAAAACTAGCGTTATCACTCAGTGTAGCATTGCAGTGGCGCTTTAAGAATTAGTCAGGCGTTGCTAAATGTTAATTGTTATTGTTAATTTTTCAGTAGTAATATTTTAACACCGTTTTTATTTCTTGCTCAGGTACAAACGTACTTAATATATTTTAACAAATATTAGCAATATAGATTTATTGTTAAATGACAGTAGATTAAATTTTCTTAAATAACTCTATAATATAATAATATTATAAATATAATAATATTCCAATTCGATATAATAAGCATCTCGTTTACAAACAGACGCTGTTCCGATATGCCACTAAGGCTTCATTCAATTCTCTACATTCTACACGCTGTGTCGAGTGGCGGAACTCAACGCCGCATTTATATTTTATAACAGTATAGTAGAAAGATACAGTCAGCCATTGAGTTTTATATAACAAAAGGCAATATCTCAAATATAAAACCAGCGGGTCACTTATTATTAGCCAATTTATAATATAGTTAATAATTTTGAGTGAAAGGTCAATGGTTCGTAAATTCGAACAGGTAGAGCTGAGGAACCCTTCTTATTAGGGTTATGGGATCTCCGGAGGCTTTCCTCTTTGCTTTCCGTAAACCGCTGTTTTCTTATTCTTATCAGGGTCAAAACTTCGGGATCTTCTCATATTTATTTTTATGTAGGGAACTTTTCTTACCGTCACAATGTTTTTATATGTTCTGAAAGTGACCTTTAACTAAAAAATAATCTTTTACTTGATTCTTATGTACACATAACAACACTGTTCATTGCTATAAAATTATTTAAACCGTTTCTTTATCTCTCTCAAAATACTTTCAAAAATAAATGTATACTAAATGTATTTAACACGTTAGCTATAATAAAATTATAGCGTAATCCTAATAAAAATGTCATTAATAAAAGAACACAATAAATCTTCTAAGGTAGAGTTTTACGATAACATGAAATGAATCAAATCAATGATATTCACTTTCTTTGCTTTACGAAGGCAAAGGTAGTAAAAATTCTTTACGAACCAGAATGTATAATTTAGTTCAAGAAATTAAATAAAGATACCGCCCTAATATTATGTGGCAGATGCAAATACGCGTGGTGTTGCAACTCTTGAAACCAGTTTGTCTTGTACTTATATTTCACTTTTTATTTTTAACGATCTAACGGGAATACTTTGATAAAGTTTTGCATATTATAATGAAGTTGAGAATATATCTAAAGATTAGGTCGTTATTATTATATATATATGTACTTCATTTATAGTTTGTCAAAATTTACAATAAATTAACCGGTTTTTTTTGGTTTTTTTTAAGTGTTAACACACTCCGCTCCCCACTTTCCGCTGAATTCTGAAGACATTACGTGTTGAGCTACAGATATAGATACCATTCTTAGCAAAGTTTTAATAAAGTAAAATTTTGTTGCAAGAGAATTCTGTATTTTGAAAGAATTGCTTCTTATTTTATTTTTTAAACTAAGTCGTAACTTTTGCAAGTGTTTATCCAGTCACAACTCGTAACTTTCCGTGATTACAAAAACTGTCTTAAGAAAGCGTTCCACTAGGAATTATACTTAGACATTAAAAGTTAGTTGCAAAAATTATATACATTTACTTTCATTCTAAAGAAAATAGAATTATTAAAATAGAGTCAGTTTTTTTAGTTCATAGTTATTCTTTCCATTCTTACGGCTATTGTGTATGTACGTATAATTAAATATTCACAACCGTAATTCTATAAACGAAAAAAAATATACAGCTACTCTAGTACTGCAATGCCATTACTTTTTTGTAGTTTTTAAATTGGCCACTGTGATTTTTTTTATTAACTTTACGCTGTATATGCCCGCATATGCCAGGGCAATCAAAAGGACAAGGACACTCCATTCCCACTTTCCGTGACATTGCGTATTGAATGACGGAGTTCAACGCCGTGCTTTATCTTTTTAATAGAGCGAGCAAATGAAAATATTTAACATGCACTCCCTAGTTAAAGTTGAACCCACAACGGTCGCGTTTACTAACTCCTACAAGACTTCTACACAAATATAAAAAAAAAAATGTATTGTATCCACTACATCAAGTTTACTTGGAAAGTTAAAAATAAAAAATATATATATATCAAAGTTAGGAGTGATAAATAAAACTCACAAGTAAGTTTTGTCAATAATTCTTGTCATATGTATCGAGTAGTTAAATAATTCAATCAACAAAACCAATATCTCGAGCAAACGTGTCAAATTGTTTATATAGTCACATATCATGACATGATCAAACAAACAGATAGTCATTCCATCGATGTATCCATTGCACAGACGGTATTAGAACAGCTCCGGTTCAGCTATACACGCTACAAAGCTAGATCATATGACCTGGTTTCTCCCGGATAAAAGATCGCACGTTAAAAGTTATTGACATGCATTAAGGAAATTATGATTAAATACCTACGTATGTAGATAGAGATTTCACAGACAATAAAAATAATGTGTCACTTGAAAAATTGCTTTAAGTTATAACATAATGGCCTTCCGAGTCTGTAAACATTTATTTCATTTACGCTTTAGGATCACGTACTCAATTTCCGCTTTTGAGAAACATTTTATTGGCAATAGGGGTATTTGTCACGTGTACGATTCGGGAATAACCAATTTACCCTTTATGATTAAATTATTGTTTCAGTTATTTTATATTAACTAGCACGTAGTATTTTTGACGTCGAGTTGGTATAAGAAGATATAAAAATAAATTACGATCATATATTTAAAATAAAAAAAATGATCAATGGTCATGCTTATGCTGTAAAGATATATAAACCACAGTGCATATGTTTTTTCACCGTTAGCTATTGGGAGGAGGATTAAAACGATGTGATCTTAAGATATGAGGCCGTCGTGACGCAGTAAGAGTACTCAAACAGAAAATACACAATTCATTCTTTATTTTCAGAATATCTTTTATTTTATTTTTTTAAAAAGGGCATCAGTAGTCAATCGGACCGCACTGCTCTATAGTGGTATTACTATATAATGCATTTGATTTACCAGATGAATGATACTTGATATCACTTACATCGTACTGCTACAATCTACTGAGAGATAACCATTTTAGGAATTCACAGCTAGCTGATTGTATATCAACAGTAAGACGAGTCGCACGAATAGATACAAAGACAAATTAAAAGTAAATTTCATTTCAATGTCAGCTGTTTTAGTAGGGTTTACCTACTCATTTATAGTACTAAATAAATTTTGATTGTGATTTTGTTTACAAGAAAGGTAAACAAAATCACAATCAACATTCATTTTTTGTCCTATTTCGTAGTATTCTTACTAATTATTTTTTAGAGACTATGCGTATTGCTTGTTAATCGAATATAACACACTGCCTATACCAATTGAGAATAAATAATTAAAATATTTTGAATATCTACTTTTACTGACTACTTTCTACTATTTAATAAAATTTTTAAACATAATATAATCAATAAAAGGAAAAAGTTACTCCAGTATAATATATAGGTACACAAAGTAACATATATTGTATAAATTTCCAAACATAGAAAAAAAAAATCAGCTTCACGCTGTATCCCGCACACTGCAGTGTAGCCAGAGGGAACGTAGTGAAAGACACTCCGTTCTCCACATAGAGGTGATCTTAATTCACAGTCTATAATAATATACTGAAAGCTTAGTGGTCAGACTCTAGATAATAATATATAGACTATAGATAATAATATTATTATCTACTAAATTACGTAAATTATATATTATATGTAGTAACTTATTTATTATATTTATTTTAGGTTCACGCTGTATCCCGAATGTAGCAGATTAGTCAGAGGGAGGCTAGTGCTAAAACACTCTGCTCCTCACTTACTTTTATAAGTATTAGTATTATTAAACTGTATTTATAACTAAGTAATTATTGTAAGAATAATAAATGCGTATTTATCTATAAAACTTTCATTAATGACAGTCAACAGGCGTGATATCAAAACTCGTATTTGTAATTTTTTTCAGTCCTCGCACATGACCTTAAGCAACCACTTATTAATAATAAAGTTTATTTATCTAATAGTAGCATGTTGTGCTCAATGAAATAATTTCATTACATCTGATAGTAAACGCGATGGTCGTGAGTTTGATTCATATCTTGGGGAAATAATTATTTTTATTCTCTTGCATTGGTTATAAAGCAAGCCGCGGCGTTGATTACAGCTATTTAACAAACAATATCTCGAAAATTGGGCGTAAATGGCGAACGGAGTGTCTTAACACTAGTTTTTCTATGCCTACCGCATGTACGCATGATGCATACAACGTGAAGCAAAAAATTGTGATATAATCAAAATTCTTACTGCGTATAGGGCATCATATGAAGACAATATTAATATAATAAAATATTATAAATTATATATAAAAAGGGTCTTCACGTTAAGGTTCATTAGGTAATGATCGACATACCCAAGTTAAACAAAGCGTATAAATTTCCTTAATTAAATTTAATTTAATTTTAGGCAAATTACAACTAGTTCGGCAGAAAGTGGGGAACGGAATGTCTTAACACTAGTTTCCCTCTGCCTACTCTTCTGTGTGCGGGATAAAGTTCATTTATTTATTTAACACCTAAATAAAAAAAGACTAATTCATTAAACGTAACAAATGAAATTGATTAACATAATTAATAATAGCCATTTCACTTTTCAGGATTTAATTAGAATGTCTAGGCTCGTACATTGACGCGGAGAGCACTCGGCGCGATGTCACGTAATTAATAACACCCTTTCGCCTAAAATGTTAGTTAAATACGCTAATACCTATCTAAGTAAATTACACTATTAAGACTATATCAGAACGGCCACGACTCGTTGATTGTACAGTTTTTCCGTTGAAAAGAAGCAAGTGGAAAGAATGAGAAGTCAATAGCCTATGTTCTATTTGTTGCCTATATTTCGGAAAATATTAAACAATTAAATAATATTCAAAAAAATATTATACTATTATTTTGTAAGCCAGTCGTGAAATAGGAGCATAAAGTGTGACTATAAAAGCAACTAGTTGTGGGTCTTCGCTCTGGTGTTGAGACAAAAGGCAGCGTTGAGTTCCGCCATTCAACACGCAATTTCTCCAGAACTCGGCAGAATCACTAACGGAGTTAAGAGTTAAGGAAATATAACTATAAACCATAGCGTGAAGCTGATTGATTTTTTTTTTTTTTATTCATAAAAATAATTCGTTGCCCAAAATGGTTCATAAATATTTTTTTCAAATGTTTTGCTTGCTTAAATATTCTGCCCTTAAACATTTAAGGGAACAATGAATATTTTCAAAATAGTAATGGCCGTCATATCGTTAAGATATTGTCTTAGGTACGTATGTATATTAATGTTAAAGTCCTAAAGTTTGGTCGGTTTTAATATTCTTCGAAAAACTTATAAACTCCTCCGAACGTAAGTCTCTGCATTTGTAAAATAAAAGAAGTAGGCTAAGTTATAATTAAAAGTTCCCTCGACAAGTCAATAGAATATTAATTTGTGTTCATAAAAACCACGTCGTTAGAATAATGTGCAAAGTACATTTTATTTTTTTTTCTTATTTTTAGTACTATATAATTATGTATAATGTATTATAGGTAAAGTGGAGAAATATTTATTGTATAATAAACTATTTAGTTTTACTACTAAACAAATCTGTTATTTCTGATTTTTTAATTCAAGGGGAAAACGAGACTATTACCCTAAGACTTCGCTGTCTATCTGTCTATCTGTCACCAGAATCACCCATCATACTGTGATAGTTAGACAGTTGAAATTTGAGAGACGATAAATTTCTATTCCGACAATAACAACATATACTATAATACTTAAAAAAAAATATAATAAATATTAAGCCCATTGGGACTCTCCTATAAAGACAATATTTTTTGGACGTTATTATACTTGGTCGATTTTTTACAAAATAAAATCTAACCTAAAAAATCTTATCAGTAACATAAAGACTTACATTATGATCACAGTTTCAAATCCCACGCAAAAATATGTACATTAATTAAATAAAAGCTTTCTCCCCATAAAAACGACAAGTAAAAAAAATAAAAACATTTAATGTTTGTACATTATAAGTATTATTACGATTTAAAAAAAAATGTATTTTCCTTAATCTGGTTTGATTTCATAGATTGTATTTTAATATTTTAACAGAGATAACACAAAAGTGGAGGGTCACATCACCACTTACGACCGGTAATTAGGGTCGGGTGAGAGGTTCTGTTTATCTATAAGTACATACAATGAAGCGAAATTATATGACCCCAACAAAGAAATTTCAATAGAACAGCAATAAGCAAAGAGTTTTCGTATAACAGTTTGTTTTCAATGTGTATTTCTCTCGCTATCTAGAGAAGGTCAGATCAGTTACAAAATGATTTTATTATCAACATTCTAAACTAACTATATCTTGTGTGTAATCTAACAGAACGGTGAAAATGAAAATATTTTACATTTAAATAGTCCCACGAGTGGACAAGTCCGCCTGCATTTGAGCACGTCGATAATACTACTATACTAAATATGTACAATAAGTTTCACAATTTTTATATAAAATTTACCATCTATACAACGCTTATTTCTTCATATTAAATCTGCAGGATGAAAGAACTTAAAACAATAGTTTAAAGTGAAAATTTCCACAGACTTTGAATGACAATAAAAAAATTCTCTCGTGTTATCCCGACCTACTTAAAAGCAACCTAGTTTTTAACTATTTAGCTCACGTTGGATGTCCATTTAATCTACAATAATACATTAACGTGAGTGGAAAACAGGAAACATAAGAAACTGTCTTTTATGTGTACTTTTTTGACAATAAGTAAAAAGCCTTATTATACAGTACTTTGTTCTCACAGAATCCTTGGACAGAGGTTCAACTCAACTTAGAGACACAGAACGGGACAGCTTGCTTTAGACGGCGAGAAAACAGATTTCTTGTACATAAATGGCGGCCTACCTGATGATAAAAATCAAATCAGCCTCCCTATTTTCACCTGGTATGCAAAATACGTCAAGATTGATTATATCTAAGTACCTATCGTAATCGAAGCGTTAGCTCTTCATAAATCATGCGGGACGTGTACATAATTACACAAAGAAATTCCGAATTTTAGGGATATTAATAATTCATCATGTGAATGAATATGGAAATTATACACCAAATATGAGACCTATCAAAACAATTTTAAATAAATATTATTAAGTTATTATAATTTATACAAATATCTATCTATGCATAATTTTCGCATGTCAATGAACACTCCAATAATAAAAGTATGTAGTAAAAAAATTAAATTAAATTAAATTAGCTTCACGCTATATCCCGCACACAGCAGGGTAGGCAGAGGGAACCTAGTGTTAAGACACTCCGTTCCCCACTTTCTGCCGATTTTGAAGGCCTTGCGTGTTGAGTGGCAGAATTCAACGCCGCGCTTTGCCTTGACACCAGAGCGAAGAAATGGAAATATAAATTTAAGTAAATATTTCATCTCCTCGAGTGGGGATCGAACCCACAACCAGTCGGTTTTACAGTCACACTTCGTGCCACTGCGCCACGGCCGGCCAGTATGTAGTAGTATACTAAAAATTTCAATATTAACGCAACAGCGCTAATATTGAAATTTTTAGTATTGAATAAAGTTATAGACTACAATTAAGGCAATTTAATGAAATCTTAAATTTTTCACTTTACTGTTGTGATTTCAAATATTATTTTAGGAAAATTGTAATTTCATCAGTCTGACAAAAAAAATACACGAATATAAAGTTTCGTCTTTTAACACAGAATAATGTCATTCACTGTATGTACCATCGTATTAGGTAACTAGTGTGTAGAAACAGGTATATATGCACCTACATTTAGACTAGCCTGTAGGCTAATCTCAGATATTGATTGCTATAGTGCTGTGCTCAAGTTGGTCAGAACACACCGCATTCTAGGTATATATATATTTCTTTTTTACCTTAATAATAAGTAATTTCGTAACACCTTCCAAGAGGTTTTACGAATATTAAGAAAATGGTAAATCAAAATATAAAAGATTATTAGAAGTTTTAATTCTTGATTAGTTCGATTTCCAATTCTGTCTCTTTTAATCAATTAATTATAAGGAATTCTATGATTAAGTTATAAAATTAATTAATTCATTTCTTTTTTTCATAAACCCCCTTAAAAGTTCTCATGAAATGACAATATTACATTTGATGAACAATGTAGCTAAAACTAAATAATATAAAAGACTTACCCGTATATGGCCGCAGAGCCTGCTATTGCGCCGCCGCATTGAGCTGCTACGTAGAGCGCGGTCCGTAGCGGAGACACGCGTCTGCGCACGCACAGCGCCACCGACACGGCCGGATTTACATGTGCACCTAAGAAATATTTAACAATTAGAATAAATGGTTGAAGTTATAAACAGGTCAGTTGTGGCTTCGATTCCCGTCCGGTGAAATGAATTATTTTCATTTTCTCACTCTGATAAATTATAAAGACAACGCTCGGCGTTGTCTTCTATATCTATATCTGTTATATGCGAGATACAGTGTGAAGCTAAAAAAAGGGTCTATTTTAAGAATGAGACTGTAAGTACTGTACATTACAGCTAGTACAAATGTATGTGTAGTATCTAGAAAAGCAGAGATCCTGC
This sequence comes from Heliconius sara, assembly GCA_917862395.2. NCBI lineage: Eukaryota > Metazoa > Arthropoda > Insecta > Lepidoptera > Nymphalidae > Heliconius > Heliconius sara. Next base: position 10,703,235 of record OU860789.1, on the reverse strand, counting down.
ACAAATTGAAATAAAAGTATATAAAAGGTATTTGAATGAAGATATTTTTAAGTTTTTTTAAGTAGTGTCAGTGTTTAATCTAAAATTTGATAAAAAACTGATTTTTCATCAAACCCTTAAAAATTTCTTATTATCCTTCGAGTATCCAATCACTTGGAATATATAATAAAAATTCAAAACCATAACTATGATATATCTTTAAGCCGTGTGATACCGGAATATCCTAGAATAGGATCATCCTGGCACTGGTGGTGTCGTAAGAGGCGACTAAAGTACGTGTGACTCGACCGGATCATTACCACCCCCGGCATTTAAAACCGGCGTGAAGTAGTGGCTTTATGCCACTGCGTTTCGTATCAGGTAATGCCGAGCCCCGGCACCCAACCCATCTATCTTCTAGGCCAGCAACGCACCTGTAGCTACTCTGGGGTTGCACGGAGTCGTGGGCGGCGGTAATCACTTACCATCAGGTGACCCGCACGCTCGTTTGCCGTGTCTTTTCCATAAAAAAACAAATATATCTAATTCAATCGTTATAATTCATTTTTTTTAATAGCAAATGTTCGTAGTTCGTTAAATACGAATTGCATAAAATTTTACGTTTTCAATTTCCACCATGATTTATGATCCCATTAATATTTTCTTAACTTTGTATATTAAAAATGTATAAATAAATTTTAAATTCTGATACTTATTATATTATTTTATCAGAATTTTTACTGAGACCAATCGTTGCGCAGTGGCACAAAGTGTGACTGTAAAACCGACTGGTTGTGGGTTCGATCCCCGCTCGAGGAGATGAAATATTTACTTAAATTTATATTTCCATTTCTTCGCTCTGGCGTCGATGCAAAGCGCGGCGTTGAGTTCTGCCACTCAACACGCAATGCCTCCAACATTCGGCAGAAAGTGGGGAACAGATTGTCTTAACACTAGGTTCCCTCTGCCTACCCTGCTGTGTGCGGGATACAGCGTGAAGCTGACTTATTATATTATCATAAATATGTATTATAATATAACAAGTCAGTCAGCAATTTAAGCATACCGCAAATTAGTACACACATTTTATATACTCATATACGGCGTTTGCGGTTACTTTTACACACTTCGGCCTCATACAAAAATAATAATTTAAATATGTAGGTATATTATATATATATTATATTTTTTTACTTCACGCATGTATTTCAAAGACAAATAGGCAAAGGGAATCTGGGAACCTAGTGTTAAGACACTCCTTTGCCTACTTTCCGCCGATTTCTTGATACATTGCGTGGCGAAACTCTACACCGCGCTTTGCCTCGTCACCAGAGCGAGGAAATTAAAATGTTAAATGTTCCATTCACAATTTAATTATTCCAACTGGTTCATTTAATTTTAAGCACTTCAAATCAAGCATATTCTACTTTATATCACTAAATAACAGCATAAAAACTATTTAAACAACGTTAATATAAATAACTTTTACTATTAAAGTTTAATCGAGGATGGGCTAAAAATTTACATAACAACTTACCATCGGGAGCATAAATTGTACGAGCGGTACACAAGTGCAGGCAAACGTGCACGAAATCAGTTAGGTAATGCGCTATAACAAGGCGAGTCTTCGATAAGTATGGATGCAGTGCAGGTTTAGTTCACGCTTTTTCCCGCAGGGAAACGAATACATTTAATTATATTATATTCATTATGGTTATGGATAAGTGTGTAAATATCAAAATTTTGTTTTAAGATCCTTATTTTTTGTTTCAATTTATTTGCAATCCGTTTGTTAATAAAGGTTGCCACAATCGTTAAACACAAAAAAACGAGTGCCCACATTGTTTTAATTAACTGCAATAATAAATATGTCTTATTCTAACTTTATTTCCAATACCCCACTTTGCCACTCAACACGTAGTTTCTTGAATTTGAGCGGAATCACGGAAAACGGAGTGTCTTTACACTAAGAGTTACTTGAAAGTAGGACAACGGAGTGTCTTGATATTATCTTTTTACGCTATCGTAACGTAATCCTCTATTCAACACACATTTTATTCGGTAAATGCAAGAAAAAAATGATTTCCTTAAGCCATATAAATAATGTGATATTCCTTAAAATTATATATTATTTTTTTATATTACAAAATACATTCTGTTTATTATATTAATAAAATAAAGAAATATATATTTACTTTTGTGTGTAAACTTATGTAGGTACATATATAAACAGTGTAATTAAAAAATTTAAATAAATGTTCTACGCTTACTGAAATCAAAAATATCAAATCACTATCCCGCTAATCATAAAATTAAATAAATATTTCATTTTTTCATTTGTGGAGATCGAACCCACAACCAGTCGCGTTTACAGTCACACTTTGTGCCCCTGCGCCACGACTGGGCTCACACCTACTGCAGTGCTATAAATATGAAACAAAGCGGAATAACTACACAAAAACCAATCTCATGGGATATAACAAAGAGAATGAGAACTGTGAAAATAATATTTTAAAATTACAAATGCAAATATAAATTTAAACTGATTTTAACTAGCTTCATTGAAATGTTTTACAATTATATAATTATTAGGTACCAACATAAAAATGACTTTTTTTTAGTTTTATGCTGATTCTCTCACTTCGTGTTAAGACACTCCAATCCCATTAACACAATTCCGTTCACCGCTTTCCGCCGAATTCTGGAGGCATTGTGTGTTCAGTGGAGGAACTCAACGTCGCGCTTTACCTGGGTACGAGAACGACCTATTTATGGATCGTTTCAATGTTGCAACAGCTGTCGCATTTACCTCAGTCATTTAGAAAGTGTCATACAACATTTTAAGTTGTTTATCTCCATCTGTCTATAAAGGCGAAACAACAGGAAAAAAAATAGTTTTATATGAATACCACAAATGAAATCTCAAATTTATATATAGGTACACAAAAGCGACGGTATCACGATGAAGTGTAGTCGACGTGAATCCGCAACAACGTAAAACCCGCCCCTCTTCAAGAGAGATTTCATCTGACATGTTGAATTAATAGATTTCTTGCCATTGTTATGAACCGCTCGCTTTTCGTTTCATATACGAAACATCAAGTAATTTGACAAAAAATACAAGATGTTCACGTTGCCATTGTATATGTACTTAAAATTGCTCATATATTTCCTGGTTCCAGGATTGTCTTCTGCGTACAGTTTACTATTTCTACTTCACTTTGAACGGTTTTCAATACAATAATTTAACTATGCTAAATAAGCAAATCAACCCGCTGGCAATTTTTGTTATTAGGCAAATTCTCAAAGAATTTTTAACAAATGCCAATTATAAAATTCTGGTGTATCAATTTACAGTAAGAAATCAAAATTTAATGTTAAATTTTATAAATTTAACAGTATCTTACTGGCGACCTTCGTGAAGCCATACAGCATTTTGTAAAATATAAAAGTATATAGATACTAATATACAGCTATATGAGAGAGACACAGATAAAATAGAGATCACAGTGATAAGTAACTAGCAACTTTGCTAACTATACTTAATTTCGCATTCCAGTCCCACACAATACTGTAAAAATGCTCTATAGTTCAAATCAATTTACTAGTTAAATTTCGAAAGTTTTACACAATTTAGCATTAATAATGTAAAACATACAAATTATAACAAAAGTTTATTTAAAAATATTTTTAATAGATATAAAACATAAGCTTTTATTGCAATTGCTCTACACTCGAGAGAGTAAGTGATTTAAGTGCTCGTGCTCGCTTAAACCTCAGTAAAACAGTACGCATTCTTGCAAGTTGAACAAAACTATGTTACATATAGCTCCATATTAATTTGTATGGAATAACAGTTCACCATATTTAAAAAAAAATACATATTTTGTTTTACATCACGTTATTACGTATCACGTTGTAATTTAAGAGAATCTAGTGACGTTCATCGTATTTTAATTTCTATAGTTTCGTCCTTACTTAGAAATAAACAAAAACTGTCTGCAAATACCATACTATATAAAATTACCGAGACTTGGTGTAGAGGTAATATCTTTCTCTTGTCATATTTTGTTCAATATGTACTTTTAGTATTTGCTATTTATTAAATATTTTCATTTTCTCTGGTAACAAAGAAAAACGAGGCATTGTTTTCCGCCACGAGTGTCTTAATAGGGGACTAGAGTGGAGACTAGTCTTAATACAAAAAAAAATACATTTAAATAACAATCAGTCTTAATACAATATTGATAATGTTATTTATTTTTGTTTTTTTTTCCATTATGTAATCATTTTTTTAACAGAATATTACTTAACAATAATTATATAAAGCACATCGGGACTATAGAGACTGGAAATTGAACACTTGTAGAGCAATATTGCTTTACAATATTAAAAATCTTTATTACGGCCACATCCCTATTTTAAGATAGCATTAAAATTAGGGCGTGAATGGACAGGCGATGCAATATTTCATTTTAAAATTTATTACCGCTAACATTTATTATATAGCCGGATTAAATTTGATTGTAAAGATGCACTGCCCTGGTCACGCGTCATGACATGACACTATAACATAATTTAAAATGTCATTGTTCCCTTCGCCCGTGACCGCTGCTATAAAATTATGACAAGGGATTAAAGGGTGAAGGGCGAACACGTGTATTATAAACTGCTGCTTCAATATTATATGCTATAAATATCATTGATAGCTAATCAATGATATTTTAATAATAGATCTAGTATGTATAAATAATTGTAGTTATTTTTGGCGTAAAACGTTGTCCACCTTCAGTCTGAATTCGAGACATTGCAAGTGGTAGAGCTCAACGTTGACTCTGAGTGCAAAAATGAACATATTTCAGTCCACCACGTTGGAATCGAACCCGCAACTGTAAGACATCCCCACTGCGCAGCGATGGCTAAATTTTTATATATAATAAATACATACTATTATGGTCATTCAGACTTTAAGCATAATTTTAATCTATCGTATCGCAATTCGAATATGTCGGGATGGGTGAAATTATTATTGGTTCAAACTCTTTTCGGACTATTATTTATATTTTTCATATTACACATATATTTAAACTGAGATTTAAGTGACTAAAAGCTATGAAATTAGATTCTTTTTTACAAAATACTCCCTTCTTCGGTCTTTCTAAAGTCAAATGTGTCAAATTTTAAATCCAACAGTACTTTTTACAAAACCGATTTCAACTGCGGATTATTAGGATGTTTTTCACTTACGTTAAATATAAGATTAATGTAAGAAAATATTTATTATAATTTTCATGCATTTTACTGTTTTTATTGTAAATACCAGATATATGAGCGAAGCACAGTGTCAACGTTGCTATGGCACAGCCGGAAGCGAGTGCAGTGGAGAGGAGCACAGCTGATGCGGAGGCACCGACGCCCGCTCCGCCCGCAGCGCCGCATACTATAAAAACATACAGGAAGGAAGCCGCACACTCGGCCACCACGGCCTTCCACAGCGAGAGAGTCCTCACTTCCAATCTCGCCGGCACTCGTCCAGTCAACACGTTATCACTATTAGAATTCGCATCCCGACGTAAACACTCCAACTTTTCAAACAATGTCACTATATGCTGTTCGAGATTATTGTCTTCGATGTTGAAGGTTTGTTCACCCATTTTGATGTGATAAAATAAACAAAAGTATATTTTAGCAATCGCACCTCATGTTATAATTACGTGTACTGTGCAAAATTAATTTGACGTGAGACTAATTTCGCGCGCAAGCTGTGCGTGGTGTACGACACCCACGCGCAAGGAACGAGCCCAGAGTGGTTCGTCGCGGCAAGTGAATGAGCGGCGACTGAATGAGCCGGCCGCGGGGCGCAGGCCGCGGGGCGCCTCGGGTCCCCGGTCCCGCCACTTGTTACGCCCCCGCCCCGAACCTGCACTGTAGTGAGGGTGCAATAGAATATACTCCTTTATGCTATTTAAATACAATTTAACTGTATACTATGCAGTTTTAAGTTTCAATTATAATTTTATTTTTACGTTTGGTAAGCCGTATAATGTAACGTTGGTCGGCTTTAAGATAATATACAACTAATTATGTTAAGGCTAGTCGTAGGGGGATACAGCGTGAAGCTGATTTAATTAATAGGCACGTTGAGTTTGAACTTCATAAAGATATCGTGAAGAGATGGCGAAAAAGTAAATGGTAACGGACCTTACGACCTGCTTACCAGTGCAGCTTTCCCAGGATTATCCGGTTAGTCCCTTTGAGAGGTTAAATAAAACTATCTTTACATATGAAAAACGGCAAACCTATATCATTGAAAACAGTTCTCGTTAAACAGGATCTTGAAAGAAATATTCAAATTGGCGAACCCGATTCTGTGGAAAGCGCAAAGGCGTGCATAGGATGTGTATCAAAAATTCGCGCTTTTAGGGTGGGACAAATCCAGAGCATCTAGATCAGATTTCAACTTATGACCAATTCTAACATAATTTATGCTCAGGAACATAATTTATGCGTACAAACAAAACTATGTTTGTAGGCGTACGTGTTAAATCTAAATTGGGTAGAAACAAAAAAGGCGTTGCGTTTAACCGATTTACAAATTAAATTAATTAAAAATTGGATCAAAGATTGGATGAGACAAAAAACTGAGTTTTATCATTTCAATATTATTAATGAACTAGGGTCACAAAATGTAACTAAACTAAACTAAACGCGACAGGCTTCGATTCCCGCTAGAGGAAATGAAATATTTAATATTTTCATCTCTACACTCTGGTATTGATGCAAAGCACAGCGTTGAATTTTGTTGCTTAACAATGCCTCCTGAATTCAGTCGAAAATGGGGAACAGTGTCTTAATTATTTTTTTTTCTGATGGTCTTAATGCTGTTGACCTGGTATGGTCTTAACAGCGTCACCGGACTGGAGGAGTGTCTTAATATTAGGTTCCCACTGCCTACCCTACCGTGCGCAGTATACAGCGTGAAGCTATTATTTCTTTTTTTCACCAACCGCCATGCACAGCATGTGGCGGATTCCAGGAAATAATTCTGAACTATTATTATATTATGTGTTATACAAATATTTTTATAAGTTAAATTAGTACAAAAACATTATTTATGTAAAAATTGTGATATGCAAATCTATCATACTATATAAATAATCTGTAAAGTAACTGACAAATGACGCAGAAATTTTCCGTTAGCGCCCTCTATAATCGTAAAATGAAACAATACACATCGTAAAACGTAATGGTGGTGTTGGTAGGGAATATTGACGGCATCTATTTTTATTTGTATTTTTTTATTAATTAGAGTTAATCACATTAACATATATTGTGGCTGAGTCCATATCATGCTTTCTTATGTCGGGCCTATCTAAAACATCAGTTTTGGTCGAGGAGGGTGGTAATCAGTGTAAAAAACGTTCTCATTCAAGTGTAAGCAACGATCAGTGCAGTAAAAGAACGAAAACTGATGATATGAGTGCAAATGAAAAAAAATCTAACTTTTCCATGCTTAATCCTAACTCCAACGGTACTATAAAAATGACTTCGTCATCCATGAACAAGCCAGGGGCAGCAACCAAAAAGCTGGTTATAAAAAACTTTAAAAGTATGTTTACGGTCATATCGAGTGGTCTTGTCATAACCTCTATGACATCTGGTAACAAGTGCAAATATTTTGCAGGTAAACCGAATCTTCCAGAAAATTATCAGGAAACAACATGGAGCAAATTGAGAGAAGCAGTTGTTGCTATACAAACTTCAAAGGCTATAGCTTATTCTTTAGAGGAATTGTACCAAGCAGTGGAAAATATGTGTAGTCATAAGGTATTGAGGAAATTATATATATGTGACCTTTTGACAAATAAATCTTTCTTTTCCTGACCTCAACTAGTTTTTAAAATTAGTAGGCTAATTTTAAACTAAAATGTTTTTGTTGCACCATATTTCTATTTAAGTATAATAGAAATGCATACTTATTTTAAATTTTACAAATAAAATCAATAACTTTGAACATTGTTGTGAAAATGAAATGTCAGACTAAATACATATATCTAAATATAATTTCACTTCCTATTTCTTCCTTTATAATTCCTTAAAAATTGATTAAAATTTTAAATTAATGTTTCAGATGGCATCACAATTGTATGTTAATTTGACTAATCTAGTAGAAGCACATGTGAAATCTAATATTGAGCAGTTTTTGTCTGAAAGTATGGATAGACAGGTGTTTTTAAAGCGCATGGACGACTGTTGGCGTGCCCACTGCCGGCAAATGATTATGATCCGCAGCATCTTCCTTTATCTAGATAGAACTTATGTACTACAGAATCCTAGTATACATTCTATATGGTAAGAGAAAATCTTTTCTTTTCAAGTTTACTCTCTATTCCCAATAAGCAGGGTAGGGAGAGAGTAACTTTTTTAAAGATTGAAATTGGCTTATGTTTGATTGCATCAAACCCGATGTTGTGGTATTTCATTCCCTTTTTTCACCCAAATTTTTGAGACATTGGATGTTCAGTGGTACAACCCAATGTCACTTGTCTTATCACCAGAGAGAGAAAACAATAATAATTTATTACATGTGTGGCATACTATGATCCTCAAAATATTTACTAAAATACTAAATCAAATGTGTTTATGGTTGCCGCACATGCCACAGTTAAGAGAAATGTAATAAGTACAAAGAAAATTAATTGGGTAGTCTTTATTTATAGTAAAAGTAAATTGTGTTATAATATAAGGTTTAACAATCACTTCATTATACAAACATTAGTAAGTTATGAATCTAATCTGGAATCATATCTAATCTAAATTGTACTTTAACCATTTTTTCCTTAAATTATATAAAATAGATCAAAAAGAAATCAGCTTTTTGTTTTTTCAAAAAAAATTAGGTGATCCTCTCTTAAAAATGTCCCCACAGAGCATCTTTCATAACAAATCTCTAATTTTATTGGAATTCCAAATATTCGTTATTCCTATAGACTTTTATAAGCATTTTTAAATCTAAAGTAGATAAACATGTAGATTCCACTGGCTTGGAAAGTATTTTTTAATTCTAATGCAGTTAATCTGAATAGAAAAAGTAATTTTCCAAAAAAAATCATGTTCAGATAATGAAGATTATTTTAAAAATAACAATTATTATTTAATACAAAATACTATTTATAAATAAATATCCACTCTATGTTGTAGAATTAGCTCCTTATTTATGGGAGTTATGCACTATTAATGCGTAGCAAGGTTCATGTCACTTTATGAACATGAAAGTGTAAATAAATTTATCAAATGTATAGTTATATATTTAATCTACTTTATAAGGATTATTATTCAAAAATATTAGCACTTTGCACTTTTCCTACATATAAACTATAAGTGTGTCAAATTTCATACTTCTCTGTCCACACAATTTTTGTTAAAAAGGATCCAAAGCTTTTGCTACACATATTAATATATAGACTATAAAGTTTTCAGATTAAGTGGTATATAATCTGCATATAATCTATTATTCTACTACTACTTTGTGTAATGTTAACAAATCATATTTTAGTTTACGACAACAACAGAGTATGCTGTTGCACTTATTTAAAAATCTGCCTAGACACACCACCTATTTATTTTGGTTATTTTGGTACAATTCATTATTATTTATTTATTAAAAACTAATACCGAATACTAATACTACTAATTGAATCTTACTAATATTATAAACATAAAAATTTGTGAAGATGGATTGACACCACTATTGAATGGATTTAGATAAAAATTTACATTACAATAATTCACGCATCATAAAACCATATAGGCTAGAATTTATGTAAATATATTATATAATTTGCCTATAATATAACTATAAGAATATTTTTAAATTTAACATTTTTAATTTCAGGGACATGGGCTTAGATCTTTTCCGGCATCATATAGCAATGAACACCCTTATACAAACTCGTACAGTAGATGGCCTTCTCTTACTCATAGAGAGAGAGCGCGGCGGCGACGCTGTTGACATATCTTTACTAAAGAGCTTGTTGCGTATGCTCAGTGACTTGCAAATATATCAGGATGCCTTTGAACATAAGTATGTTAATATTTTCTTTTATAGTTAATAATCATAAAATATTATATTTGCTTTATCTGCGGCTTTACTCCTGTGGCCAAATGGAGATAATTAAAGTAAATCTAATCACAGTTAGTATAATATGTCTTCTGCGATAAATGAACAATAGTTCAAATCAGACTTAGTAGTTATTGAGGTGAACACATTCAAACAAATTCTTGATGTTTGTAATATAAATATACATTTATTTACTTTTATTGTAGCTTATAGATAGTGATTAGATTTTTGTTTTAGAAAAAAATGTATTTCAAAACATTTTGTCTATAACTAATGAACTTAATTCAATTGATTAACAGATTTTTACAAGCAACAGAAAGATTGTATGCGGCCGAAGGTCAAAGACTTATGAGAGAGTTGGCAGTCCCTCAATACTTGGCTCACGTTGAGAAGAGACTGCGGGAGGAAAATGAGAGGCTGTTACATTATCTAGACCCTTGCACTAAGTGAGTTTATAAACACTTCTTTTTACTTTCATGCTGTATTGCTTGTATAACAGGAATGATAGAGGAAAGCTAGTCTTGAGATTCTTCGAGGCATTGCATGTCAAGTGATAAGAAAATAATTAATTCTCTGCTTGTGAGCGAAAGTACAACTGTTGTATCAGATTTTTACAACCAATAGAATTGATGTGGGAATTGGCTGTCCGACAATACTTGGAAAACGTTGAGGAAAGTCTGTAATAGGAAAATAAGAGAGACCTTCATTACATTACACAAACCTGTGTACTATGTGGGTTAATAAACATTTTTTTTAGGTTCCCACTATATTTTGCATATAGTGGGGTAGGTAAAAATTATTAAAGAAGATTTCAGTACAAAAGAATTTAGTGGACTAAAATATTAAATAGTATCTTTTAGTAAGGAATTCTATCTAGATACTATAGATGTAGTAGCAAAAAATATGCACCATGAGTATAATTTTAATTTGTTTTTGTTTCACACTAATTCAATACTTTTTGTTACATAGTTAAAAAATACAATTTAACACAAAGTATTGAATGACCATTATCTAGACACTGCACTTCATCATCTGAGTATTAAAATGAAATTAATTTATTCCCCATAGTTGGTATCGAACCCACAACCATCGCTATTTCAATCAGTTTCACTACACTACAAGAGACTCATTATTTTATTCTTTTAACAATTATTGTTCTTATGTAAATATTTTTTCAGATGGCAATTAATTCACACAATTGAGCGTCAACTGCTAAGTGAGCCGCTGACCGCCATTTTGAGTAAAGGTTTAGAATCCCTAATGGACGGTCCGCGGCTCCACGACCTCACTACGTTGTATAGTCTATTTAGTAGAGTGAAAGACGGGCTGAATGAACTGTGTAATCACTTTAATGCATACATAAAGGTATCTATAGATAATTGATGTTTTAGCTTATATTAAATACGCCCGTTTTCTGTTTGTCTGTTTATCAGTAAGCATATTTTTTTTGTGTGAAAGAAATTATGTAATGTAAGATCAATTTCTTAAATAAATTGACTGATAGAGGAAATGAAAACAATATATTCATGCAGAGTAGGAATCCAACCCACAATCGTCTCGCTTACAATCAGATACTGGGCCGCCACGACGCCTCCACATTTTACTTAAAATAAAAAAATCCTTTAAGACCTTTTTTATTAATTAATAATAATATAGGCATTAGAGTCCGTTGTGGTGTAAGGGCACAAGCGTAAACACCCACATTTAATGTCACAACATTAAATGTGGTGGTTGTTCGAGTCCTATTAAGAGGAATAAATTTTTACTTTTTAATATTTTCATTTTTTTGCTCTGGTAAGGCAATGCGCGGCATTGAGTTCTGCGACTTCACACGCAATGCCTAAAAATTGTGTGAAACTATGTAACACTGGGTTCCCTTTGTCTACCCTATTATATGCAGAATACAGCATGAAGCTGAAAAATTATAATTATTATTATTATTTCACAGAAAAAAGGTCGCACCATAGTCATTGAGCCAGAACGTGACAAGACAATGGTAGGCGAGCTTCTCGATTTCAAAGAGCAATTAGACAATATTGTAAGCACCTGCTTCCAAAGGAATGATCGCTTTTTGTACTCAATGAGAGAGGCCTTCGAGTATTTCATTAACCAGCGGCAGAACAAGCCAGCTGAACTTATTGGTATGTCTTAAGTATACATTTAAAATTTGATCATAGCTATTGCAATTGTTATTGAGGTCATTGTGTCAACGTGTAAATGGGAGGTCAACGTGTAAATGGGAGGTTTGTGTTAGCGGCTCCTACTCGGAGGGATGGTAAAGCGTAACAATTAAATTTTGCCGCTCCACACGCAATGTCTCTAAAACTGGACGCAAATAGGAAAAATTGTGTATTAATGCTGATTATCCTGCCATATACGCCAAAAGAATAAAGCTAAAAAATAATATGATTATTGCAATCTTCGATCAACTATATACTAAATAATAGATTGCATATAAATACAGCTCAAAAGTATAGCAAAAGTCAATCTAAACAAAAATTCAAAATATTATTACACAGACTTATGACATAAGATCATTTCAATAATCTTATGTCATTCTACTCTGCGGTATTAACGACATACAAAAAAAATCTTTCAATTGTTTTTAACCCTCTATAACTGACGTGGTATGCCATTGAACCACCGTGAAAAATTAAATTCAATTTATTCCCACTGATTTTCAAATTCAAGCGCCGCCTCTTTCAGTAGTCGGTTAGTGTGTGACAGGTGGTGGCAGGGAGCCCGCGGGTATAGTCCGACACTATCGTTATTGCGTATGGGAAGCACGCGCGGTAGAATTGCGCAGAAAGCGTATTTTGATATCTGCACATAGCCACCCTCTCACGCCGCACCGATTCTCCGCGAGGGCTCGCGGGGGATCGGTGCGGCGTGAGCGCGGCGGTCACATCACTACGGTACAGTCGAGCGCAACGCTGTCAGTTAATTACTATGATATATGAATATATTATCATATGATAGCGTCCAAAATGGCGCAGTAAAGAATATTTATCTAGTACTATTATAATAATTCGTGTGTTAGATTAAGCAACATGTAAAATCAAATTATGGATAAGCAAATTTAAAAACTAAATAAAGTACTGAATTGTAATTACGTCCGGCCACGTCAGTCTTCATCAATCCAAATCCAATAAAAAAGTAAAATTGAAAAACAATAAAAATTATAATACATGCAAAATATTGTAAAAAATAAATTTCAATAAATAAAATATTAAATATATAAGCAAAAATTAAAAGGAATAGCGTTCAGCTACAGTGTTAATTTACAAAACTAATTAGCAATATAATGAAAATAAAATCAATCAATCGAGGTCTTAACAAATTAATTAACTTAATAAACGATATCTTCATCAATTCAATCAAAAAAAAATCAAATAAAAAAATATTTATTCCCGTTTTATTTAAAACATTTATAAAAAAACAAGCAATCAAAACGGTAAAAGGCATTTTTGTTTACAATTAATTACATTTTTGTTTGAACCATATATACATATATAGTGTGAACTCGATTGTACTTATAAAGATGTTTGGGTACGAATTTTCTGTAAAGACGTAACGGTCACACTGACGCATAGTACAACATAAGGCAAAGGTATACCAGACTTTATTTTTTTGTACCTCAAAATTTTTATAATTTACCCAATATTTTTTTTAATATAATCTTTAAGAAGTTAAATATCGCCAGATCTTTCTTTGTCCATATTGTATAGTACTGTGTATTACGCATACTGAATATTTATGTTGTACATAGGTGTATATAGTATATAAATAAATATCATGTTTCGTTATATAAGCAGAAATTTAGTTTAGTTTAGTTTGAAATGACTCCTGTTCATTACTAAAAAAAAATACTTTTCGGGCTAGTCTCGATTTTATTCTCGACAAGGATGTATGGAGCTGCTAATTTTTTTACCATATTTAAATATTCTCATTTAATTTTCGTTTTGTCTAATTTACTAGAACATGACGATGATCAAATATTTTAATTATCATTTACTTATGATTTGCTAAGCGTCAGGTAAAACAACATAACAGGGTAACACTGATCGAACGTTTTCTGCGCATAGGTATTCTGCGCAATTTTACGCGAGTACCTCCGATTATCAATAAGACTTTAGACGGACTATACATAGAGGAGAAAACTGGCCATGAGACTAACACGTCAGCATTAATATACTAGACTACCATCTCAGTAAAATGGTTATAATTACATACTGTCTCTATTTTAGATAATAATGTGTTTTTGTTTTATTTCTCGTTATTTTAGAATTTAATTATATTTACATAAATTATTAAATTATATATATTATACTAATATTAAAATTAAAAATATAAAATTTTGCTTGTATAGAATAGTCAAAACCTAACAGAGACCTTTTTTCTCATCATAATTCAAAAATGGAAATGATATTACTACGACAGTATAATGATGAAAGTTAAGTCACGGCAGTCGCAGGTGGTTAAAATCCTTGATATAAAATAGAACATAGAAGTCATGGATTCACTTTGCTGACAATAGATTGACAAGCTTAATTAATTTTTTACGGTTTTGAATTCGATTTCCTCGATTGGAAATCGAATCTAAAACCGTCGCGCTTACAGTCGCACGCTTGTGCGACTAAAGTCTTTTACTTTAGTAACTTTACTAAATTGTCAACACAATAAAAACATTTATTTATAAAAATTAAGTTCTGGCACTCAACACCTTAAGAATTTGACGGAAAATGGGGAATGGAAATGTTTTAATGAGGAACGAACTGTCTTTGGTTCCCTCTGCCACTGCTATATATCGCACCCCTAGATTAAAACTGTCGTAAGTCGAAAATCTCGAAATTTTACCTAACTACATTTTCTGGCACCTAAACCTATTATCTATACACAATTAAAACTGAGGTAACTATCCTTTCGTTAATTACCGTTAGATGGAGAAACAATTCAGTTTCCTTGAATTTATTCACTCCGTCTGTTGCCGGTAAAACCGCGCTATTGTCAGTTACGCTGCGGCTATCGTACGAGACAATGCGTTTCTAAAGTGTAATAATTCGAGTTATAACAGTTTTAGCGAATTTGACCGTAAATAAAATAATATTATTTAGAGTTGGTACAGTTTTAGTGATTTAATTCGACAATTTGAAACGAGATAATTCGATTTGCAACTCTTTTATTCGTGAAGGTATGTATATATATATTTTTTAATTTGTATTACTGCAGTTTTTATGACAATATTTTCAAATTTCTAGTTAAATCGCTTTTGATGGTGTATTTTATTTAGTCCTGCTAGACTCTATTCGAAGGAGATTAATGTTCATAAAACATGTAATACATTCGGGGAGTATAGTAGGATCTAAGATTATATACGTCAAGTTAATGCAGTAAACAATTCTTGCTAAAAATATTTTTTTGGAGTTAGTACACTGTTGATGGTATAAAACTAATTGTTTTTTCAGATGGCGAACAGTGGACGTTTGCTTGTGCAGATGGCGAATAAAACCGATAAAGAAAATTTGTCTATCAACAAAGACTATGATAATAATCAAATAAAACAAAATATTCCACTGAATGACTCGACTAATAATTCTATTACATTAGAAAGTTTATCCTCTACTCAATATAACATAGTTGATAGTATCTCGATACAACCTGTTATCCCTGAATCCTCCTACCTGAAATCTATCCTCGTATCTACAATACAAAACAGCCAACTCCCTAATCCAGTTATCGCAAATGCAACCTCAGCTGAAACTGTAATCAAATCAATCAATAACAACATCAGTGAAGATTTGAATTTCTCAACTACTTTCGATATTTCTAAAACGGGACATAAAGAAATTAATTATTTCATTTCACCCATTCGAAGTGACGAAAGTGACATCGATGATTCTGATGCAGATCCACATTTCTACGTATCACCAAACACCATTATTTCAGCCAATAAATCCTCTTTTGCTACGTCTTCTTCGACTAGCAGCAGTAATTCCTCATCAGGCTCTAGTAGTTCATCCAGTTGCAACTCAGACAGCTCATTTGCTGTTCCTAATCGAATGGATATTCAAAATGATGCAGCAAGAAATGAATATCTAGAGGAAGAAAAATTACAAGAAAACCTGAAAAGTGGAAAATAAACCTTACAAAGAAATTAAGAAATTCTGGCAAGGTCTACGTTTCAATGTCGAAACCAAAGAATGAAGTTATCGCGAAAAAAATCGCCCTCCTTGTGGAGATAAATGTCGTCTTAAGTGTAGTATAAAAATTGCTGTTTTTAAGATGGATGTGAAGTCTATCACACATAAATTTTTAATTCGTGGCCATTCCCAAAATGAAGGGGATAGCGTGCACAGCGTTATAGGAAAACAAATTAAAAGACATGTTAGATCGGGACCTATTTATACTCCACAGCAATATAGTACTTTGATACGTACTGCGAAAAAGACTGGCCAGCGTTACAAGGTTCTAGAAATGACACATGAGAAATTTTATGATCTTAAAGCTTTGCAAGAGGAATGGGGAAATAATTTTAACTTAGACGAAGACAGAAATCAGGTTAAATGGCATGACACAAACATGATTCGTGTAGAAAAAGAAAGTCCTGGGCCATGGTGGTTTTCTATAAAACATCCTATGCAGATACAAATTTTAAGAAAACTATAGTGCGTAAGAAAGGATCGGGAAGAAATACAGAAGAATTTTCTATGGGTTTGATACAAGCATATACGATGAAAAATCCACTAACCGATGCCAAGAAAAAAGATATGAAAGAACTTATAGACAAAAATATTATTCCAAAAATTTATTACGATAATTACTATAAGTATAATATTATGTAAGGCAACTACATATGTGTAGAAATTGTATTTTAAGACTGAACTGAAACAAATGTGATTTGAAGTTCCTTTATTAGTCACAAGTACATAATTTTAGAAGATTATTTTTGTTTTTTAGTTTTATAAATGTTTGTTTTAGATTATGATTAATAATTGAGCAATAATTTAAGAAAAGTGGTACTGTTTTTAGTTTTCTTATAATTTTTATTTAAATTTGAAGCTATAAGCATTGTCAATTAATTAAAGTTTAATTAGTGTTTAATCTTAACAAAAAGTAATCATTTCGAAGTCTTATTATTTTTGACTCTTTTCTTTTAAATTCTGAATTATAACGATAAGATTTTGTAATCTGTATGTTGTTTTATTTTATTAAAACCTTCTAACTTTTTGTTAAACTTTGTTGGTATTGTTAGGTTAGGTTAGGTTAGTAACAATTTAAAAATAACTAGATATGTTTTAAATTATGACACTTTTCAATTACATAGATATTAAATAAATTATGTTTCAATTTAAATAATGACTAAATTATAGAACTAGTTGTGTAATCGAAAAGTGTCGTATATTAAAAAAAAATCAACAAAAGTGATTTAACTCGAGATAATTATAATTTTTTTAGCATATTCAATAACACAAACTGTATTTACTAAAAAAAACCGAATATTAGGTGTAATATTAGAAAAAAATACAATTCAATGATATGATGATATTTCTGAACATTATATCCTTCTGGATCTTTTCACAATATTTTAATATCTTTTTTATATTATCAGATATCAGTTTTTCTTAGTTTCTGAAAAAAGTGGTTTTTTGAGTTACAACAGTTTTAATCTAGGGGTGCGATATATTAAGTTAATAATCTGATTATTAATTTCTTGGGCGACAATGGACATCCATTGTGCATAGAGAAATGGGTCAGTAGAAATGCTATAAAACAAAAAAAAAAAAACAATTATCAAAACTACAAGTTTAAAAATAGTAAAAGTATTATCTTAATTAAACAAACACTATGCATGTTATAGCTAAGAATATTCCCAGGCGCAAATAATATTTAGATTTAATTGCCCCTGTTGTATAAGGACATGGTTAGTCTGGTAATACGGTCGCCCACACCCGCTGGATTAACGATTCCGACTTGCGATTCCTATTAGGGTAAATTAATTATTTTCACTTCCACTTTAGTGGTAAATTATTTCAATCCACCATGAAATATTTTTAAATCGGGTGGTGCTTGTGGAGCGGAGTGTGTGAACACTTTGTTCCTTCTGCCAAGCCTGCTATATGCTATAAACGGGATAAAGTGTGAACGATAAAAATATTTTAACATAAACATTAATATTTATAGCCAAATTCGTCGATCTGAAACTAAGAGCTGGCAACAAAGAAGCAACAGAAGAAGAACTAGAGAGGCTATTAGACAAAATAATGGTATTATTCCGTTTCATACATGGTAAAGACGTATTTGAAGCCTTCTACAAAAAAGATTTAGCTAAAAGACTGTTAGTTGGGAAATCCGCTTCGGTAGACGCGGAGAAGTCGATGCTTAGTAAATTGAAACAGGAGTGCGGGGGCGGCTTCACTTGTAAATTGGAAGGCATGTTCAAGGATATGGAGCTGTCTAAGGATATTAATATTACATATAAACAGGTTGGTTGTTTGGGTTTTTTTTTTGTTTCTTTGTATAACATATTATATATAGACATTTGTCAAAATGTATAAATAGTTTTTTTTAACAGTTTCACACAGAGAAAAACTAATATTAAGACAGTTTATCCTCGTTTCCGCCCAATTTTGCTGGTTAGTGGAACTCAACTTTGCCCTTTTTCCTGGTGCCAGAACTTAGATTAAATAAAAATAATTAATTTACCCGAATGGAAATCGGACTCACAAATTATCGCTTTTACATTCAGACGACGTGTCGCTGCACAATGATTATCTATAATTTATTACTAACTGGGCATTGCGTGAAATGAAAATAAGTGAAGCACTATCACACAATCTTATTCGAATTATATAATCAACCTCTATAATAATAATACTTATTGAACATTAACATTCTGTTTGCAGCATCTAGCAGCGACACAAGAGGGTGCCGGCTTGGACCTCTCAGTGTACATACTAACAATGGGTTTCTGGCCCACCTACCCCCCAGTAGAAGTGCGCCTCCCAACGGAGCTCACACGCCATCAAGACCACTTCGCGAAGTTCTACCTCGCCAAACACTCCGGTAGGAAACTGCAGTGGCAGGCCACGTTGGGACACTGCGTGTTGAGAGCTCACTTTGCTCAGGTTAGCACTCCCAGATGATAAGTCGCGTTCTTTTTATTACTGTTTTGTAAATTTATTCCACACTAATGTAAAGATTACAGGCAACTTAATTAGTGTTTAATACACATTAAGTTTATTTAAATACAATTATATTATTGAAGAAAGATGAATGCTGGGAAGATGCGATCTCTTTGTATGATATTCAGAGTCAACTTAGCTGATCGAAATCACAAAAGAGATACACAGAATGGCAGGTACCAGCGAGGGTGTCACGGTGAGAATTAAGAAGAACGTGCTCAGCTGGTTTGGACACATCGAACGAATGAGTGATGAAAGAATGGCATAAAAGATTTATGACGGAAAAGTGAGCGGTAAGAGAGGTAGGGGGAGACTTCGGTGGACCTTCGAAAAGCATGCCCGAAAGGCATGTATTGATGACAGTAGACGCGGCTAAAAAGGTATGCAGAGACCGTAGCGTTTGGCGCACCGTTCTGTCTGACTACCCCGCTAGGGATACACCGTAAAACTAATTAGTTTTCTATTTTTTATTATTTTGTGTTTTGAGCTAACTCGTCTTATCGTGACCAACCGTTGATGATCTTTGCGGAGTGGCTCGTCATTGCACTTTTATTATTATTTTCTCTTAATTATTCCTATAACTATTTTTTTTTATCAGCTTCACGCTGTATCTCGCATACAGCGGGGTAGGCAGAGGGAAACCTAGTGTTAAGACACACCGTTCCCCACTGTCTGCCGAGTCCTGGAGGCATTGCGTGTTGAGTGACAGAACTCAACGCCGCGCTTAGCCTCGACACCAGAGCGAAAAAATGGACATATAAATTTACGTAAATATTTCATCTCCTCGAGTGGGGATGGAACCCACAACCAGTCGATTTTACAGTTACACCACGCTGCGCCACGACTGATGTATCTATCTAAAATGTAAAATAAAGTTGATAAAATAAATGGTTTTATTATATTCATTTTGTTATTTACAGGGTAACAAAGAATTACAAGTGTCACTGTTCCAAGCACTAGTGTTGTTGCTGTTCAACGACGGTGACAACCTTTCATTTGAAGATATTAAGAATGCCACTAATATAGAGGTAAAATAATCATTGTCATCTTTTATCTTTATGCTTTATTCCGCATATAACAAGACACTTCGGTGGCCACCCAAATTCGTAATATGTCATATATAAACTACGAGGAGTACATATAAGTTCTTCACAGATGGCACCTGCGATCTTTCAATACAGAATATATTTTAACGCGTAACGTGAAGAATTTATAAAAAAAATTGGTATATTTATATTTTACTACAAGCTGTAATAGAGGGTGATTTATACAAACTTTGTATATAACATATACTTACATTAGTATGAGTATCAAATTAGAATCAATTGTATCATTTATTTAGCATATGTAAGGAAGTTGTGTTGGATGTGTAATGTAAGGAAGTTGCTTTAATCTCATCGGAAACTTAACAAAGAAAATACAATTTTACTAATGTGGGCCTTTATAATAAAAAAAATAGTGGGCTGAGACTGCACTGAGTGTCATAACAGTAAATTCTTACTATCTGCTCTTTTAAGCACAATAAAGAGAAAAAGATTACCACTTAAAAGGCCGCCGGGGCGCAGTGGTACAGCGTGGATCTGTAAACTCGACTGATTGGGGGTTCGATTCCGACCATAGATAAAATATGTTCATTTCTTCGCTCTGGTAATAATTCAAAGCACGAGATTGAGTTCTACCACTCAACACGAATATCTTGTTAATTCGGTCTTAACACTAGGTTCGCTGCTTATAGGTCACAGCATGAAAAAAGAAGATTACTAATTATTACTATTATAAATGATTACTATTATAATTTCCAGGCTGGTGAACTCCGCCGTACTCTGCAGTCCCTGGCATGTGGCAAAGCGCGAGTGCTCGCCAAGACACCTCGCGGTCGCGACGTTCGGGACGCCGACCACTTCGCGTTTAACAACGAATTTACTAATAAACTGTTCCGGATCAAAATTAATCAAATACAGATGAAGGAGACTGTATGTTTATTTGCGTTTTGGTTTAGATTAATTGAATTTTTATTATTATAAATGTTACAGTTAATCACTTGGTCTAAAATATAATTTTAACGTTTTAAGAATTGCAATGAAATTAATTTAAATTCTTATCTTTCAACTGAAATTAATAATATTTTATGTTTTTTATTAAATTAATAACATGTATATTATAGAGTGAAGAACAAAAAGCGACTGAGGAACGTGTGTTCCAAGACAGACAGTACCAAATCGACGCCGCCATAGTTCGTGTAATGAAGATGCGTAAAGCACTATCACACAATCTACTTATATCCGAATTATATAACCAGCTTAAGTTTCCCGTCAAAGTAAGTTATAGTTTTATACGTTTTATTTTTTTATTTACTTCACTCTGTATCCCGTATGCGTGTTGCATACGTGATATTTTCTCAGACAAAGGAAAATGAAACCCAACTTTGCACTTTGCCTTGTTAAAGCGAGAAAAATTTAAAATATTTGCTGCGCACTTGCACAGCGCCACAACAGACTATGATTTATTATTAATCTAGTTAATATTATAGTATATATCTAGTATATATTATTATTCTTATTAAGAAATGCGTCAATCATTCTCGCACCACCTCCTCCGAAGAACCAGATCAAGTTTCCCATCAAAATTTTGTTGTTTTTATTATTAACGACTTATTTTTCGGCTTATTAACGACTTATTTTCCAGCGCAGCGGCACGAAGTGTGACTGCAAAACCGACTGGTTGTGGGTTCGATCCCCACTCGAAGAGATGAAATATTTACTTAAATTTATATTTCCATTTCTTCGCTCTGGTGCCGAGGCAAAGCGCGGCGTTGAGTTCTGCCACTCAACACGCAATGCCTCCAGAATTCGGCAGAAAGTGGGGAACAGAGTGTCTAAAACCCTAGGTTCCCTCTGCCTACCCTGCTGTGTGCGGGATACAGCGTGAAGCTGATTTATTTATTTTTTGGCTTGGTTTAAGTTGATGTTCTTAAATAACTGTCGATGATAATTAAACGAAATAATGCAATTATTTTTTAAGGCACTGATAACATATTTTATATTTAAAATAGATAGAATATGTTGTCATGAAGATTGATCCATGTTCATGACAACAAATATTTTTATATTGTTTCCTATGTGGCTATGACTGTATAGTCACTTGTTGTGGGACTTGATTATCATGAAATTTTGTATATATATATATTTTTATTGTATTATTTAAAACATGTATACGAAATTTCATGACGACTAAAGTAAAATAATTATAGTAAAAAAGTATTGATTTATATTGCATATATAATATTAAACGAACAAATTTTCCATTTCCAGCCGGCAGACCTCAAGAAACGCATAGAGTCACTCATCGACAGAGACTACATGGAGCGCGACAAGGACAACCCCAACCAGTACAACTACGTAGCCTAGACACCAATGCTTCTACCCTCACACTACTCTGTGCTGGCTTTGGATTATTGTTTATTAGTTACAGTGGATATGTCGATGTGTAATAGTCCTTATGTGTAGTTTTTGAACTTATTAAAAAGTTTATTTAATTTTGTTTTGTATTTTGTTTTTTTTCTGTGTGGTTAAGTTATATAACCATTTGAAACTACCATACTAAGTTATAATTATAAAATGTTCTGCGTTATGAGGATTTTACATGTCGACGTCACTATCATAAACTAAACCTACAATATATGAAAATGTTGATGTCTCATAAAAAACACACATTTTTTCTCAATATTGTTGCCTTTGATAAGTCCAAAGTCAGCTCTGTAATATATCTTACAAATAACATATTACATCTTTTTGTAGTGAATAGTTTATGGTTTGATTATACAAATATATTTGATTTTTAAAACTTGCTACACAGGCTTTAAAGGTTAACACAATTGAATCATATAAATAATACAGTAATTTCCAATTGGATTGCTATTTTGAAAATTCGTTAAAACATATTTTATTAGTATTACGCCACGCACAGTATTCACATCCGTCACGTACAATCGTATGGTGTACTGCGGCGCCACAACGGTCTGAACTAAGCCAAACAAATATTTTTAGATTATAACGGAGATATAGCGCGTGTGTACAGTATTTAAAAAAATAACTACTCTATTATGAAAAAACATCAAATAGTATTTGGAGTTGTTCATTTGGAAAAAAATTCTGTATTTGCTTTTATTTGATTCAAATATAAATCTTCTTAACAATTCATCTGTAACTGTCGTTTACTGAACAAAAAATATTATAAATGGTCATGAATTGTAAAATAGTAAGATATTAGGTATACATAATTATATTTATATAAAAATTTCATATCTAGACATAAGATAAAATAAAAGTTAAACGTAACCGGGTGTTCCACTTCATCTTTTCTAACCTAATTTGAATTCCTTCACTCAATACAAAGCTTAAATGTAAGTTTTATTACAAACAGAGGGTAGAAAATAAACCAAAGTGAACTGAGGGAATGAAAAAAATGGATTTTCGCACTAGCAACGTGTGATATTAGACGATGACCCTCCTGAGGAGCCCCAGAAAATAATACTGCAAAGTAAACTAAGTTAAAAAGCCATGGAAACGGAGTTTGCACCACATTACATCTAGTGTCCTAGGTTATGTCACTACAAATACAGCATTTTGATAGACATCTAAGTTAGGGTCCGACATCTTACTCAAATTGACTATTAGCATAAATACGCTACTCTACATGTAGTGCCCTACGTGATGTAGTGCACTAGAAGTAGGTTTGCTGTCTGAGAAATGTAAAGTTACAATTACATATTGTGAATACAGCCTTATATTCGATTGTAGTGACGTGACATCGAGGCTACTGTTTACTGTTACTGTTTATAAAAAAGCCAAGACGGTGGTGGTTGGGCACTCCCGTTTCCGCCTCATTTTTAAGACATTCGACGTTGAGCCGCGTAACACATCGTCGCGCTTTGTATTATTTACAAGAGCAGGGATATGAAAATATTTTACTAACCCTGAGTTTTAAACCCACAACCGGCCACTGTTTGTACATTTTGTATTTAGTATAATTTTGCTTTGTGACTAGCTAGTGTAGCTGATTTACGACAGGTTTTTTTCTGGTCGTGTTAGTGTCAGGAGGGATCACCAATAAAAATATTTATAATTTTCAATTTCTCGTTTTATTTAAAGTTTTATATTAATTTAGTTTAACTTCCAATTTACAATATAAACGATTGTAACAAATAATTGAAACTACTCTTAAGTAAAAATAGAAAACATAGAAATAACCTTTAAATTCATTAAATAAATATCCTGGACTAGTAAAAAAATTGGAAGATCTAATTAAGTTAAAATTTAAAAATATATGAGATTTAACATTATTCATATTAAATTTGTTAGTAACAATTTGAATGAAAATCTTTTTTTTAAAATTTGTTTGAATTTCCCTTTGACGTGGATTAACTACGTGTGTTTAACTTTACAGAAAAAAAGCTAAAAATTAAGTTTTCAGATCATATAAATCTTTTATTACAAAATCTACAAAACACAATATATATATTACACTTAAGAAAAATCCATTTACACTTTTTCAAAAGAAATATTTGAAAACGCGATAGCTGTGAGTTCGATCATCAATGGCCCACCCCCATTACGAATATAATGAATTATGTTCATTTCCCTGCTGTGTTTCCTCAAAACCAAAGAGCAGTGTTTCCACTACTCAACACGCAACGCAGCTCAAAAATTGTGCAGATGAATGGGGAACGGAACGTCATAACACCTAGGTCCACTCTGGTTACCCTGCGGGAAAATGCGTAAAGATGATTTTTCATTTGCAAAAATAGACTTGAGCAAAATTTTATATCACATCGCTATGTTTAAGTAATCAGAATGAAGACACTTTTATAAATATTATATAAGTTTTTCACTCCAAATACATACTTTTACGCACAATTTCATAATTTTACAAATCAAATTTTCAATTTCTCACTTCGATTTTATTTATTTAATCTTCTTAACACTGGAACAAACACGTGAGCGACATTAAGCGAGACTATCAAACTATTTTTTCAAAAAGAACGAAATTGAAGTGTAATAGTATTAAGTGAACAATAAATGATTAATTTCATGTAAAAAAACTGTTAATTGTATGTGGAAAATTGTAATTTTGGTGCGTAAAAGTATCAATTTATAAAAATTTATATATTAACATTTTTTTCGATTGTCACATACAAA
The DNA here is from genome assembly GCA_917862395.2 of Heliconius sara. Classification (NCBI taxonomy): domain Eukaryota; kingdom Metazoa; phylum Arthropoda; class Insecta; order Lepidoptera; family Nymphalidae; genus Heliconius; species Heliconius sara. The sequence continues at coordinate 10,677,757 of OU860789.1, read as the reverse complement.
TGTCGTTTACAATGTTATAAAAACGAATAATAAGAAAGTCTAAGTAATGAAAGGAATCAGATATGTTACCGACGATTAGTATTCTTTATAATATCTCTGCAAAGTATAGAATACAAAAAACGTGTAGCTAATGTATGAAATATTATTTATTTTATACTTTGCCTACGTACTCTATAAAATATCGAACGCGCAGCCGTTCATGAATGTATAAGACAAGGGCACGCAGCCAAAAAGCTTGTTGCAATTTGTTTATTCGCTTGCATTTCGTGCAGATTTTTACTTGATTCTTACATATTACATATGTAACGCGCCCGCAGCTACAGATGTAGCGGATTTTAAGTGCAGCTTAGGTTAGTTATCTTTAAAATTAAAATTTCTAACCTAATTTGCATTTGACAAACGGTAATTTTGTAGCTCGAACATACGTATATAGACCAAAATCTACATAATGATATAGCAGTTACTTTATACAATCCCTAAGAATTTTATTCATTACCTGGGCAAACGCCCCGTGTATAATATACATTGCCGGAGTATTGTATGGAGTACTGATACACGGATTATCGATAACCTATAAAATAAATACAAAAACTATTTATTAGCCATTTTAAAGACAGTATCTAATTGTTCCTTGTGGTAGTCTAGCTCGTCGGTCAGCGCCATTGCTAGCGTATGCGGAGTGACCTCGGTGTCTAAGTAGTCTCGTAGTAAGACCTGGAAATATATAGTTTTATTAATATATATTATGTATGTCGACCAACAGAACCAACAGAAATATTAAATAAGTAGCAAATGTTACAATTTTTTAAAATCTTGAAACACGAACCTTTTAAATTTAAGTCTCACAAAAATCACATGAAATCAAAAATTAAAAAAAAAAAACTATAAACTAAAATTAAAATATGCTTTTCAAATCATAATTTAAAAAAATATTAAAGAATCATACATGCACTACAATAATAGTTCAACTTGCAAAAATAACAACCAATAATAATAATAGCAAATAAAATAGTCAAAAAGAAGCATAAAAAAAACAATAGTGATAATAATAATAATTATTAAAAATAAACCTTAAAATTAGTACCTGCGGAGGCCTGGAGCCGCCGTGCCTGAGCAGCGCGTGGCGCGTGGCGAGCCCGGCGGCGCGGCGCAGCGGGCCCGCCGCGAAGTGCGTGCGCCACGCGCTCCACGCCAGCGCGCGCGAGATCAGATACGCGTAGTACTTGGCGCCGTAGCCCACCAGGTGGCTGAAGCGGTGCTGCCACGCCTGTCACGGGTGTGGCGCGATTAGACAAAACGCGGCGATCATCTATACCCGCATTTAGTGAACTATTTATAAATAATGTCAATATTTACGGTATTCTCGACGTAGGGCAGTCCGTAGTACTGTTTCTGTGCGTGTCGTAGCAGCTCCGTGGTGTCGGAGCACAATGCCGCGCCGTGGTACTGCTGGTCGAGCGCAGAGTAAAACACCTAAAAATTATTGCATAATAATAGTATTAGTTTTATTTAAATAGGCATTTTTCACTATAAAATTAAAATTAAACCAGTTTGACGCTGTATCCCGCACACAGCAGGGTAGGCAGAGGTAACCTAGTATCAAGATACTCGGCTCCCACTTTCCACCGAATTCCGGAGACAGTGCGTGTTGAATGGCGAAACTCAACGCCGCGCTATCAAAACTAACCTAACCTAATCATTTCCTCAAGTGGAGATCGAACCCACAACAAGTCGCATTTACAGTCACTTACACTTTGTCCCCTGCGCCACAAGTGACTTATTTTTACTGTTTATATGTTCATAATTTTTAATGTTTATAATTCACTCCTCCACTAAAAAAATAACTCATATTTTATATATTCATTATTAAAATATACAAACTTCTATATATACGTGAAGCAAAACCTTTGGACCCCTCTTTAGGAAAAATGCGCAGACGGAGTTATATGAATTTTATTAATGTTTATAAAGTGATATATATAACTATGTGTATTATAACCTGCAACTGCATTTCACTGGCCGCAAATAAATGTTTCGAGGCACAAAGTCGTTGCAACATGTCCTCCGGCATGGCGGCTCCTGTTTGAAAATGGCGCGCAAAACGACGGACTACCTGCAATTGTGATAAAGAAATTGGAATTCTGTTATCATAAGAAGTAACCTACTTCTTTTAATGTCATGTAGAGAACATAAAAGAGGAGACACTTTTTAATGTATTGTAGGAAGAAACACTTTATTATTATTATATAGCAACACTGTTTGTCTATTACATGATTGTTTATATGAGTATTTTAAAAAAATAACTGTTTTATCTATATACCTTTTATTCTGTAAATTTCGATATGTATTAATATGTTCCTAATTGCTTCTACAAAAGAACACAATTTCATTTTTAATTTGTTTTCAAACTATTAATTCTATAAATAAACTAAAATATTACCAAAACTATATAAAAACAGTTAAATTCAACCAATAAACAAACAACTAGAAAAATAGACACTAAAACTATATACATACATCAGGACAGCTAGCAAAATGTTCCATAAGCACAGAGGGCAGTTCAGCCAGATCTGTCGCACAACGAGTTCCGGCCACATGCTGATGCTTGGGCCTTGCTAGCATTGAATGTAGGGCATGACCCATTTCATGAAACAAATTATCAACTGCCGAGGCCCCCAATAGTGCTGGGCCCCCTCTATGGCCCCCACAGAGAGACAACATAACCACTACTATAGGATTCTGGTACCCATCGGGTAGGGCTTTGCCCCCGCGTACTGTAAAATGACAGTCTTGATGGGGCTTGCCAGCACGAGCATATAAATCACAATATATGTATCCTAATGTGCCTTCTTGTGAATGTTCTACGCGTAATTTGTAGACATCGGGTGACCATGATTCACCTAGAACAAATATTATAAGTTATTTATATGTTTGTTTATTTAGAACAAAAGTATAGATCATTAGAAATTTCTGATCATTAGACGTGGCCTACACAATTTAGCCAGAGATTAGCCAGTTGATAATAAAAATAGTATTTCAATTAAAAGTTGCTTTATTGCTTGCTATGCTATAATGAAAATGCTAATGAATGCTACCAGACGCGCTCCGAATGGAACGCGTACTGTGAAGGCAGTGCATATTCATGCACTGCCTTACAATATTAGCGCCGGGAGTGTCAAAGGCTACGCCGCGGTGTGTCCGTTACAACACTTAGACCGAACAATTAAATTATTTGAAATATTGAGGCTGTCGTGGTGTATCAAGATATCATCTGACTTTAATAGATTTTTTGTTCTTCTTTTTTTTCATTTTCCCGCTCTGGTAGACAAAGTGTGGCGTTGAGTTCCGCAACTCACCAAACAATGTCTCGAAAATTTGCCAATGTGTGAGGAACAGAGTGTCTCAACACTAGGTTCCCCAGCCTATCTGTTATACGAAAACCTTTTATATGTAAACGTAAACAATTTTTTTTATGATTAAACGAAATTTTGTTTACGTTTACCTCATCTATATCAAAACATCTAAATAATAGATTATTGATAGATTTTCCAAATCATTCAAAAAGGCTTAAAAAGTCGCCATACTTTATTTTAATGTACCTGGCAACATTTCTTCATTTTCCAGAGTGATATCATATAATTCCTGACACAGCATGTTGAGTCCCTCCATGCATGCGCCCAGAGAGAAATATGGACTGAATTCTGACGATGCGCCGTCTAAGAGCTGGACTTTAGCTTTGTGGGTGTAGTATGGTGTGTCCCAGCACATTAAGCCATTCTGAAGTTGAAATGTAACTCTAATAAAGCGTAATTTTTACTAATTTTAAATGAAACTCTTTAGCTAAATTACTCGCGATATTTAGAATTATACATTGGCAATAAAATTCAAAATACAGAAACGTATATTTGTTTAGGATTAAAACTATTTTGTAAAGATAAATCATAATATGTTCTCTAACTTCTTTTTTTCTGTTTAGAGTTTTATCCCACATACAGGATAGATAGAGAAACCCTAGAGTTACGACACTATGTTCTCCATTTCCGGACCAAATCAAAGATACTGCGTCATCTCTGCACTTTATTACCATCAAGACACTTTCGTTGCCCACTTTCCGCCGAATTGTTGAGGCATTGCGTTTTAAATGAAACTATTTTAACCGGATCCTATTCTACTATCCGGATCCTATCCGTGGTCACGGGTCTGTCTACCCGTGACCACGGACTACTGCAAAGTGTTCGAAACGTCGGGTTCCCCAAAAATGTATAATAATACTAAATATACGCGATTAATCCGGTTAACATAGTTTCATTTAAAATATGTAATAATCGTGAAAATCAAAGAACTTATTATGAGGCATTGCGTGTTGAATGGTGGAACTCAAAGCCGTGCTTTTTTGCCTCGTTACGTTATTATTGTTTTTATTATTATTAGCTTCACGCTGTATCCCGCACACAGCAGGGTAGGCAGAAGGAACCTAGTTAAGCCCATTTTCTGCCGAATTCTGGAGGGATTGCGTGTTGATTGGCAGAACTCAACACGCAATGTCTCGTTAACTTTAGTTAGTCTTAACCTCGACACCAGAGCGAAGAAATGGAAATATAAATTGAAGTAAATATTTCATTTCCTCGAGTGGAGATCGAACCCACAACCAGTCAATCGGTTTTACAGTCACACTTCGTGCCGCTGCGCCACGACTGGCCTCATTTGCAACATGATTATGTAATTTATACATTCACTAATTTTTCATAATTTTGAGAAAATGCTTTACATCGCTGTTTGTGAGGTCGAAATCGGCGGCAAGAGGGCCGCCCGCGCCCGCCCCATAAACAGAGCGTTGAATTATTTTAATTTCACATTTTCTCCGAATACGTCCAATTTACATGCTATAAAAGCCAGAGCTTATCTTCATAAAATTTCCTTGATGATGGAATAACTTTCGCTCGTAACTTTAAATACCTTCGTCAAATAAAAAACGTTGAAATATCACGTTAATTTTCAATATTTTTTTTTCACAAAATGTCTTATAATGACTTATTTATTACAGCTAGATATAGGGTCTCGCGGACTTTATTTTAGAACTAATGAAACTGAATATATCATTTCAAAAGCAATTAAATATATTTTAATAATATAATGAATATTGAATTTCGAAGAAGTATTTTTTGCATTTCAATAATATATTATATAGAGTTTACCTGATAAGTGTTTTCCTTCTTCTTCATATCGGTCATGGCTTCAAAGTCGATGTTGGCTCGATCGTGCAGGTTGTCCGACAAGATATCTAAGAACTGGCGCACATTGGCCGCCGTCTCCATTGTGCTTGCTGTGATTGCCCTGATATTAATATGTTCAATTATTATACAATTGTTCTTACATTACTTGCGATCACTAAACAAAATTACACATTATTACATATAAATACATGCAATATTATTTCTTTTAAGTTCCGTACCTTGCTTTGTTATCTGTCTGTTTGGCTGTCAAGAACCTTTATCTCAGGAACGCTTGGAGTTATCGATTTGAAATTCAAAGCATATACTCAGATTCACTGAAACAAAAAAAGATATGGCCATCCCCTCGGTGGCGGAACCCTCGGTGGGCGGAGTCCAACTCGCTCTTGTTCAGTTTTATAGTATAAAATACAATAAAATCTAAGGTACCTGTCCGCGTACGAGGGGAACCCGCAAAGCCGCGCGAGTTTCAGCCGCGCGTCGAGCGCGGTGGTGAGCAGACGCTCTTGCTGCACGTCCGGCGCCAGGTACAGCCGGTAGGCGGCCTCGCGCGCGCTCGCCTCTCCGCACTCCGCGTACACGCCGCTCACCACTATAGAGTCGCCTTCACTGCTGAAACTGGTTCACAAATGCTGTTAGGATACATAGAATATGTTTTTTATTTGTTTCATAATAGACAGATGGTTCATTTATATTTTCAAACCACCAGTATATATTATTGAAATATAAACAAACACAAAATTCCATTAAATTGGTAAAGGACCAGTCAAATTCATCCCAAATGACCAATAATAGACCTTAGTATATCATTGGTCATTTGAGATGTGTTGGCTGATAAATATTACAGCATAACCTACAACTTTCTTCACTCTATATTACTAACTATTGGACTCACCACATATACAGTATTATTAATTTATAGTAGTCCTAGAAACAGAGACATTCAGTGTAGACCATGCTCTAGTATTTATGGCACTTTTCTAGCTTTATTTATTAAATTTAAATAAAATAAATAATATTATAGTTATCAATTATTTTTATATCTACTAATATTATAAATAGGAACAGATGTTTGTTCCACTTCCATGCAAAAATTACTAAATAGATTTAGATAAAACTTTACAGTAAAGGCTTGTATATATGTATATAAAGCATATATAAAGTAACAATAATATTAAGTCGGCGAAGCTACACATAAGTTTCTACATAAGTTGCTAGTAATAGAAAGCATAAGAACTGCCATGGAATATTTCAACCAAAATGTTATTTTACTTTTATTTTTTAACATTTATAATTCTTAACCATTCTAAAACTATGATAATATTAACTTACAACTGTCTAACATTCTGTGGTACAGCTGACCGTGGCACTCTCCTTGGTTTCGCAGCACCAGCCATGAATTGCTGTCCCGTTTGTAAAATCAGATCGTTTAACGCAACCACTTCTTGTCTAGGACCATCAGGTAGGTGAATACCACTTTGTTCAAAATCAAACAAAAATAGTTCCGCCAAATGTTTGTCTCCACAAGTTCCCTGTACAACGGAATTACGTAAAGCTTCATATAACCCTTTATCAGTGTTTAACCTGAAAATAATTATATATAATGAATTTATTAAAAATGTACTTTTTTTATAAAATAAATCAGGATATTGAAAAAGATACAGTTATTAAGTCTTATCAACTAACAGACATAAAATATGGAGATATGCAATTAATAATCCAGAAAAGCTTATGCAAATGACAATCACAGTAACTTTTTAAAATACAAATTACATCCTCGATGGTTTTAGTTATAAGGTATATATATAAGTATAAGATAATAATACTACTTCTATAGTCTTATATTCTAGTATTTTAACATATTTTTAAAGTATTGTTTACACTCAATGTTTAAAAGTACAATTTTTTTTTAATATAGCATTCAAGCTTAAAATGTTTAAATATTTATTCCCTACTGCTAAGGAAGGGTGGTTAAATAGCATTATTAACGATAATTTGAAGAACATTCTTTTCTGTTACCAAAATTTGTAAATATCTCCCTATAGAGATATTAATAAAAAAAATGTTGTAAGAGGTGCATAATCACTATGACATAGCTTGATAAGAACATATGGCTGAATTGACCAGATTGCTTAGACAGATTTCAATAGGTACAGGTACATTCAAATTTTAGAATGATTATGATTTCTAAAAGTTGGGAGATTATAACATTATTTTTAAACATTTAATAGATTTTAGCAATTAACTAATCTATGTCTACATACTTTTCTACTACTCCACTAACACTAATGCAAGCCTCTTCTGCTGCATTAGCAAAATGTGGCTGTGGATGAGCAATACGAACAAACTCTGCTAAATCTGCCACTTGACATAGTGTGTCAGACAATTCATCAAATATATCGACCATAGGCCGTGTAGGATTGGAAGTAGCTTCTTCTATAAGTCTATCAGTAGCTGTTATAGCCTGGTCTCTGAGTGTGTAAAAGCCTTCAAAGCTTGTGAGCTCTGGTTTTTTAAATAGACCCTGAAATTTAAAAAATGAAGTAAATAATATAGTAAATAGTTAAGTTTATAAAAATGCTTTTGAAGAAGTAATAAAAGAAAAGGTTTATTTACCAAGACTTATCAACAAATCTATCAAAATTTTAATTATATGTAACCAAATTACAAAATGTTAAACTAACATTATACTTACGGTTCTTTCTCTTAGAGAATCAAAAATAGGTCTTGATGTAGGTCTTGTGTTAAATGCTGTGGCAAGGGGTGACCAAGTGCTAACATTCCTTCTTCTAGCCAGCCACAAAGGCTTAAGTGACTTCATTTTAAAGCTTAAAAACAAATATGAATAAATTGATTAATTTCAGATATTATAAGGTTCTATGTCACAATTATGTTATATTTTTAAGTTTCTTTTCTTTACCCATATAAACCGATATTAGGATACACACACTTGTTGGTTTGTATTAAGGTATTATTTTTGTCTTTATTCTGTTATAAATGGCTTCTTTTATCACGAAAAGTCTTTGTAGTTATTATGATATAATTTATTAACTAATAAAGAGAAAAGCCGACATTGTTTATATTGTACCATTGAAGTTCACGGTAATTTTGCACTCACCTCCAAGCTTTGTAGGTTATAAGATTAATATATAAAACAAAAATAAAAAACTAGTATCAACAATACTGGCACTGTTTAAGAGGACTTATTTAAGAAATTAAAATGAGGGAAATTATGCGACACGGAAATAACATTGCTCTAAGTTAGTCCTTCCTTATATCTGTCAGTTTGACATTAACACTTGACAGTCCCTAGGACACAAGAAGATCACAGAATTATTAGGTCGATCGGAACGCCATAATCAAACAAAACAAAATTATAAGGACGAAGTGATGTGCTCAATCAAGGAACCATACGCTCCCATACCAAAATTATAATATTGAAGCATTTATGAATATTTAAGCATTCTATAGAGTATATGTTCCTTGGAATTAATATTTAAATTTGAAAGAAAGACGCATATAACAAAATAATATCTAAAAATGTCAACTTTAATAAAACAATAACATAACTACTTTCTTAGTCTTGTGTCGCTAGAGAAAATAATACTTATCATTTAAGAATATTTTATTTTGTTTTTATATAGTATAACTAGTAAATTAAAACATTAGTCATTAAAGAAATTTATTTTTCACATATTGAAAAAATCAAAATCACCTTCACGCTGTAATCTGCGTACAGCAGAGGGAGGGAGGCAGATGAAACCTACTGTTAAGACACTCAATTCTCCTTTTACTTTTCGGCAAATTTTTGGACATATTTATGATAATATATATTTACATTATAACATTTAGCCGTAAAGTTAAAAATATTAACTGTAACTATTCTATTAATGGAAATGTTTTAGGAAGAGTTAGCCAAATTAGCGATCTCGGGATCATATTAGATAGTAAGTTAAGTTTTTTACCACATATAGACGACATAATTAAAAAAGCACTTAAATTGCTGGGATTCATTTTGCGAGCGTCAAAAGAATTTAAAAGATCCACTACCAAAACAACGTTGTTTAACTCTATAATACGTAGTAAGCTTGAATATTGTTGTATTGCATGGAATCCTCATTATAAGTCACATGAAAACAGATTAGAAAGAGTACAAAAGAGATTTTTACGTCAATTGGCTTACAAAGATAACGTGCTGAAACGAACTAAAAGCTATTCCGATCACTTAAGATTTTATAATACCGTTTCTTTATCTAATCGTAGAGATTCACTTGATCTTTGCTTCTTACATAAAATTATAAATGGGGGTATCGATAGTCCAAATTTGTTAAATAGAATAGGTTTTGCAGTACCAAGGCCCAATTCTAGAAGCCACAATAAAAACAAGCACACATTTAAAGAGCGTTTTTGTAAGAGTAACTTGGGCAAAGCAGCACCATTAAATAGAATGTTAATATCGTATAATAGTATATTTAAAAAAGCAGGTTTAGATATATTTCAACAATCTATATCCACTTTTAAATTGCAAATAAAAAAATATTCCCTAAATTGTCTTCCTCTTAAATAATTGTTGATAAATGAGTAATTTTTATTTATTTCTTTACTATGTTTTTTTATTGGTCAAAATTGTTACAAGATTTTTGTTTTCTGTTTCTTTTATTGTATAAGTTTTATTTTTGGGTGTAAGTAATATCAAAGAACGATTTGCATTATGTTTGTTTTCATTTTTTATTAATTCATGCATGTCAAGTTAGCCTATAAGTGCGGTATACAATTTATGTTATAGTCCCCAAAGATTGTTTTATTTTTAGCATAAGAATTATTATTGTATACAACGTTGGCTTCCTATTAAATAAAATAAAATAAAATAAAATAATAAAAATATTGCAGCTTTATTTGCCTTTTCAAATGATTACTTTTATATCAAATATTATGTTAAATTAAATTCTGTTCAATTCTTAGTGCCAGTTGAGTACTAACATGGAACATTGTGTGTATGTGATTAGTTCTCTATAGAATAATAATCTCTTCAGCTATGTCACTTAGTAAATTAAAAAGGAAAAATATGATCAAAACCTAACCCTCAGAGAATATTTGTAACGTCAATATATACCTCGGTGAATGTCACTTTAGACAGGTCAAAAAATCACTAAGTAATGACATTTTTTTCCAAAAAAACGACGACTTCCACCGGATTCCCTCAATCAAAAGTCAGAACCCGAACCCAAACTCTCATCTAATTACTTGTGAAGTGTATCTTCCAATAAGAAAATAATCATTGAAATCGGCTGGCGTTGTATTGAGTTAGTTATTCGTCCATTTGTCGCGCACATATTTAATGCAAATTTAAGACTTAATATTATTGACCCTACAGTGCTAGAGACAATAATTTAATTTTTAACCGACTTCTGTGAAGAGGAGGTTATCAATTCGACTTTTTTATCTCCCATGTTCCCGACGATGTTATCCATGAGAAAATCATATAAGAAATATTCTATTCTATTGCTTCTCTTCTCAATTTTACTTACTGCATAATGCTTAGGAAATATAAAAAAACCGCCATAAATTGTTAATAAATATGATATGATTTTATTAATCCAATTAATGAGCAATACTGATTTGGCACAAACATAGCCATATTACTTTTGTTATATTCACATTTTAGTATATAATATATTATCATAACTATCAATCAATGAAAGGGAATACAATGACATTAAAAAAATATTATTTCATTACATAAAATACAATTTATCATGCTATTTACTATACTACTAATATAAATTTGTCTTAACCTAGCTATTATCTATTTACAACAGAAAAATATATAATGTTATATAAATTGTATCATAATACATATTTTTCAGTTTTTTTTGCAGTTATCTTCATATACAGTCAGATTATTGTCCATATACAGTCAGATTATTTAAGAAAACTATGTTCATAATATAAATAAAAAACATGTTAAATTATTTTAGTTCTAATAGTCAGTAAAATAGTTTTAAAACATCAGTATATGAATAACCAAACGCTGTAACAGATGTTTTTTTTATTTTCAAATACGCTGTATGAATATTTTTTTATTATAACATTATAAAATGTCTGGGTTACAAAAGTTTTTTAAAAGGTTATACTATAAAATACATATAAATGTCATCTGTATGTGCGTCTTATTTTATTATAATAACATTATATAGATATGCACTATTTTCCATATTTTTAGGTAAATATTAATGAAAACAACTTTTGCAACTAACTTCAATCGAAAGAAAAATATCGTAAAAAAAGTATAAAGATTTGGCTCAAAACATTTAAATAATTATATAGCAAATAATTTTTTACATAATATTTATTTACAAAAAGTAAAATTAATAAAACAAAGGCAAAATTACAATTTTATAGGTTATATTTATAACCTATATAAAATAATAGAAAAAATATATATTATATATATTTAAATAATTTGTATATACACACATTCAGTTTGCTAGGCTTAAGCTGAGCTTTGCATTTGTATCAGTAGTTATAAAAGTAGAACCAGGTTTTTTAAAAATATTTTTTGTTATTAGAAATCAATAAAAAAATTATATTAATTCCTCTGCGCCAGATATTGCATCCTAATCCTAATTTTGCTCCCTTCGTCTAAAGCGCGGTGTTGATCTCCGCCACTCACAAAAAATTCAGCGGAACACTTTCCGTGTTAACAAAGTGTTTAACATTAAGTTCCCTCTGCATACTCTGCTGTATGCGAGTCTGATGCATTGCTTGTGTTAATAATATATATATATATATATATATATATATATATATATATATATACAATGTTGGGTCCACGATTTTTTAAAATGTTTATTTACTGGTTCTAACACATATTTTTCATTCTTGTACAGTGATAGTATCAATTATATATTTCAATTTAAACATCCATTACAAAAATAAACCAATAAGTATTATTATATTATAAGTCATATGTGATGTTGCTAACAGTATAAGTAGTTTAGGCCGGATGTCAAAAATCTGTATAAGCCAGTTTTAGGCCAAGCCAGTGACGTTACACATACACTATAAATATGATCACTCACACAAATGCAAAGTTCAGCTGAGACCTTGCGGACTATAAATAACTAGTTTACATACTCATAGTTTTAAACCTCATTTAATTTAGATGTCCAGTTTTAATTTTATATATTAGCTAGCTTTTACTTGCGATTTTGCCACCGCAAAGCCAAGCTATATTGTTGCATATTACGTCGGGAATAGTACGGTCAACAAGTCATAGCCTAAGGTTAGCTGTAGATGGATTTTGTTACTTTTAGTTATTTTCTTCTTAAATAAACAATGCGCCGAAGTTCGGACTAGATCCAACTTTAGGGCGGCCACGACTCGTCGACCGTAAGTATATTACGGTCGACGAACATATCTCGAGCAACTCTACAAAAAAGTAATGAGGTTAAAGAGGTAGAGTTATTAGGTGTTAGCCGTTAACTGACATCTCTGAAACTACTGCATATCCACGTCTGAGTAATGCATTATATGCACACGTGATTACTGCATATGCGCGACTACTGCACATGCTCATCTAAATACTGCACATGGGCATTTGACTACTGCATATGCACATGCATATGCCCGTCAGTGTAACACCATGGCATGTCCTCTCCGAACTTGCACCTGTGCGCGTTGTTCTTGGCGTCGTAAAGCAGGCGGTGGTCGACGTAGGCGTCGCATGCGCTGCACCACACGGACAGGTCGCTGAGGGAGAGGGCGAGCGCGTGGTTGGTGGAGCGGTAGTGGTGTTGCATGTGACCGTTGATGTGTCGGCCGCAGGCGGTCTGAAAAATTAAAAAATTGAATTTAGAAGTAGTTAAGAATAAACCTGGATGGAATTGTTTAGGTTTAGTATAATTTTTTTTCGGCTGTTTAATTTAAAAATTATAAGTCTTTGAACACTTAATTAAATTTGACAGATTTTAATTTGCTGTTTCGCCTCTAGAATAGCGCGTATTTTTTTAGCTTCAAGCTTAATTCAATATAGCATAGAAAGGTAGGTTTCATCTGGATTGGAAACATGCGTTAAATGGTAGAATTCAACTTTAAACTTTTTAAAGCAGCGAACGAAGAGCAGGCAAATGAAGAACAATTGATACCTCCGAGAAGAGACAGAACTTACGACCATCGACACCGACCTTGTTAGTATTTGAACAGTCGCCTTGCGCCACACTCACATCCCAATTATATATATATATATATATATATATATATATATATATATATATATATATATATATATATATATATATATATATATATATATATATATATATATATATATATATATTGTATAGTAGTACATAAAAAATATATAAATAACCGAGTACCAGACTAAATAAATACTTACAATATAACAATGGAGGCAAACCCAGTTCTCTTCAACATGGTCGCAATCAACACACTTCGCTCCCTGCTCAAAATTCACATTTTCGGGAATAGCATACAAAGATTCCAAGTGAGGACACCATTGCAATGGCACTACCGCAAACATTTCACCATCGACCAACGCTTGCATATTTTCCGATAAATAATCGACTAAGGTACTCGAGTTTTTTGCATCACTAGTACTTTCATTTTTTATGTCACTACTCCCAGCACTATTACTTTCATTGCTTTTAGAAGGACCGGGCTTATCATCTTCATCATCAGTGCCGCAATGGATTCCATCTGAACATTTCTGTCTATTACTAATGTTTAAACACGCCATTTTAGATTCTATTGAAGTATTGACATCACTCGTTAAGTTTAACCCTCTAGACGGCGCTGGGGGTTCCAGGACATTCTCTATGGGTAAAGCAATTTGGAATTTGAGACTTTTCCAATACTTTTTGTGTGTTTTGATAACATTATTTATTGTTTCGATGGCTGATGGTCGACAAATAGGCTTTGGCTCGTAATGCCGATGAATAGGATCGCCTAGTAAAGCCTTAGTGCACATTGTCATGGCGTATGATATGCTTCTTGTATTGTAGCCTCCTTCAAGACATAAAATTACCCTGCCGGCAGCTAATCCTTTGAGTAGATTTGTCATGAAACCATAACATTCGGGCGTTACATTGCATTCTAGAAAATAAAATAAAAAAACTATGTTGTAAAATAAAATAAAATAGCTTCACGCTGCCTCCCGCATATTTCGTTTTTTTGTTTGACGGCGGGTAGCTAATACTAGGTAAAATAAACTATTCTAAATTTTTCACCAATTTTCAAGATATTTCTAGTTGAGTGGCGGAACTTGAAATTGCTCTTTGTCTTGTCAAAACGAGAAAATAAAATAATATTTCATTAACGCAAGTGAGAATCGAACCCACAACAGTCGTGTTTAAATATATAATATGAATGAATAAAATAAAGCGTGGCATTGAGTTCCACCACTCAACACGCAATGCCTCCAGAACTCGGCGTTGTGCGCAAAATACAGCGTGCTGCTGACTTTTTTAAAATAAATAATTTAAAAAATCCATCATACGTCCAAGCGGATCTCCAACACATGCGTCAAAACCGGCAGAGATCAACACTAGTTCCGGATTGTATTCATATGCTATGGGCAGCACTACTTGCGTCATGGCAGCTAAATACTCCGTGTCGCCCATTCCTTTCTAAAAATCATATAGGTTATCTATAATATAATATAACTGTAGAAACTGAATGTTTGTTACACAAAATTTCAAAGCTACTGCACAGATAATTTTTTTTATCGTTTTGCTCTTAGGTTTTGGAAGGATTGAAGGTATAATTGATCTCAAGGACTGGAACACTGTTATGTAGAATCATTATAGGTTAGCTAAAAATAAATAAAAAATAAAGAGAAATAGAAGCCTAAGACTAGTTCAGCGCAACGAGCATAGAGAATTGAATAACTAAAAACAATATTGTAAACTCTGAAGCCAATAGTAGCGTAAGGGCACTCGCGGCGTGCGACTCGACGCGACAGGAGGTTCTTATCTTACTCGAGGAATTACTCCATCGCAACACGTAATGCCTCCAGAATTCGGTGGACGGTGGGGAATGAAAGCTTCTTAATAGGAACGGAGTGTCTTAACACTCAGGTTCCCTCTGTCTACCCTGCTATGTGCGCGATACACTGTGAATATAAAAAAAGATTGAGATGTTTATCTCATTCTTCACTTCATTCATTCATAGGAATGGTAAAGTGGTTACTCAACTGTAAAAACGATGGTTGTGCATTGTGAGTTTGATTCCTACTCTGGAAAATGATTCTATTTAAATGTTTTTTTTCCTTCTCTGGTGGACAAAGTTCGTCTAGAATGTCTAGAATGTCTAGAAAATTAGACGGTGCGTGGGGAACGAAGTGTCTCAACTTAACACTAGGTTTCTTTGAAGCATGGATCTGTTTTTTTTTTTAAATACCTCATTCCAGGGAATATTGATATTGAATCCTTCGCCGCGGCCCTTTCCAACGGACGAGAAGTCTGCGTCCTTTGAATTTGGGAAGAATTTACCGTTGTCGTATCGATGTATAGATATGTAAAGAATCTGCAATATATAAAATAAGAATTATGTTTTTAATTTAGAGATTAACATTTTATATATGTTTTGATTTTTGTTAATTTAGGATTTATAGTATTTACCATAATTTTTGGAATATTCTTATAATTTAAAATAGAGGAGAATAATGTTATGGACATAATATTAAACATATAAAAAAAATAAAATTAGTAGGATTTAAATCCGCGTCAAATAAAAACAAAAAATACGACGGCTATTATATTTTTTGAAAATTTTATTTTTAAAGAATTTTATTGATAGCTGTTTTGTGATATTTGTTATCTATGTTTTACCAGTAACATCAATTCCTTTACTTGCTGCTTGCTACGTTATACTAAGCACTAGTATGTTGATTCAGCCAGGCCGAATAAAAAACATGTCAAAACAAGTCTCAATTACACTAGGCCCATTTCCAAAATTTTTATGTCGAATACCAAATTCGACATAAAAATTTTGGATCTGTTACTGTTTTAAGTCAGATAATCGATAATTTCGGTTATTACCATCGTATAATACCATACCATACAGTACGATCGAGTCATGGTGACTGAAGTTAGCTGTAGAAGACTGCGTAGTATTTAATTTTAGGTTTTTTTAGTGATTATACAATTCTTAAGTTCAATGCCACGACACATCGGCATATATATTTAATTGAGCCTATTACCTGATCATCATCATAACAAATCCTCTGCGTCCCGTTCCCATGATGGACGTCCCAGTCAACAATCAATACACGTTTGATGCCATGTTGTATCGCATACTTAGCCGCCACCGCCACATTGTTGATCAGACAAAATCCACTCGGTGTCTCTTCATCCGCATGATGACCCGGAGGACGGATTATGCAGACTCCCGAACCAGCTATTTTTGATTTTATTGCATCTATCATCTGAAATATGTATAAATTAATAGATTAGTAGACGCTTTATTATATACAGGATAGAGTGTGAAGGTAATTCGCTTAGTGGGAATCGAACCAATTCATTCCACCATTCATAGTAATTATATTTATATATGTATATATGTATGGGTATGTATGTATGTGTGTATGTATATATATATTTATATATGTTTGTGTATGTATATTTATACAGTTTTAGTACATTCTAATTATAAATTTATAAACATATATACTATTCATGTAGTTTATTTTATTACAATTTATATTGTAGGATATTGTTGATTTAAATGATTGAGCACACCTACACAACTATCTCCCACACAACAAGGTTGGTTGGTAGCGAAAGCTTTTTAGCGTTAAGCCCGCCTTTTGTGCATTATTTTTTTTATTTCTAAAAATGTGTGCAATAAAGAATAAATAAATAAATAAATAAACCAACTACCATCGTGTTTACAATCGGACGTTATAAGTATATTAGTTAAAATAAAACTACCTGCAACACACAACCCGCTGCAACAGAAGCACTTTCTAAGGAATCGGGGTGAAAGTAAACCGAGTCGAATGCATCTTTTTGACTATGCAGATGTCTTAGCTTTGTACCAGATAATTCTTTTAGCCTGTAACGTGAATAAATATTTAAATATATATTATACTTTGTCAATTTTGTATAGTAAATTACTATAATTACTAACGAATAACTGTAAAACTATAAGGAGCAGTATAGAAAAAACTACATAAGGCATGCTTTTTATTGATTGTTTTAATACTTTTGTATTAAAAATAGCGAAATAAGTCATTTCACTGTTAGCACTTTTTAAAGAAAAATCTATATTGTAGTAAAAAGGTGAATGTAGCGGATTGAACCCACGCCTAACACTAACTAAGCGGCGCCAGTTCAAATGCCGGTACGTTTAAATTTTTAAATGGTTTCTACTAAAAGTATTCTTCTCGTTTAACTAAGAAATTATACTTAAAATGTTAAAACTATTTAAATCGTAACAGTGCAGTCGTGCAGCCCATAATATATTGAATATATACCTCTCTAAATGTTTGTGTGTATGCACAGCCAAAATTTCCTGATCTGTAACCACTCTGGCTTCTATTTGGTGCATTCTTTCTAATAGTCCAAACTCTCGGAACATTTCATAGATTCGCATTATTCGTTCAGGACACTCCGGGTGACCTCTGTAGGAGAAGATAAAATAAATTAGCTTCACGCTATATCCCGCACACAGCAGGGTAGGCAGGGGGAACCTAGTGTTAAGACACTACATTCCCCACTTTCTGCCGAATTTTGGGGGCATTGCGTGTTAAGTGGCAGAACTCAACGCCGCGCTTTGCCTCGACACCAGAGCGAAGAAATGGAAATATAAGTTTAAGTAAATATTTCATCTCCTCGAGTGGGGATCGAACCCACAACCAGTCGGTTTTACAGTCACACTTTGTGCCACTGCGCTACGACTGGCCTCTGTAGGAGAAGATATGTAATAAGATATTAATTATTTAGTTTTTTTAGGCGCTCTTCTCCATCGCGCATAAAGCAGCGTGTGAGTGACAACTCAACACCGCGCTTTGTCTTCTAGAATGAAAATGATTTATTCCCACTTTTATAGTCAGACGTTTGGCCGTTGTGCCACGACCGGTCGACGGCCTAATCAATTAAATATTTGACAGCAGACGTTCGACGACGTTCGTTTACGTTCAAAAAAATTTTTAAATTGTGACTAGAAAATTTAGATTTCTTAATAGCATATTTATAGAGATCGACGATACAATTAAACTCACGGTTCGCATATATTTTTATGTTTCAGCATTGCGAGATCGTACACAAAACATACTGGATGTTTCGCTGTTGATAGATCAGTAACTGTAACAAAAAATATTTTGATTATTCTTGTCATTTTATACTAATATTATAAAGTAAATAAATAAAATCAGCTTCACGCTGTATCCCGCACACAGCAGGGTAGGCAGAGGGAACTTAGTGAAAGACACTCCGTTCCCCACTTATTATATAGTAGAATTATATTAAACTGAGAAATTGAAAATATTTCTTTTCCCCGATATGAAATCGAGCGCATTATCACACATACACATAGACAGGCGGTCTCGCATATAATACCTGATTTTAAATAATCCAATTTCTTCGCAATCATTCGTTTCGTATCGTTATCTTGTATAGGATAGCAGTTTCTAGTCGCAAAGCTATCCGGTCTGGTCTCATCCCCCTCCCATTTCACCTCCACTTTATGTATCTCTACATCTTTGTTTTCCGGTACATTTATACTGTATGTAGGTTGATAGTTGTAGCATTGCCAGTGCTTTCTGTGTGCGTATATAACGTTGAGGATGGTTTCACGTATTCTGTAATAGAGTTTCGGACGATATAAATTTATTAGTTTCCGTAAGTACTATAAAAGAGCTGATCTAAACGGGCACATACAAATGAAATGTCTGTATCATGAAAATCTTTCTACAACCGTATATAAAAATTGTCGGGTTCCGTTTTTTATAAGAGATGTAATATAAACTAGTCCTACTCGCGGCACGGCTCGGCCAGGCGCAGCGCGGGCGGCGGCAGCAGCAGCGCGCGCAGCGAGTGCGCGGCCGCCTCCGCCAGCGCCGGCACGCAGTAGCCGCCCTCCAGCACCGCCGCCACGCGCGCGCACGCGCGCAGCACGTGCGCCAGCGACGCGTAGCACGCCGGCGTCACGCACATCTCGCCCTGAGGGTGCAATGCGGTATCATGTACAGACGAACGAAGTAGCGTGGACTGATGAAAATAATAATTAAGAATTTAACATTTATTTCATTTCTTTATATAAATATTATATAGTGAGAAACAATACAAATATAATATATACGAAAACAAACACCACACTACATTATATTTTTATTACATTATTAGAACCGTAAGTGGAGCAAAGATAAGAAAATGGTGTATTTTAGAATAAATTTATCTTGAGTATTATAATAATGACATATATATTATTATATTCAAGGTAATTTCATAAAGTAAATATTTAAAAGCATGTCACAAATTATATTTTATATTTATATTTCTCAGCTTCACACTGTATTCCGCACACAGCAGGGTAGGCAGAGGGAACCTAGTGTTAAGACACTCCATTCCCCTCTTTCTGACGAATTCTGGAGGCATTGCGTGTTAAGTGGCAGAACTCAAAGCCGCGCTTAGCCTCAACACCAGAGCGGAGAAATAGAAATATAAACTTAAGTAAATATTTCATCTACTCGAGTGGGGGATCGAACTCAATACCAGTCGGTTTTACAGTCACAATTCGTGCCACTGTGTCACGACTGGCTTCATATTTACCTTTGATTTTACTTTAAGGATTTAATTTTACACATAACACTTATGAGTACGTATTCACGTATTTGATTTGTAGATTGATTGTTCTGCTTAGTTTTAAACTAAAACTATGATTGTCATCAGTACATCATAAACATATTAAATATTGATATATTAAGTGAATTAGGTTGTTAAGTACGATAAAAAATTAAATTATTCGATTGCGATTAAATTTAAAACCAGTACGTTTACCATATTGTAAATATTTATAGAAAAGGCAAAAAATACATAGCGTCCCATAAAAAAATCTAAGTAATCCCAAAAGCATAAAAACATTACAACAAAAAAAACCTAGCGACTCCGAAAACCCGATCGTAACTCACTTTCTCGTCACCGAGTGCCGAGTCAAAGCCCGCGGACACTATAACCAGTTGTGGTGAATACTGAAATATATATAATATAATATAAATAAAATAGATAATAAAAAATTTGTAATACCTCCGGACAGCCGATGGCGGCGTCGTATCCCGCTGATATAAGGATCAGCTCCGGTTGGAACTGCAGGAAAATTGTGGGATATTACTTTTTCTAAATTTTATTCCCGCACATAATATAGGACAGGCATAGACAGAGGGAACCTAGCGTTACGACACTCCCCCACGTACCGCCCAATTGTCAAGACCTTGCTCATTGAGTGGCAGAGCTCAACGCCGCGCTATCTATACAATATATAATATAATTTATATTCGTTATAAATAAATCTGTGTGTGTTTTTGCTAAAAACGTAAATGCTGCCAAATATAAATCCAGTTACATAAGAAACTAAATTTACATTATCATAATAAAGAAACATCAAAATATTAATGGCATATACAAAAGTGTTATCTATATTTAATCTTCACATAAAATGCCATTAAAAATTATAGCTGTTGTTTTTACTCTATAATTGTGAATATACTACTGGTGTTTAAAAATAAAACAATAGGGTGAACCTAGTGTTAAGGCACTGTACTTTAGTGTTGTGATCGCATTCGCAGGGAAGCGGAGAGTTTTGATTGAGAGGTATAGAGAGCGGAGAGTTGTTCGTATTATATAACTTACCTCGATCGCCATGGGCAATAGCACTTGCAACCATATGGCCATATAGTCACTATCAGTCATGCCCGTCTTGTTGAGTGGTATGTTAAAGTTGTAGCCCTCGCCGCGGCCGTGGCCCGTATAGTGGAAGTCAGATTGACGAAGATTGGGCCAAAACGAGCCGTGCTCATAGCGATGTATTGAGAAATATACCACCCTGTATAAAAAAAAATATTAAAGAAAACTATTATATTTTTGAATTGCTTCACGCTGTGTGCCGCACATAGCGGGGTAGGCAAAAGGAACCCATAAGCTCCATTAACAACATATTTAGGAAAATGTCCAAATTTAAAATCGGCAATATTTCTGGTGTATATAAAAAACGGCAGCAAAAAGTAATACAGCCTTAAAATATGTATCTTTTACACTGAGCTATACAGAAATACAAATTAGTAATTAGTATTATATTAATACAAATAAAATATAGATATTTATTGATTATATATAAATTAAAAGACAACAACGTTACCTAGGATCGTCGTAAAACATTTGTTGTGTTGCTTGCCCGTGATGTACATCCCAGTCTACTATCAATATTCTGTACATAAAAAAATATTACATAGGTTAGTCCCAATTATTCTTAATTCACTTAAAGTATACTTTAAGTGAATAAGCCCAAAATGAAACCTTACCTTTGCAATCCACATTTATCAAGAGCATGTTTAGCGGCCAACGCTACGTTGTTATAAAAGCAGTATCCACAGGGCTCCGCCCTCATCGCGTGGTGTCCAGGAGGCCGGACGAACGCTACGCCGTTTTGTATTTCCCCTTTCACTATTCTATCAACCATGTCTATTGTTGAACCGGCAGCTATTAACGATAATTCGTGTGTGCTCTAAAATAAAATGCACGGTTTCTCTTTATTTAGTTATAATAAGATCGAATGATAAGTGTATTAGTAGATAATTGATAAAAAAGGAAGAACGAAAAAAATATTGTAGGATGTTGGCTCTAGTTACAAGCACGGGCTTGAGCTTATCAAATTCAAGGAACGTAACGTGAGCCTCTGCCTTAAAAAAAATTATTTATACATATCTCTACCAGTCCTATACCGGGTGGCAGCGACTGAACTACTTTTAGGCGAGCGACATACATATTATATAGGGTAAAATATTTCAAACCCGTACCTAAAAAAAATCAAGATTCGTTAACAGTTTAGATGTAGGGCTATTATTTCCTTTTTTTTTCAGGTTTACGCTGTATCCCGCACACAACAGGGTAGACAGAGGGAACCCAGTGTTAAGACACTCCGTTCCCCACTTTCTGCTGAATTCTGGAGCCATTACGTTTTGAGTGGTTCTACCACACAACACACAACGCCGCGCTTTGCCTCGACACCAGAGTGAAGAAATGGAAATATAAATTTAAGTAAATATTTCAACTCCTCGAGTGGGGATCGAACCCACAACCAGTCACTTTGTGCCCCTGCGCCACGACTGGCCTTATTATTTTCATTTTTTGGTTTTTATCCGTAATGTATTACATGTTACTGTGAGACAGTTATGAATACATACTAATAACGCCAACGCCTACTCCTACAAAAATATTAATTAACGTTCCATCTAACCCGATCTGTCAATTTTCATTCACAAAAAACATGCCAACCAAACGAGGCGGGGAAGGGAGGAACTCTCGTTCTATTTTACGCAATTACCTTTTTTTTTTTAAATAAACCTAGAAATTAAAATTTTTTGATGTGTCTGTTTACGTCATTCTTAATATAGATTGTATGGATTTCATGAGTAAATAATTTCTCTAAAACAACCAAAATAAAGTACATGGAAAAAATATTTATTATAATTTACATATTTGCCAATTTCTAAGTTTTATGTACAGAAAAAAAACTCACAGGATGTATGTATACAGCATCGTATTTAGATGACAGCTTCTCTAAATAATCTAAATCATTGTTTTGATGGGTTTTCTCAAGCATGTCGTACACTTCTTTGGAATGTAACATAGTTAGTTCTTCTACGGAGGCAGCTCTTGGTGGATATGACACACATTTATCTATTAAACCCATTTCTTCACACCTAAAAAAATCAAATCAAATCAGCTTCACGCTGTATCCCGCACACAGCAGGGTAGGCAGAGGGAACCTAGTGTTAAGACACTCCGTTCCCCACTTTCTGCCGAATTCTGGAGGCATTGCGTGTTGAGTGGCAGAACTCAACGCCGCGCTTAGCCTCGACACCAGAGCGAAGAAATGAAAATATAAATTTAAGTAAATATTTCGTCTCCTCGAGTGGGGATCGAACCCACAACCAGTCGGTTTCACAGTCACACTTCGTGCCGCTGCGCCAAGACCGGCCTCACCTAAAAAAATGATTTCCTTTAAAACCAAATACAATGCAGACTGTAATGAATGTCAGTGGCACATCATTAAACTTTAACATGACGGTTGTGAGTTCATTTTCTACTTGGGGAAAGAATTTATTTTCATTTACTTCCAGGTGATCATAGATAATTGCCTAGCGTCAAGAGATATATTCAAGAAAACCTGGTAGTATAAAAATATAATATATATTTTTAGCTTTACTCTGTATTTTGGACACAGCAAGGTAGGCAGAGAGAATCTAGTAACCTAGCTTCCGCCGAAATTAAGAGGCGTATTGAGTGGCGGTGCTGAATGCCGCGCCTATAACTTGGTACCAGAGCGAAGAAATGAAAGTATTAAAAAATAATAATTTACACACGCTTACACATGCTTGTACTCTTGCGCCACGATGGATATATAAAAAGTTACAATAATTAATATTAAGTGATTGTTTAGTATATAAACTGTTAGGTAATCAATATTTACCTATTTATTACACCAATAAGCCTTTCAGGGCATTCAGGATAATTATCATCCCACAAACATTTATGCTCTGACATACGCGGCTCTGTTACAAATCCTGTTGCACCTTTTACTTTTTCCTTTGACTCCATGGCCTTAAACAAAATGAGAAATGAGAGTGAGGGTGGGAACAGGGTGTAGAGCTAAGGGTCTAGGACTTGCAATAGATGCGAAAACTAAAAGGTCCAATTAACAACCGACTTTGCTGTCTAAGCTTTTCCAATACTTGTACCAAATTTGAAACGATTTTTATTGATTTTTAGTTTCCTTGGAAATAAATATATTCTAGAATTATATATATGTATCTAAATAAAAATGTTTTATTTATAATTATCTACCCTAAACAAAAATTGATAATTAACTACTAGTTATTTGTTTTGTAAATTTTATATGAAGTATATGTTATTAAATTTATTAAACAATAAATGCAATTCAATAGAAAATTTATACACTATTGAATGTTTATTGTTAAGAATAAATACTTACAATTTTATAATGGTCTTGTAAAACTGTCTCAATATGTTGTTTCCTCTTTTGCTGTGCTTTCTTTTTAGCAGCTATCACCAAAGCAGACGGCTAGAAAATGGGATATATAAATCAACTCTCATTAACATTCCATTTTTATCACTTAGATAAAATATCATTATCCACTTAAGTCTTTGTATGCACAAAATAAATATACATATAATTCACAATAAACGTAGTTAGTAACATGTGATAATAAAAATTATCTAACATTTTGTTTATCTATATACATATATAAAAGAACATGTCCGACTGACTGAGGTAAGACGCACGCACAGCTGTAACCACTGTGCGTAGAAACATGAAATTTGGACAGATATTTATTTTTGTAATCTTTTTGAATATGAAGTCATTATGAAGGGATTTTGAAAAATGTTAACCCTAAATTTTATTAAAATTTTAAGTTCAGACTGTTAAAAATATTTTATTGAACATATATTTTTTGGTATTTTAGAATTCACCCCTAATGATGCAAATAAGCAAGCAAAGCTGTGCATGCCTACTAGTATTTTTATAAAGCAATTGTGGTTTAGACACATGGTGTCTTGCTGTAAACATGATAACTGTGAGTTTAATTTCTTCTGAAGGGAATTAATTATATTCGTTTTCTTATTGAGGTAACAAAACAAAGGGTGGTTTAGATTCCACCACTTAACATACGAGTGGTAAATGGGGTAAGGAGTATCACAGAATTATTTTTTATCTACCTTAGCTTATTTAGTTTTTAATTTATTACAATGATTTAAGGTTGAAATTGAAATCATAGGTTAGAGATTTATTAGAATATTTTTTTAACATATTCATGTTAGTTATCAATAATAAATCTACAAATATACATATAGTATATTATATATTTTTTTTAATTCACATTTATCCTACTATAAAGTAATATTATACTTTTAGCATCACCCTATATCCCGTACAAAGCAGGGTATTCAGAGGGAATCTAATGCTAAGACACTCTATGCCCTATTTTTCGCCCAATTCTGAAGGCATTATATGTTAAGTGGTGGAACGCAACACAGCTTTTTTCCATACATAAAAAAATGATATTGGAACAAGTGGACGACGTGGATATACCAATTAGGAAGTATGTTTATTTTTTTCATTATTAAAGTGTTAATCCACACTTAGAAAAAAAATGCTTATTTAGAAAACATATAAAAAATTGAATGTAGCAGGACTCAAACCCAGAGCGGTTCCTGTAAACTGACCAGGCGCTCTAACCACTATTTTATTTCAAATAAACTTTACAAAGCATATAATTATAAAATTAAGATTATGCAGAAATATGTAAGTGGGTGTTGCAGTATTATTCAAAAAACATATATGTACATTACATTAAATAAAACATCCTTGTTTTGCAATCAAACTTTTTTTGAGTTTAAGACTATCTTGACTTTTGTATGGCATTGATGTTATCATGGTACGTGTTAGAATGGAGATTGCGAAGTGATTAGTGCTAAACTGGAACATTTAGAATGCTATAATCTAATAAAGGAACAGATCTGGGCATTGGAGTGTGAATATTGAAAAGCTAAGGAAGTGCACAAGACAATAATATATAATTAAGAAAGTAATATAAAATTATTAAATATAAGGCAACTATTTCTTCAAACTCCCTTGTGACAATGAAACTTGTTACTAATTTGTAATATTTTTGTATAATATATTCAGACTACTGTAAAGCCATGTTCCTATATAGCTAAAGCACCAAAATCATCATAGATTAAGTGGGTCAATAGGTTAAATAATACGGATTTCTCACTTTAGCGCCGGCGGACATAGCACGTGTTTGGATTTTAGCCTTCCTCGCTCCATTCCTAGTAATAACAGAAGATGGAGGCGTTTTTTTTTACTTCACCGGCGGAACGGCGTACCAAAGGTGTCGAGTCAGCCTAAAATTTTGCGTTAATATATGAACAAATTCCACTAAAACTTAGAAATCTTAAGTTTATAATTCAAAGTACTAACCATCGTTACAATTAGGAAGGCTAATCTATTAAGGCGTCAAACCACAGTAATTTTATATTGTAAACTATTTAAAATAAATTAACACACACGTTCATTGTTTAATGTAAATAAAAAACACTGAACACCTTTGAGAATAATACTGACTTTGACATTTTGATTTTTGTATAAGGTTGCATGCAATGACATTTGACGTTTGACATAAGAACTAGAATAATGGCACGCTCGAAACACCATAAACAAAGAAATCAATCAACTAGTACTAGAATAGTAAATGCAAACGATCTTGCAGGATAAGCATAGAAAATCCACATTGGCTTCCTTAGTTCTTGGATCGAATCAGTACCATATCCATCATTTTAAAAACTAAACCATAAAATCTTTGTAGTACGTACAGTGATAAATAAGATCGATTCACGGTTGGCACTGAGCTTAATCAACATTACTTTAACACTGTAACTGTAACATGTACATATAGTCATAACGCAAATGGTTAATTACTCTTAAGCACGATACAGTTCTTACAAAATCAACCACACACATATATTATAGAAAAGAAATACAAATTTGGAAGGAAATACTAAAGAAAATAATGGACGTAAAGTAACAAAAGCACATCGAGTGGCAAACCTCGACCGTTATAATTATTTCATGCCATTGATTAGGAGATGCAACAAATTCATAGAGGTTCAGTCGACGGCTTTCATTTATAAATAAACTAAATAAATAATACTTATTATATTACATTTTCTTGAAAATAATATTAGATATAAGGTTATCCTTTGCCAGAAAGTAAGTATGTTTAAACCCCTGCCAGACTATTCTAAATCCTAAGATATAAGCGCCTACGAATGTATTCGGAGCAAATATCGGTAGACCAGTCGTGGCGCAAGGGTACAAAGTGTGACTATAAAATCGATCAATAATTGTGAGTTCGATCCTCACGCGGAAAGATGATTTATATCAGGCAACTATTTCTTCAAACTCCCTTGTGACAATGAAACTTGTTACTAATTTGTAATATTTTTGTATAATATATTCAGACTACTGTAAAGCCATGTTCCTATATAGCTAAAGCACCAAAATCATCATAGATTAAGTGGGTCAATAGGTTAAATAATACGGATTTCTCACTTTAGCGCCGGCGGACATAGCACGTGTTTGGATTTTAGCCTTCCTCGCTCCATTCCTAGTAATAACAGAAGATGGAGGCGTTTTTTTTACTTCACCGGCGGAACGGCGTACCAAAGGTGTCGAGTCAGCCTAAAATTTTGCGTTAATATATGAACAAATTCCACTAAAACTTAGAAATCTTAAGTTTATAATTCAAAGTACTAACCATCGTTACAATTAGGAAGGCTAATCTATTAAGGCGTCAAACCACAGTAATTTTATATTGTAAACTATTTAAAATAAATTAACACACACGTTCATTGTTTAATGTAAATAAAAAACACTGAACACCTTTGAGAATAATACTGACTTTGACATTTTGATTTTTGTATAAGGTTGCATGCAATGACATTTGACGTTTGACATAAGAACTAGAATAATGGCACGCTCGAAACACCATAAACAAACAAATCAATCAACTAGTACTAGAATAGTAAATGCAAACGATCTTGCAGGATAAGCATAGAAAATCCACATTGGCTTCCTTAGTTCTTGGATCGAATCAGTACCATATCCATCATTTTAAAAACTAAACCATAAAATCTCTGTAGTACGTACAGTGATAAATAAGATCGATTCACGGTTGGCACTGAGCTTAATCAACATTACTTTAACACTGTAACTGTAACATGTACATATAGTCATAACGCAAATGGTTAATTACTCTTAAGCACGATACAGTTCTTACTACATCGTGCATATACATTATAGAAAAGAAATACAAATTTGGAAGGAAATACTAAAGAAAATAATGGACGTAAAGTAACAAAAGCACATCGAGTGGCAAACCTCGACCGTTATAATTATTTCATGCCATTGATTAGGAGATGCAACAAATTCATAGAAGTTCAGTCGACGGCTTTCATTTATAAATAAACTAAATAAATAATACTTATTATATTACATTTTCTTGAAAATAATATTAGATATAAGGTTATCCTTTGCCAGAAAGTAAGTATAGTTTAAACCCCTGCCAGACTATTCTAAATCCTAAGATATAAGCGCCTACGAATGTATTCGGAGCAAATATCGGTAGACCAGTCGTGGCGCAAGGGTACAAAGTGTGACTATAAAATCGATCAATAATTGTGAGTTCGATCCTCACGCGGAAAGATGAAATATTTATAAAATTTAATATTTCCGTTTCTGGTGTCGATGCAAAACGCGGCAATGTCTCTAGAATTCGGCGGAAACTGAGGAACGGAGTGTCTTAACACTAGATTCCCTCTGCCTACCCTGCTGAGTGTGAAATACAGCGTGAAGCTGATTTTTTTTATTTTATTTCATATGCAGTGGTAGGTTAAAATCATTAATATGTTTAATGTGTGACTAGTTAGCCATATTTTTTTTAAATGGCTAATTAGTCACGCTAGCAAATAAAAATATATTTATACTAAAAAAATGAAAATGGTGCAAAAATATGTTTTTACTATTTAGACCAATTTTAATTATGTTAGTTAGCATAGATGTGAAAAGAATTTATTAATTTTGTGCTTCCATTTAATCGTTACATATGATAATTTGTCTGTTGTGACTATCAAAGTCAAAATGTCAATTTACGAACAACACAAATATTTAATTGATTCCCATTGGAGTTTGGAGTTTTGTTATCTTTTATCAATGAGTTTTATTTAATTTATCATTCCACTCTTATCAGACAAAAACGGCGCGAAGATAACATGTTTTTAAAACAAGAATTTTTTAAAGCAATATTGTTTAAAAATCCTGTAAAACTACCTTTATCATATTGGATATTAGTTTGTATTAGACTTTTATTAACTCTACTTCCTCAAAGAGGATACATTCATCCCGATGAATATTTTCAAAATATAGAAATCATAGCGGGTCTGTAAATGGGAAAAAAAAATTAATCAAGCATTTAATCTCGTTATACTTCATATTTTAACATAATATTTTTTTCAGGAGACATTTTTATGATTGATGTAGCCAGAACCTGGGAATTTAATCCTAAATTTCCTATAAGGAATATTTTTGTACCTAAAATTATTTTCGGGCCACCTCTTAACTTTATACGCTTGGCTAACCCATATGCAAAACACTATTTGAATATTGATCTTAAAACACCATATTATTTGCTTGTTATACCAAGAGTATTTATCTGCTTACTTTCTTTTATTAATGATTATTGTTTATATAAAATATGCACTTTGTATGGTCAAAATTTTAAGAATAGGCTTAAATTATTTGCTAGCTCTTATGTAGTACTTGTATATTGTTGCAGAAGCTTTTCTAATTCTTTTGAAATGATATTCTTTGCAATACTGCTGTTGTTAGTTGCTGAATGTATGCACAAATCAGATAAGGTAATCTATCATAACGAATATTTAAATGAAAAATATAATCAAGCTAAAAGTCCCGTAGAAAGAGTAAAGATTTTTAAGCTTCAAACACATTTACCAGACGTTTCATTACACAGAGTTGTCTTAATTGCAACTGTGGTAGTAATAGGTATTTTTAACCGTCCAACATTTGTTGGTTTTGCTTTTCCTCCTATTTTCTTTTGGTTACAAAGAGGTTTGGGCTCCAAAGTAGTTGGGTTTAAGGACTTTCACTATAGAATTTTCACATTAATTCTTTGTGGAATACCTATTACATTACTACTTATAATAATAGATTCTGGATACTATGGATACTTAACAATGGCTGATATTGAATCTATTAAAGTAACTTGGGATAACTGGGTTGTTACACCATTAAATTTTCTAAGATATAATTCAGACACAAAGAATCTCACTGAACATGGACTACATCCACGCTGGCTTCACATTGCTGTAAATGTGCCACTTCTGTTTAGTGTTTTGGGAATAATAGCCATTTTCATATTATCTATACAAACTTACAGGTAATGTATAATATTTTTTTATTCTTGAATACCCCCTGGCACGTTTCTTGCTTTGGTCAGAATGGCTTAAAAGAAAAAGTAAATATTCCACATTATTTATTTAGTTTATATTTAATGGTAATTTGTTTATAAATTTACATTTCTATTTCAGATTTACCCGTGGACAATATACCAAGCTACCAAGGATTCAAAGCATTACAGGACTCATGCTCTTCTCGCTAGTGGTGCCTGTTGCATTACTATCATTATTTCCTCACCAAGAAGCTCGTTTCATCATACCTGTGCTAATACCACTAGTATATTTATATGGTAACAATTTATACCCCAACGAAAGTGATTTACCAAGTTTTAAACATTTAAAAAATTGCCTCCGCCTCATTTGGTATGTTTCTAACATAATTTTGACAATATTTTTTGGTTTTATGCACCAAGGTGGTTTATATCCATTCACGAAAGATCTCCATAGAGAAATTAAAAATAATTATGGGTCACACATGCATGTTATTACCACTCATAGTTATAGCATTCCGACATTTTTACTACAATTAGAAAGTACATCAAAAATCTATAAAGATAAAAAATCGGGCTATAATTACCGACTTGCTCCAACAACTTTTCTCCATAAATATGGATCGATGCCAATGAAGGAACTTTTTGTTAAAGTGGATGATGTTTTAGTTAATGCTGAACGGTTGTTACATAAGCACAAAAGACAGTATAACTTTTATATTGCGTCCCCGTGTTCTTTAGATATTCAAATAAAGGAAGAGGCCGCTAAATATAATTATATTAATTTAGTAGAGGATTTTACGTACTACCCTCATTTTTGTTCGGAAGCATTACCGTCGTTTCCAGATAGACATGATCAGTTTTGTTCTGAGAATAAAACAATAAAAGCAAATGAATCTCAAGCTGTCGATTTAACAATGTTTGAAAGAATCTCATGTTATTTAAAAAAATTCTGCCTCCGAGTGTACAAAGTGAGCCCGTCGTCGAAAATACATACGGACGATTAGTATTCGGCCTTTGCCATTTTTTTATTCGTGGCCATATATTTGGGTTTGATATTATTTTTATTATAATAATACTTTTATTTCGGTAATCTTATTGCGTTTGTAAGTCATTATACGGTTAATCATATAAGTTATGGCATAACTTGTAATAATTTGAGTTTTGTTTATAGATTAGGTAAGCGAACACTGATACTGAGTAGGTATAAATAATAGCAGCGCTGGAATATATTTGTAATATTGCTAACACTGCCATATTTTAATAATGTTTAATTCAATATATATATATATATAGATATTGTACATATTTAGTGCCATAGAGATATTAAAAAAGTAGATCTGAAAGTTAATGTAAGTTAACAGTCCGCAATAATCGCGAATTTACAGTCGGACGATGATCTGTAGCCGCTCTATATTTAACCATTTTGAAGTTTTGTGTATTGTCCAAAAAAAAATCCTTAAATCAAACAGCTAATTTTATGGCTTCATGTTAAAATAACATAGACATTCAAGTAATGCCTTTAAGGCATTAAAAACTGGTCAAATAATATTATTTTTATATTGTTATTTTTACTATTCTCTAAATAAAAAAAAATTACCTCAAAATAATAAGAGCCCAGTCGTGGCGCACAAGCGTGAGCCTGTAAACGCAACAGATTGTGGGTTTGATTCCAGTCGAGGAAATGAAATATTTAATATTTTCATTTCTTCTGCCTGGTGCCTCTTTGGTGATCTATAATCGGCGGGAAATGGGGAGAAGAATATGTTAACACTAGGCTCCCTCTGTCTGTTACATACTCACACAAACTGTTACAAGCTAAAATGAAACAATGTATTTTTTTGTTTATTACATTGTTTTTGCTTACATTGCTATATAAAAACTATATTCACATAAATCTTTTTAATATAATGAAATATACATATATGTATATACATGTGATTTTATATTGCACAATTTTTTAAGCGAAAGTGATTTTACTGGAACAAAATTTTTATGCAGAGACCGTATACACAATCTGTGAAAATTCTATCAAATAACTTTTCTGTAAATAATTTCCTTTGAGTGCGATTAATATAATTATGATATAAAATACTGTTTACAATAATATCAGACAATGCAGAGTATAAACATTCCACAGAATTGATCACCAAGAATTTGCTTTACTTGTTCTAGTGCATTGAAACTTAATAACAATTATTAAATGTCGTTAGGTTATAATAATATATAATGTACCTCTAAATATTACAACGTGTTATTTTTATATCTGTTGTGGCATATTGTGGTTTTATTTGTATGTTTTTATTGTTATTTTTATTGAAAATCTGTAAATTTGCCTTTGAATTACGTAATAAGTTAGTTTTGTGTTTAAAAAATTGTATACAGGGTGGAAGCGTCAGCGCTTCTATTACGGGAACAGCACATAGGGTAAAATATTTTAAAGCCGTACCTAAAGAAAATGATAAAGATACCACAACAGTTTCGACGTAGGATTTGCTTTTTACATCACGGTGTATATTCATACCTGTATTTCGTGAGACGCAGTTGCGTATACCAATAACGTAAACATAATATTAATATTATGCTGATTATAATCAGCATTGAACTTTAGATTAGTAAAAACTGTGGTTTCATTTAAAGTGGTGCTGACAAAAAAACTCTGTATACGTATGTATTATTTTTTTTAATACTGTATAAATTATGTAGGCATCATTGGTAGTAAAGGACCCTAATAAGATCTCTTTGTCTATCCCTGGATTGTTGAATCTTAATCGTTTTTTTTAAATGCTATATTTTCATGAAGAGACTTAATTCACTATCTTTCTCTCACTATCCATATCACTTTACGGAAATATTCCGTCTTATTGTTTTTATTGAATAAAAAGAGCTTCACGCTGTATCACGCACACAGCAGGGTAGGCAGAGAGATCTAAGAGATAGTTTTAAGACACTCCGATCGCCACATTGTCTTTATTGACATAGCATATTATAAGTTATTTTTATTTATTATTAAATGTGAAACGTTAGTACATGATAAATTTATATCATTAATCATTAAATAAAAAAGGTAAAGTGTTAAAAAAATATTCTGCCAATATTACTTAACTTTACTTTATTAATTGACTTTTTTATACATTTACTGTGAAATCTTATTTATTATTTAACTTTATTGCAAATTAGGATTGTACAATTTAAGATCACTTTTATAACATTACAAACCTTTTTGGTTTTTTAGATGTTATATGTATTGTTGTTCTTTTATTAATTTTTAAATTAAAAAAAAACTTTTAATTGTAATACTTATATATATTTTAAGTTTAAGCTAATTTATTGTTTATTATAAATTGTAATTCATATTTACCTCCTATTTCCGATCCGGAAATTGGCACGGCACTATCGGTAGGTGATTCCGACTCGCACTTGACCGGCTTTTTATTTCATATTATTTTATTGTCATCGCTCATTGATGAGATGCAAAATTTCACATTAATCAGGGGTTTTGTTTGTCAAATTCATTACGTTAAAAGTTACCATATGTTATGCTAAGCTAAATAATAGCTGTTAAATGTATAATCGGTAAATAGTTTTGGACTTATTTAAATTATTTAACGCTTAAATTTGGAAATAAAATCGATGAATTCAACTCAAATTCAAAATTTTCAATATATTCATTTAGTAAATGCTATATAAATAAATGATATGACTAAAAACACTTTTACTTTCCGACCTAAGTAATTCCCAATTTAAAAGTTAAAAAATAAATAAATCAGCTTCACGCTGTATCCCGCACACAGCAGGGTAGGCAGAGGGAACCTAGTGTACACGCTGTTCCCTACTTTCTGCGGAATTCTGTAGGCATTGCGTGCTGTGTAGTGAAACTCAACGCCGCACTTTGCCTCGACACCAGAGCGAAGAAATGGAAATGTAAGTTTAAGTAAATATTTCATCTCGAGTGAGGATCGAACCCACAACTAGTCGATTTTACAGTCACACTTCGTGCCTCTGCGCCACGACTGGCCTCAAGTTGAAAGTTTCTTTTAAATAAAAGATATAATTTGGATAGTATCCTACGGTGTATATTATTTTTCAAATTAGTAATGAAATAAATAAGATTATTTAATCATTCATTAAAATAATTAATATCTACTTTATATATTAATGATTATCTATTAAAAAATTATCTTCAGATGTAGTATATGTATACCTACAAATATTATTATCATTTATTTATCTATCTTTTCCTACTTGAATATATATTTATTGTATATATGTATGGTTTTATATATGCATTATATATGTATGATATGTATTGTATGCATAGGTCTTATATGATAATATGTATATGTATGTATGTGTGTATGTATGTATACGTATATGTGTATGTATGTATATATATATGTATATGTGTGTGTATATATATACATATATATTTATTATATTTATTCACGTCGCTTTGCACCACATTATGCCCTCACTTTTGATCTATCCTATCTTCACATTGGTTGCCTGGAAGAGATCACTTTTAGTGATAAGGCCGCCTTTGTATATATTTTATTCTAAAAACTGATGTAATCAATCCTGTATAAATGTGCAATAAAGACTTTTTATCTTATCTTATCTAAAGAATAGAGGCCAGTCGTAGTTCGACAAACTTGCGACTCTAAGCGCAACAGATTGTAGGTTTGATTCCTACTCAAGGAAATGATATAAATTAATTTTGTTATTTTACCGTTTTGGTAAACTAGCAAAACGCGGCGTTGAGTTTTGTTACTCAATACACAATGTCACATATTAAAGACATATCATGGGATGACTGGTTTTACTTAATTAAAACATTTGCTAGACATTTTAAATTATGAGAATGCCAACATTGGCAGAATATTTACCTTTTCTTAAAATTATATGACACAATGCTTTCAGAATTCAAGGGACAATGAGGTAAGGAAAGTGTCTTAATGGGAACGGAGTGTCTTAACACTAAATTACCAGGTTCCCCAGACTTGAATCTAAAATAAATCTGTAAGAGAATTTTAATAAGTTTATTGTTTTAATTTTTATTTGTGATTGATTGATTGATTAATTTCTTCATTTCTGGCGTTACAATTAAACTTAATTCACTCATTTAATCAGTATTTGTATTTTATGTGGTGTTTGTGATAAATATGTTTTTAAACGAAAAATGGATGCCAATACTGTTGGTTGGTTGGTTTCTCTTAATATGGCGTTCCGAGCGTGCCAGTTGAGCACAAAATCACTTCGCCAATGTCATGTTGAATGGAGAACACACGATGCCAATACTGTCAAATGTGAATAACCACCACCACACAGACAGTGCTTGTTTTGTTTGACATTTAACATAATATTGTATTGAGTGTCAAACATATTTCCATAAAATAATTTATTAAAAAATATAATTTGGTAAAATGACCAGTAACTACGAAGACAACGTTAGAACGTCTCTCGGCTTGTGTCTAAGAATTGTAAAATATTACGAATGGCTATTAGATCTATATGTTTTGGTAAATATTATATTTTTCTTACATTTTCATAAAAATATGTTGCAACATAACTAATGATGTATGTGCATAAGTTTTATTAATTATTAATTTTCAAAAATAACCTTACAGGATTTCTTAATAGACAATCATTGGACGAAGCTGCCCATCTTGTGGCAAGATTGTTTTGGCAAAATGGATCCACAAGACTTGGGCAATATTATTGCTGGTAAACAAACAAAGCATATGTTACCACTTTCTTTTTTGTCTTTATTGAGGGTTATTTCTACTTTGAGTATACCAAGGCAATCTACATATACAGAAGATAAAGAAGTTGAGAATGTTTCTAAATATGCTACCATTAATCACCCAAAACTGAAAAATCTATTTTTGAAACATGTAAAACTAAAAAAAAGACATGAAATAAGTTTAATGTCAGATTTTGTTTGTGAAATTGCAAATAAATGTAAATGTGATAGAGTACTAGATTTTGGATCTGGCTTAGGACATCTTGTGAGAATATTGAGTTACAAATATAATATAGTAACAGCAGGCATTGAAATGCAAACTTTATTATCAGAGGAAGCTAGGTATGTTGGTATGTATGCTTAAAAACATTATTAAATTTTATGTTCTTAATAAATAAACTATATTCAAAACCCAAATAACCAGACTAATTGTGCTTAAAGAAGGAAAATGACATTTCTATATTGGTTAACAATGGGTTTTTTTTTAATTATTATGCATTTGTTTTTTTTTATTTCAGGAAACTTGACCTGGAGCTAGAATATACTGTCAAAAAATATGTTTCAGAGGAATCCATGTCCAAAATGCAAAGACCAATACACCACAACATAGTTTTGTCTTCACTAGCTCAATTAAATAGGCTGAAATTAGCTGAAAATATGGATCATTATGGTCTTATTGGCTTGCACCCCTGTGGAGACCTTGGCCCTTTGTTAATACAGCATTTTGTTACTTCAGATAGAGTGAAATTTATTTGTGTTGTTGGCTGCTGTTATATGAAACTGTCAAACACTGGATATCCAATGAGTGACTATGCTAAAAGAAAAGATAGTTCATTATCATATGTCAGTAGAGAGATAGCGTGCCATGCTATTGAAACATACACAAAGAAGTTGTGTAAAGGAGATTACAAGGACTTAAAAGTATGATACTTTCATGTAATTTTAAAATAAAAAATAACCTTAGAAGTTATTTTTTTTCTGTTATCCAAGGAAATCTAGATGTTACTATTTGATACTAATTTTTGCTTGGTATTAACATACAAAAACCAAGTAAAAATTGGTTTGAATGAATTTAATTTAAAAAAAATGTATCGTTACAGTGGGACTGACAGACAGATGGACAAAAATGTGACCCTAGAAGGGTTCTTAATTGTTTTTAAATTTTGGTATTAAACCATAAAAATAGAGTATATAACACAAACATTATATAGGTGTTTTCGTAGTTTTACCACCAAACAAAAATTATTTCTCTCAACATATAAGATGAAGATAGGTAACCAAGTTTTTTGTGTTATTATATTATAGATTTTTATGTATATTACATAAGTGATAAATAAGGAATAATTTTTTAAGGTACATGCTTATAGGGCAGCACTAGAAAAGTTGTTGGTGCAATTGGATCCTCGCTTAAGACATTTGCCAATAAGGAGTGTTAAGCACACCCCTGACATGACATTTGAAAGGTTAGTCTAGTAATGTATAATACTTAATACTTAGTTATATATTTATTTTCCTAGAAATATTTTAGAAAGATAAAGGGATTTGAAAAAATATATTTGTTTGTTCTTGACAATTGCTGATTGTACATTTTAAGAAATTATAATTAAAATGTAAATAGTAGTAGGTATGTAAGATTGAGTGAGTTCATTGTGGTAACTGTGTTAAACACAGTTGCTATAATCACAGTTGTTGTCACTCGACACACAATGTTTGAAATAGGTGGGTAGGGAGAAATATTTTAATCTTAAGTTCCCTCTCTCTGCCATCAGGGTACATGTCCGGGATAAAGTGTAAACTGCTATATTATTCAAACTATAAATTCACAATTTCTTTTTCTAGCTATTGTACTGCAGCTCTTGAGAAATTATCATATGAATATAAAAAAATATATTGTAAAAGTGTAGAAGAAGACCTAAAGGAATGGAAGAAAGTGGTGGTTCTATATACACTAAGGCTTATGATGGCTCCACTTGTGGAAACCATTATTTTATTAGACAGAATATTGTACATCTTAGAAAATGGTATGTATATAACTTTAATAAATAAATTGTAATATGTCTTTGTTAATAAGCTATTTAGAAGTAATTTATGCAAATTAAACAATGTCCTGTTTGTTATAATATGTTAAAATATATATATTGTTGGATATCAGAAGCGGTTAACGTTTTTTAAAAACAAATTATTTCTAAATTATTTGCATCTGGGCTGCGCCCAATGGTCGTTAGGTTCTTCGCCCATGATAATTAAAAAAATAATGAATTTCATATAGACATTTAATAGAAGAAACAAAATACATCAAATACATTTATCATAAATAACATTCACAATTTACACCACTTATATACAGATATACACAATAATGACTCCATTAAAACTCTTTATGTGGAATATAGAGGCTAGACAAATTATTTTAGTTTTTCAAACTATTTGATGAAAAATATTGACCTTTAATTTGGTTGCTTTACTAATTTTAATTGATAAAAGTATGTTTATTATAACATATTCTTTTGAAGCAATTTTTTTGTTATTCTATTAGCTGCCACATTTTATATAGAATGACTATTTCTAAAACTCGTTAACTAGTATAAAACTTCAGCAAGTTTACATAAGTAATTTTAAACTTTATTATATTTTAAATATTTATATTTTGAATGAAATATTTTTTATTATTTTTATATGAATATCATTTTTAACAGTGGTTCCTTATAAGCAAAATACTTATCCACCTCTGTCCTCTATATTCCACGCTCACTACAAAGAAAGCTATTAAAATAATTTTGTATAAATAAAAGTAATCTTTGGCACATAAATAATACTAATAATCTTCTTAAAACTAAAAACATGTCCGTTTGGTCGGTTAGCCATATGTCGATTTTATTTTACCGTCTTATTTTGTTCTTTTGCTTATTTTGGAAGTCGTGGGGCTGCGCGGAATTGAATTCCACCACACATCGCGAATGTCTTGAACATTAGGCGGAAAGTGGAGAACGAAATCTTAACAGTGTTGTGTGTCTTAAGAGTATGTAGTTCTACTCTTGCTAAATGAGGAAAAGAAATATAAAGTTTTATTAATATTTCAGGTATATCCTGTGCAATCTATCCTGTGTTTGATCCTAAGATATCTCCACGTAATCATATCATAGTGGGAAGAAAAACTTAATTTCAGTTTGTTTTAAATAAAATTATATAAATATATAAGTTATGTTCTCAGCTTTCGCTGTATCCCGCATGGAGGAGACAGACGGAGCCTAATATTAAGATACTCCGCTCCTCACTAAAAATAAACTTTGCTATAAGTGAAGTAATAAAAATGTAATATGATCTTTTAATAAATAATTTAATTTCATGTCTATTGTTTTATTACTTATGGAGATACAAGATAAATATTTTTATATATATCATTATTATATAATTGAGTAGGTTTTTAAGACAAAACTTATGATATTTCACAAAAAAAAATTAGGAGTAGAAAAAGTAAAAGAATTAGTATCAGCGAGAAGTATAACGAATTTTTTTATTATCTTTTTAGAGACCTTGTTCATTGGAGCTAAAAAGGATCTATCTACTAAATAAATAACTATTAGGGTACTGACAATGGTGTTGTGTGGATATGCTACTTAATATTCATATTATATTCAATATTTATTTCAAATAAATATATTTTATATATTGAAGAGAATTTATTTACATTATAAATTATTTCACATTACCGTGTCTCTATAAGCGCCAATGGCGCGAGATGTTGAATCCAAATTATTTGGAAGAATATGTACAGCGCAATTACAAAAAAATTGTTTATTAAAAACTAAATTAATCTGAATATACTGAAGTTTCGGTTATAGAGGTCGGATTTCCGGATGACATTTTTTTTGTTTATACATTAACATGATTTAAGGTATTTCAGCTCGTATAAAAATCTAAGTTTTAAGTGTTTTGATTTATTTCAGTAATTATAATGACAAATGTATGTAAAATTTTGTATACAACTGCCGTTGATGCTTTGCGTAAATTGGCGGTGTCTAATTATTTACAATAATGTATACTAAATTGATGTCACGACTCTAAAAAAAAAACAGGTAGTTAATCTTTTTATATCGATTGTTAAAAAATATATTTTTCGTCACAAAACTCCGAAGGAGTCTAAGGTCTACACAAAGTTATATATGTAACGTTATTAAAATTAACAATGAACGTTTTGCTAATTTTTTTCCGAGTGCACAATGCGTAAAATTTCAGAAAAGCTAACTTCAAAGCGTCCATGACTCGTCGACCGTACTGTGCGATATTTAATTAGACACCACCAATACAGTAAATATAATTATTTCAACAACAATCTTACCTGGATACACATTACGAACAAACAAACATTAACATAACAATATAGTGATCGGGACCAGGCATCAGGCTGTAGGCGGGAGCATAGGCGCGGGCTCGTCTTCCGAGTCGTCGGACTGCACGCGCGTAAAACGACGTCGTTCTAACAAACGACGTAATTTGAACTCGCTATGTCCGTAGTCCCAGCGACGGCGGCTTAGCGATTTGCGCCCTAGGTTTTACATTATACCGATTAAATTTATATATATGTATGTAGTTGTTAAAAATGTTGTATTTGAGTTTATTTATTCTTATTGTTCATATGTTAATATTCCTAAAAAAATAATCTTTTAACGGAGTGGACACAAAAAACATTTTTGATTGATGTTATTAGAAATACTGATATAACTAATTAAAATTGTATGATATATTATTTTATTTATCGTATTATCACATGTATATATTAAATTGCAATACTATATATGTACATAATTTATATTTCCATTTCTTCGCTCTGGTGCCGAGGTGAAGCGCGGCGTTGAGTTCTGCCACTTAACACGCAATGCCTCCGTAATTCGGCAGAAAGTGGGGAACGGAGTGTCTTTCACTACGTTCCCTCTGCCTACCCTGCAATGTGCGGGATACAGCGTGAAGCTGATTTTTTTTTTTATTTTATATATGTACATGATGTACAAATAATATGATATTGTAATTATTATTCAGTAGACATTAAAATAAAAAATTAAATATGTTTTTCTGATAAGAATACTTTTAAAATCTCAAATGTAGTATAATATTAATTTATGCAAGATCTGAATTTGTTGTGAAAATTTACAAAAGATACAAAATGGTGCTCAAAAAAAATATAGATGCACAAAAAAAAAGGAAAAGAGAAAAATAAAAAACCAAAGCTGCAGTGAATAAATATATTTGCACAAGTGCTTTACATGTCATACTACACTACACACAGAAGCAAAATAAAAAAATGTTTGCACATTTACCACATAAAATACTAAAAATAATTGTGTAACAATTTAAATTAAGCAATAGACTTTTATGCTTCACGCCTAATTCCGCAGCTAGGAGGACTTTGTCTCCCACCCAACTTTTGGAAAATTGCGTGTTTAATGATGGAAAATGATCAACACCGCGCTTTGTTACCTTTTGTAGAGCGAGGAAATAATAAGATAATTCCCTCAAGTGGGAATCAAAACCGTAACCATCTTATTTACAATCAGGGGCTGTGCTTCTCCGCCATGACTGTCTACATAGACTTCATGTGAAATAGTATTAATAGTAACAAAAAAAAACTAAATAAATTATGTTACACTTTTATATCTTGTTCTATATATTTTTTTAATCATAAATAATAATCTCAGATCAATAAATGAGATCTAAATTGTTTGTGATATAATCATTTAAGTCCTTACTTAAGTATTATTTTTATTAGTTTAAATATAGTTTAAAAATGTTTGTATATCATCTTTTTATAGTTCTTGGAACTTTTCAGTCAACATGGAATGTTTTTAAAAAACAAGTCTTTTTTAAAGTTATTATCTACAAAAGACAATTGTACTTTCCTAATTATTTTT
Source organism: Heliconius sara (assembly GCA_917862395.2). NCBI lineage: Eukaryota > Metazoa > Arthropoda > Insecta > Lepidoptera > Nymphalidae > Heliconius > Heliconius sara. The sequence goes on along the minus strand of OU860789.1, from coordinate 10,635,592 downwards.
ATTCTGTAAAGAGCATTTCCATTACATTTCTCTATATAAATAGATAACATAAATTATAAAAAAAATGTAGTATTTGCTTACAATATAAAATATACATAAAATATGGTTCTGTTCAGTTCTTAAATTAAAAACACACAAAGCTATTTTATTTTCGAATTAAATAAGGCTAAGCCCAAACCGGTTTACTTGTAAACAAAATATTTCGAGATGTTCTAAAACAGTAAGTAATATGGTGATAAATATTTCCTGCTAAACATTATGCAGTTATTCTTCATATAATATTGAAATATAAAAAACAATGCGTTAAATATGAAAGTAGTTGGTTTGAATATTTCTATAATCAAAACAAATACAAAAAATGTGTTCCAAAAATCCTTTTTCAATAATGTATTAAGTTGTAATTCTTTAAAAAAAATCAATATACTTTTAAACAAGTGAATTCGAGATCATTACATATTAACCTAAGTTGATATAGACCATCTTTAGGTTTGCAGCTATGTAACTTTTTTCTTTTATTTTCTACTTTGTTTTCTATTTTAACTATAGGTATCATTTCACGTTCTAAACATCGTTAAACTAGTAGGAAAGTAGGGGTTCAAAAATGATTCCATTAATTTAACCCTCAATATTACTGTATACAGCTATTATTCAGAAAGTAATGGATCCCCATAGCCATGCTTACCACGTGACTTGGCGGAGCACAACGCCACCAATAGCGCCGCGGCGGCGGCGAGCGCCGTGGCCGCGCCCGCCCACGCGCCCCACTCCCACGTGCCCCACTCGTGTGTGCTTTGTGATGCTTCTGTGTACAGAGATGAAACTTTGCCATTTTCTTAGTGTAGTGTGGACTAACACAAAAATATTGAAAAAATATTTAATAAATAGCATCCTCTACTGCCAATTAACTATTATTAGCAAATTGTGTAGTGGAAATTTGTAAGATGTATGCGAACAATAAAAATAATGGCCAGGGCACCACTCTAGGTTACCAAGGGGCTCAGGTTCTATGTTAAAACTGTTTACATTTTCTACAAAAATATTTTTTTTGTAGTGTGGAATAATATTAACGTTCCATGCATTCCCTATGCATTTTACATTGCATTGCAGGATGAGGTACTTTGAGCAGTGATTGGGACTTGAGACCCAGTGTATGTTTAAGTGGTTCCCTTTCTTTTAATGCGCAATAACGATCACCTCCAATGTCAAAACAACTCTCGACACTACGTTATATCTTCTGACGTTAGACGTTATATCTTCTGATCTTACTCCTTTTACCACATATAAATTAACTTTTGAAATGGTTGATGTAAAGAAGGAACGAATTAAATAATGCATGCAGGAATCAATCCTAAAAGTGTTCCAAGGAAGAATTATTTTTTTTTTTTTTCAAAAAAAAAATATTGTTAATCTTATAAATAAATATAAGAGGAATAAAATAATAAATTTACTTGCATGATTCTTAAGAAAAATGCTCATTTTATATGTAAAAATATATTTACTTTTAATTTTACTACTTGGAAATCATGAATAATCGTTAATGTTATAATAAAAAATATTATATAAATAAAAACAACAAAAACGTTATGTTTTTGTATACAAACCGCCAGTGATGCGCTTCATTCAAAGGGCATATATGTACTTACATGCGGTACGTAAAATATGATGTATTTAGTTGATGAGGCATATTTAAAAGAAAACAAAACAAGTTCACGATTACAAACCAACGATTATTGTGTGAAGTGCACCTGATCTATCTCCAGTTCATATATGAGATAGACGTCAATGAGGCCGCTAGGGACGTCCCCAATTGTGATATAACTGAACTCAAATACAAACCTACTCACCACTAGTGGCGGTGGGTTTCGCGTGGGGTTGCACAGATGGTTGGGGTTTCGCGTGGGGTTGTACGGAGGGCGATGCAGGTTCCTGGAATGCGTATACACGGTGCGGGTCCAGTTCCGCTACGTATATACGACTCCCGTCCGCGCTAACTGCTATATCGTGGGGGTTGCTGAAACTGAAAAGTGTTATTATTTTAATTAAGGTAGATTTTCTAAGTAATAATAAATAACTAAAAATATGTTTGTTGCAGGTTTAAGATGTATCTTGCATGGCAGGGTGGGATCTAGTGTTAAGATTCAATTTTCCAAAAAAAATTCTAAAATTAATATTCATTCTATTATTAGATAACAAACCCATTTTTCGGTGCAAATGTCTTAATCAATTTTCCGGTAGTGTAGTCTATGACGTAACCTCTCACAGGGATGGCACCGTTAGTAGGACCATTCACTATGAACAGTTGACCACCTAAAACAAAAAAACAATAATTATTATTACGACTATTAGACGTCCACTTGTATGTGGTCACAACATTAAATTACGCGCTTTGGGGAACGCGATTTGTTTCTATATTAAGACGTGAATTATTTCAGTCAAATTGCATTCCGACTGAACGTAGATTCTCACCAACGTTCTCTAATTTGACGCGATATTACGCAACAAACACTCACCACTGGCCGGCGTGTAAGCAACACTGAACAGCCGGGGCCCCACCAGCCAGTGGCTGAAGGAGGCCGTGAACCGCCCCGAGGCGGCGCGGAAGCACCCCACGCGGCCGTGCTCGCGGTCCGCCACGCACAGCTCGCCGCGCTCCTCGGCCAGCGCCAGCGCGTGCGGCACGTTCAGCACGTACTCGCCGCGCCCCGAGTCTGAAACGAGGCGGAGGAAAGCGACGAGTTACTGATGGTATGAGTTACCATGTCCGCATCGATATTTTTTTTCCCATTACTTGAATAAACTTTGTTAGATATATAAGTATAATAATCGCAATATATATACATACATTTGCCCCACTGTAAGATCCGAGTTCCATCTGGTGCGAATTTGATTATACGCGAGTTACAGTAGCCATCTGCTACAAAAAAGTCTCCAGTTGACATGACGGCCACCGCGCTCGGCTTGCAGAAGTGAGTGTCGTCGTCACGTGGGACAAATCTTTAAAAACATACAACAATGTATCCTTACTGCTTACAACAATATATCTTTAACTGCAATCAATAGCTTTCATACTTGTATGAAGCATAAAAGTTTGTTTGGTTACACAAGCTAATTTTTGCAAGGATTTGTCTCAATTAAAATAGTCTTCTGGATAGTCTATATATGTCAAAGTATTAAAAAATACAAGTGTTATGATGTTTTAATAATATCACAATATTTTTCTTTAATACTTACTTCTCTCCAAGTGTTAGAGCAGGATGAGTGCGGTTTTCACGTGTGAATTTGAACACTTGATGAAGTGCCACATCAGTTACCCACACATTGCCTTTGTTGTCAATTGTAATACCATGGGGCATATAAAATCTGGGAGAATTTATACTGATTTATATAAGAAAACACAATTAAGGTACATGTAATAGGTCCCCTGACCTATTATATCTACTTTAATAGTGTTTTCAAAAGTATTTTCGTATTTTGAATGTATTATTAGTAATCAAACCTCTTTTTTGTACTGTAAATACTTACCGACCTTATAAAAATAGATTGCAACATATAATGCTATTTTGAATATTTGGAAACATTCAATGTGCCTGCGTATTTTCACACTACACCATATTTCATAAATATTAAATTCATTAAATTGGGATTTGAACCCACAGCTAACATTAAGACAAGTAAAAACACTATATTACATTTATTTCTGAAAATATTTTAGACATTATTTTACATAGAAAATATATCTACTCTACTGCCATATATGTATGTATACACAAAAAAATTAGACCAGCTTCACACTGCTCGCACACAGCAGGGTAGGCAGAGGTAACCTAGTGCTAAGAAACTCTGCTCCACATTTTCTGCAGTATTCAATGCCATGCTCTGCTTCAACACCAGAGCAAAGTAATGAAAATATTAATTTAAATAAATGTTTTTTCCTCAAGTGGAGATCAAACCCACAATGAGTCTTATTTACAGGCATACTTTGTTCCTCTGTCCCAAGATAGGCCTCTACACAAATTGTGTTATTTACTTAATAATTTACAATATGGGTTTTTACATTGACACATTCCTAATAATATTTCTTATACGGATTTTCCCTTTGATAAGACTTTTGATTTAATAACTGTTACTATTTCTTTATTTTAATGACCAAATAAACTTACAAATCTTGTCCCCATGAGTCCACAAGTTCTCCAGTTCCATTAAACATTAAAATAGTGTGTTGAGGTATTGGATTATCCCCAATCCTTCTATATACATTTGTCTCTGTAAATGTGTTAATGTCCCAGACATTGGATGCCCGATGAAAAACATAAATGATTCCTGATAGATCAAGAGCCACCCCAGAGACTTGGCCCAGGTCAACGACTGAATTTGGCCAATTTGGTACCCATTGTGGAGCTTAAATATAAAAAAAATAATACTATGAAATAAATACTTAAAATTTTGTTGACAGTAAATATTTAATATCATATTTAACTAATGAAATACGCACCATGTTCTAATATTTGTAAAGCTGCATTTATTTTAACGTATTGATTAGGATCGTAGTAGTTCCCAGGATATTCCTCTTCGGCAAACTGAACGGAGAGAGAGAGAGAGAAAAAAATATATAAGTATATTTCTATAAATAGTAAGTCAATATTTTTTTTTTATTTAACTTACCCGTCGTGCGTAAATACAAGTTAGGAATAACAATAATACTATAAACATTACAGACATATTTTTTATCCATCTGCACTCCATTATTTTTCAATAATATCTACGTCTTATTATATTTCATTGGAATGCAATATGTGGTCGTGATCAGTCTTGTGGTTTTCTAAAGAAACTTAAAATCGTAATACTAACGTTATCCTATTTGCAACTAAATACAATTTCACACTTGTTTTTATTTAACATTGACTGGTTTCGATACAGATAATAATTATTTAATTTTGATTTTAAACTAACCACAGACTATATTCTAAACATAGGTGGAGCTGTAGAGATGTGAATCAGAAAATCTGCATACTTAACATTTCATGTCTAAAAAAATAACACAATGTATCATTCTGTATCATTGTATCATATGTATCATTGGCATATTAGTAATTTATAGATGAAATATGTTGACTTATATGTAGTCATTTTGAATTATTAAACACTGTTTTTACTTTTCTAATAAGAAACATAGATTTATAGTTACTGGCCACGGCCATGCATAAAACGAAAATATAGCAAATAAAACGGGAGAACCGAAAGCCTTATAATACTTTTAGCAAAATAAAATCCAAAAGCACAATATTTTAGTAAAATTTTATGAAAGCCAAGTTAGAAAAAAAAACATTTTTTTTTAAATTTGTATATATTTTAAATAAACTTCCTCTGTTGCGAGCAGGCAGGCAGTGAGTGTATCTAGAGATATTTTCTAGAGGGAGCTTGACTTTTTCCAACTAATCTATTTTGTGTAAAGGTTTTTTTTCTAATTTAAAGGTTAAGAGAGCGAACTAGGTAGCTTCATCTAGACCTTAGATTAAGTAAATAAAGTGTATAGAACAGTCCTTACTTTCGGTAAAGTATAAATAATGATTTTTTCATTGGGAACAATGTTAACAAGCGCGAGTCGGGCTCGCCCACCGAGGTTTCCGTACAAAAAATGACGGTCCAGTTGTTTCAGAAATTCAAACTTAGCTTAGCCAGAGCCCTTTCACTTGAACTAGCAGCTTTGATACAAAATCCTGCTCTCCTTTTAAGCCTATTTTTTTAATTTTTTTTTATAGAAGAGGCACGGCAAACGAGCGTGTGGGTCACCATGGTAAGTGATTACCGCCGCCCACGACCCCGTGCAACACCAGAGGAGCTACAGGTGCGTTGCCGGCCTTTAAGATGGGTTGGGCGCCGGGGCCCGGCATTACCTGATGCGAAACGCAGTGGCATAAAGCCACTACTTCACGCCGGTTTTAAATGCCGGGGGTGGTAATGATCCGGTCGAGTCTGCCCATGCGTGTTCCCATTGCTGGCGACGTGACTCTACCACACGTACTTTAGTCGCCTCTTACAACACCACCAGTACTAGGATGATCCTATTCTAGGCCGGGATCACACGGCACAAAATTTTAAGATGTAGCCATAAATGTGTACTTGTCAGATATAGATTATATTTTTTCCTAAACTTTACTAGTTACCTGTAGATGCTAGCTGCCAAATTTAATAATTCTAGGTCAACTGGAAGTACCCTATTAATTATTATTCCATTTATAGTGTCGAAATTTCGTTTCTTGCAATATAAACGGCTATTCCTTTTTTAAGTAAATGTAGAAATAAGCCTTGCAGGAAATTATGGTTTGAATTTCAACTTGATATCTCCAAGCATTCCTGAGATATAGGCTTTTGACAGACACCCAGACGGACAACAAAGTGATCTTGTAAGGGTTCCTTTCTTTCTTAAAAAGTACGAAACCCTGAAAATTATGATGCAATGTCCATTGACGTTGAATTCTACAGTCCTAATAAATTTAAAATAAGCTTTCTTCTTAGTATAAAAGTAAAATTTTACATAAGTTGTTTTAAACATTTTTAAAGTGTTAATTCACACTTAAGAAGGAAAAACATTTATTTAGAAAACGTGTAAACATTTAATCGTAGCGGGACTCGAACTCGTACCTCCTGGAAACCAACCAGGTCGGTTTTTAAGTATTTTATATAAGTTAATTAGAGGACTACCAGAAGATACTTATTTAAAAGGTCAGAGTGCCTGGTCGGTTTCCAGAAGGCGCGGGTAGCCTCCGTGTGGGTATGGGGTAGGCCAATCGTTGCGCAGGGGCACAAAGTGTGACTGTAAAACCGACTGGTTGTGGGTTTGATCCCCACTCTAGGAGATGAAATATTTACTTAAATGTATATTTTCATTTCTTCGCTATGGTATCGAGGCAAAGCGCGGCATTGAGTTCTGCCACTTAACATGCAATGCCTCCAGAATCCGGCAGAAAGTGGGGAACGGTGTTGATCTGAGCACTAGGTTCCTATATGGGTTAATTAATAAGTAATAGACTATATTGCTTTACACTAAGAAGTTTATTTCACATGCACCAAAGGTGCTCTTACATCCAATGGAAAAAACTGCCATTACATAAATAAAATCCACGTAGGGGATGTAATATGGGAGCTTTTCCAGCATAAGGCGATTATTCGCCAATAAAAGGTGTCTTTCGTACACCTACATAACTCTATTCATACCCTAAACATGTGTTAAGAACAGCTGCGCTTGTTCTTGGACTTTCTTCATTTTCTTCAATGTCTTTGAAGAGATATGAGCCCTAGTGTCCATCAAGCCTATATTAAAGTACAGTTTCTGTAAAAGTTCATTCTTCTTTCTTTTCAGAACTGAATCATTAGGCTTGGTACATAACAATCTTTTGTGATAGAAAACAAGTTTACTTTTAGTTTTCTCTCGTAAAGGTACTTCATTTGGTTCATTTATACCCTCTTTTATCACCTTGTTCACATTCTGTGGGGAAAACACAGTATTAAATGTCTTCTTAGGTGTTTTAATCATCTTGTCAAATTTTTTCTTCTTTAAAGAAGATTGTATTTGTTTTGCCCTGTAATATTTACCAAGTAGATCTACATAGTCATCTCTGGGAATAGCGGCAAAAATGTGATGGAAATGTTCACCAATTTCTTGTCTTAGAGAAGCTGGTATGTTTTTTTGCCTGAAGTTTGTCAACTTTTCTTGTAGAGTTTGCAACTCACTTAAATGCTTAGCGCCATCACCAAGGCCAGCCTGACCAAGCAGTACCATGTTCAATTTCCTTAACATACTGTTTATATTGTCTTTATTGTTAGACAATTGTTGGGGGCTGATAATTTTTTGGCTTAGCAGTTGTTGATGCCGATTTTGCAGAAAGACTAGCTCTTTGTAAAGATCTTTAGGCTCTCCTAAATTTTTTTTCAACGATTCGAAAGCTCTACTTATTTTACGAATCACATTATTTCTGTTTTTAGGTATGTTATTACTTGCTTTGTTTGTATCAAGGAAAGATTCTTGAGTCACGTCAAGTTCACTCTCAGAAACAGAATGCTCTTTACTTGGATATTTGCTACGGATCCAGTCTCGCAGCTCCGCTTGAAATGCTTCCTGGTTGCCGACAGTGCCTCTGATGCTGAAAAAGAATGTAATTTCTTTGTTTTCAAGTTCCACCTTATTTTTACTCAAAGTGTCATCTAACCATGCTGTACCTTCTTCTGTTCTGAGCTTATCTGCTATTTCGTTAGTAACGTACACCCGTGCAGATGTTATTACTTCACTAGTATCGGAAACTTCATTGTCTTGAATAATATGTCCCCTTTTATCGTGATTGTCAGATGTTATTGGAATGAAATCTAATGCTTTGTCAGTATCTTGGTTTTCTGACATCTTTCTAGTAGACTTAGGTGGTTCTATAGTGTCTTTAGTTGTTTCTTGCAGGTCCTTACTTTGAGAGTTTTTCTTTTGGGTAATATTGCTTGGGCTTTTGCCTCTTTGACCTGTTTCATTTGCATCGACACTAAGATTTCTTCTCTTATTTAAGTGGGTTTCATGAATGACCGGCGACTTGGATTGTCTCTTGAGTTGTTCAATCCTAGGTGCGGCTACAGTGTCTTCAGCAAATCTATTTCTGTGTTTATTTGCTTGGACGTCATTATTCTTGTTTATTTGATAAACATTTCGATAAAATGCTACATAAGGTGAATTTATTGGTAGCCCTGAGAACGGCAGTGTAATACGGCAAGTGTGGACCAGGTGACCACGGCGAGTGCACCCACTGCAGAACATTTGATAATTTTTCTTGAGCTGACGATTTTCTTCTAAATGAGTGTTCAAATTTACCTGTAAGTTACAAATTTGCTTTAAAAGATTACTATAGTATTCATATTAGAAACATAAATTTTATAGTGAACTTTTTTCTTTATATTAAATCCAAGTGCAACAAATAAAAAATCATATAAAATGAAACTAAAAATATATAGATAGATTCAGTATAGTTAAAACATTATTATAATGTTTAAAATGTGGATAAACAAAAACATAAACTTAACAGATATAAAAAAGATAATAAAAGACTGAGTGAATAGAGAAAGAAGAATGAAGAAACTTCAAATTTCCACATAAAATAATCGTTAACTTACAGTATTATGATAGCGTCTCCACACATCGGGACAGTGGCTGGCTGGATGGCCGATCTGTCCACATTCAGCGCACTTGATACAATTCCAGTTGGAACAGTTACGACACATGGTGGAGTACATGTAGTTTGGTGATCCACACTAGAAGCAAAAATAATAATTATTTTTTCTGTATGCATATAACAAAATTAAAAATTAAATAACCCGCCGCATTTATCGAGACTCAACACTTGCGTGTTAAATGGCGAAACTTAGTGCCGCACTTCGTCTTCTTACCAGTGCGAGAAAATAAAATAAATAATTAATTCTCAAGAGAGTGAATGGAATCTACAAAGATAAAGTTCTGTACCACAACAATCTTAAAAATTATTTTTAAATTTAATACTTATATCAAAATCTTTTAATTAGCATACATAACAGGTTTAAACTCATTTCAAAGTTTTGAAATGTTCATAATAAAAAAAACTTACATTGACACAAATTTTCCTTGGACATCGAGTTTCAAAGTGGCCGGCTGTGCCGCACATGAAACATACTGGTGGCTTCATGCGGCACACATCATCACGGTGACCAACGCGGTTACAGTAATTACATCTGTAAATATAGAAATATATGATATTTTGTTTACAAATTGTATCCATTTAATATTTTTTCATTCATAAGTCTTTCCTTTTTGCTTACTTACTGGGGCTGTCTTATTTACAACTAATTTAAATAATGTGATTGATGTGATGAATAAATAATATTTGAAATTACCAATTTTTAATTTGCACTATTTAGGTTTAACATAAATTTAAAAGTTTTCGCTATAATATATATATTTTTTAAAAACCTTATCTATTGTTTTTGTTCAATATGATTTTTTCTTTTAAAATTGTTAAATATGTATTTGAGTAAGATATAAGGAAATACATTAGAAACACTGTAGATATTACTTACGTTGTTTTTCGTTTTGACAATGATGGCATTCTGTCTTTAGGATCTATTGCCCACAAGTTTTTGTCTCCTATAAAATATAAAAATTGCACTTTACTATTTAATTTTTTTTACTATATATTTATTCTATAAATAGCTATTTTACATTTAATCTGATTTCTTTTACCTTCATACTGTATCCTACATTATGCTAGAGTGGAGAGAGGCAACCTAGTGATAAGACACTGTTGTTACACATAAAATTTTCAGGACATTGCATATTAAGCAGGCTGAATTCAACCTGCTTTTTGCCTTTGCAATTACCACAACTGTTGTTTATTCAGATATTTCAAGATATTTTCTAATATTCTATATATAGTTAATGCATAATTATATTTGAATAAATACTCACTTGACATATTTTTTTGTATTTCTCTATGGTTAAAATCTTCCCCTCCCCAGCTTTCATTATAAAACTTTTCCATTTCTGCTCTAAGAGTACTTAAGGAATAGCATCGTCTCTTACAAAATTTGTCATTGCCTTTCAAATTATCAAAATCCAAATCAGCATGCAATATGGCTGGGATTTTTGTTGAGCCACATTTAGAGATATCGCCTTGTGGTAATGTATTTTCGTCGCTATAGTCATCCATTTCTGTAAGTCCCGTAACATTCCCCATAACAATACTTTCATTTATTGTTTCATTTTTCTCAATTTCTGGTTCAGTTAAGTCTACAATTGAAGTTTTATTGAACTCAATAGTAGACTTTTTGGTTGTTGTGGGTGTTACTGGGGCTAATTTCTCAACGCTTCTATCGGAACTAATAACACCATCTGGAGGATTTGTTTTAGGTTGTGTGTCTTTTGCAATCTCTGATTGATTTGAATCTGATTCATAAACGTCAGTGTTTGGCAAACTCTTATCAGTCACAACATATTGGCTGTTGCTTTTATTATTTTCTGTTATTGATTGGTTGCTGTCAGAATCATAAACATCGGCATTGGGTAAACTTTTTTCTGAAACCTGGTATGATTTTGTTCTTTGCCGTTTATTTTTAGCCTTGCCTTTGGGTGTGGCAAAACATTCTTCAAGGGTATTGTTTGCAGGTGTGCTTGATATAGGTGTAGAAGTAGCATCTTTATTTTTCTTCCTTCTTTTCTTCTTAGTAGGTGTTTTGCCTAATAAATCTGATCCATGAAGGCTAAAGTCGAAACTTTGGTTGTTAGGATGTTTCGAAGATATATTCAATGCTATACAGTCACCACGTATAAATTCATCTGAAACCGATGATACAACAGATGGTACAGGACTGGCTGTCACTTCTCTGTCAGATGGTTTATCCTGAGTTGGTTTATCAAGGACTTTCTTTTCAGGGACTTCAGTAGTAACAGCGATATCGTCTTCATCTGAACTCTCTATAGTAATTGTTGGTTTTGGAGGCAATGCTACTACAATCACTTCATCTTCATCACTAGATTCTAGCTCCACAACACGGTTTTCAATCACGTGCTCCTCTATTTCAATAGTCTGCTTTATATTTTCTGGCACTGGCTTTTGGAATATGGATAAGTCCGGGGATAGTTCACGATTGTTTTTTTGTTCATCTTTTGCTTCAGTTACGCTGTTTTCAGTTGATTTTTTATTGACTGCGGGCTCTTTAGGAGTGTTTACTTTTTTGTAAATATTAGTTTGGTCACCACTTGTTCGCCAGTATCTTCGAATTGTACTGCGGGGTGCATTTTCAAATGTTTCTTCTTTTGGATTTGTGCCTACATTTAGTTGTGTTTCGTCAACATGGTGTATCATAGCATACATCCGTTCCTCCAATTCATTTTCGCTAAGCTCCTGAAAGTAAATATTATTGCAAAATAATTATTGACCACGCGCTGTTCTCTACTGGGTCTTTATTGTGAAATGTGACACAACAAAAATATGGTAACCTAAACACTCACCTCTTCCATAGTTATGTCGGTAATTTAGATCAAACAAGACGTTATAATAAATAAACATAATCAAAAGATGTATTAAGGGCTATTATCAAACCGCAGTGGACATTACAAATAACGAAAAAAGGATTTGTATTTATTATGGTTTATGGACACGTCTGTCACTACATTTCGAGTCCGAAAACTGAAACCACAGAAAATATATTATCTAGTATCACGTAAAGTACACAGATTGTATGAACATCCAGTACGGTACCGTAATTATCTTTGTAACCAAATTAATATTTAACTTGTCAATATATATATTGTACTTTAGAATAATAATAGAAATATAAAGCTGCTTTAAATAAGTTACATCGGTTAATAAGGAAAATCCAAACGGTACGGTACTGCATTTCTGACAGTCTTTATTATATTTAATGCAGGTAAAATTTTGAAGACGTAAGTTACATTATAGTAAAGAATTATAAAAGTTTTTTTTTTTCAATTTAATAATATTTATTTATAAATATCGTGTTGTAATTGCATAGACAGTCTTAAATTTTAGCAGGTGCTTAGTTTATGTCTATAATACAATTTTTTGTCAATGCTATCATTTCCGGGTTACAGCCATTTGAAAAATGGCGCGAGTTTACTCTATTAATATTAAAAAGTATTTTTTAGATGCAGTTTGATAAATTAACTAAAATATATCGGATATTAAAAATAGATCAAGGTAAAATATTTCTTTATAGTAATTTATTATCCATTTTTATTATATCCATGTATAAGGGAAAAAACCTTTTAACAAAAAGTAGTTAAATATAATATTCATAACGTGATCATTTTTTTCCGGCTTAACACGAGACATCGGTTTTTTTAATTCGTAATTTTATTTATTTCTAACGATTGTATTGACGACGTTGTGGATTTGATTCCAACTCGGGGAATGAATTATTATTTATTAATATTTGCGTTTCTCGTTCTGGCACCAAGGCAAAAGACCGGTGCTGAATTTCGCCACTCAACATGCAATGCCTCGAAAAATTCGGTGGAAAGTGGGGAACGGAGTGTCTTAACACTCTCTGCCTACTATGCGTGCGTATATTTGAGGTTGTGGGGTCGATCCCGTCTCGAGAAAATGAAATTGCATTATTCAAAAACTTTCACAAATTTCCATTTCTACACACTGGTGTCGAGGCAAAGCGTGACGTTGAGCTCCGCCACTCGGCACGCAATGTCTCCAGAATTCGGCGGAAAGTGGGGAACGGACTGTCTAAACACTAGATTCCCTCTGCCTCCTCCGCTGTTGTCGGGATACAGCGTGAAGCTGATTTGATTTGATTTTTTCATTTCCTAAATCCAACCCACAACCTACCGAGCTTACACCGCTTGTGCCGCTGCTCCACTATTAATCTCTGATAAATGATAACCTGGAATAACTAGTAACAGAGTAAATGAAAGTCATAATAGGTAAATAATTTTTTTATTGTGTTACTTTTAATACTTAGAAAATTAACCTTAAATATAATTTTATTAAGAGCTGTTTTTTTTTATAAAAACAATAAAAAATTAATAAAAGAATTTATGTAATCATTTTCAACCAACGGCCGATGAACATGCTGATTTTATGCGCAGTATTTCTGTAAAAATAGATTGCATAGTAAACTAAATCAGTAAATTGTACATACCGACTTACGGCCGGTCTCAATAACTTATCTACTTTTATTAATCTGATTAGTTAATCTATTGTATACAAATACACTTTGAGTAAGGCAAAAACCCGGCGTTGAGTTCCGCTACTTAACACGCAATGCCTCAAAAATTCACCGAAAAGTGGGGATCGGTGTGTCTTATAGTAAGTTATCTCTGCCTGCTGTATAAAAAAAACATTTCAAATTTATATTTGCAAACTTAAGTTTGTCAACTTCATTCACCGAACAATCAAAACCTATAGGAGATAGAGATACTGTGTTTTTAACACTAAAATCAATCAAATAAAGTCAATATATTTAATACCTTTAACTATTAAAGTTATATAAATACATTTAGCTAAAAAAATATTACATTATAATAATCTATAATAATCTTTATATCATAATGTTTATATCATATATACCCTCATAAATCGTACAAATACACCATTTACTGTTCGAAATATAATATTATCTTTGATCTATTTCCTAACAGAGTCGTTGCAAAAGCCATTTTAGCTTTACGTACCATTAGCAGGCAGAACTGAACAAGTGACTCGTTATTATAAATTATGTTTAATAAGTATATTGATTACTTTCGAACCTGTACAAATTAGAGTATCAAATAGGATGAATTTTTGTATTAGGTATGTAAATATACCATAATAATAATCATAATAAAAAACTCGACTGTGTAAAAACCATTTATGGTTTTGCTCTACTGTATAAAAACTATAAAAAAATAAGCCCAAAGATTTATTAAAATTAACAACTAGGACCTATTGTCCAAGGAATTTAATCTTACCCAGAAGCTCTGCCCTGCGACTCCCCTCTTTGCGTCGCGTAGTCGCGATTCTTTACGTAAATTGTAATTCAAGTAATATTTATTTTTGTTTTCATGATTTTGCCGCACTTTGGAGAGAATTTTATTACAAATAACAATATTAATATTTTGTTCTAAGGAATTTCAAAGGGAAAAACGAAGGGAAAAGGGAAATACGAAATCATTGTCTGCAGAAACCTCTCATTGGCTTCGACAGTGGTTTATAAAATGGTTAAATATATTAAATGGTTTTCAATTTTATTTATTATTAATAATAATTTTCTTTGGTTTTTTGTAAAAAAATATATTCACCTGATTGAAAATCCGCTGTCACACGCGATTGCATCAGGCAAGAATTCTTTGATAATTTTGTCGACTGTTTGTTCTATTGTGGTACATCGGTCGATCCATATACCATCGCAATGACAACTAAAAATATTTATTAATTTATTAAAGATAAGTAGAAATATATCTTAACTATGTTTACTTTTACAACTTAGATAAAATTTTCAAACATTTTCTGATTCCTATTTTTAAAATATTTCATTTCTTAACATTAACTTAACTTAATTACTGCTTAACTTTATTTATTTTAAAAACAAATATATCGTCATTAATAATTAACAACTACCTACTACTATGAAAACGGCTGAACATATTATCTTGAATTGAATTGAATCATAGCTAAGAACACTCTAGATTAAAGCAAAAACAAAATAAATATCAAAATTAGTTCATTCATTATGCAGCTACGATGCTACAGACAGACAGAAAGCAGTTATTTAAACATATAACGCTTTCTGTTTCCGTCCGGGGTTAAAAATATCTCAATTATAGACTTGAATGGAATAAAATAATATATATCCATATTATTTAAATGTGCATTTTCATCATATCGAGATCTATTTGTCATGGCTAACCCACTTACGTATACTTAATGGGTTAGCCATTGACAAAAACTTATATGTATGAGAAGTCACCAACCATCTATATTGGCTGCTCTACTGACATTGGTTGCTTTTTTCCATAGAATAAAATTACCTCATTTTCATACTTACATCTTAGCAATATACTGTAAACTAGCTCTCATTACAGCGTCGCAGGCGTTCGAGGCTGCTGTAAAGGCACCTGCAGCCCCCGCCCCGCCCGCGCTGCCGGCGCAGGCCCACGCGATGCAACCTCCTCGCTTCACCGAGTGTGACAATGATTCTAATAACTTTGATTTTTTTTAATTATCGTTTTTATAAGGAATCGTAAGTATTACCCTGCCTATTTGGGTTTTAAAATTATATTTTAAAAAATACCACTGATTTTCACTTTTCATCTATTTTAGAGAAATTGCTGAGATTTGTGATCTAACGTTTTAACTCCTATCAAACTGAGATATCATTTTTTAAAGTGACATATTTTCCTTGTATATGCCTAAGAAAAACCTCCTCTGGTAATGTACCATAGAAAAGCAATCAGTTTAATTTCACTATAATTTTACTTGATCAATAGCTTTTTCGTTCACTTTTTTTTTTATTTGTCTGTGTAAGCTACATGAACTAGGCAACAGATAGACATAATATATCATAAATATATCATAAATTGTTTGATTCAACCCACCTTTAAATTTCCATATACATCTCGAGTCACTTGATGAGATAATCCATCCAGCCCGGATTCTACTTCCGCACCAATAACCACAAGTGCATCAACTTTGTCCACACAATATGTGCTCTCGCTTGGTACGCGTACAATAAATTCATGTGATTCCAACTTAGATTTTAACTCGCGACCTAATGGAGTCGTTGTGTTTGAAACCTGCGTTAAAAATAAATTAATAATTCTTATTTCACATTTTATTCCCGTTATTTTAATATGAAAAATAAGTATGTTATAATGTTTGCAATATTAATTTCTATAGGGTTATGTATTCGATGATTTTATGGAGGAATTTTTTTTTGTTTCTTCTTCATATAAATAGAGTTCTGAAGATAAAGTCAACAACTAAGTGTTGAGTACTCTATTTTTATGAAATGAAAGAGAAATATGTGTACATCAAAGTAGAACCAATTTTGGACATGATAATCTTACCAGCACGCTATTTATAATCCTATACCGCCTTTTTTTAGAAAGTTTCAGTCTAGCCGTATATGCTATGAGAGCTGAAGTGGCAACTAATAGAGATCCTCCTTCCAGCGTAGCTAATAGACGCCAAGCGAGACCTGTACCTGCTTCTGTCATTATTCTGTAAATAAAATACTATATCATATTATTGCTGTTATATATTACTGCTGTTATATGGTACTGAAAGTACCGTACTAAAATAAGTACGGTACTAAAAAAGAAAATTACTACTGCCTCATCATTGTCATACAATCCTTCAAATGTAATTAAGGCTACTTAAGAATGAAAGAACTGTCTATTTACAATCCTCGAAAAAAATATCCAGGTACAACCTGCTAGGTTTGTACAAACAGTTTATAAGTACATACATAATTATTTAGCGACATTTTAAATGTTAATTTATAATTTATAATTTTGTTAATAATATTCTTCGTATATAAAATAAATAATTGTCAAATCAGCTTGGCCAAAATTAAGTAATTCATTTATTTATATATTCTTTATTTCATAAATTACAAAAAAAATTACAAAAAGTGGTCTTGACGGTAAAAAGCAAGCAGCCAAATAATTTTACATAAAAAATAATTATAGTTATTCAAATAATAGTTCAATTATAATAGTCAAATAAACAAAATAAAAACTGTACATATATAGCATACAGATAATTGCAAAACAAATCAAATAGTATTATATAATTATGATTTTTTTTAAAAGAACTCTTTTAAAGCTCTTGTAATACATTCCACAGCCTGACTACAGACTACTAGCGACTCTAAAAGAGTCAGACATGGCCAGCATAGTATTATATTGGGAACGTAAGGACCAATCATGGAAACAGGAAAACGTCGTATATCTCGTATATAAAAAAAAACTTTGACTGTCTATCTATTTACGAAATACGCGTTTTTTTTGCAAGTTCACACTGTCCGCAGTCCACTACAGCAGCGTAGCTACCTAGTGTTAAGACAAATTTCTTCTTTGGACGTTTCTGTTGAGTGTAATTAATACAGCACTGAGTGGTGGAAATCGGGTTTACAGTACAACTATGGCTCTAACTTTTTTCTACTAGGCCCTGCTAGATAGTAACTATCATTAAATCTATACATTTGTAATGACTTAAAGACTGTTAAACGGTAATTGACATCTCCGAGTGCTTATTTTTTTTTTCATACTTATATATTACAAAATTTTATGTAATGCAATTATGCGTTAGAAGATGTTACGTCAAAATATTATAATATTAAATCTTCTGCATAATTTGCGGTGGGTTCGTGTAACACGTTGATATCTTTATTACGCGTGATATTTAAATGTTGCGAAATTTCGATTTACTTTTGTAGGGTAGGTATGTCTATTTATTCTAATTGTATTTATAATTATTCACCAGAAGGTTATATGGTGAACGGCAATGGCACTTACAGTATTCAAATAAAAGAAAAAAGAAAAAACATACAGCGAAACTTTCATAACCTTCTGGAATTCTTATGTTGTAACGGTGTCACCATTACAACATAAGATAAATGAAATTATTTAATAAATCTTACTTTGATATACATAATAAAAACGTACCACAGGTCTCCGTTTTATTTTTAATAATTAATATGTATTTATTTGTAGTTACCTATGCCAAGAAATGTTAATATATTTTAAAATTGAGGCTATTGAGGCGGCGCAGTGGGTAGGGGTAAGTATATGACTGTAAACATGATGATTGTGAGTTTGATGTCAACACGAATTCGAGGAAATAAATTATTTTTTATTTTTCAGCTTTGGGAAGAAACATCGCGGTTGATTTCCACCTCACATAAGGTACAATCCAGATATTGACATAGGTAGATGTCGGAAGGCAGGCTCTAGGATCTCTCCGTCTACCTCGAAATATGTCAGATAGAACGTGAAAGTAATAAAAAAGTAACTACATATAAATAAATCTAATCACTTTTGATTTTTTTTTAATTTAGTAAATTTTTTTTAAGGTGTATTAAAAAACTTCGCTTCATTGTATTTAAAATTTTACAAAAAACAGATTTACAAATTTGATTTTATGTTTTATATCTTATAATTAAGTATAATTTGTTGCGCATAATTATTCTAGGGCTGCATCATCGCCCGTGTGATTTGGAAATGGGAATAAAGAGCTGTGTGTAATATATATACATTAAATAAAAACTATGAACGTAGGTAGAACCTACCCAAGGCTACATGAATAATGTGATTTAAGTAACTATAGCCTTCCTGAGGCCAGTCATGGTGCAGGGGCATAAGTGTGTGACTGTGCACGCTGTAGGTCGTGTCGTCAGTTCGTACCACTTGAGGAAGTGAAATATTTAATATTTTCTTTTCCTCGCTCTGATGTCGAGGCAAAGCGCGAGGTTGATTTCCGCTATACAATACGAAATGTCTTCAGAATTCGGCTGAAAAAATCCTTGCTGAACTATCCAACGAGAAAAATCCATTCCTTATTTAAAATTAGGGCGTTCGACCAAACAAACTCTAACTTTATAATATTAGTATAGATGAACTTAAAAAAGTATTCTTTAAACAACCAATAATCATTCCTTCGAGTGGGGATCGAACCCACAACCGTCGCGTTAGAGTCACACCCTTGTACCCAAAAAAATTTACTTGACTCAAAAAAATTTAATACTTCTATTTTATCTAACAGATGCTCATCAACTTTATGCACTAACGCGGAATCAAATATTGAGACTTAACAAAATGAAAAGTATAAATAGAAAAGGCCGTTAGACGGACTTTCACTGTAACCACTGTTTTTCGTGAAGATGATGTAAGTTCCGCATAATCAAGCTTTTTATAGACTGGGTTATTTAACCGTTCATTGACTATCTACATTTTGTTAGAGATCTAAATTTTCTTTTAAAATTTTAATTTAATTCTTATATTTAATATATGATAAGAGTATAAATATTTTAATGAAATTAAAAACATAATTATGGACTTTATGTTACAATCATAAAACCCTAAGCCAATCTTAGTAAGTGATCAATCAATTAAGATATTATATAAGGGACCACTTTTAATTCACTAATTATGTTTTTCTTATATGTACTTATTATATGTGATAATTAAAAGTATTCATCGATATCGAAAAAGAACGATATTTGAAAATACAATTATAATTTCAACTGGTAGTTATTAAGTACAATTCGTGGCTATAAATTTGTTGATGTAGAGTAATTGTAGAGCCCATGATATTATTAAAAGGCCAGTCGTGGTGCAGTGGTACAAGCGTGTGACCGTAAACACGACGGTTGTGAGTGACGGTTCGATTCCCACTCGTGGGTATAAAAAATGTAATATTTTCATTTTCACGCTGATAATTTTTTCAACGAGGCAATAGGCGGCGAATTGAGCGGAAAATGGGGAAGCGGAAAGTTGTCTTAATGGGAACGGAGTGTCTCATTAGCTTCCCAGGGTCTCTATGCCTACCCTACTATATGTGGGTTACAAACTAATTTCTCTAAATTTCAACTACTCTCTAAATTTAATCCTTAATTCTCAACTAAATTTTCATTTAATATCATGTATCAGTATCATGTATCAGTTAATTTTATTTAGAGGCCAGTCGTGGCGCAGCGGCAAGAAGTATGACTGTAAAACCGACTGGTTGTAGGTTCGATCCCCACTCGAGGAGATGAAATATTCACTTAAATGTATATTTCCATTTCCTCGCTGTGGTGTCGAGGCTAAGCGCGGCGTTGAGTTCTGCCACTCAACACGCAATGCCTCCAGAATTTGGCAGAAATTGGGGAACGGAGTGTCTTAACACTAGGTTCCCCTGCCTACCCTGCTGTGGGCGGGATACAGCGTGAAGTTGATTATTTTTTTCAAGGAACTGTTAACCTAACTATAGGAATACTTATTTTTGTCGTAACATTACTGGAACCTGACAGTATATTTGTCCACCACAAAAAAATTTGCTTGTTTGTTGTTACCAGAAAATTTAACTGTTTACCTTTTGTGAATAATGGTATATGTGAGAATTTGAAAGTATTTTTTTCTAATTTGATGATACTATTCTAAATAAATATTTATTATAATTTTTATACTTTACATACGGTCATATGGATTTGTATATTAAATAAATATTTTTACTAAACTGTAATTAATCATATAGCTATTTACTAATAGGTAGAAAGATTATTTTACTGCAATATGATGATGCATATTGTTCATAATGTGCATTTTAAATTTATTAGGTTAGAACCTAATGTTAAGACACTCACTTCCCTTTGCGTGTTCACAGACGGATTTCACATACGCAATTTGTCTTTTGACCAGAGGGTGGTAAGGAGCGTATAGGAGGACGCTCATGTGTAACTGTTGATTGTTTTATGATTATAGGTATATATAAATATACTTAGTGTATTACTATTTAGCATGCTCAATAATAGCTTCAGTTTCCTCATATGTAAGTAGTGTCAGTCATCCTTTAAGTTTCTTTTTACACTCATAATATCGCAAGTGGTATACATGTATTTTTATTTTTGAGTAAGTAGGTAGGCAGAGGGAACCTAGAGTTAAAACACTTCGTTTCCCACTTTCCGCCGATTTCATTGCTTTCCGCAGGCATTGCTTGTTGAGTGGTGGAACTCAACGCCGCGGTTTACCTCGACGCCAGAGCGAAGAAATGGCAATATAAATTTAAATAAATATTTCATCTCCTCGAGTGGGGATCGAACCCACAACCTGTCGATTTACAGTCACGCTTTGTGACTCATTTTGAAACTCAACAGCATTTTAATTACTTTAATAAATTTAATTACTTAATACAATATTATAATGGTGGTTATCCTGCACGAAATCCAAATGATCTTAATTAAAAAATATTTTATTCCTCTTGGGCAGTACAACAAGCTTTTCTAATTAAGGTTGTTTTATAGTTCTATTATAGAGACGTATACTTAGGCCTATAAATGATTTATTTATTTTTTGAAAACAATAACTAAGCAAAAGTTTGTCTTTGTTTCTCGTACCTATCGTATGGCTGTCCCTGTTTTGTCCCTGAGTTGTGTTTATTATTAACAATGTATTGATTGTTGACGGACAAACAGAATATTGTAATATATGTATTGCGAGTCAATTGTAAGAATACCTGTATATTTAAAAACATCTCACTGAGAATATCGATCTTTAGATGACCCTTCCTGAAGGGTAAATATTGAATTTATCTATAGTCAATCCTTAAAACACTGTTGATTCACGTTAAGATTTTCACCAATTAAGTACAAAACAAAATTGTGTTTTTTTACATAAGGTAGTGCAAATACATTAGATTATTACCGTGAAACCAAAGAAGAATGTGCGACAATGAACTATTCACACGGAAATTCCCGAAAAAATCGGCGGACGGAAAGTGGAGAACGAAATGTCTTAATACTAGGTTCCTTCTGCCTACCCTGCTGCTTTGTGCGGGATACAGCTTGGAGCTCTTTAATTTATTTTTTAATTACTAAACCATTTTGTATATATTATAAATATTGTTTTTTTTGTATTATAAGTGAAGTCAGTATTTTAACTGGACCTATATTTGTATCAATCTCCTATTGCGTAACATTATTTCTTTTTTACCGTACGATCTCCTTCTTGTGTTCTCTATACAACGTGAGGTTGGTGAAGTGATTATTGCTCAACTGGCACGCTCGAAACGCCATAAACTAAGAACTGAACTGAACAGCAATCGTCATATTAACAGTAACTGCCGCTGGGCCAAGACGGCCACAATTAAACTGAGTAATTGGAACACGAAAAAAATGACAAATTAACGCAACACCATATACGAGTATTTACTTTGTCATTGAACGATAATAGTATTACGAAAGTGTACAGGACAAGTTGTCAATGGACAATGGTAAATATTTTCCATACAATATAATGTTGTTCTCAGTTCTAACTTCCCAGCTGATGCAAGTCTTGCACCTTTGAGAGTTATTTATTACTAAGTGATTGTTTTGGTTTGTTCAGATTCAATAGATTTAAAGGTTTAATGCACTAATGCACCAATTATAATCGTGACTTAACTTAAAATGTAATAATAGGCATTTACAAGTTGATATTTTGTTTTATGTGTATCTAAGTTTATTTTTCGAAGTATTTATTTAGATCGAGTAAAAATTTTGTGAGAGAAAATTGTAAAAACAATATCTTTTTGAATGTATAGTGTCTCTTAATTTAAAATATAGCATTAGTACAATAGAGTGGCATAGAGTTATAGTTTAAAGTTTTTTTTTACCATTATAGCAGCTAGCGGCAGATAAAGCCGTATTAAAAAAAATACAAAACAAAATATTAAAAACACATACAAAACACGAACATAATACAAAATATTTATTAATAAGTCATTTATTCAACGTTCAAATGATTTTGATACCAATATAAGGTTTGTAATTGCTTGTAAACCAATAGTGAGGTATTGCTTGTGTCTAATTAGCTAATTTAAAAGTAGTTCATGGCGATTTAACACTAATTTGAGCTTAACATACGCTTATGCTAGGTTATAAAAAATAACATCTTGTTGTGAATATAACAATTTAACGTATAGTTACCAAATACGCAGTGTTTTGTCGGAGGTTGATATCTTTTATCTTTATACTTTAAAATTGTTTTAATGTGCATTTGCCATTGTGCAATGGCTGTTATTTTTGTGGCAAGTGCGACAAAATTACTATATTTTGATGTCTATGAGATAAGGCGAATGTTGAAATGAAATAATGCATCTATGTCACAATAAATGCATTTTAATTTAAATGAAACATTTTTGTTTTCGTGATTCTTACTATTTTCTTTAAGCTTCTAGATTTTAAGATAAGTATAAGATTAATTTTGATTTTATAAACCTTGTTTCATGCAATGAATATTAGCAATGCAAGAAATATATTTGTGTACGTTATAGGTATATATATATATGATGTGAGCTGAACAATATACGTTTGCAAAATTTTTTAAAGACTATAAATTATATCTATTTTGCAAGGGCTTGCAAGTACCGTTAGGAAGTAAATACATATTCGAAATATCCGTTATCGCCAGGTATTAGGCCTTCACGGCTCACCGCGCGATCCTCTTTCCGAAGTCAAAGGGAAATAAGCAAATACTTAATTTGATAAAATCATACAATTACAGGCTACGTGTAAATTATCTCGCTTTATATTTATCTCACAGTTGCACAAAACATTTTTATTGTTAAAGTTTTCTACCAAGGTCTTATTTAATTTTACGTGATCTTGACCTAAACGTATAATCTGTTAACGGATACAATATAAATAGAGCTTCATGCTGTTATGTCCCGTTTATTTGCAAATAATAAAAAATAATTCAGCCGGCAGCAATACAGATTAAATTTATATTCAAATAAAATATTAGATATATTTAATGAATAATAAAATATGTATTCGATTTTTATAATTTATAAATTTGTCATAATATAAATGATAAAAGTATTCACTTTTGTGATGAAGTATATATTAATTTTCCAGCAATTCATGTATCAATATATAATTTAGTGTCAATAACTCCTTTTATTTTATTGTTCAAAATAAAATGTTTGGCGCACTAAATGTTGGGCGCTCTAAAAAAAATGTATCGTTGGATTCTTTCGCAATACACACACAATATAATATCTTTAAGGTAGTATTATAATAAGAATAAACAATCTAATACAAATAAATGATTTCCACAATAAATAAATAGATCAAGATGACAAGAGACCAAAAGCATATAACGACACATAAAAGAAAAATCTCACACTAAGTATATTAGGTACATATAATTTAAAAAGTAATTACCTTACAATATTTATTATCTATATAACTTAATAGATTTAATGATAAATGATAATGGAATTGAATATAATATGTTTTATTTACATACGTACAGGACAACGTTTAATTAATTATTCCATCGTTTGGTACTCAAGTACTTAATACTCCAGTATTAAATACATATTTATCGTCAAAATGAATATAATATACTTGTGTGAACAATTTTTACTTTTTGTGTGTTTTTATTATATAAAATAAATAATATACAAATATCGGTTCTCTAAGTTTTGACTCAACTTCACTTTCACAACGTCAAGTATAGTTTTGAATATTACACGCATATATGTTTGACCTTTTGTAAAGAAATCGTCATATATACTTACATTTTTTTGGCCTTACAACAATAAACAATGGCAAAGGAAGCTTAACATTACGCGACTTTGATCTTCGTCAACTTAAATGTACGAAAACATCCGTCGTGTGATGAATCAGCGTTTTCCTTAAAATTCTCTACTACGAAATATTTATTTCAGTAGATATTTAGTTACAAAGAGTAACTATTTTTTTTTAAATAGTCCTTACAACAAATATTTGAGAATAAAATCTAATTATAAGTACCAAAATCATAATATAAATAAATATGTTAAAACTGTGTATAGCAATAATTTAAGCCTTTCAAGATATTCATTTATAACTTTTCATTAACAAAATTAATAAAAATCTATAAACAACATACCAGAATAATGATGAATTTATACATATTTTTGCCTGATTGCAAAGGAAGTGTTGTGTATACTTTGAAAAAGATTTAATTTTGAGATATATTTTTTCATAATCAGGCTTATCTGATCCGGCACCTTTTTCCTTTATTACATATATCCTGTGCTCTTATTTATTTATTCTGTTTCTTTGAAAAATTAAAAATCTTTATGATTTAAAATATTTATGACATTAGCTGAAGATCTTTAACCATTTTCAGCGTAATAACAGCGTAATATTGCTATCGCTATCTCAGGTAACTCTTCGCAAGGCTGGGAACACGTCCTTGGTACAGATCCAAGTAATACTAGTTTCACCAGTAGTACATGTTAGATTGCCGTAAAATTTATTAGAAGGTTGTAGAGCTATCTAAGTATGGACTGAGTTGTAGCAAAAATAATAAAAGAACTATTTTCTGATATTTTACTTAACGATCTAATTGTTTTTTTTTGTTAAACATGTTCTATAATGGTCTGACCTTGCCGATTTAATAAGCTTAAACGATCTAAAGATGCAGGTTTAAGTATTATTTTATAATGATATTTTGATTTTTTTAGGTATAGATATAGGCGTAGCCTAGATATATTTCCCATAGAGTGCCTGAACCCCCAGCGGTTACTTGCAAACGATGATGAAATTGGAAGTGATGATTTAAGCCGAGTTAACGTTTAATTTATGAAATGAAAATCAGAATATGAATTATTTTATTGTGTCAGGAGTGTAAATGTAAGTAATTCTTGCAGAGTATATTAAAAAAAAATTACGTTATAATAAAAAAATATATAAATGATGATTTTACATTAAGAAGACCTTTTTTGAAAATATTTCTTAATTTTTTTAAAAAAAATTGTAGTGGCACCAAACTATTCTAGTGTGGGCTTGGCTTACCTGGTACCTCCCTTCCTACGTTTATGAGTAGAGAACATATTTTCGAAATAAATGATTTTTGTTACATTTATTTCTATTTTTGGAGTAATCTAATAAAGATTGGCCGCCGTGACTGGCATCCGTCAAGAGGACATTATTGTTATTAAATTGGCTTTATGTTTTAGGTGACCTTGTTTTACATCGTATGAGGTTACGGTTTGTTGTTACAATTTTTAAATAATAACAGGTGAGTGAATCATGAACGCACGAATAAATAATTTCTTTGGCTAAGAAGAAAAATCTAATCTGTATCTAATTATTATTAGTGTATAAACACTAACATCAATTAGATACAGTTCATGTTTTGTAGTTAAGAGACTTTTTTTTATTGCAGTATTTCTTTGGAGAAATATATAAATATGGACACCTACATATGTGATGATTATGATAATAGGCTCGATACGAAGAAGTACAAGTTACCTATTGTATTTCTAATGAGTTATCTTTGACTTTGTTTCTACTTAAGTAAGAATAAAAAATATCATAGAGATTTCAATATTAAAAAATGCTTTTAAACTTAAACAGGATCCATAGCGTCCAACGTGATTTAGATTAGAATTGGCCCTTTCCGAATTAGAAGGTCCGGTGTACTTGGACTAGAATTTCTTTTCCGGTCTAGTATTTTATCGGTCACCTGTTATACTAACTTAACAAATTTTAAGTTTTTATAACGCGCTTTTACTAGGTCGAGTTGTAACTAACTATGTAATAAAACTTAATAATCTGAATTATATACACTTCTGATTGTTGTATCTTGTATCATGAAATTTGGCAATTATATGTAGAATGATACAGTACAATATTACGTTATCATAGAGTTGATCTGAAAATGGAATTGGAAGACGCGAATCTTGAAATGCCTAGTGCCTACTAGTAAACATATCGAGTTTGTGCTCATTACATTTAGTTTTCAAACTATTAATTTATATGCATTTTATACACTATTTTACAGTACGCTATGTTTTGTGATTTATAACAAACATCATTTCTACAGTAGGTAAATAATTATTTTATGTATGAAACATAATATAATGTGTAGACATCTGACCTGATCAGAAGGAAAATTAGTTTTAATACTTGATTATAATTACTTATCTCTATATATAATAAGACAGTAAAAATATTTTGTCTGTATATTTAGTAATTTTGACTGAAATGGATAGAGGGACACTTAAAAACAATAATATATTTTTTGACTTTTTTATGATTTTATGACTTGTCTGTCTGTCTGTCTGTCGATATGTATGTCAACATTTTTCTCTGAAAGTACTGAACCGATTTACTTGAAAATTTCACCAATTGCTTTGTTTTTAACTTAAACTTAAACAACTTAACTACAAAACTTTGGTTCATCAAAATTTGGTTCATTAAAAAAAGTTATCATTATCAGTCATTTAAATGAACTCAAGGCAATAGCTTGCCTGCGAATATTATATAGCAATCGCGCTGATAAGATTTTATGCCAAAGAATGTCATTCGAAAAGTCTTGGTTATATTACTGTTGATAAAAATATATATTTTTGAAGCACTATTATACAATATTTTTTTATACAATAAAGTAAACAAAATTGAATTGTTAGTGGAGATTTCCTTCTTAAATGACAACGGTCAAGTTAAAGTCGTAATCAATTCGACACAGAGATAAAGGATGATTTGATCTTTAAGGAAATATCAAGAAAATACCTAGATTGTTTGGTTTGTTCGTTCGTTTGAAATAAATCTATATAAAAATGCCTAATACATCCTTTCTACGTGTACTCTGTAATAACTACACATTTACCAATTGTACATTTAACTAATTTAAAAACTGTACAGGAGTTAATATGCAATCATTACAGTTATTTGACAAAGAATATTATGAATCTTTCAAATCAATAATTTAACATTTAAGGCTGTTTCTGAAGGAGTAGAAAGAAGAGAGAGAGAGAGAGAGAGAGAGAGAGAGAGAGAGAGAGAGAGAGAGAGAGAGAGAGAGAGAGAAGGAGTTCACTGACATCAGCACAGTTAACAAAATTTTAAAATTATGATGAGACGTACATTACATCGGTAAATGAACATAATGTTACAAAATTAAAAATTAGCTTTATGTATATTTTATAGATATCAAATATCGACGTTGGTCGTATTTTTTAATTTAAAACAATAAAAAATTCCTATAGAAATTACGATAATGTAGTAAAAAAATCATATTAGAAGTCATTATAGTTCTCAATCAATTCTGTTTATTAAATCAATAATCATGTATTTTACGCGGGCAAAGCCACAAGCGGGCCGCTAGTGTCTACTAAACTTGTATTTCTTACTCTTATTATTAGGTATAAAGCCAGAATGAACTTAAGTTTTTGAATAATTATAAAAGATATACCACATATATATGATTATTATGATTTTCAAGGAAAACTAGTAGAATTTTATTTTTTTTATTTTTAATAATAGTTTTATCAATGTCAATGTCAATGTCAATTATGTTTTATAAAATATATACATATATATATATATTTTTAATTTAACACAACGCTTCTCGTGTGTATTGAAGAATAATTCATGGGTATGTATTATGAAATATTTACTTAAATTTATATTTCCATTTCTTCGCTCTGGTGTCGAGGCAAAGTGCGGCGTTGAGTTCTGCCACTTAACACGCAATGCCTCCGGAATTCGGCAGAAAGTGGGGAACGGATTGTCTTTCACTACTTTCCCTCTGCCTACCCTGCAGTGTGCGGGATACAGCGTGAAGCTGATTTTTTTTTTTTTTTGAAGCTGAAAACATCATTGAACTACGCCGAACGACCAATATCACTACACTCTTCTTCTTATCTAGTTCGAAGTAATTATCTTGACGATAATTATTAAACTCTTTAAGACAAGTCTACGTTTCCATTGTAGAGATCAGATCATCACAAAATAATAATACCAGAGCCACTATAATTATTTCACATTGTATACTTATAGAGTTCAATTATTTAATAAAGAAAATTTAATAGCACAGCAAGAAAAATCTAAAATATAAACAGGATATCGGTCATTATGTGAATTACCACGTTGACTTACTATTTTGTTCGATATTTGGTTCACTCGTTTATCACGTTTCATCAAAAATAATTAAATTTCTCTTCTGCCAAACAATTCGAGGTTTTTTATCATAACTAATCCTTACTGTACCTAGAAATGAATTGGGTAGTAAGATTCAACAACTCAATTTCCCTTACGAAAGAAAATGCATTTATCATGTTTCCACTAAACGAAATTTGAACCATCGTATGTAGTCAAATAAGCTCCAAGTGTGCTAGAACGGCAGTTAAGCAGTTTTCTGTGAGATATATAATCATTTAACAATTACCATCGTGTCTTAGTCAGAAATAAATACCATAATTAAGGCATGACACGTTGAAATTGGTGACGCTTGACGGATACATGTTTATATAAACAAAAGAAGAAAGAGAAATCAGATGCAAAACACATATAGAGTTTTAAAATTATGATTAGACGTACATTACATCGGTAAAAAGAAAATAATGTTACAAAAATAAAAATTAGCTTTATGTATATTTTATAAATATCAAATATCAACGTTGGTCGTATTTTTTAATTCAAAACAATAAACAAAAATAATAGATTATATCTTATCGTATACTTATTGTACAACTATATGTATTCTACTGTAAATGTTAATGGAATTACTGCAACTCAATGACATTTCCAATTGCAGGTCGGTATTTTAATATTTATTATTTCGTTTATAATCAATATCTTACAGGTATTTGTCAGTGTCTTTTAATCTTAGTTAATCTTAGTTATAATAGGTATGTATAAGATTGTAGAAGGCAATCATAATAGTGTCATATAAAAAAAACTTATGTGAAATCATGATTGCCGATTTGCACTTAGTTATTTTTATTTTAGAAGCATTCATTGACATTGGAAATACCAACAACTTATAGAATCTTGCATCACTTGGTTTTTATTTTATAAAATTACATTGGAAGAAACTGGGGAACGGGACTGTCGTAATGGGAACTGAGTGTTTTCCCGGACGGATTCCCGTTGTACGGACGGGATACAACGTTAAACTTTTATATATATGTATATATATATATATATATATATATATATATATATATATATATATATATATATATATATATATATATATATGTGTGTTTATTTTTTTTAAAGAATTTAAGAAACTACCTTTTATTATTGTCATTAATTCATTTCAAATAATTTAAAATCTTATAAATAAATTACTTATTGTGCTTGTAACTTACCTTTAATATTTGTAAATTTAGTAATAATCTTTCAACATTTTACACACTAACTAAAATAATTTGAACAATTTTACTGTATAACGTCATTTTCACTATGGAATAACACTACAAATAGTTACACAAAAGAATGTTTTGGCGTGAATGTTTTTTTTTTTTTATTTTAAAGTGACTGTGGTGCGGTCAGATTGAGGTCTCGCGCGCGAATGCATTTTTCATTGTGGTTGAAATCTGAACGATAAAAAATTACAATAAAGGTTCAACCTTGATTTTCCAACGCAAAAGACTAGTTTCTTTCAGGACAATTAATGTTTTTTATCGCAGTTGTTTCCCATAATTACGACAGGTGAATAATTTAATTTCGCAACAAAACATGTTATTTACTAGTACAAACTTTAAGTAAGTTTTTAATTTAAAAAATCATAAATGTGATAATAATTATAGATCAGTATTTTTGTGCATATAACAAAAAATATCTCAATTGCTACTAGTGTACGACTACGTATACACGACAGGTTGTGGGTTCGATTCCCATTCGAAAAAATGAAATATTTAATATTTTGTCCTCTTAGGTAACGTGGCAAAGCACGTCGTTGATTTCCTCCACTAAACACGCAATGCCTCCAGAACACAGCTAAAAGTGGAACACTCTGTACCCATTAGAAATGGCAACAGTGAAGTGAAAGACAGTGAAGCTGAAGAATGAACGATTATGAGTACCTCAATAAGTACACAAAAAAATTTTTACAGATTTAACAATATAAATCTAAAATAATGTTTTCGATTTTACCTATTATATTATTACACATCTACGATGAGTGGAGGATGGATATGAAATTACAGTAGACACTAGAAATTAGTTTCGCAAAATAAAGCAACGAATCTTGTTTTTAATCTTTGACATGGAATCGTCACATTACTAGGTAACAAGTGCTGTAATCGAGAATAATAAATGTAGGTAAGTACTATATACCTAAGCAGGAACTGTTACGAATTACGATATACCAGGAATTACTGTTACGGTGTTTTACGTAAGACTAAAATCCAGTCAGGGCTGACTTTCATGATGTTATGAAAACTATAATTACGTATATAAATAATCATATTTAGTGTATTCAAATGTTTATATTCAATGGTGGAAATTGTAGTTGAGTTATTGAGTCAACTTTTAGTAAATTTTAGTAACAACTAACTGCTGGTAAGGCCTAGGCAGGATGCAAAAATGTTCGTAAAGTATAGTCGAAATTAGAGAGTCACTATTGGCAAATTCAAGAAAAATATATTTCAAGAATTTAAAAATATATAACAATAATAAGCACAATATATTTTTTTATCAAAAAATAATAATAATATATGATTGTACCATTAATTATTATTATTAATTAAAAGTATACTAAATAAATGAGTACTTAGTAAAAGTATACAAAATAGGTGACTAGAGGTTAAACATGTTAAATAAACAGAACACGCTAAAAGAAACGACTGATATAATATAAACATAATAAAAAACAAATTAACATAATTTTTTTTATTGTTATTTTAAGATGACATATTAATATATTATTCCCCTGCAGTAGATTGCCATCCCTAGAATTGCATTATCGTTAAGCATGTCGAGTAAATAGAGCAAGCCTATGGGTTTGTGTGGTGTGACAAAGTAAGCTTATTTTAGTTATCCAATATTAGATAAGAAAATTGAAAACTAATATGAATAAAAATACCAAATAATTTATTTGGTAAGTATTTGGTAGTAAGATATTTTTAATTTTTGTTTGGAATCAAAATTTGAAAAATCTAAACTTGACTTTTCTATTTTGGTCTTATTTTGGTCTTTGGTCAATTTTGAAGATTTTAATTTTATTTTTGGAAATTATATACTAATCATTTATTTATAGGTATATTTACAGTCTGCGACAAATCAAATAACCACTAATCGTGTAACTAAAAATCTTTGAAAAACGCGACAAGTTAAAGAACCGTTAACACAAAAATAATTTTATTATTTGTGATTAATTCAACCGGCTGTGTGATAGTTACAAGGTTATGAAGCTTTTAGTAGCGCAGTGAGCAAAACGTCTGTACGTAAATGTGATGGTTGTGGGATTAATTGCCACTCGGAGAAATTGTTATTTTTTCGCTACGGGTAAAGGTATCATAACGCAGAGTTAATATTAAAAAAAAATTTAAAAAAACCTTAAGTAGAAACGATAACGGGCCAAATAAAATAACCTAATTAACTATTACTAACATAATTTATAAGAAAAATTGTTGGTAAGACACTAAAACTATATGGATGTGAATCCGAAATAAAATATTTATATTGATTTATTATTTAATGTCCATCACTCGCCAATGCAATATCCTGAATTTAGGTGAAAAGGGCAGAACGGAGTGACATGTCTCTTTAGGATAAAGTACCAAAAATACATATTGCAAAAGGATCATTTCAACATTACTTAACTACGAATGATAGACGGTGATAGTTAGAGTTGTTTTTACACTAATATATTTTAACAAACTACATTCATAATATCTTTAACTGTAACTGTTTTACCGTTACAAGAAATAACATTTGCTATGTAATTTGCTGCCGCTTAAAACATATAGCACAATATTATTAACAAGAAATAGTTTAAAGTATAAGTTCTTAAATAATCAGCTTGTAATTGTAAATATATCATGAATTCTCATTCGCACCAAATTAAAATTTCAATTTGATATTTTGTATTTAATAAAATATAATGCAGTCTTGCAAAATAGATAGAGTGATATGAGAGGTAGGGGACACCTTAGTTGACCTTCGAAAACATGATATCAAAGATACTGGAGAAAGGTCACGTTAAAAGCATGACGGTCTCCCGAAGGGCATGTATGAAGAGGTTGATAATATTGGACGAGGCGAAAGAGATATGCAGAGACGACGAGCGTTTGCCGCTCCCTCCCTCTCTGAGTATACTACGGGCGGATACATTATACTAAGGATACACTACACTACACTAACTTCTGTATGCGTGAAGTTAGTGTAGTGTAGTATATAGTGTATAAAAAGAAAGTTTGAAAACTAAAAACCGACTACTAAACTTCGCCCTAAAAAGTACAAAACAAGAAAATAGTCTCGGCTAAAAATATTATACCCAACTATTAAAAACTATTAAATAAACTACTTTCTTTACACGTCATATATTTTAAACTATTTTTATACGTCATACGCATAGAAATATGTTTAAAGAATAGACGTGATCGTATGCTTCTTTAATTTAATTTTATTATTATAATGAATCTGTTTGCTACATTAACTTGTAGGTCGCGTCATGTAGATAACAACCAGCGGACGATCAAGAGGTTTCTAACGACACTTTATTTGTCTAGTTATGATTACTAGTTTAGAAATTGTGAGGGAACAGACAAACATCCATACCCACCCTCATATATACATACAGGTAAAAAATAACCCTCCTTTTTGCTTCGCCGTAGCCGGGTGGAAGTAGTAGGGTTATCAGATGGCGGAGGAGCAATTTTTAATTGCTAGGCAAACTATCTATATACTTCAACACACATTGGGTTAATATTATAGCGGCCATGCATGTTTTTTTTATATTTGCTCATTTTCATTATTTCGTCTATTCCTCGGGCCCTTACCTACTTACTCACTTCTTCAGCACACAGCAAAGTAGGCAGACGGAACGTAGTGTTAAGACACTGCGTTACAAGCTGAGTTCTGAATGCCTTTCGTGTTGAGTGGTGGAGTTTAAAGTCGTGCTTAGTCTGGTGTCGAGGCACCAGAGTGAAGAAACGAAAATATTAATAAATTTTTCCCCTGAGTGAGAATCGAACCCACAACCGTCGCGACCTGCGCTACGATGGCCTCAAACATAATTTTATTTAAAATAAAAAAAAGAGCTAATAGCCACAAATTATTTAAACATATCGGCTAAACGGCTGCGCCTTTGGTTGTAATGTAGGGCATTTAAATATCTTACGTCATATATAAATACATACATAATATATTCTTATTTACTTTTTTTATCTCGTAAGACAAAATTCACGAAACATAACCCACTAATATTATTTAAACATAACGTTTAAACGAACGAACGAAATAAAAACGAAGAATGGATTTGAAGGATTATTTTTAATACTTAGGTACATCTTCGGTTTAGCAATTAAACTGTTCGCTACTTGCTAAGTAGAGCGTGAGAGGTGATATTCGCGATATTTTGAAAGAATTTAATTACAGAGTGCATCTTTAATAAAAAAAAACGAAAATATAATATATATTTTTTCCGCCTTTCAGGTATATAAGTTTTCCCTTTGATTTTGGGGTATAAATTCACTCTAAAACACAGCGTGCCGTGTGTGCAGTGAACTTAAATTAAATAAAAAATAAAATAAATCAGCTTCTTACTATATGCCGCACTTACTATATACCGCAATTTAAATATAAATATAAGTAAATATTTCATCTCCTCAAGCGGGGATTGAACCCATAACCAGTCGGTGTTACAGTCTCAATTTGTGCCCCTGCGCCACGACTATTCACAACTTAAATTATTTTATGTTTATTGATATTTTTTTGTTAGCTTTGTATTTGATGATATATTTTTTCCTCATACAACAGGTTAGGCTGGGAGAACCTAAGGCCGAGACTCGAAACACACCGCTCTACGGTTTTTGAACGAATTTCCGATGATAATGAGTAGCATTATGTGATGAGTAGCAAATCTTAACACCGCGCTTTATATTGAAATAAACATTTAAAAAATATAGATATTGATGATATATTTTTTTGTTTGTTCCAAAGATTCTATGCCTGTGTTCAGTCATTTAAATGTATTTTATAAAAATTCAATAATAAAAAGAAAGTTTAAAAACTACTTAAATTCGGCGGAAAGTGAGGACCGGAATGTTTTAAAACTAGGTTCCCTCTGCCTACCTTGCTGTATGCGCAAATTAGCACGAAGCTAAAAAATAAAATATTTAACTATAAGTTTAATATATATATGATATAAATAAATAAAAATGACTAACACATTCATTTATTACCGTCATTAAAGTTCTAACAGCAAAGTAAGTGTCTTTTATTTGACCACAATTCCGATTACGAATCATGGACTCAAAGGGATTTTAATACAAATCAAGATATTTATTACCGTAATAAAATATGTCTATAACATATGAAGAAATAAAATGACATTTTATATATTTCGTAATTCCTTGTTATAATGAAAATAAATATATCTAAGTACCTACGCGGAAAATGGTTTTCTTTTTCTACAAAGGATATGTGTGTGGTATATTATTCAAAGATCAATAGTTTAAAGGCCAAATAAATATATTTGTTAGTTAAACTTTGAGTTTTAACCAAACTTGACCTAAATTAATGTGCACACATTAGATATAGGTATAAAACGAAATATCGGCTCTAACGGCCAATGCTTAGCGGTTAGAGTAAACATTTTAAATGTCACAGTGAATGAATTAAATTTATTAGTTTTCTATTTATATGTTATATCTTTGTTTAATGACAGGGTAAACAAAGAGTATCAAGTGTTCGACTGCCTTCTCTGCTTAACCTCCGAATTCGGTTCACGCCACTCTCGGTCTACGAGAGTGGGCAAATGTAGGTATATAATTAATTACACCGATTGATCAGTGAGCCTTTGCCCTGCCAGTCAGACACTGTCTCACAAGAGCTTCAATATTTGGGATCCTTGCCTCAAAATGTAAAAAGGAGCTTTTATTACATTTTCTTAAAAAACATGTGTTTCACACGTAATACAATAATGATATATCATAATTGTACTCAAAATACATACATACATATTTTTACAAAAAAACGGAATCATTATTATCTTTGTTGTCCATCTGTTCAGACCATTTATTCCGAAATCACGTGGAGGTCTCAAGCTGAAATAAATATCAAATATCCAGGTCTACGGACGCTTAAGGCAAAAATGAACACTTTTTGTAATAAACAAAAAAAAAACAACAAGTGAAAATTATAAAAATTAAAAATACATTCTATTTTTTCCGCATATAACGCAGTAAACGGCAGTGATCGAAGATAGTGCCCCTGCGCCACGACTGGCATAAATTTCACTATTTAGTACAATATAACCTTGAACTACTTAAAATTATTCAAAATGATCTCTTTTTATGCATACACGACCTTAGAAGACTAATAGATGAGGTCAATGGTTAACCGCACAACTTTATTTGTATAACATTTGGCGGCCAACAACGTATGCTAACAATAATGCAAAATAACACAAGCTAAATTTATTGATGCATTTTGCGTTTTTATAGAACAACGGTCGTGGATTCCATTTTCACTCGGGGGAATAAATTATTTAATATTTTTAACATTTCTTCGCTCTGGTAACGATTCAGTGTAGCGTTGAGTTCTGCCATTCAACACGCAGACCGGAAATGTCATATGCGAAACGGAGTGTCTTTAGACTCGGTTCCCATGTTCTTTCAGCCTACCCTGGCATGTGCGGGATACATCGTGAAGCTAAAAATATATTATATATTGTCCGTAAAATAATAGCAAAGTTTTAAAGACACAATATTAGATAAATATTTACTACAGGAGTTTTAATAAATGTTTCATTACAATAAAGGTAATGCAACAAGTATCTCTAAAAGTATAACAGAGTAGACAGAGAGCGTAGTACCAAAACATTCAGTTTTCCGCTGTCTGCCTAATTTTCATTTTTTTTATTGTATTGTGACCAGCGAAACCAATGTCAATGAAATTTTGTGTTAGAGAGGGATTAAATTTGTAAGGAAAATAAATGATTATAACTTAAAATAAATATAAAATATAGTTTTCCACACTTAAACTTTATTATATAAAAATAAAATAAGCATCAACATATGTTTATAGTACAAGTTCCCTACATTTGTTCTATAGTCCTAGCCTATTATTACTTTCAAAATAAATATAAAATAAAACTTATTGACATTTAATTTTAAAAAATATTCCTAAGTAGTCAGAAAACATATGAGTGGAGTGAATCAAAATTAGGCTAGCTATTTTTACTTATACTACTTAAAAAGAAATTCTTTGAATAACTTGTACAAAATAAGTTTAAGTTATAAGGTTTTCTTTGTGCCTTTATTCTTTGTTTGATATTAGCATATTATGTTTAACATTTTAAGAAAATGTACAAAATTTTGGTGAGAGGAACTTCAAAACCCACTACATTAAACAAATTTTATGTTTCTGCAACATATTGTAGTTTTTCGACAGGTTGTGTGTTCATTAATGGAGCTCAATTCCACTGGGTGGGGACTTTCATTAATCAACACACAATGCCATTACACTTCAACATACTTTGGTGTAATTCTTGAATTTATAATTTATAAAAAGAAATATTTTTTAATGTCTATTTTATGCAGAAATATGGTAAAAATTTATAATATATTCCCAACATGTTGAAATGAAACTGTTTCTCAAAATCTATCATCACACTTATTTATATTCTTTTTATCAGCTACGGTTTGAAGCACAGCTACAGCACACAGCAGAGGGAACCTAGGGTTACGACACTGTTTTCACTCCCACTTTCTGTCGAGTTCTGGAGGCATTTTGTATTAACATCACGTTATTAAAATTAATTATTAAAGAATATGATCAGCCTGATTTTTAATTATCATTTGTATTTTTTTATCCAAAAATGAAAGTAAACAAAGTATTTATTATTGTCATTGAAGCAAATATTTAAAGAAAAACAATGAATGCAGTCCATGAATAGTATTCATTAATAACACCATAAAAATCTTATAAAATATCTCAGTGAGATGAAGTCCAAATATAACATACTAATTTAAGAATATTTAAAATTAATCACTATGTATTCTCAGGTTCTTGGCTATTACTACTAGAACTTTCATCACTACTTTCCTCCTCACTGGATTCTTCACTTGATTCATTAGAATCGTCCCCTCGAGCTGCTTTCTTAGCCATCATTTCTTTAAATTGTCTTACGGTAATCTTTCGTGGCATAATTTCTCTTAGAAAATCTAATGTGTCGTCTTCTTGGACGACTTCAGCGATGTGTTTATATTCCAAAAAGTTATTTTTGCTATTCTTAAATGCCCTTTTAGCTAGGTCTGTCACGAATAGTTCCTGAAAAATATAATACATAAAGATATAACAAGTCAATAGAATTGATGCTCTAATAACAGTTAGACAATCAAAATACCGCCAAAACTTACTGTAACTTTTGTAACTAAGTAAAGCGGTTCAGGTCCAACAGCATCTACTTCTGGAGAACTTTTCATTATAGTCTTAACTCTAGATAAGGGCAAATGTAAATCCTTTTCAGGTTTTGGAGTAGCCATTCTTATATTACAAGTTTCAATTATTTTAAAAAGACAATATGAAATGTCTGTCACACTGCATGCGACATAGCCACAGAACAAATATACCCAAACTAGTGCTATCTATCGCTTGAAGCTAATTAGTAAGGATTCCGAGTTGATATATTTAAACATTAGATGTCGTTACGAAACAATATTTCTTTATATTGTATATTTGTATATCAAAACCAATGGAGAAGAAAATAATCAATATACAAATAATTTCATAAATAATTTATTTTGTTTTCAAATTCAAACAAAATATAAAAATTATATCTTTTTTTTGTTGTAGTGTAAGTTGTTATAATTGTTTGCAATTGCAACACTGTTGAAGTAAAATTAGTCTGTACTCTGTTGATGTCAAAAAAAGATTTAAAACTTTGTTGATACTTGATTTGTTGTCATTGCTTGTTGGTGTTGCGATTGCTCTACTATTTTATCATTAAGTTTTTTTTCTGACACCTAGCGTGTTAATCGGACTCTGGTAGTGCTACTTCTCTCTTTACTTGGCTATTTTATACGGACACCGATTCTCCCCCTATATCTGATTGACCCCGGCTTCGTTTTAAGAGTCGCTAAGATATTTTTCCTTAATGATTGCAAAAATACTTGGATTGAAGACTTGGAATGTAAAGAAGGAGGTAAGCAATACAATCCAATTTATCTTTCTAAAAACCTATACTCAG
The DNA here is from genome assembly GCA_917862395.2 of Heliconius sara. Classification (NCBI taxonomy): domain Eukaryota; kingdom Metazoa; phylum Arthropoda; class Insecta; order Lepidoptera; family Nymphalidae; genus Heliconius; species Heliconius sara. The sequence goes on along the minus strand of OU860789.1, from coordinate 10,596,192 downwards.
AACGGATTCCGGCTAGGTTTTAAGAAACTTTTACTGTGTAACCGAAAAATTATTTTATTGTGGTGCATGTTCAATTATATTACTGCCGTGTGATCCCGGCCAAGAATAGGATCATCCTGGTACTGGTGGTGTCGTAAGAGGCGACTAAAGTACGTGTGGTAGAGTCACGTCGCCAGCAATGGCAACACGCATGGGCAGACTCGACCGGATTAATACCACCCCCGGCATTTAAAACCGGCGTGAAGTAGTGGCTTTATGCCACTGCGTTTCGCATCAGGTAATGCCGGGCCCCGGCGCCCAACCCATCTTAAAGGCCGGCAACGCACCTGTAGCTCCTCTAGGGTTGCACGGGGCCGTGGGCGGCGGTAATCACTTACCATCAGGTGACCCGCACGCTCGTTTGCCGTGTCTTTTCCATAAAAAAAAAATATATATTAATTTTGTTTGTTACTAAAACTGCTTACAACAATAATTATTAAAGCTTAGGTGTTCTTTGTGACACAATGCCAAAGACTTACGAAAAAGAATTTATATATGTAAACCTTACACTAGGTATTAATATTTAAACCTTAGGAATGATGTGTATATACCATACAAATTTTATTTTGTTGTTTCAGCAAAAAACTAGCTTTGTTAAAATTGTGGAATACTTTGGAAAATTGTAATTTCAGGTCCTTTACATCACTTCCCTAAATCAGTAAGTGGTATGGAAAAAAAATTCTTGAATGCTTGCAAGGAAGTATTAGAAAAAGCTGTTAAAGACGGGTAACAGGGAAGGGTAATGTGTACATATTATAACCAGTTAAGATTATACAATAAGCATTTTGAAAGTTATTATAAGTTGCTATGTTAACATCTTACAAAAAATGATATTTCAACTTTACAAATTAGATAAGGTTAGAATTTATTTGGGGCCAGTCGTGGTGTAGGGACACAAAGTGTAACTGTAAAATCGACTGGTTGTGGGTTTGATTTATTTACATTTATATTCTTATTTTTTTGCTCTGGTGTCAAGGCAAAGCGTGGCACTGAGTTCCACCACTCAACACGCAATGCCTCCAGAACTAGGCGGAAAGTGGGAAATGAAGTGTCTTAACACTAGGCCCTCTGCCTATCCTGTTGTGTGTGGGATGCAGAGTGATTACAACTTATTTTATGTTGTTAGTAATAGTGTATAAAAATTTTGACGTAGCTTGATAAAAATGTATGGTATAGTGGCCAGAGCGCGGTCGGTTTCCAGGAGGTGCAGGTTTGAGTCCCGCAACATTCAAATTTTTATATGTTTTCTAAATAAGTATTTTTCTTTCCTAAGTGTGGAATATAATACTTTAAAAATGTTTAAACACACTTTTATATCAATCTTGGTAGCAGGGACCAATATGCATGTAGGTATAATAACAATTATCTGGTTGGGAACCACTGTTCTAGACAAATGGCGTTTTATTTTACAATGATAATTTAATGAATTATACATATTGTTTGAAAAAATCACTTTTTCATTTTTAGAAAAGTCTCTTGTATTCGGTCTTTATAGAGTAGTTAAGACTATGCTTTCATTTAAAATGGTGATGACAAAAACACTATTTAAAACTACAATGTAACACTTGCTAAGAAAAATATTTTTCCCTTGTTTCAGAAGGCAAAATTTGACTACAGAAATGTGAAGATACTTTTATTCTTGCAGATCTACTACTTATCTTTTGCAAATTATTTGATTCATTTAATGGGCATACATACAGTGAGTGATAATAAAAAGTTCTCAGGGATTGTCTTAATAATAATTCACAACATTTCCAGTACTGGGAAAGAAATAATATGTATTTTAAAATAATTTGAAGTAAAAAAATATTTAAAAATCAAGTTGGAACAGAAACCAAAAAATATAAAAAAATGTCTGTCTGTCCAGAATTTGATTTGGAAATATTTAAATAAACTTTATTAATAAATAATATTATAATATATATTATATATTATAAATAAACTTTATTTAAATTTAAAATTAATAACATTATAACAAGAAATTAGGATATGCCGAGTCAGCCTAGCTGATCAAATCCGAAATGAAGAGATACACAGAATGGCAGGTACCAGCGAGGATGTCACGGTGAGAATGAAGAAGAACGTGCTCAGCTGGTTTGGGCACGTCGAACGAATGAGCGAGGAAAGAATGGCAAAAAAGATTTATGATGGAAAAGTGAGTGGTAAGAGAGGTAGGGGGAGACCTCGGTTGACCTTCGAAAACACAGTATCAACGATACTGGAGGAAGGTCACGTAAAAAGCATGAGGATCCCGCGGAGGGCATGTATGAAGAGGTTGATGACAGTGGACGAGGCGAAAGATGTATGTAGAGACCGTAGCGTTTGGCGCTCCGTTCTCTCTGACTACCCCGCTAGGGATAAAGCGTGAAGTTAAGTTAAGTTAAGTATAACAAGAAATTTCAATTAAGATTCTCTTTAGAATTTTTTTTGTGTCAGAAGTAATGGAATTAGAAATAATAATCCTACATGCATGCAATTTATCATTCATAAAAACATTATTAATTAATAATATGAATTCGCCTCATTCATGCTAATCGTGAAAAATATGATTATTGACCATTACTATAATGGCCATTGACATTTTTATTATCAGAAAATTTTCTTCTCTTCTCGATTTTACATGTCGAATTGATTCATTGATGTCTTTGATTCTAGAACATTTGATGTGCGAAAAATTATGTAGCAGAGTATAAAAGAATGTAAAACTAAAATATTTAAAATTTGTCAAAATTGCATAAATGATTTGCTGAAGTTAAAATTAGATCCTGATTCCTTTAATTACTTTATTGATTATTCAAAGAAATCTTTGTTTAACGATTTTGTCAAAATATTTATGAATATATATTTTATGTCTATTTATGGGAATCTCCAGAAATAATAATAACTAAGATATGGTGGTAAAATGGTGTTTTTCATTAAGGTAGGTGTGATTTCTCAATAATTACTTGTAACAAATTGGCATTAGTTGATTATTTAATTAATTTATCTAATAATTTAATAGTAAATAGTTGGTGCGCGGGTTTTAATCAAATTTTTGCGGGTAATATTACAACCGTAAATAAAATAAGTCACTCATTACTTTCGTTTTCGATTATTATTATTAAATAATAATATGATTGCATAATTTCTATTATCATTCATGCTTAATAATTTTTAATTAAACGATATAATGTAACAGTTGCAGCTGAGCCAGTTTAATATTTAAAATAAAATAAAAGTTTTAAACAACAAAAGCTTTTTTTTTCGAATTAATTCCCAAATCAATATTCAAACGACACAATGAAAGTCAATAGGTACGGTTCCATGCACAATAGTGAACAAGAACTAGCGACACCTAGCGTAGCAGGTATTGTAAACAAATATTTCTGATTCTTCAGTGGCACATGATCAAATATTTATGATTTATATTGAAACCACAAATTATAGTTGCAATATTTAAGTTAAATTAATATTTAGCGACTATTTACCGGTGTAATTTATTTGATGGATGGCAGCAGCATCGTTATTCCCCCATTTTTTAGTATGAAGTTAACTTTGTTCCCTTTTGGGATATGTGTTCTGTGCACATGTATCTCTAGTAAATTTATATAAACAGAATAGTTGTTAACAAGAGAATTAACCAACCCTCTTATTAGGACCTATTATTATCTAAGGTAATAAGCATTTTAAAAACTGGTTATTATCTTTTGTGTTCCGGATATATAAATTGCGGTAAATGTAAAAATAGAATATTTTCTTACATTCATTACTTTCATTAATACTTCACATTCACACGAGTTTCCTTCCAATAAGGGACGAAAAAATACAATCGAGACAGACTTGCAGGCACAAACATGCAACTGCCTCGATTGTAGTATTGGGTAGTCTCCTAATGACGTATGTAGCCTTGTTTCTGACACACTGCATAGGTGATGAGCGGCCGGACTTCTTAAAAACTTCTTTGGAAAGTCTTTTTCACCTATATCAGCCATATTTTTCATAATATTTAAAAGTGGATTTTATTATCATATTTCAAGGGGCGAAGTCATATTATTGTTATATATGTATTTAAAGCACGATGCGATTGGAAGAAATTTAATATACTGAACTTATAATTTTAATTTTTTTAAGTGTTACTCCACACTTAAGAATTCCTCGCTGTGCGTTCTTTACCGCATTTATCATGGGAAGTGTTCTGAAGAATTACTTGATCTGTTATCTCTCGCCAATTTTTTTAACTGCACAGAACGCCACAAACTTATATATAATCCACACCACCTGGATACGTGGCACTCCACTACTGTGCGGTTTCGTAGGAATTTCCTTCCACGCACCATTGAACGGTGGAATGGCCTACCCGCGGCAGTGTTTCCATGTCGATATTTAACCTTAAAGGCCGGCAACGCACCGGTGATCACTTATTTAGGTTGGTTTTTTTTCATTAGGTGACCTGAACGTTCGTTCGTGTTATCTTTTCCATAAAAAAAAATCATATTCAGAAAATGTATACAAATGTTAACGTAGCAGGACTTGCGCCTCTTAGAAATTGTCCAAGCGCTCTACGCGCACCAACTACGCCGTACGTTCTCATCGGGCTACGTCGAAGATGTTATATAATTTTTATATTTCTTTCCTCAGTGTGGAATAACATCTTAAAAATGTAAAAAAAGTACTGAACTTAATCTGAAGTTGGCAATAAAATAAAAATGTATCTTAAAACAACGTTTGACATTATAAAAAAAAAATATTTGTTAACACAAAAACCCCGACTGCAGAAAATTAAAAAGAAAATAAACAATAACATAAACTATTGGGCTTCTTTATTTTCTTTTTAGTTTTCTGCAGTCGGGGTTTTTGTTTTTACAAATATTTTTTTATTTTTCTCTTTTTTGTTAGGATTCATTATGATAATGATAGTCATGATATACCTTTTTGAAATTGTCGTATTGAACTCTTAAATTTGATACCCATACTGTGGTATTCGAAACGAAAAAAAAAATTTTTCACCAAGTCCGCAGCGTTCCGCAGCCGCCATTATTGTTTTTTTTAACGTCACCTATCTAAGAACACTTAGACTGCTAATACAAATCTAAAGATACCTCAAATATGTAAATCCGTTCAGCGGTTCTGGAGATATGAGGTAATAAACAATATTACATACATACATACAAAAGTAAAAGTAAAAGTTAATTCATATTAAACAGAGTGCTATAGATGATAAAGGGTCGTTGTGGCCCAGGAGCACCGGGGTTTGACTGTAACGCGGCGATTGTGGGTTCGATCCCACTCGAAGGAATGAATTATTATTTCTTAGTATTTTCATTTCTTCGCTCTAGCACCAAGGGTAAAAGTCTGGCGTTGAGTTCCGCCACTCAACACGCAATTGTTCGAAAAATTCGGCGGAAAGTGGGCAATGGAGTGTTTTAACACTAGGTTCCCTCTACCTATCCTGTTGTGTGCAGGATACAGCGTGAAGCTATTGATACTATCGAGAACAAACACCACATAACATATAACATATTATGTTAATTTACAAAATAGAATTAAACGACATCGTATTATATGTATGCAAAATGCATATGTATTTTTTTTATTATATATTTTAGTACTTATTCATTTCCAGCGCTTATTTGATAGTTAAATGTTTTAGACGCGTTATAGCTTCAATAAAAAATATTACTGTTTCACGCTGTATCCCGCATACATTAGGGTAGGCAGAGGGAACCTAGTGTTAAGAACCTACTGTTATTGCAAGATATTTCAGCAATGTACTCGTACAGAGCAGTACGATAGACTCGTCGTGATCGCGTTGGAGTTAATTTCTGAATTTTTGCGCATTGTACACTCGGTAGGAAAACAATCGTCGCTTTTATTGGAAAATACTGAAATATAAAAGCGACATAATTAACATATTAGAAACAAGACATCTTCCTATATGCGAGCTCTTGGAAAAAAATATTGACCAAAGTCGTTCGAACTCACTCTCAGCAAATGTTCGTGGCTAATTAGAAGTTATTATATAAGGAATGAAAAAAAAAACAAAACCTTTACTGGTGACCTCTCAAGAAATTGAATTGTATAATGTACTGTATATATGGCGACAAGATTCATCTAGTAATGACAATCCGTGTGTAAATGCGTTTCCAGTCAACATACAATATTAAATTACAGACGTTGCATTTTCTTTAGAAAATCTAGAATAGTTATATTAAATCCAAAATATTGTATCAGCACAGCGTGTGACTACAAACGAGACGGTTGTTGCTTCAATTCACTCAAGTTGAATAATTTTTTCCTCGTTTTGGTAACAAGAAAAAAAACGTCAACACACATCACCTCTAGAATTCTGCGAAAAATAGGCCACGGAAGTCCCTTAATGTGAACGGAGTGCTTTAACATTAAGTTCCTAGGTTCCCTCAACTTACCCAGCTATGAGCTAATACACCGTGAAGCTAAAAAAAACTAGATTTTTCAGAGACAATCTGATTGAAAAATATTTAATCATCTTTAATGGCAATAGTTTTCCTTGTTAAATTGTAGATGTAAAGAAATGCTATTAATAGTCACTAATGTAGGTGCAGTACAGCTGCAGCAACAGAGCTTTGTACCTTTTAATTAGCAACTAACCTTGAAAAGTTACAGCGCATCTCATGTGACTATAAAGATTTATTTTATTAGTAATAGATCTCTTAAGATGAACAGTTCATGTAGTTGTGAGTCATCACTGACCATAACGCACACATTGTCGGTAAATATTGTTTTTAAACGACATTTTAAAAGTAAATATTTAAATATAAATAAGGGTTGTATAAATAAATAAACATTTTGGTCTTAACGCTAGCTGTCTTTATTTTCCATTTCCTTATAGAAAATATTTTTACGAAAAACAGTATAAAGGGCCGCCCGCGTGCCCGTACGCCCGGTAGGGGCGCCGCTGACTAGTGTCGCCCGGCAGCCCAGCCAACATACAATCAATACTTACGTGAAAACGATAAATAATACAAAAAAAATACTGATAGCGCGAGATCGAAGCTTACAGGGATTTCTCGATTTTGATCAGCTCGGCGATGCCGTCATACATCTCCTTGACCGCGTCGTACTCGGTGAGGCCCATGCGCCTCTTGTTGGAGATGTCGTAGACGCCACCCTCGGCCTCGGTGTGCTCGCCGCGGGTACCGCGTACTTGCAAGTGGTATTTAGAAGCGACTTCCTCCAGCTTGGCTTTGTCAGCGGCCAGCTTGGGCAGCTTGATGTGCACAGAGGCACGCACGGTGGTTCCCAAGTTGGTGGGGCAGAAGGTCAGGAAGCCAAGGCGGTCATGGTGGGAGAAGGGGATCCTCTTCTCAATGTCGTTGACGGCGTTCACTAGCCTCTTGTAGACTTGCTTCAAGTCACCACCCATCTGCATGGAGATGATGCGGAGATGGTCCTCCTCATTGCACCAAACCAAGAAAGTCTTGTTCTCATTGTGGTAAATACCACGACCAGAGGGCCAGAAGCGGCAAGCATTGGCGGCCTGGAGGAAACGGTCACCCTCCTTGAAGAGGAAATGGTCATCGATGAGCTGCTGCTGGGTCTCCTTGGACATGCCAGTCAGGGGGAAGAAGGTGCCCTTAAGTTCACCTTCAAGACCAGAGAGGGTTGAGGAAACTTTTTCTTCCATCTCCTTGTATTGGGCTTCTGTCAGGCAAGGGTTGAATGGGTAGCCCTCCAAGGAACGGCCACAGCGGACACGGGTGGAGACAATGAATTCGCTGCCAGGGTCCAGGTTGCCGAGGGTCTCAACATCACCCCAGTTCTTAGGTGGGTGCTTGTCGGATTTCTTAAAGCCATTGTGGTAGTCCTCGATGATGGGGTCGAAGAGATCAGAAAACACGGAGTAAGCTTCAGCATCAGGGGCATAGATTCCAACACCAGAATCCAAGTTCTCAACACCTGAAAAAATTATAAATATTATGTTTTAGGGACCATTACCAATAAAACATTTAAAGAAAATTTGAATTTATAAATCTGTTATGTAATGGTTGGGATAATTCTACTATTTAAATAAATATTTATTTTAAAATATCAAAAATATTGGTGTCTTTACAATTTATTACATAACTGTCTATAATCATTATTATCAGGCATCAAGTATTAATCCTATCTACAATATTATCATATACAATATAATCTAAGCTCCAAAGTAAATTTTCCAGAAAAGATAAAATAAGCTGTTAAGACTCTTTTGATTGGTGTTCAATTCAAATTGATAATAATTTAATTTTATGTTGAAACTATATAAAAGTATATTTTTAATTTAAGTAAAAAAAAAAAATTAAATTGATAAATTGTTTATACATATTTTTTAAAGTATATATTAATAAAATCAGAATTTTATAAGTGAAATAGAATAATTTTACGCGTAAGGTAAAGCTACAATGATTACGTAAATCGAAAAGTTGAATCATCGCATGAAATATATATGTAAAGATATATAATATGTCCTTTGGTGTAAGATTACAGAAAAAATACTTATCATGCATAAATACGATATACGCATATTACGTGTGTAATAAACTTATAATACGAACCAGACTGGATGCAATCCAAGAGGGTGGAGCCAAAGGAGGTCTTCTTGTTCTTTAGAGCATCGAAGACTTCCTTGGTTAGGTACTTCTTAAGCAGCGACTTGGAGTCAGAGGCCTGGAGCTTGCTAAATCCAGCCTCCAATTTCTCAATGGTTGCGGCGTCCACCATAGCTGCTGCTTTTCTGTAAAAATATTTTTAAGGCTTAGATTTAACAAATTTGTTTCAATAAATATAATTGAAAGTAAAAAAATGCTGACGCCTTTAATGCTGCACACGTAGCTCGAGTACACATTTTTAATGTTTAAAAAAATAAACGGTCTATATAATATAATTTGTAGTTATTCGTTAACCAATTGATGTAATGTAGCGTTAATGTTCAAATAAATTTGCCGTTTCGGATTATTTGACAATACCGCTGTCAAATAATCTAGAAGTCGAGACAAACAAAATTTTGAAAATTAGGGATGTATCTAAGCTACCCACTTTAATAGGATTCAGTGTAATAACAAAAAAAATTAATCCGTACGATATTGTGTTTAAACTTCTTATTTTATATAAAAATCTTTACGAATTTAAATATTAGAAGGCAAAATTAAAATAATAAAAACAAATAAAAACTTCTCAGAATGTTACGAACCGTCTGATGAGGTAAAACGCGAGTACGGCACCACCGCAAACCATTATGGGAATTGTAATTTTCATTTTATAATTATTCATGGTGAAGTGATATTACTAATACTAGGCGCGATGAGAGGATCTAATATCTAGGTGATGGTTTCAGGGGAACTGCCGAGTTTAGAATTGTTGTTCGAACACACCCAAGTCACTTGAATTTAGTAGAATTACGTAATTTTCCTAGAGGTCGCCTTGGCCGTGCGCAAGTCGAGTAGATTTGTCAGCTCACTGCGCACTAGTGTTCCTGAAAAGTGCGCAGCCATCGCCTCCCACTCGCAAATTGCTTACAAAGTATGAATGTTATCGCAAGTTTCTTATTACTAAAATGCATTCAATTCTTTAAGACAGACGACACTGGTTGTCGTTATAAGGCATCGTCAAATTAAAGCTGTGTCTAATGCATGTCGTATCAGATGATGATGATTTCACATTATTCATATGTAACTGTAGTATGCAAATATGATGTCTCTTTGATGCAAGCAAAATTATCAATTGCAAATTTAAAATTTTCATTTTATATATCCAAATTACTTTTTTACTCAACAAGATGAGTCTCACTGTAATAAGCTTAACTTATTTTTTCTATAAAAAGAATGTATAAATAATTAATACAATTGCACAAGATAATACCAAAATAGGTTATTAATTCTAATTTAAAATATTTTCACATATACATAATATTAATGACTTACTATGATTAATTTAGTATATATAAATTAATAAATCCACATTTACAACACAATCTCCTCAGTTACTTTAACATGTGACATTACTAGAATTAAAATATTTTAGTGGGTAATTTGCAATCGACTAGGAAAATAAATATTTTCACTAAATTGCATAAAATAATACTTTACACTAGTCGTAAAAATGGAAAGAGCGAAATTGGAAAATATATGCCGGCCTATAATACGCACCCGTCGGCTTCATCTGCCGGTTTGTTTTCCTTATTTTCTTTCGTAGCACAACCACCCATTTTCACAAATTTATTAAACTACTAACCGCTAAAGCATGCACTATATCACAAAAATACTACTGCAACTAAATAAAATGAACGGAGAATACTAAATGCAATGATGGAATGATATTTTGTCCAAATGAATATGCCTGTGCAGGGAGCGGCGACGGCGAGGGGTGGCCCGATCGATGCCCGGTACGCACGCACGCGGCTCACGCTTCCCGCCCTTCGGGAACCGCTTCAAAACTTTTCGGAGGGAAATCTACCCCCGGCCAGTGCCACCGTTTGCTTTCGCGGGTTATATTTAAATGGGCCAATTTCTTACCGTAAAACATTCTCATATCAGAAACAGCGCACTTAAACTTATCGTTGCACATCTTGATATGGTTTAAATTGTCACTAAGTAAATGATATTATTTTATCTAAACTTTTGAAATGGTACGGACCGACAAAGACCATTGAAGAAGGGGATCGGGCGGTAGAAAATAATCTTAAGTGTCTACCGCTTACCTTTGACTAGTACAACCGTTAGAGTCGACTGCGTGGTGTAGAATGGTCGGAGCGGGAGAGCGCGGAACATTAAGCCCAGCGCACCCCGCGCCCGCTCCGCAGCCCTACCGCTTTCAACCTTGGCCTTGCTGAGATGCTCATCGTCTGGCCATCGTAGACCTGACACTTTCCAATTGTTTTCAAATATAGTTTGATCTAATGATATCTATAGTCTTAGGGGCTTATTAAACTAAATAATTAATTATAAAAATATAACTTATAGAAATTATCTTATGTTGAAATTTTTTAAAATTGAAAATATATGAAAATATTGATTATAACGTTAAAGATTCCTGTCTTGACCTTATCATGTAATCACGGTTACAGTATAAAATTAGTTCGTTGCCGATTCTTTTTCGAATCTGGATGAACTCCAAGAGTATTACGATACAACTTGGTTAATACTGGCCTGGCCAATGTCAAGTTTATTTTTTCCACTTTCGTTTGCAGTACCTACATATGTATGTCTACGTTCCAATTTATATTATAAATGATTAAAATAACGAAAATAAATAGTAAAAATAAACAATAAGTTTTGAAAATATAGAAATAATATCCCGGAATTCGTTCAATTGAACGCACATCACTTTTTGGCGTCTTCGTAGCGTCAAATAGGTATGACGGTAACAAAAATGGTGATTTTGATAAGCGTTACGTAAATAAATATATTATTATATTATTAATTATTTTTAAATAATAAAAACTAAAACAATTTACGTAAACATTTTAGAGAAACTGTAGTGTTTATAAAGTAGATTGATTACTACGGAGCCTTAAAGCCAACGTCCTCAAGTCCTTGACATTGAGTTGCGTGGCTTTCGTTCAACTTGACTCGAGTAAGGGATGAAGGAAGCCATGTAACGTTTGACGTTATACAATATTGACCTTTTCTTCAAATATTTTGTATAGAAATGAGAATTTTGTTCTTAACCAGATTAATTAATGTCGTATAGATTATATAATTATAGCTATTAAAATATTAGTACAATTTAAAAATTATTTAACTAGTAAAATAATATATGTTCACATAATAATTGGATGTTTAAGTGATTAATTTAAGCATTTCTTCTTTACTTAAGTGTTATACGAGTACACTTAAAAAAGAAAATATTTAATAAATGCCTAAAAAATCATATCTTGGTACGTTAAAATGTTTAGACGTTTTCTAAAACAGTTTAATTTGAATTAAGAAACTAGATGGTCTTGGATTTTATTTTTAATTTCATAGATTGATAGAAAAATATTGTAGGCTTATATCCTTAATCTATCAGGAAAACTTTTTAAATTTCGTTGTTTATTTTATATAGCAAAGATGAAGTAATTTAGGAAGGTGTATTTTCGTAGCTATTATTATAGCCATTTTCGTAGCTTATTAGCTACGAAAATGGACCTTCAATCTTTTGTATATTCTTCAATTTAAAACTATATGTTCTAATTTATATTTTGGGTAGCAAAAACAAAAACAATCTTTAATTATTTTATAAAATGACATATAAAATTCAAGCAAATCAAAGCTTTTAAAAATAGCTATTGGAAGTAGGTACCAATACGTTATTTTTTTTTATTTATGCTATTTAAATAACGTCAAACTAAAACGCAATCTTTATTTGTCTAACAATTATTAGGCATGTAACTTATATTTATTTATTCGCGCAGCCAATTCGGAAGAAATGTGATATTATTTTTTATGTTAAATTCATAACGTTGTCGTGACCATGAACTTTTTTCAGTACTATATATATACATACAGGTACATGTATAAGATTTCGGGAACTAGGTCTCGCACTTATATAACATTGCCGCAGTGGAAGTCATCAATAACGTCGGAGCTACAGCGGATTTATACATTTTGACATTTAAATATTTTGCTGTATATTAAAAAGTAGATGTATTATGTATGGCTTGTCGTGGCGCTTACTGTAACGTGTGATAGGTTGTGAGTTTGATTCCCGCTCGACGAATGGATATTTAATATTTTAAGATCTTCGTTTCGGTATCCGAATTCGGTAGAAAGTGGGTAGCGGAGTGTCTCAACACTGGACTCTTTCTGCCTACCCTACCTACATGCGGGATATATCATGAAGCTGAAATATAACTAAATTCCGTCGAATATGTATATTTAATAGCATAGTTCTCAAATAATGTTGCATGTTACTTATTTAGAAAACGTATAAAAATTTGAGCGTAGGGGAACAAATTTTAATTTATACGTTTTCTAAATAAGTACTTTTCTTTCATAAGTGGGGCATGACACTTTAATAATGTCAAAAAAGTTGTATATTTATTGAAAGATCACTCTGTCCTCCGGCTCAATAAAAGACAATGGCTGTATGATAACATGTTAGCTGTATGGAACTTTCTTCTTACTGGAATTCACAGCAGAAACCATCCATTTATTATTAATTAATTTATTAATAAAATATTTAACATAATTTAATAAAAAAATAAAAGTTCTATATCTGTAACAAAATGTTTTACTGTGTTCATAATATATTCATATACATATCAAACATCAGATTATTAGCATTTGATCCCGTAACTAAACACATTAACACGGTTGTCGTGTCACGCTATCGATAAGACTGACATGGTCTTTATGAAGTTTGAGCAGTGAATGTATTATAATACAACAGACTACATGAATTATTAGCGGCCTGCAACTTCGTTTCCGTAAACTTTATGACCCTTGCCATGTTGCTTTCATTTACCACTCGTTGTGACGGAATCTTGCAGGAAATAAGCTATGAAGAGAACGTAGGGTCAAGACACTTCGTTCTCCACTTTCCGGTCAAATTCAAGTCAATCACAATCACGCACTTGCAAATTATGTGATTTGCAACTCAACACTAGGTATGCTATGTATTACGGCAGCGCGAATATAAAATAAATCTCAAATTTATATTTGTTTCTACAATTTAGTTAAACTTTAATAATTCAGCTGGGTCATATAAATACCACGTATGCCAAGTTCTTCATCAGCTTTTTAATGCGTATCACGCTAAATATCTTTTACTAAGGTGGCATTTCATTATTTTTCATAGGTTAGTTGGACTGTCATAGTTCTTCATCATAAATTCCAGATCTTAATGTTTATATAACAATTTTTTCCCTTTTTTATTATAGTATAGCTGGATATTTGTATTCGTTTTTCCTCCGTAGTATTTTGTAAAAATGTTTTATATTTTATTTAAAATTGTGTACATATTTAGATATAGATAGAAACCGCACCGTTTGGAAGCTCCTGCATATACTCATACCCCCTTGGGCACGAGATGGTTGTAGGTTCAATACCAACTCGCGAGTAGTTTCATATTTGTTTTTATAATCTAGATCTAGACTATCTTGCACAATAGAGAATTAAAGAAGAATTGAATTATAAACATTTCTTCATAATTTGCCAATTCATGGTTTCAATTATTTGTGAAATTTGTGTGAATAGGTGAATAACCCAACCACAGAAAAATTACTCATTTATGGTTTTAAGGAAAGTTAGATGCAATTTAAGGAATGGAAGCTAACGCGTTTTATACCCAATTATGTTTTAAGCTTTTTAATAGATAGTTTTTGAATTTGAATATTAAAGTAAAATATTCAATGTTACATTAAATATCTAGACATTTCTATTATTTTTAAGTTTTAACCATAATTTAATCATTTGAATTTCTTTAATTTTCTTTTATTTTTATTCCGATCACAACAGTTCTTTCTTATTAAAAAAATGCTATAATTATAAAAATAAAAAAACACAATTGCATAAAACTGAAAAAAAAACAACTAGCCAGCTCAGCCGGCAGCTAAATAGTTCATTAGAATTAATAGTCAGGATCCATATAAATATTACGGGGCTCCTTGTACAGATTTAATTGATTGAAGGATAAGTCTCGACTGTTAATCGTAATGAACTATTGAGCTTGTTTTTTTATTTAAATTTTATGGAGTTCTTTGTTTCTGATATTTATTTTTTATTTGTATTACGGAAATGATAATCATAATAGGCCCTTTTGAAATCTCTGGGTTTAGCCCTTTAATTTCATACTCATAATGTAATTCGGAATTTTTCTTTTCACTAAGTACAATGGTTTCGAACAGCCGTCATGTTTGATTTTTTTTTGATCACCTATCTAAGAACACTTGGACTACTAAGAGGAATTTAACGAATCATACACTTTCCTTTGCAATCGGGTAAAAATACACTTGGATAATGTGTAAGTGATATTTTTTAGGAAAATAGTCTAGTTTCGCTGGTGATTTTCATTTATACCTATCTATATAGTAAAATATAGATAATATATATATTTTATTATGCATAGTTCATTAGGATACATTCATTCTGAAAAAAAAATGTTTATAAGTAATTATATTATTATATTAATTTACTAATTAAGAAATAATATTTCTTTATGTTATTATTATATTATTTGAAGCCACAAAAATTCAAATACAATATTTAAATAAAGCTAGTTCTGAAACTGACATATACATTCATAACTCAGTCTGTCAGATGTTCGGAAAAGAGATGAAATAAAAAAAGTCACCCGTGGGAAGGTTCTGGAAGACCTTGGCAGTGACACCGGCCCGCGGCCTTGTTCTAACGATATTAAGCGTTTAAAAATATATTTTTGTTTAGTATATGCCGTATCAAAACAGATGCTGGAATTATTTTTCTTTCTCTTTTATATTTGCTTAGCAGATTGAATCAACCCCGTGGTCTATATTGTGTATGACACATGACACCAAAGTGCGGGAGGTAACGATTAACATGATGCATATAATTTATAGGTTTAAGCGTTGCCAGATTTTCTCTCGGTGAAAAGCGGGATTATTGAATATTTTAAGTAACAAAAACGGGATTCTTTTGCCAAAAGCGGAACAGACAAAAATACATAATGAGGATTACATAATCAGGCTGATGATTAAATAATTTATTATCCTCCATTTATTTCACTTTTAAATAAAGCGATAAAATATCAAAGGTGATATATATCAATGTAAAATGTTATAAAATATATCTATATAAAATACGTAACAATATTGTTCTTTTTGGCTTACTATATATAAGGCAGTTATGTCTTCAGAATACGTAACTTACGAATATACTAAATTATTTGTGTTTTAATGAAAATATTAGTAACTAATTAAAGTAATAAAAAATAAAATCCCAGAGTATAATTTAATTTTTAGTCTAAAAATCGTGACGTGCCGCCAAAATCGGAATATCTAGTAACGCTGATGGTCTTCCTCAACAATTTGATTATTCAACAAAAAAATCTAACCATTAGTTTCTGATACCAGAGCGCTTAACCACATAAACTTTTCAGTTTTGTAATATTTCTTAGTATAGATATACTCGTTTTAGATATCTTATAATATACTAGGAACCAATATATTTTTTATTATTTTTTACAATTTTAAAGTCCACATTAAGAAAAAAAAATACATTTTAGAAAAAAATTGACAACAAAGTGTAACTGTATAATCGACAATCTTTTTATATAAAAACTTGAACGTAGCCGGATTTTAATCTGCGCAGTATGGAAACCGTCGAAGCGCTCTGACCAACTAATCCATACGTTCTTATCGGGCAAAGACGAAATTCTTATACTTCTGTTACAGGTTATTTTTAAGGACTAAAAAGTATATTTTATATTACAAACAAGAAATATATTTTATATAATTTGCTAAATTGACGGAATTTGCTTACAGTTTCATTTCAATCTAATTTGAACCTATTTACTTCATTAAAGCCAGCTTTGAGGCCAGTCGTAGCGCAGCGGCACGAAGTGTGACTGCAAAACGGACTGGTTGTGGGTTCGATCCCCACTCGAAGAGATGAAATATTTACTTAAATTTATATTTCCATTTCTTCGCTCTGGTGCCGAGGCAAAGCGCGGCGTTGAGTTCTGCCACTCAACACGCAATGCCTCCAGAATTCGGCAGAAAGTGGGGAACGGAGTGTCTAAAACACTAGGTTCCCTCTGCCTACCCTGCTGTGTGCGGGATACAGCGTGAAGCTGATTTAATTTTTTTACTTCATTAAAGTAGTAAGTAACATTCCAAAGTGTAATTGTTGAAATTGATTATAGGAAATACCAGAGAACAATTAAAATGCACACGAAAACAAAACCTTTGTTCTTTTAGTTGGTATCCGCAAAAGCATTTAATATCATTTTTTTTTCTTACCACACATAAAATATTGTTTATTAGCTAGTTCCGAATACTATGCACCTACTGATGCAATTTTGTAATTCATGACATTTATAAAAAGTAGTAGTGTAGCTAAAGTTAATAGATATTACACAGCTTCACGCTGTATCCCGCATGTCACAGGGGAGCAGAGGGAATCTAATGTAAAGACACTTCGATTCCCACTATTCGCCGATTTCTGGAGGCATTGCGCGTTGAGAAGCGGAAGTCAACGCCGCACTTTGAATTTGAATTTAAAATCATTTATGTCACATCGCTATAAGAAGTTTTGTACAGGAAAAATTGTCTTGTAATACGTAACGTAATGTCATGTAATACATAATATATTAAAGTAAATAAAATTTTGTATGCCTAACTCGTATCGTACTCCGGTCTAATAAACTGTGCTAACAAGCCAAGCCAAATTGTGGCTAAACAAGTAGGTATACTAATTTCAAAAGTAAAACCATCTAAAATTAATCTCATATATTTAAAAAAAAAAGCATTTAGAAGGGATGTTTTCAGTTTGAAAAGCTTTTACTCGTAAATTGAAACTGGAAAATCTAGGTCACTTTCATTAGAATAAATGCGTCTCTTTTAAAATATCTTTTCTGTGCTTCGTAGCAATTAGAATAATACAAAATGGCGTAATATTTCAGTATTTAAACCTTTTGCTATTGTTCTAACGACAGATATTATGACCTCGGTAACGTAAAAAATTTGATTACCCAAAAGAAAGTTGCTTCTAGTCACGAGAAAACGCGAGTTCAAAGTATCAAAGTCTATTACGAGTAAATTATACGATTTGTTTATATGATGTAAGGATTTCCTTGAAAATTTGAACTACTTCCGTGCTCATAATATTTGGGTTACGCAAGGGTGGCATGTTCTGATCAATTCGGGTCGAAATAGCTTCGCGTGCGACCTTGCCCCGTTTCAATGTCAATGCCGAAACCGAGGCTGTTTCCACGCTTAATGAAAACCGTTCGGCTCTTCGATTATGCAATATGAAAATTTTTACGTTTCATTAGAAACGTAAATCGTCAGTGTTTTAATTTTGTAGCAACTTTCGACGTGTTCTACGAGATAATACAAAAGGCAAGCATAAAGCAAGATATATGATAATTGGTTATAATTATTTAAATATATATACATAGATATTTCTGGCTGTGGAGTAGAAATTTATTCAATTTTTAGGCAACTTAAGATGAATCTAATGCCGTAGCCATGCCGTATTGTTAAAAACATTAAAAGAGTATAGATAAATACATGATAAAATACTGTAGCTGTTTCCAATTCCAATTTGCAATGTTGTTTTCCGAAGGCCCGATAAATTCTATTTCGATGCCAAAGTACTGATTGATATGATGGGTCTTTACTATACTTATGTAGATAAATTGTATATTCAATAATAATGTTAGTATAGTATTTACTTTATAATATAAATGAATACGTTATACACCTGTAGTCAATAAAAAAAATCCTAAAATGGGCAAATATTTAATTAACACCTTATTACTTTTATTTTGAGCATTCGGACATCTCTTGACATCTCTTGAAGGAATATGAAACAGAACCTGTTTTAAAACATTAATTAAGCCACTTTTGTCCTGTTGTACATCAACTATACTTTAGATGCATAACAAATCTATAGAAAAATAAACAATACTGCTTATTTTTGAGGGGAACTTTTATTTAAATGTAGAAACTACGCATTGATAAAATATATATTAAAGAAACCTAATAGTCGTTCATGATAATTGATCAATTTATCAACTTAACATCTTGGCTCTGAACTCTTGTAAAGTTGTGCCAGGTAATATAATAATTGGCAATTAATGTATTTTTAATGTCGAGGATTTGAAATTGTAGGATTTCAAATAGTAAGTTTTGCGTATTTTTTTATCCTGTATTCCGCAAATAGACGTTACCTGGAAACCCGGTTAACGTCTACACGCCACTTTAAACTTACATATTTACAGTCGTACGCTTTGTGTCAAAAAAATATGTAAATATTGAGGGTTCTTAATCTCATCATACATAATATCATATGCCTTAGATATAGTAGGTATTGATCGATATTGTGAGAAAATAAACTATGGGGTTATGAAACGAAATTTCGCATGATAGAATATATTGTGTTATAAAATTTTAACCACAATGTAAAATACATACTAATAGGTATTACAATTAAAAATATTTTAAGATAATACTCTGTAGGTAGGAATTATTAGATTAGTTTAATCGTAGCATGTACCATTAAATACTTTGTAAAAAGGAAGCAATATTACCAAACTAAATCAGGAACTTTAAAAATACGAAAATTTATAATACATAGAAATCTATATATAATAAAAAAAACATTTTTTTTGTCTACATTTAGTATATTTGAGTCAATTGGATAGAGGGACACTAAAAAAGAATAATAGAAAGCAAAAAAATTTTTTAAAATTTATTATCTGTCTCCTCTCTCCTCCAGAATTCGGCGTAAAGTGGGGAGTGTTTTAACACTAGGTTCCCTCTGCCTACACTGCTCTGTGCAAGATACAGAGTGAAGAAGATTCAATTTAGAATTTTTTAACTTTTATTTTTTTTATTTCATTCAGGTATTTTTTCGATTTTTTTATTTCGACTACTTATGTCTACTTATTATTCTTTTCCGGCTTGTTTTGATCTAATAAATATTTCAATAGTATATATTACAAAAGTATACAATGGCGTCGTCGTGGCGCAGCGGTTTGTGGCAAAGCGTCTTACTGAAAATAACATGGTTGTGTATTTATTTCTCACTCTGAGAAATAAAGGAATTATATTTTCATTTTCTCCTTAACAAACGTCATGAGTTACGAATCCCGCCGCTCTTTGACTCGACACTCAATCTCTTGTAAATTGCCTAGGCGTAGGGACAGAGTGTAAAACCACTAGTTTCTTTCTGCCTACCCTGCTACATGCTGGATACATCGTGAAGCTAAAAAAGTATAAATATTTAATATTACTAAGTACATACATGAGATATTTGGTTTGCGGTTTTGTTCGCGATAGAAAGCTACCTATAAGGTAACATAACATCAACCACAATTCTGTTTTAATGGTTATATTTATTAATCAAGAATAATAAGGGATATAACTCGTACTGGAGAACTATCACGCCACGTTACGCTCCGGCCACAGGAATTATGTTGACAGCAAGTGCCTTCTTAGCTATAGCCGCGAACCCCACTATCCGAGGGTATAACCCGGGGGGCAAATAACAAGGCGAAAAAAGAGGCAGCAATATAACTAACATGGACCTCCAGCACATATCGACTATGAATTTCTTTTCAGAAAATGTTGAAACGCAAAGTCTTGCCAGCCAGAAATTGACGCAGTCGCGAATAGCGGAGAATAGAAGAAAATTAGAAAGGATTAATTAATATACATTATTAATATACACTTTTTTTCGGTAGTATGTAGTATATAAAGTATGTAGTATACCAAGGACTTTCTTGTCCGCACATTTCGATTTCTATCAGATTGTTTATGTTATTCTAAAAATGTGGAGACAACGCCAGAATAGGCTTCTCCCATTCATACGTCCAAGCTAATGATGTCATTGTGTTTTTTCTTCTCTACTCCAATAATCGGGAGAAGTTTGAATAGGATCTAAATAATACTAAATATTATATGAATTACCTTATCTCATATAATATTTTTAAGAATAACTCGTGACCTAAAAAGGTTATTCCTATTCAGTGAGTTTTACAATTGTCTATATCAACTTAAAACGGTGGAAATTATTCTATATATTTTTTTGTTGTATTTTAAGTTTAGTTTTGATAAAAAATTACATCGTACTTGTAATATAAACCGGTCGCTGTAAATAATAGATAATATTGTAAAGTAGGTATGTACATATAGGAATTTTACATGAATATTAAATCGACTGTCACCTTATCTTTGTATTATTTGATGAGAAATGGAAAATTGATAAGAAACAGCATAGCGTCTGACTGTTAACAAGACGTTGTGGGTTTGATTTCCTCTAGGAGCATGAATTTTCTCGGTCTAATAATAAGAAAGCCGTTTAATAACATTAGAACTGAGTGTTTTAGCAGTTACGCAGTACAAATTACAAGTTTAAAATACCTTGGTGTTATATGCGAAATACTGAGTGAAGCTTACATAAGAACCCAAGACTCACCTGTTGTTATGGAATGTTGTCAATAAAAATACAAGGTAGATAAGACCTAAGGTAAAGTAAACACGATAGAAGCACTTAGAAATTCTAAAAGATAGCATTTTTCGAAATTTCTAGAAACGATTGCAACACTCAGCCGTACCTAAGTCTCACGTCCGATAAGTTTATAGATAACAAGATAAATTTAATCGAATTACGATTAGATAATCGAATGACATCTACACTCGTCACGCCTATTTTAAATTGACTTATTTATGTTAAATAATTTAATATTGTTAATTTACGTGTCCATTGGTTTACGTTACGTTACGTTTGTTTTCTATCTGGTTTTTTACCAGAGCGGAGAAATGAAAATAATTATAATACATATTACCTTCCAGTCGAACCCACAACGGTCGTACTTTTTGATCTGCTGTGGCACGACGGTCTTGATAATTGTAAAGTGTATAAAATGTAAAAAGTGTATAAATTGGTTTGTGTTAAAATTTAAGCTCCGATTACGCATTCCCATAAAATTTGCAAACAATCTATTAATAACATTAACACTTTTACTCAACGTATTACCGTCTGGGCGTTATGTAGATGTTAGACATATTCTGTGAATTAAAATGATTCTATATAATGTTCATTTAACCTCCAATAAGAAGAAACTACTCAGCATTCCATGGATTGACCGAGAGAGCGTCGGGCTCACCTTTGTATGTGGAGGAGCTCCGAGCAGTGCCTGGCTAAAATGGCCTTTTTAAAATCGCATTAACGCAAATTACTAAACATCCTAGAAATGAATTGATCATAGCTAATGCGATAATCGGTGATTTTTTTACTAAACTATAGAGAAAATCCACTATTACGCCTTTCGATCCTACTTCTTATCATTCTAATAGATCTCGTAGAGTCGTAGAAGGTACATATCTAATTAACAAAACGAACAAACCTTGGAAATTCTGTTGTAAATTAATGCATTTGCAAATTATAATTCCGTTATGGGCTTAGTTATGGGCTTAATGACTATAAACTACTGTATAATTTTTAATGTCATATACATTATTAGATAAATTTTGTGTATTTTTAGTCATGTCCTTTTTGGTCTGTATAAAGAGACAATAGTATGTAAATGTCTATACTTATTATTCATATGTACCAATAGTTGAGACAATTGTTTCATTTATTTATATCGTACATTTACAACGAATATATGATATGCTATCTGACCCAAAGGAGAAGAAGTAAATAAATGTTTAAACATTTATCTACAGAACTAGTTAGTCGTAGCCCGCAATTTTGTTTGCGTGGATTTTCAAACGTAAAATGGAGAATACCATTTCCTTACATTCCCTCGGGGCTTCGAGGTCTCCTTCAAATACTCCTCTACACTCCCAGAAGAACCTACATGCTAAATTTGAACGAGAATGCTGGAACTGAGAGCATGAGCACCATGCAGCGTAGAAACATCGCGAACCGTTGGTAACGGAAGAGTTTTATACACATATGAGATATTAGTCACGTGAAGTAACTAAAATATAGCCTTAGGTTAACTAAATTTGTAGATGTACAAACTGATACTGATAAGCTGGAAGATGTCATTTCCAACTAACTTTATTTACACAAACCTACAAATTAATGTAATTCGTTTAAGACTACGTGTGATAGGTAAGTATGTGCAATTATATCTAGTATTCCTATAGATAGGGCTATCCTGATTCTTTTTCAGCTCTTACTTTGCATCTCACCCACCGACAATGTGATGTCTACTGAGTGGGTGAATTGTAAAGTAAGGGACAGAAATGCTCTTGGTGTCAAAGTTGAAAACTGGAATTGACATGATGATGTTTTGACTTATTTTTCAGATGTTCAATATCTCCGGAACGGTAAAGGTTCAGTGCCTATTATATGTAGTAACCCAAATGAGTAGAAAAAAAACTAAGCGGCTCTCACCACGTAATTTTCAGATTAATGCATTCACATTTGAACTATAATTTCATGGCCTTCTACTAATCTAGTCTTATAAGTAGACGACTAGACGTTATAATGTAATTATTGCTTGGATTTTCTCACTTTTAAGGCTTTAGAAATAATGCTGCAATAATATGTAATAAGATTTACTGTTAATCCTCATTTACGTTAAGTACTATTAGGTTGGGTACAGTATATATTTGATATATGTGTGTTTTTTAAAAAAACAAATTGTCTATATATTTTTGTTGAGGTTGCCGGCACAGCGTTTAACTGTAAATATGGAGGTGGTGGTGGTGAAGATTCTCGATCAGTGGAATGAATTATAGAGTATAATTATGATAACAAGACCAAACGCGGTGCGAATTCCTCCTTTCAACACGCAATGTACCGAAATTGGAGGCAGAGAGAATCTGAAAATCTGAGACACTTCGTTCCTCTCGTTCCCTACATTCCGCTGAATTCCGAGACGCATTTTTTGTCGTCACCACAGCTAGAAACTGAAAATATTTAATATTTAATTCCACGAATGGCCTGAATTATGTTTATTTGCTTAAAAATATATAATAATGAATTTATATTGTAGAAATTAATAAATGTGTACAATAAACACATAACAAAGATTTTATTCATATCTAAAATATTCAAACAAATAAAGAAAACCGCTCAAGTGAGAGTCGCTCTTGCCAATTAAGGGTTCTGCAACAATTTTATGATTGTAGATCAACGGGAACGTAATTAATAATTTAGATTTTTTTGTAATATTTTCTTATTTTATTTAAATGTTATATTGTGTTTCTTACATAGATATGAACATATTTGCATTCGAAGATATATTACAATTCATTAGAAATGCTTGTTTGCCAGGATAGACTCCAATGGATTGTTTATACCGAGAGAACTTATCTAATGACGTTGTTTTGACCATTTGTCTACTCTCCCCAAACTGTAGCATTCCAATTACTAATGTATTAATTATGTTTGTATAATGATTAAATAGTCGTCAACCCCTTCGTAACATCAGTTCTAGTTAAGCCTCTACCTCGCTGAAATGTTCTTAGTAATAAATGTTATAAATTTATCGTGACGCTGCGCAGTTGTTATTTTTAAGCCTTTTGACCTCCAAAAATTACACATTCAAAAGCACTCATTATGTGTAAAATGAAATACAAATGTAATCTTATGAGATTTTAAGGTTCCGCACCTTTTAAGGAAAAAAGTAACCCTTATAAGTTCCCTGTGTTGTCCGTCTGTCGGTCAGTCAAGAGCCTTTATCTCAGGAACGCTTGGAGATTTCGAGTTCAAATTCAATCCATATACTAAGATCTACGGCCCTGTTTCAACACTATAAAGGGAATCAAAAATAATAACCTAAGATTATGAAATTTGGTAGTTAGCATCTAAAGGTAAGCTAGTTTAGGAAAAAGTCAGATAACTATACATTTGTGGTTAAATCCGAAAAATAATAGCTTTATAATAAAAATAATAGTAAAAAACACATATTTCGACACTATAAAGGGAAACAAAATTAATAGAGTACTTTCGGTTAGAATTATGAAATTTCGCACCACATCTACAGGTCGTACTGGTTTAGAATAAATACTAAAAACTACACATTTGTGGTTAAGTCCAAAAAATAATAGCCTTAAGAGGGGCAAAATTTGGCATTAAGGCCACTAGTTCAAGTGAGGTATCAGATAAACTTTCTAGTTTTATTTCCTGAATTTCAGGAAAAAGAGATTATTAATAAGTTACTCGAGTTCAGGCTCATATAGCTTATAGCTCTCCGACTACTTTTTATAGCACTTTGCATAGAAAAGCGTTGTTTTTAGCTATTTTATTATTATTATTTTATCTTTTTATTTATTATTATTTTTGTTGCGTAACGAATAGTTTTTGTTCTGGTGCCTAAATAACAGTACGACATAAATTAACGTCACTTAGGTATATTACAGAAGTCACTACAAATATTGTGTGGGAAAATACAAAACCAATTTAAAGCAGATCTGAATACAATAATGTATCTACGTTTGCAGGGTCGTTAGAGGACATGAGGAGGGGCTTGCAATTTGCTACTACATGAGTAATATCCGGCCTCGCCTGCGCCGGCCCACGTCAGGCGATCTCTTCTGCGTCTCATATGAAATTGACTGATATTTGAATATATATTCGTTTATTTGTAGATGCAGGAAATAGGTAATTAGTAGAATCATATTAAATTTGAGAAATATTCATTTTCTTTTCTATTTAAATTCTTTTTCCTTTGTTGTAAATTGAGGTGATTAAGATATTTTTTTAGAATTATTAGACACAGAATTAGTACTTACTAGGGCAGTCGTGGCGTAGAGCACAAGCTTGCGACTGTAAACGCGTCAGGTTTGTGGATTCGGTTCGATCCCATTATATTGAAAGAAATGAAATATAATAGATAACATGAGATCAAACGTTACTGCCAACGACAATTTAACTGTATCAAATATGTATATTTATTGGTAATACCAAAAATCGTGAATCACCTTTGTAGTTAGTTTAAACTTATTTATCTATATTGTAATGTTATTTTATAATCAAAAGATAAGTACCTAGTAAGACGTGTGAATGTCCGCATTTGCGTCATAATGAAAGTCGGTGATAATCAACGTTCGATTCTCCGATACTACTCGTTACTAACGTAAGTTTCAGAAATATTACATGTATATATCCATATGGTAATTGTAGTACAAAGAAAACTTTACCAACATATATTGATTTAAATGTCATAATTATAATCTTTGTTTACAAAAAATGCAATTAATAAATTTAAAAAAAATATATAAAATCTCTTTATTTATTGAAATCGTCGGTTAAAAGTGGGTATATCAAATAACATACATATACAGACTATTAGTCACCAACAAATAACCCAAAGGAATGCCACATAATTTTTTACTTAGCTAAGCGTTTCACTAATCACGTCCCCTACTTTATAAATAACAAACAGACCGTCCCTTATGACTGTATGGAGGAAGAGAGGAATATGAGTCACAGGTTCGTTAACCGTTGTACTGCACTGTATGCGGCTGGCAATCGAACTACGAATCACCAAATGTCACGTCCCGCCATGACAATTTCAATTACTTACTATGGGGCGTCCCGATTTTTAAATTAAATTAATTACGATTTTGATTCAACTTAAGCGCTCATGTCAGAAGTAAGTCTGCAACATAGATTATAATGAAATTATAATAAAAATATATTAAGTATCTTCATTGCACCGAGAGAGAGAATAAATAGATAATTTGATGTATTTTCTAGCGGCATCACTTAAATTTCTGATATAATATTTTCACGGATGAACTGTATCAAGAACTTGACTACTGAAGGCAGTATCAATTGGAACGCCCTAGCCTCTGATAGCTGGTTGGAGATGAGGGCTCTTTTTTTTATTTACAAAATTGTAAAATATTATAATGTGCATAATATATATATTATATTATAACAAACATTTTCAATATGTGTAATACTAACTAAAAAAATATTTGATAAATGTTAAATATATTTTTACTTATTTTATATAAATCAACATTAATGGCGGTCATAAGTATACAGACAATTTATAAAATGAGTATAAAACCTTTTTTTGTAAAAGTGTTCTTCATTTCAACTCTGAACTTTCACGAGTCGCTGAATTTCTGCGTCTCAAGAGTTCTTAGCGGAGCACACCTTTACCTTACAAAAACCTGAAAAAATCTTAAATATTTTTTATTCTTACATAGTAATTCTCTAAAACGAAATGATATTATTTTTTAGAAATGTTAAACGGTATTTATAAGAGTAGGAGTTTCAGAAAACCTACTGAAAAATTCTTCCATTCTCTACTTTCTGTATATAGACTTTACAATTTTCATTGTGTGTTTACTGTTTTCTAACCAGACACAGCCGCAATATGTCTGACTATAAATGTGACGGTTGTGGGTTCAAATCCAACTTGGGGAATTCATTACAACCGAATTCGACGCCACGGCCATTGTATTGCAGTTCTCAGCATTTTAATCGTTATAAGTTATTTGATAAAACCGTTCTCCTTTATTTCCTCAGTATAAATAGTCGGTGATATAAATATAACTAAATATATAATTGCTATTGCGATCAATAGCAACTATATATTTAGTTATATTTGTACAAGCTACAGTGAAAGTTGTTCACTTTTCACTCTTCACATCTTCACGTAAGATTTCTCGCGGGCATGAAATTTTTAACAATAGGTATCTACTCTCAAAGAACAAATAAAATACCAGCAATTAGCTATGGTACGAAGTCAATTTATTTTTCACAAAGAAATTCGTCGCTAAAAATAGCAACGCAAAAAATATAGAATACAAGCCAAAAATGCGTCTCGTTATTTCAATTTGGACTACTTTACAGTGACCAGGTGACGCTGATTTCGTGTCGACGCTGATAAATGGCATTTTTTTATTTCAAATCTATTTTCACCTCGTTTTAACGCAGTCTGTCAAATACCTACGTACAAATACCTATACCGACATATATAATATTTTTTAAAATCATATATAATATTTTTTAAAATCATAATTATATCTAAATCATTACGATAACCGTAGGTTCAAATTTCAAAATAAATGTTTTTAAGGTTTGCTTAGACAAAGTACTTCGGTTATTCTAATCATTTTAATTTTACTATTGTATAAATAGATGGTTAATTAAACTGTATTTTCTATTTGGTAGCAGAGCATCATGTCATACATTGTCTAACAAGGCAGCTAAGTACTTTGAATAAGAATAAATATATTATATTATTACACTAAAATTTATACCGATTCATGATCAATAAACATTTATATGAAGATACACATTTATTTTATGTATTTAGGTATTGTGTTCTAGTAGTAAAACGTACTTCAAACAAAATATTCTTGTAAATTCGTAACCACGTGACGAGAGTTACGCAATATTACGACGGTGTGAGATTATACAATGAGATATTTTGGTAAAATTGAAATAAATCAAGGCAAGTGTTTTCGCCGTGCCTGTGATCTGCTGACCGCGTGCGTCATTGGTGAACAGCATGGCGTCTAGCATGGACACGTTAACGCTTTAGGTACACTACATAGTCTAGTCTAGTACTAATCTCTAGCTAACTTACTTTGTATAACTATAAAATTACACTAAGAAACTTTTTAAAAACGTTTCTAATATGCAACTAAAAAAGTTATTTGTTTATTGGCCAAGAATGTATCAATTCATTTTGCTTGCGTTAAGGTATATGGGGATACTCTGATTGTTTTTTATTAGATACGTTTTTAAAACTATGTCCATCATTGCATAACAATTTTGTGTGGCTATTTTGACCCTCTTTTGACTCAAATGAGAAAATATTTCACGCGTGTTTTCTTGTGTACAGAAGTGTAATGTTATATTTTTGTTGTTCTTCTAATTAAATCAATATAAGCTAATCTCGTTTCTTTGAAAGAAATTGTTCATAGCTATCAGTATTTTTTTTAATAAATAAAATCATACTTCCAATCACTTTGATTAGATTAAAAGAGTGTTTGTCCAAATGTATTGTCAATACTTATCAATATTTTTAAAACATCAGATTACGAAAATGACTTTCAAAGAGAAGAGGAGGGCTGACTTTGATATAAAACGGACGGTGTAAGGAGACGTACATTTTTACAGAACGTACATAATATATGTAAGTTTGATTATCCCTCAGAGGTAATCAGTTATTTTTCGTTACCTACATAAAATATTTCCATTCATACATCTAGTAACAAACAATAAGACACTTATATTTTTATTATTTTTTTTATTATCAGAATACATTAAACATAATGTAACTGATATTAGTCATACGACCAAGTAAAGTGTCCATATTTCTCGACTGCTAATTCTCCGTCATGACTTGTTTATATAAAACAAGTTGTAATCAATGTTTATGAAAAACATAATTTAGGCCATCTTTCAAGCAGGTTTATTCGCTGGAACAGATACATAAAAGTTAAGATAACAGAAAAAATACATTTAATGTACGGTGAAAGGGAGATATTTCTTTCTATTTAAGCTATCGATCGGTTACTTTTTTCTTCTGGATGGTCTTCTACACAGTTGGTTCAACGATTGTTAAGAATAGTAGAGGCAAGTATTTAAACAAGACGGTAAATTCCGCAATATGATTTCTGTTGTTTTTGCCTAAGTGGACTAGATTATCGTTATAATAATCAAATATAGTAACGTCTTTCTGTAAAACTATTAACAGAGTGTAATTGTAAACTATTTATAGAGTTACGTGGCGGTGCAGGAGGAGGTGGTGATGTTGGTGGAGGCGGTGGTTGGCCTGGAGGAGCGTTGCCTTCTTCTTCTGGAGGTGGGGGTGCAGGCAGGTATCCCCTGATAAGTAAAAAAAAATAAAAAAATCTCAAATATACATATGAATTTAGGAAATATTTTAATAGCATATTTACTTAATAATATCAAAACTATTTTAAATGAATTTTCATTCTTACTAAAAAATCTAAATCATAATTTTGAACTTGAATACCTACATCAAATTAGCAATGCATCACTATGAAAATTGAGAATAATCGCACGAGAGCCATAACAGAGTTATCACTTTTAGACCTTGAGTGTGGAGAACAAGCATACAGACAAGCATGTGTTAATTGCACTGAATACACAGCGCCATTGATGATGTAAAAAAAAGTTAAATCTAATAAGAATATGACTTAATATTGCTTGAATAGATGTTTTATTTCCTACAACGTGCATTAATGTCTAGTAATAATAGATACAAGAAAATATAATTTCAAACACAATAAAAATATGGTGGACATTTTACAGCGCTCTACCGGTTCATACGTTGAAAATAATGTAGACTTAGCAACAGCATCGATCACTTAAGCACTTCAAATAAACCGTGTAGCTATTTAATTTGCATATATTTTTATATTTACTGCGCTTGCGCATTTTTATATTGGAGACATTTCTTAGACTGTACGCACGAGAA
The DNA here is from genome assembly GCA_917862395.2 of Heliconius sara. Classification (NCBI taxonomy): domain Eukaryota; kingdom Metazoa; phylum Arthropoda; class Insecta; order Lepidoptera; family Nymphalidae; genus Heliconius; species Heliconius sara. The sequence goes on along the minus strand of OU860789.1, from coordinate 10,566,102 downwards.
ATTATGTTTATGATATAATCTTATTTCTAAGCCTTTTTGTAAAAAAATTATACTAACGTAAATAAGGCTCAACTTACAAATTTAAATGGCTGTAGATAATGTAACAAAAGTTTATTAAAATAGAGAGATTGAAAAATAAAAGTTTTACATAATAATTTCGTAGCAAAATTGATAAATCATTAATATTATACAAAACATAACAAATATATTTATTAAAAGCAAAGTTTTTTTTTTGTTCACGCTGTATCCCGCACTAAGCGTGGTAAAGAATAGGAGGTAGGTCATTATTCATCTGGACTTTCCTGAATTTCCTCATGCAGAAATTCGCGATGGGAAATATCATCAGTAGCTTCTACGACTGGTTCTACATGTGAAAATACTTCCACAGTAGCTTGTAAATCAGCATTTACATCAACCGGTATGTCAGTAGCTACTTTATCCCCATCTTCTTCTTTGACATCTTCTTTTTTTTCTAGAAGTATATCGTCTAGTTCTTCCTTAGTTAGGTTTTCATTTTGCAGGCTCAATCTTTCCATGATATATTCCGGTATTTTTACTTCCGTTTGTCCATGTTTATCTTCCTTCGCAGTACTTGTTTTTTCTCTGGAAAAACAAGTAGGTATTACAAAACTATTATTTTTCATAATTATTATTATATTATTTTTTATACTTTATACTACAAAAAAAATATAAAACAAAAAGTAACATACCACATTCATTTTATTAAAACGTAAAGGTCCGTAAAGCTGGGTTAAATAAAAAAAATACATTATTGAATAGTATCGACGGAGGAAGCACGTCATAGTTATAAATGTACAAATAAAAATATTATTACAATGTGGCAGCAACACAAAAATAGACCTAAGTTAAAATAATAGCTTCACGCTGCGTCCCGCACACAACAGGGTAGGCAGATGGCACCTAGTGTTAAGACACTCCGTTCCCCACTTTTCGCCGAATTCTGGAGGCATTGTTTATTGAGTGCCGGAACTCAACGCAGCGCTTTGCCTCGATACCAAGGCAAACAAATGTAAAAATAATTTGAAATAAATATTTCATTTGCTCGAGTGGGGACCGAATCCGGATCCGAATCCGAACCAGTCGCGTCTACACTCACACTATGTGCCTCTGCGCCAAGACTGGGACTAATAAAATTGATAATAAAAAATTAAAATGTCTGGGCAGCAATTGATACAGGTACATCAATATATCTTGTTTACACTGAAAGTGGATGAGAGTGGACTACCACATCGTTTGCCAAGTGACATCGGCATTGGCATGTGAAAATCTCATAATGTTTAATAACCAGGAAAGTCTCCCGAGTGAGCTGATTTAATGATTGGAATCCGCCCAAGACCTTTGGTAGTATGTGTTAATGTAGTACTTATAAATTATAGACGATAGAAACGATAGAATACTGTGGTGATAGTAACTTTAAAAAATCTCTTTGAATGTAAATTGGTATTTTCAACTGAACAAAATATAAAATTATATAGAATCGTATCAATGCAGATGTTATATAACTATAAAAATAGAGAAGTATCTTATAAGTATTATATATAATGTGAACGTGAGTGTCCATCGTGGCGTAGCGGTGTATCTGATAGTAAGCGCGACGATTGTGGATTCGATTTACACTCGGAGGAATGAATACACAATGTCTAGAAAATTGACAATGAAAATTGACGAATGTCTTAGCAGTTTTTCTGTATATCCTCGTATATGCGGAATATAGTGTGTAACTATATTTTTTTTATTTTTGTAACGTGAATAAAAAATACTTTAATTTGAAGGATATCGTCGCGAATTTTTTTTTTTTTTTTTATGGAAAAGACACGGCAAACGAGCGTGCGGGTCACCTGATGGTAAGTGACTACCGCCGCCCACGGCCCCGTGCAACCCCAGAGGAGCTACAGGTGCGTTGCCGGCCTTTAAGATGGGTTGGGCGCCGGGGCCCGGCATTACCTGATGCGAAAAGCAGTGGCATAAAGCCACTACTTCACGCCGGTTTTAAATGCCGGGGGTGGTAATGATCCGGTCGAGTCTGCCCATGCGTGTCGCCATTGCTGGCGACGTGACTCTACCACACGTACTTTAGTCGCCTCTTACGACACCACCAGTACCAGGATGATCCTATTCTAGGCCGGGATCACACGGCTAAAATATTACTTATTTAGATTAAGTGCATTATTGTTATATAACTGAAATGCAAAATTATTATAACATGGAAGAGATACGTCTGGATGGGTCATATCTATGAAAATGCAAAACCCAATATATGATTTCCTATTTGTTTGCGAGCAGCGCAGCGGAGGCAGCCACGTACCTCAGGTACGGTGTAATTCAATATCGACCAGACATATGTAAATCTTGCTTTTAATCTAGTAATCCAGTTCCACTTTTAATGTAGTAAAAGACATTTCCTGGGATGGAATACGCGGTGTATTTACTTTAAACAAAGTATCAGTTTTTTCTCAGATTTCACTTTTAATAACATTTATTTGTAGAGAAGGGTTAATTTACTCCGTAAATTTTCCAAAGGAAGGTATCATCAGTCTGAAAACAATTTACATTAATACATTTTCTAGGAACAAATACAACCTACAGTTTAACGAATTACGTAGGTAGGTAATTATTTATATGTTATTATATATTTGTATGTATTTATATCTTAATTATATTTAAAGATAATGCAAATAAACAACTTTTTTTTGGCTTCGCTCTGTATCTTCATTTAACAGGGTAGGTAAACAAAATCTTTTAAAAGTAAAGTCCAGTTAAAAGAGGTATGAAATTGAAAAGGCAATAAAACTGTGAAATAACAATAGTGACACGTAATAGTTTTGCCTTGAACAATACCGATTGACTGCTATTTTCCAATAATTTTCAACAACGAATTATTGATGCATAGAGCTGAAAACTAATCGATTTTCCATTGTTCGTGAGAACCGCGCGGCTGGGGATTAAATAACGACATTCGTTTCGTCTTTAGTCACTAAATCGATATTAATTTTAAATATTTTAGTGTCTTGTCCCTTGTGGCGTCTAGAATAATATTTATTTTTACAATATATGATGATGATGATGCCGAATGAGTAAATGACTGAAGTTGTCGTATTCTATAAGAAATTGTAGTTAACAATAAAACATACTCGTAAATACTTCAAATTTGCCAGATTTCTTGGTATAAACGCAAGAATTATATAATACTCTTTATTGTACTAAAATATATAGTAAACAAAAACATAAAAATATTTGGTCTGCAAACGTTTGGTGGACTTATATCTCTATAAGAGATCTCTTCTAGTCAACCAGTGGAAGTGGTTGAGTGACAAGTACAATTTAAGAAATTTAAAGTTATTTACTAGTAATTAAATACAGCATAAAACATATGTGAATATATAATACATACGTACACATATAAATATGTATATATATACACATACTTTAAAAAAATACATCGATTTACTGTCTAATAATAATTTTAAAAAAACCCTTATTTTGCCTAAAAAAACAATCAACTTTTGGAAAGGTAGGTGTGATAATGGTGATTCCTTTCAAATAACTGCTGACCACAATCACTCAGCCATAGCGACATTGTCCAAATATCTATACAAATTGCTGTCACTTTGTGACTTGTTTTTATCGGTGTCAGTTATTGAGTAAAGCGCCTATATATTATTTAGTGTATGACAATTGGAAAGCAAATCTCATAAAATATAAAATTATTTAATATATTATTTTAAGTTAAAAAATATATAAAAATCTATTTTTAAAAAATATATAAAAATTAATTTCGGAGAGTGTGTCTTGGAATTGCACAGCCTAATTCTCCCTGCCCCTTATTAATAAAGAACCTCTCCTCTATACAGCTTCACGCAGACCGTACATTAAGAAAGTAGAGAACTCTCTTTTTCTCTGTTCCTCTCAAAAAGCAAGCAAGTCTGATTTTTCAGCTTCACGTTATACCATGTTGGTTCTGTGGCAGAAGGAGCCTAGTGTTAACTCCGCTCCTCACTTTCTGCCAAAGTCTGGAGGCATTGCTTGCCTCGAACCAAGAACGAAGAAAAAATAATATTAAATACTTCATATTCTCGAGTGATAATTGATCTGTCGCTTTTATAGTCACTGACTTGTGCTCCTGCGCTACGACTGGCCTTAAACTGACCTTCCTACTAATTAACAGTGTAAATGTGAAAGTTTGTAAACATGGAAGAATGTTTGTTCCTCTCTGACAAACGAAAACTACTGAACGGATTTCGATCGAAATTTACAATGATACAGCTTATATATCAGGATAACAAATTAGGCACAATTTATGTAAAGTATTGTATAATTCGGCTACAATATATCAATAGGGCGGGCAGGTTGCTAGTATGAAATAAAACGAAAATTCAGACACTTTTAACCTCCTACAGAATCGTCTGGCCGGGGTTGTCGGCCTGCGCTTGAAAATAGCGCCGCTGGCTGCGCGCGCGCATACCATTATCTAATGCAAATAAAATTATATAAATCTAAACGCTAGCTTGTAGCTAGCTAACGTAAAAATAGCTAGAAAGTATTGTGGTCAATAAATGTATTTAGTTACATTGTAGAAGCGACAGAACTGTATTAACTATATGATTTCCTAAATTTTAATGAAAGTATTACGTTTTATTATTAATTACTAAGTTCGACATGAACGAAAATAATATTTTAAAATATTAATGCAAATATTGATAAAAGAATGGTTGTTTGCTTGGAACAAATTGTCTACTGGACGTCACATCAAGGGACACTGGAGCGCTGCCAACACCGTAAGGTCGATAGACGATGCAAGATGCGAACAAATAAACGATAAGGCTATTAAGGTTTAACGTTTCTTGTTACATAAATACACAATTAGAATCTTCGTATACAAAAGCAATAATATTATAAAACATAAGTAAAGGCCCGTCGTGGAGCAGGGGCACAAAGGGTGACTGTACGCGACAGGTTGTGGGTCGATTCCAACTCGAGGAAATTATATATTTAATATTTTCATTATTGGCGACGAGGCAAAGCGCGATCTGCTACTCAACACGGAATGCCTCCAGAATTCGGTGAAAAATGTGGTACGGAGTGTAGTACGCTTCTAAAACAAAACCACTTTGTTTGCAGCGGGAAGTTAATCATTAAAATTATTACACTACGCAAATTGAATACAATGTGTAGGTGTTAAAATATGACTAAAATTTTATTTTACTTTAAATGAGTGTATGGCTGTAAATGCTTGATCTGAGCAAAGCTATATTGAGTGAAATTTTGCGACAATTCAGTTAGGTTAGTTAAAGTTTAATCTGTGCGCGTAACTTTCAAAACGTTCCATAGCTTAACTCTATGGGACACATTTTGACCATTTACTCAAAAAATACAAATATAATTATAACTAAACTACTTTTCTGGGATCACTATGTCGTCCACACCGTTCCTGCAAAATTTCAGAGCTGTTGATTTAATGGTCTAGGTAGAGATGCATTACAACGAAACACACTCTTGACCAGTGAGAGACCAATGATGTTTAACTTTATTAGAAATACTTTAAAATGATTCACGTGTGTATGTGTGATGTGTGTTCACTTTTTTGTAAGAAACGTTTTTAACGAAAAAAATTGTCACATAAGTAGGTTTTTTTATACTTAGTAACGTACTTCAGTAACCAATTAAAAATATCATTAGTATTGAATTTTCAAATTTAAATTTTAATCTCTTCGTATCTGGGTGTAGACCCATTCTTACAGAATGTAGCTCTTATTGAATACCAGAACAAACAAAATGCATATAAATTCAATAATATAAATTCAATGCAAACCAATAATGATTGAACGTCTCTAGATGTCTTAGAAGCATCCGGCATCTAAGAAGTGGCTCATTAAATCAGTTCCCCGTCGTAACGAGGGCGGACTATATGCAGGCACGTCCGCCTACTCGCCGGACCGTTGAACTTAAAATGAAGATATCCTGCAGTCATTCTTAGTTTAGCCATGTTTCATGATTCAAACTTACTAAGAACAGAACTAAGCCGAGAGAAATTTACTAAATATTTTTTTAAACCTAAAAAGAAAGCTAAATACATATGTATACATTTTGTCCCTATATAACAACTTATAGAATTTACAATTTCATTATTAAAATATCTTTAAATAACACAGTTCAATTTTATACTTTGTCAATTTTAATAAATTATTTAAATAAATTGTTATTTACATTTATATTATATATATAAAATATCTATAAAAAGTATTTTACAGTACTCTGATCTGTACTTTACTGCGCAAGCGCATGTAATAATGAGAGTCAGGAAATGGTGAATTTGTCATCGTTTGCAGACAGCCCAATAGCCTCGTTGTGTGGTAACAACTTTACACTTCAATTGTTAACTTGCATAATATTGCAAGTTGTTCACATTTGCTTATTTACTTACTTTTTCAAAACTATATAAGAAATGTAATAGTAATAGTAAAATTCCTAGTAAATTTAATTTAAATTATTGTAGATTGAGGATGAGTGTTCGTATTAAAATGAACTTATTTTTACGTGGCGTATAACTATAACTATATAACTATACAGCCTTTAACTGTAAAGGCTGTAAAGCTGGCGGTGGTAATAACTTTCAATTCTGGTGACACTAAATACACCGGAGTTCGGCCATTTAACTCGCAGTTGATTGAATTCGGACGGAGAATGGAAAGCAGAGTGTCTAGCATACTAATATATATTAAAAACTAAAAAAAATCCTGTACGACATGAGTTTGGTTAGCCTACGTGGGCTCTAGGAGAAAATCGTTGTATGTACTTAGTCAATTACAATAATGATGCCCTTGTTATAATAATCAACCATTAAAATTACATTACATTGGAGATTGCTCGTGACCGTGGGATCTTGTTGTTGTGACAAATTGCATAGAGAAATTCTACATTTTAGTTATTTAAGACTAAAACAGATGATTTCGTAAAAAGCACCGCTATTACATATTTTTTTACAAAAAGTTCCCTTTTTTAAAACGTGTGGATTGTGATTGCGAATTGTACGTAACATTTATTGGTTACTGAGCTGAGCGAAACGAAGCTCTTACAGTTCAAAAGTATGTTTCGTTGTAATGCAACTCTACTACTAGACCATTAAACCAACAGCTCTGAAATTTTGCAGGAATGTTGTGAAAAATTAATTTGGTGATAATTGTAATTGTAGTTTTCGAGTTAATGGTCAAAATGTGTTCCATAGAGTTTATCTGTGGGACGTTTTCACGCGAACAAATTGAACTTTGACTAACCTAAATCAGCGCGTGCGGACAAAACAGAAAATTTTGCGCTACATAGATTCGTCCAGCTCCTCCCGCCGTGGCGGATCCTAGTTACTATTATAATATAAGTGTGATAGTTTAATACATTAATATAAAACCATTAAAAATATAAAGTGTTTATACGAAATGTTCTCCATTGGCAGAAATAAAGTCCTTAAAAAATCAGGCCAGTTATCAATAACAGAACGCACTTCCTGTGGAAATGGTTCACTGATATGGATTGTAATAGAGACTTAAATTATCATGGCACTTAGAGCAAGCCTTAGTCTCTAAAAATAACCTGAATTAGAAATCATAATCCAGTGAATTAAGATCAGGTCTAAATGATGGCCCGTCTATGGATCTATTGAAATACGGAACGTTCGTTCCTAACCAAGAGTGGGGGGATTGAACTTTCTGACCCGGCACCGAGTCTTGCTAAAAGAACCAATTTTGGTTATTGAAGTTGATGTTTTTAAGAACTTATCTATAACGTAAAAATAGTTTCAACCGTAATAAACATTTTTCTGTAATCTTTGCCTTTTTTCGAATTCTTGCTTTGATTGCCTTTTTTGGTACGAACACTTGTTTTTAACCGACCGATAAACCGGTATATATTTACTTACATATTTTCTATATGCATCTAATAATCAGCTTCATTATCCCGCACAAAGCACGGTAGGCAGAGGGAACCTAGTGTTAAGACACTCCGTTCCCCACTTTCTGCCGAATTCTGGAGGCACTGCGTGTTGAGTGGCAGAACTCAACGCCGCACTTAGCCTCGAAGAAATAGAAATATAAATTTAAGTAAATATTTTATCTCCTCGAGTGGGGATCGAACCCACAACCAGTTGGTTTTGCAGTCACACTTCGTGCCGCTGCGGCACAACTCGCCTCAATATATGCATCTGTGTATTATTTATCTAAATCGTAATGACCAAGTCATTATTAATTAAACAGGATGCTTTTGTTTAACCTACTGACTACTATAGAACATTCTGTTGCACTCTAATAGTAACGTCAGCCATATCTGTTGTTAATTAATCATCATAGTCAATGTAAACGCGCGACAATCGATGGATTATGTATTACGTATGTCACTGCAGTTGATTGGTATCAAAATTTAGATACATATGAATTTCAATGACAAAAATATAGTGCGGCCAGTCGGGGCGCAAAGTGTGACTGTAAACGTGACGGGTTGTGGATTCGATTCTCTTTCGAGGAAATAAAATATTTTCTCATTTTATTTTAATTTTCATTGCTCTGGAGTCAGGACAAAGAGCGGTTTTGGGTTCCGCCACTCAACACGCAATGCCTCCAGAATTCGGCGGAAAATAGGAACAGACTGTCTTAAAATTAGGTTCCCTCTACCAACCCTCTTGTGTCCGAGATACAGCGTGAAGAGGGGAAAAATATATAGGTAGTAAAAGATTATAAAAGGTACGAGTGTACCTTCTTTAGGAAGGATCGTAATCCGTCATATTCATTCAACATATTAAAATTTACTTTTCAGTTTTTTTGTATGCGAATCACTCACATTCAACGCCGCGCTTTGCATCGACACCAGAGCGAAGAAATGGCAATATAATCTAACACTATATATTAATTTATATTTTATTTATTTTACATCAGAGTGGTTTGCAATCTAAGAAAAAAATGTAAATATGATAAGTATCTCTTAAGTATACTAGAGAGATAGATATAAATATATATATATATGTGTCAAAACAGTTATCATTTATTTCAATTGACAGATAATCTCATTGAAAAACGTTGCTTGACGTAAATGAATATAGGTAGGTACAGCCACCAGTAGTCAGCCTTTTAGTGGAAAGCGCAAGTTTAAATATGTATAGAAAATTATTAAAAATAGTTATCAAAAACTTTTTTTACTCATTCACTTAATCATTTATTATACTTTGTTATAAAAGTAACAGATATTATATATTTTTTCAATAAGTATTATAAATAAAATATTTATCAAAATAAGGCATATTTCCCCAGTACTCAGCCGTCACAACCCAGTATTCAGCCATATTGGTACCAGTAATCAGCCTCTCCGGAGATCATTAGTTTAAAGCTTAATTATCTAGGAACTTAGTAAATTTAATTAAATAATAAGACCTTAATAGGTACACTAATATCATAAGAAACTAAATTTACTTATTCATCATTGAAATCACTATTTAAAAATTCTTCTTCATTTCTAAAGGTTTCACCCAGGTTTTTCCACAACTATATGTTTTATAACTTAATGGATTGTCAAAAACTCCTTTTTGAGGGTACTCGGTGAAGTTATCTTGCTGGTAGATGCATTCTTTTTCTCTAAGGTTTTTTGCACGCATTTTGAATAATCTACTGCACTCGGGTCAAATGGAAAAGGCAACACTTACGAAATCCATTTTTGACGACTTCTTTCAGAGATTCCTTACTTAGTACTTTTTTCAACAATGAACAGAGAAGATTTTGTTAATAGTTTTAGCGTTTTGTGGCTGTGGCCACCAATCATGAAAAGTTTTCGCCCATTCAATTTTTACTGGTTTAAAAACGCTAACATCTGCTGGTTGCAAAATTGCGTACAAAATTATGGTACTGTCGTGGCAGTTTTTACTAAGCTTCATTGTCATGCGAGTTTTGTGGCCGTCGACAAAAACAAGCACTAGTTTTTCACTATGTTTCCATCTATCCACTTGGATAGGCATCCAGAAATATAATCGTAGAAAATATCTGCCTTCATCTATACAGTGTCAGATTTACCGAGGAACCAACTATCAACCTATTTATAACATCTTTGAAGGGTCTGATGTACGGGAAAACTACACAAGGAGGAATATCGCCTATAGCGGAAAAAAAAAGCTAAAACGGTGACAGATTCCTGCACTTTGCCCTTTACTATTTAGTATACATTTTTATATTCTTGGGATGCTATATCTTTTCCAGTTTTTGGGCAAAGCATGTTTCGTCACCGTTTATTTTATGGTATTATTTTATGGTCTTCTAACACTGCTTGATTTTTAGGTAGATAATCTGTGAGTATCTCAAACCGCTTTCTAATACTCTCTTCAGTGATTATTGCTCTTGCCTTTGATAGATCTTCAGGTGTTCTTATTGAAAATATGGTTTTCCATTTAGAAAGGGATTGGGCCTGCCGTCTTCAATCATCATGTCAAGTATTAAATACATTGTCAGGTTTCTTTCCAAAACCACAAGTGGCAATGTCTTTCAGCCATCGAGGAACCTTTGAGGTTCTGCTAGCTTCTTTAATTGGCATGCCATTTCTGATAGCGTCTAAAGCTTGTGTTATCTTGTCTTCAGGGTATTCAGGTTATTGTATGGGCCTCAAAAAAGACATACAAAAATTAAACAAATAAAACATGCCAAAAACTAAAAAATTAATCGGTAGGTGGGGGGTAATTAAATAAATTAGTAAATTAAGCAGCGTAAGTTACTGACGGCAGAGCACTGGGTCCATCCTCACCAGTACTCAGCCGTGGTTCGAACGCATCTAGTTAGGCGGCCGACTACTGGTTTTTTCATGTAATTATGTATGACATGGCTATACTAAATAAAAGGCTAAATTTCCAGCATTACAATGATACTAATAAGACTTCGATATCAAAAAAAGCATAGAATCCAGTACTCAGCCGGGGAGGGCCGAACACTGGATTATGTACAAGAAACGCATACCCAGTAGTCGGCCACCTCGTTATTTAAATAACTATAAAGAAACTGTTCTATTATTTATTTGATTTTGATGTGAAAAATGCAATTACACTATATTTTTATAAAACATGGCATTAAAGTTAATAAGAAATCGCAATATTTCATCTTTTTCTTAGACACTTCCCACTAAGAAAATTTTTGCGCGCGCGCCCTGTCTGGTCTCGACAAGTGACAATGTCGAAATAAACTCATATTACTATTTTATTCAGCCACATAGCGTCATTGTGATGTTCCCAACCGACCAATTAGAAGGCAAAGCTTTTTTTAAAAGTTACTTAGTTGGTTAATTTGCAATAGAACGCTATTCCTATAGGTTATAAGCTGGAAAAGGCTGACTACTGGTGTGGGGCTGACTACTGATGCCCGTACCCTATGCATGAATGAAGCAATTACTGATTTTTGGCTTCACGCTGTATCCTGCAAATAACAGATTAGGCAATCAGAGAACCTAGTGTTGGACACTCCATTACTAATTGAGATGCCTCCTTTCCCCACTTACCACCGATTTTTTGAGACACTGCGTGTTCGTTACTCAAGGCCAAGCTTTGCCTTGTTACTTGAGCGAGAAATGAAAATATTAAATATATCATCCCTCCTAATGGAAATCGCGTTCAAAACGGTCGCGTTTACAGACGCAATTTTTTATACCTGCACCACGACGGCTTGAAATTAAATCTATATTGTATTAAATCTATATTATACGCGTACTTTCAATACATTACAGCATGTTAAAACAGAAAAGTCTAATTTTATTATATATTAATACACAAATAAGACTTATATATTAATACACAAATAAGACTAGCGTATTATATTTTAAGTGAAACATATGGTACCTAATGCAAGTTCAACGAATGCACGTTGCCGGTTACAGGCCTCACGCGGTGTTGCTCAAATGCATCACCATATTGCACGCTTAGTAAACTAAAAATAGATTCATTGCTTAGCAACAAAGAACAACTAAGAGATGTAGCTCTAAATCTGTACTTGCCATTTAACAACCAACGGAGTGCAGGCGATGCATTGAAATAGATAGGCATATTGTGGGGGTAGAAATTTCTATTTGGAATATAACTCCCGTATATATGGCCAGAGCTACTAAGCAATCCCCTAACGTAATCGTTAAGCACTTGTCTTCTATCATCATCATCATCATCACCATCACCTCAGTAATGTCAACATATGGTGTCTACAAGAAGCAAATATGACTGTGGTTACTATGATTTTAAGGCCAGTCGTGGAGCAGAGGCACAAAGTGTGACTGTAAAATCAACTGGTTGTGGGTCCGACGGAGTGTCTTGACACTAGGTTCCCTCTGCCTACCCTGCTGTGTGCGGGATACAGAGTGATAATTTTAAATTGAGAATTAATATATTATAAAGTTTTCTGAAGGTGACATCAAATAGGTATTATATTATTTATTTTTGCGATACATTTTTATTACTTTTCTGAGAAAGAAACACACCATTCCAAAACAATATAATAACATAAATCAATGTAATTTGGTAGCGTAAGTTAGTAAATTCATTTACGGTAGGTATGACACAATTAAAAGCAACATATTATTTAGTCATATATTTATAATCACTTTATGTTGCAATATACAGTATCAAGTGATATAAAACGTATTGGATGTAATGCATTATAGAATCTCAATATGCTAGAATCTAAGTTTCACTTGTAGTTACGATGACAATTGACAACTGACAGGTCTGTTCAATATCAATAACAAGTCAAGCAGGTATTCCACTTTTTTAAACAAATAAATAATTTATGACTTACATCTATGTTGTAACAGGAAAACTATCTGAATTTTCACTATGGTAAAACAATTTAATAAAAATGTACTTCTCAAACGACGTATCTCTTCGTTGATGTTAAGTTTTAAAGACATTTTTCCTTTTTTATTGTTATTAGACGTAAATAGTAAAGTATATAAACTACAATTATCTTTTATGACTTGAAAACATTACGAATTTTGTGGATATCTATAAAACATTAGTAATGGCTGAAGATATGAAGAAGAAAGCGTTATTTGTGTGTCTTGGTAAGATAATTACTTGTATAAAGTCAATAACCTTTTTTTACTTCTCTGTGAAATACTTAGTAGCATTAAGTATTTCACAATATTTTTTAATATTGACCGCAACATTCTAATTTTAAAAAATTTAGATAATTTAATAAGTAAACTTAATATTAGGTAATAGCTGTCGGTCACCAATATCCGAAGGCGTGTTTATACATACAGTTAATAAAATGGGCAAAGGACATGAATGGGAAGTTGATAGTGCTGCAATAGCTGATTGGAATGTTGGTTATCCACCTTCGCAAAGAGCAATAGATACCATGAAAAAGTATGGAATAAGATATCATGGGATAGGAAGACAGGTAATATAGACAATATATATAATATTTTTATTGCTTAACATTAATTGTTAAAAACATAATAAGAAAAAAGATCTCAATAATTAGGTAGATGTATAGTATAATGAATTAATAAACAATTTTTTTATAGATAACAACTGAAGATTTCAATCATTATGATTATATATTTGGCATGGATGGGAACAATATTATGAATCTCAATAGCTTAGCACCTCCAGGTCATAAATCGAAAATACTTCTCCTCGGAGATTTTGATCCCGAAGGCGACAGCATCATAAGAGATCCTTATTTTGTTAGTAAACTTGAATTCTATAAAATTTTATTCTCTGAATGGAAATTTCATAATAAATAGCGTTAGGCAATAGCAAAACCGCATCTTACTGTAATACAAAGCAGTGGGTCAAATTCCCACTCAATGGAACAAATTGTCATCTTTTCACTGCTTTAGAAGAGAAAGTGCATCATGAAGTTCCAACACTATGAGAGAGAGTCTAGAGTATCTTAACACTATGTTCTTCCTGCCCACTCCCTATATGCAGAATGAAATGTGATGCTAAAAAAAATGATGTCATTGTCTATAAATGTCTGACTGAATGCTATAGCTGATAGTTAAAACACTATTCATTGTAAAACATGTTTGATCGTAGTATTTAACTACATTGCGATTCAATACTAAGTATCATGTCTATAAGAAGGAAAATGGAGAGTTATGTAACTGTATGAGGCCAGTCGTGGTGCAGTGGCACGAAGTGTAAAACCGACTGGTTGTGGGTTTGATCCCCACTCGAGGAGATAAAAATATTTACCTTAATTATTATTCCCATTTCTTCGCTCTGGTGTCGAGGCTAAACGCGGTTCAACGCCGCGGTTCAACGCCGCGGTTCTGCCACTCTACACGCAATGCCTCTAAAATTCGGCAGAAAGTGGGGCATGGAGTGTCTTAACACTAGGTTCCCTCTGCCTCCCTGCTGTGTGCGGAATGCAGCGTGAAGCTGATTTTTTTTTATGTAACTGTACATCAATATATTTTTCATTAATGCCTTTTAGGACAAAGATGCCAAAGGCTTCGATAAGTGTTATCATCAAGCAGCTAGAAGTATAAAAGGATTTTTGGAGCAGTTAGAAAATGGCAATATATAATAAAAACAAAATATTATTCAAAAATCGTAATAAATTATATATTTAATATATAACCCCTTTATCAATGCTTTAATAAATTATGATAATAAATATATTTTTGTAATAACTTTGTTCAACTTTTTTTTATTCAACTTCATTACCTGAACAACACAATACATTATGTATAATACATTATGTATTGTGTTGGTCAAGGTTAGACAATATGCTGTGTTGAGTTACGTAATCGTGAAGATATTAATAAGAAGTGGAATATGGAAAAACTATGTTTCGTTATTAATACATATGTTAATGTGTAGAACTAACACTTAAACTTAACAATAATGATTGTAAAATTTCCATAACAAATAAATGGGTACCTTATTTAGTAATGGATAGGATTTTTTAATATGAACAAAATTTTTTGTTAAGCCCGTTAAATCTGTCATAGAGCCGTCTTTCAACAATGTGGTCGTCGGTTCGACACCACTCTAATAGCAAAGCGCGACTTCGAGTCCTGCCACTAAACACTCATTTCTCGATCTTAATTCTGTATACGGATACCTAATCCACGAAATATTCAAAAGTTAATATTGTGGAAAATTGATAACTCCATTACACACAAGTGGACGTCCAATTTGAAACGATTGGAAACAAAAATCAACGTATAATTTAAACTATTATTTGATGCATGCATGTGGGTGATGTGAAGCTCTACAATATATCTATACTAATATTATAAAGAAGTAAGATTTGTATTTTTGTATGTATGTATGTGTGTATGTTTGTAGAGTTTTCACGCAAAAACTACTGGACCGATTTCAATATTTTTTTCACTGTTAGAAAGCTGCATCTTCACTGACCAGCATAGGCTATATTACATTTTCAAAAAAAATAGAGATCCCTAATAAAAATGCAATAATGTAACCCAAGGTGAGAAGAAATTGATCTTAACAATTCTATCATCGCATGCGCTGCGAAAACTAATGATGATAGAACAAAACAATGTTCTACAGTATTATAGAGCGCATCAATATCTATATAAAAGTCCGTGATAGCATATGTCCAACTACTGTACTTATGACAATATAACCATTTTTTTTATATTTTATAAGTTAACAAAAGTGCCGACAATAATCAAACCATATTATTCATACCTCTGCATTAATCCTTATCCTATTAAATGATATTTTATTTAAGATAATTTCAATACCTGTATAATACTTTTTAAATAAATAAAATCGGACATCCCATTCAAAAGATATAACGAATTTAAAAATATCAATCTAAAGAAAATCGTGTAATAATAAAAAATGCGGAGTGTGTGTCGTGTGGCCTCGCGCACCGTGACGAGTAACTCTGCGGGGGTGAGGGGAAGGTGCATCGATATCACTAAAATTATTAAGACAATCGATTAGATTTTTTGTTTCTTTATTTGATTTGAATAGGCCCCGAAACTACGAGACCGATTTGGAAAATTCTTTTACAATTAGACGATTAAGGTGTAGAAAAATTACAAAAAAATAACCTTATACCGCGTACGCTGTGGAAATTATTGACAATAGAGCAAAGTGATGTACTACAATTTTATAGAAGACATCAATATCTACAAAAAGTTGACGATGCCAAGTGTAATTTTTTGAGTTATGTTACAATAACTAATTTTCAAAGGAAAAAGTGCAAACTAGAACAGAGCCGCCGTCGTCGTACAGAGGGACATCTAAAATATATATATTTTATATTCTGTCATAATGAATAGCTTTAAACTTTGCATACAAAGGTATCCCGTACGTAGTATATCATTTTTTTCATTTATTATTACCAGTACAACAGTATCGATACTAATGTGGTATCTATATTTTTATATATATTTAATATTTTTTCGCCCTTAGTGTTTTTCAGGTGGAAAACACAGACAATATTTTATCCACCATAAAAATGTTAGTAGTTTTTATAATTCTAATATAATTAAACAACTTTCTAAAATGATCTTTCCTTGCATGTGTTGTAATAACTATCAGGAGCTATTAAACAAAACAATACATTCTCATTTTGATAAATATATGATATGTTATTACAGTATAACAATATAATATATAAGATATTATATATTATTTTAATTTTTATCTTGAAACTAGCGGGCGCGCGCAACTTCGCCTGCTTATTAGCACCCTTAGGGGTGAATTCTAAAAAAACCACGAAAAGCGTGTTCAATAAAATATTTTTAACAGTCTGAATTTAATGTTTTATAAAAATCGGTGGCGATTTAAAGATTTTTTCATATAAACTTTCAACCCCGTCCATTGTTTTTAGAATTCATCCCTAAGAGGATGAATTCTAAAAACCATGAAACACAAACATGTTCAATGAAATATTTTAAGGAGTCTGCTGAGTTTCAAATTTTATGAAAATCGGTGTTGTTTTGAAAAAAATCCATACAAACTTTCAACCCCTATTTCATCCGTTTAGGATAAAAAATTTTCAAAATTCCTTATTAGTGGATGTCCAAATTATTAAAATAAACATCTGTCCAAATTTCACGTTTCTCCCATCAGCGGTTACGGCTGTGCGTGTGTCTTACCTCAGTCAGTCAAGTACATGTCCTTTTATGTATATAGATAAATAGATAAATAAGTGTATTTTGATCAAATTTATTTTCTTAAAAAATTAACAGTGCACAAAAAAGCTATCATTTCTCTATGAAGATATAAATAAATAGTTATAAAGGTCAGTTATTTAATCATTACACCATTCATACATGACGAATATTACAATAAAAACAATTAAGCCGATTGTACCGCTCCCGCACTGCGCTCACGTCTTAGCTCTTTAAATCACTTAAATCGTTTCTGAGATAAGCGTCGACTAACAGAAAAACCAACAAACAAACAAAATTTACAAATATTATTGTTTCTGGTTCTATAACTTTGTTAACTGCCTCCAATAATAATTTTTCTAATGAAAATCTAAAATGCCACCATGGTTTTAATAATTTTCACATTAGAAATCATAAGTGCGCCGCAAGCATATATTTTTTATTAAAACAGGAACGTAATTCCCTGTAAAGAAACAAACAAATAATTCACAAATTTAAGCGGGTGAAGCCGGTTATTTATTTTGAAAAAAATAATTTATTAACGATAAGAATGTTGGTAGTTTCTCAAAAGGTATAAGAATTAAAAAAAAGCCTGAAATATGCTTTCTTTGCAAGTGTTGTAATAACTATTGGTTGTATTCACTAAAAAGTCACTATAGATATTAAATATGCTCAATTACATAGTATTTTTGTCAGCACCACTTTAAATGAAACCATAGGTTTAACTACTCTATAAAAGACTAATACAATTTAAAAAATCCCAAAATGAAAAAGTTATTTTTTTATACAAAATAAATTATATATTATCGTTGATATTAAAATAAAACGCTATTTGTTAATATTAAAGACGACAGACAGACATAGGCCTATCAAAGGGAAACCGCCGCATACGAGTCGTAGGTATTGGCGGCAAAGTTCAAAGTTGCTTAGCTTTTAGTAATATTTTGTAGTAGTATGTGTTAACGTTATTGGTATCTATGCAAAAAAATCCTACGTTTAAGCTGTTGAGGTATCTTGATTAATTTCTTTAGGTATGGGTTTAAAATATTTTATCCTATATACTGTCCCTGTAAAAAAAGCGCTGACGCTTCCATTCTGTATAAATATTCAAGGCCGTCGTGGCGTAGGGGCACAAAATTGTGCCTGTAACGTGACGTTATGAGTTCCATTCCCACTTGGAGGATTGAATTGTAATTTAATCATATTTTCATTTCGCACGTCAGTCATATATCATACGCAGTATCTTAACACTTAAGTTCCCTCTACCTACCCTACCCTGCTATACCCTGCGATACAGCATGAATCTGGTTTTAATTTTGTGTGACCCGATTAAAATAAAACTAGTACTAAGTATTTAAAGGAAGTTAGGCAAATTACAAAACTGCACTTGAATCGGTTAAGCCCTTTCTGAGATTATCGTGAACGCTCAGATAAGCAGACAAACTGACCAAGTTCTATTACAATTTTAAATATCCATAATAACAATTTTTCTAATATATCTTCCATGTACAGACACGGATGAGTTAGGATTTTATTGTAGCTATGAGTTAGGATTTTATATAGCTATAACCATAACTTAGGTCCTAAAGACTCCTTAAGGCAAAAGTTTAAAGAAATTAATATATTGACAGTTGCATCTCTCTTATGGGAGGTACGAAAATGCGACCTAAGGTTTTAAAAGTTTTCACATTAGAAATCTTAAGCGCGTTGCAAATATATATTATAGGTATATTGAAACATGAATATAATTTTAGTGTTTTAAGTAAATAATTCTGTGGTTAAAGCGGGCGAAGCCGCGAGCGGGTCGCTAGTATATAATACGCTTTAAAAGATTAAAAAAATATAATATATTGTATGATAGTATTAGGCATATTTAAATGTAAAGTTTATAGTTTTTATTATGAACAATCAAAAATATATTTGAAAAATAATAATGTAAAAATTAAACCTTACTCGACACATAAAAACCATCTCTAATATTTTTAATCTTGACAAGAAAAAAGCTTTTGGTAACCAGTATTTAAAATGAAATATCAATATTTGAAGGAAAAATAAAAAACAGAGTAACAAGTTTAACAGAATTGCTTAAGACGAGTACAAGATTTAACTAGGCTGCCAGCTGAGGCACATCAATAAAAAAATCAGAAAGCTGAATAGATTCAGAGATTGTGTACTTGTAAATAAGAAGAAAAGCTAAATGTGAATGTATTCTTTGAGACAACAAATTAGTAAATCGCAACGACAATTTAGAAAGTACATATTTATACAATAAGTTTTATCAAAGGTGTATTTTAACATAAACTTCCCTCTTACTCTCGATGAGAGTACAATGAGCGTTGATTGTGCGCCCGCGATAGTGGGCAGACCAGACTGCTTAATGCGTATCCGGTGGAACACACCACGCGACTCAAAGCTTCCGCTGGGGTCACTTCGCAAACGCGACCGATTCTGCTCGACGTTCTTAGAAATTATTAAATCAATTTGTACTTATTATAGTGTAAAAGTTTTTGTTTAACCTTAAGAGACAGATGGAAGATTAAGACATTTTTTATAAGTCGTTATCTTGCTATTGTGATATTTTATTGTTTATTTACCGTTGCACATCAAGAAATGCATACATTAAATGTACCATTCTTTCCAGCTTCACGCTGTATCCCGCACACAGCAGGCTAGGCTAGAGACTAGAGGGAACCCAGTGTAAAGGCACTCCGTTCTCTTTTTTTTCTGCCAAATTCTGGAGACGGAGCTCGTGTTGTACCACTCAACTTTCCCTCCACGCCAGAGTGAAAAAAATAAAATGTAAAATATCTCATTTTCTTGAATGGGTGTTAAACCCATAACCAGCGTTTACAGTCACACACTTGTGCCCCTGCGCCACGACTGAACTAATTGAATATACCTCAATACAATAAAACAGATGCTCGACTCCTGTAAACATCTGTCGTAATCTTTGGGTATATGTGTTCTGTGAAATGACCCTATACTAGAATCAGTTAGAGCTCTTATCGTTGTTGAGAGTAAGAAACTCTAGAATTCCAGGTACAAATCGAGCAAAATGCAGGCAGAAACAATCTAATGTAAAAATATTATTTTCCCATTCATTTAAAGTAAATAACGAGCGAATTAATTATTTAAGATAAATGCTAAGACAACACCAACAAAAAATGCCCTATAATAAATACAGAATGATTCAATGTCAGATTCCAAATAACGCTTCGTCCGTGACGACAACTATATTTATAATACATTTGTATCAGCCACACCACACGGGCCACGGCTCGCCGGAGATCTGCAAGGTCATTTGAAAATCTCGCGAATAGTAAAATTCAATATCACTGCAAGTAGATAGGTACCTACCTCAATGTGGGCGCTTTCATTTTTTTTCAGTTTTACGCTGTATCCCGCATCTAAGGAGAATAGTGTAAGATACTCCGCTTCGCATTTTCCGCCGAATTCTGATGGCATTAGTGAGTGGCGGAACTCAAGCGGGGAGATGATAAAATGAATGTAAAGACACTGTTCTCCGCTTTCAATTTCAATTTCATGCAAATTCTAATCACTGCATGATGAGTCGCACTAGCAACTCAACGTTCAACACACGACATCATTTTTATAATAAATGTATGAGTTACGACAAACATATCGCACACATTAATAAAAAATATCAACAATAATATTTTTCCCTATATATTTACTACAGTAGGTTCTAATATTTTTAAACATTTTTAAAGTGTTAATCCACACTTAGGAAAGATAAATACTTAATTAGAAAACGTATAAAAATTTGAACGTAGCGGGACTCGAACCCGCGCCGCGCTCTGACCACTGAGCCATACGTTCTCGCCAAGCTACGTCGAAATTCTTATACGCTTGTTACAACTTATTATGTTGTTAGCATCTCTGTAGGGAGATTTTTACAAATTTCCGCTACCCAAAGATAATTACTAAGAATTATCGTTTGGCAAGAGAGAATACTATTTTTTAAATATTTTTAAACATTTTTAAAGTGTTAATCCACACTTAGGAAAGATAAATACTTAATTAGAAAACGTATAAAAAAAGGTTCTAATATGCTCGAATATGTAGAATAAGATACACTTAATAGCAGCTGCACATAAACGTCAAATAAAAGAAGATCCTGGGCTTATATTTGGGTATAAAAATATTTAGCTTTTATTAGAATAATTTTCGTGTATCTGTCTATCATTTAATTTGTAAATGTGAAATAATGTAAAGTAAAAAAAAACAAATTGAAGGTAACGAGACAATATTTATGCAAAATGAGCAAATAATGATTTCCGTTTTCAGCCTTCGTTTCGCTTTATCCATGATGCGCTGCAGTGAAGCGAAAAATTATCTACTTAAATGAGTTTCAGCTTAGTATTTACATACCTAGTTATGTACCTACGCATATGGTTACGACTTTAATTTGAAGTCAAATTCTTATGACATACTAGTCGTTCTGCACGACTTCATTTCCATAGGTTTGGTAACATATATTGCAAAACGTAAATATTCACTTTTTCCTTTCTCATAGGAATTTCGAAAATCCTTTCTGAGGTTCCCCTGCATTCCTATTTCATTTCAGAGACATATTTATATAAATAAAGAGTAGATAGTATAAGAGAATTTGAAATTCGCATTAATAAATTTTAAAAGCCATAGAATATTTTGGCATATTGATATTGTCACATTGAAATATAGATTTAAGTATTCAAATAAATTCTTTCCAATTTAGAAACGCATATCCGTAAAGCTACTCACTATAACGGTCTATTTACCCAATTGTAACCTATTAAGACTAAATTAAAAGTAATAACTTTTAAGCACTTTAGTACCTACATATGCGGGTGTAGCTAAGAATAAGGGCATTATTTTAATGCAATGTGACATTAAAATTATGTATGGTTCTTAAAAAAATCGAATCCGTTGTTTTTTTAATAAATTGATTTAGGTATGTAGCAAATAAGATTTTATTTTAATACAATAAAAAAACACGAGTAAGTAAATACTGAATGGTGTGTTTGTATTTTGTATTAATATCTCTTTATTTTTCTTCCATTGCTGAGAGTAATAAGAATATATAAATATTTTTCAACATTTTTAAAATGTTAATCCACGCTTAGGAAAGAAAAATATTTATTTTGAAAACGTATAAAAATTTGAACGTAACGGGACTCGAACCCGCGCCTCCTGGAAACCGACCAGGCGCTATGACCACTAAGCCATACATTCTCATCAAGCTGTTAAGTTTTGAATTGAATGAATGAATGAATTTTGTGAAACCACAGAGTTCTGAAAACTCCCTACAACACTCGATATGTTTCTGTTCCGTTCGCAGGATCCACTTTACATTGACTTTAAGTTAAGCATCGATAGAAAGGTTAGTCATCATTTTAACATCTTCATTTATGCATCTTCGAGTACAATTTTCTCAACTTTTGACATTTTTATCCATAGAGGCAGTAACCCGGTCGCCCGAGAGAGAGTCGTCTTCAATGATCTCTCTGCCTCTTTTGAAGTCACTTAACCACTTTTGAACTAGATAACGAAGGTCCATTTTTGTCAAGCAGCCACTACCACTTTATAAATGATTTTTTGCTTTTCTTTGTTTACAAAGGAATTAAAACATAGCGCGCTGCTTAATTATATTCAACATAGTCGTGTCAGTCCCTTTACTTGTTGTTAACAAAAGATTATTAGCCAAGTAATTATAAAAAATGTGAAAATATTTATATTTATGCCCTCAGATAGAGTCATCAATGTAAGTAATTTGTCTAAATGCGAATGTTCTAAGTAAACCATATCGATACCGAGAAGACATTGAACGCCCCTCGTAATAAAATACGTAGACAATATGTATCACAACTTGTATTTCGTAGTTCTCGTCTTGTAGCTTGTAAGTAGGCAAATACTATTCATTTACCTATTTATAATATATATTTTATACTATTTAGATAATTTGACTTATTCAACTATGTACTCATAATATAGTCTATTCCATAATAAAACACGAAAAATCACTCCTATATTTTTAAATATTACAACACTTGCTTAAGAAAATAATTTAAAATGTTATAGAACCTACAAACCCCTTTTCAAATGTATGAACATCCAAACTATTAGTTTAGTTTAGCTTCTCTTAGAATTCGTTTGGTTATCACGAAATAATATTGGCTCAAAACTGATGTCTATTTTGGACATACGCCAGATTCTAAAGTAATCTATTACGTTCTCTAATCGCATTGTTTTTCTTTACATCAATTAGATGTTAACGGTTGGAGGAATATATTAGTGTTAATTTACGATAAATTAGCAATAAATCGTTTTATCGTCATTGTAGACTTCAATAACAAGTGCATAGTAACACAAAAAACCTTGATGATAATTTTAAAGTAAAAATTATATAGATTGTACTAATAATTATTAATATATAGAAAAACACTGAGACTGATCTAAATTATTGTAATGATATATGTGTGGATAACAAGATCTGTATAAAAAATATAAAATTTTATTAAATTATATTCTCTCATATACAATTTTTTAAACTTAAACAAAAACAAAATCTTTAATAAACAAATAAACGGACACTATGGTATCATTAAATGACATTGTCGAATGTCATATAACAATTGATTTTGACAACTTGATTCTCCAGTTCATAATTCCTATATTATTTTAAATAACTTTCAGCAAAATTTTAACACTACTTACAAATAATGTCAGACTCAAAAAAGAAAGCTTTATTCATATGCCTTGGTGAGTTTTACTTCTGTATTTAAATAAACAAATTTAAGAACCGATTTACTAACAGCGGCAACCTTATCTCTCAAATAGGGAATATTTGCCGATCGCCGATAGCTGAAGGGGTTTTCCAGAAAACTGTTAATGACATGAATGTGGGGGAGCAGTGGGAGATCGACAGTGCAGCTATAGGGGGTTGGCATGTGGGCAACCCTCCTGATTGGAGAGCTTTGGATACCATGAAGAAACATGATGTACCATACAGTAACCATGCGAGGCAGGTACTGGATATTTATGTTCTGTTAAACAAAAGATATAGGAAAAGTCAGTACTACTTAAGGATATATGAAAATATTTAATAAAATGTTGAACAGAGTTTATCTTAAATTAAATAATTTGCTTTAAATATTGATTAATAAAATTGTAAATATTTAGTTTTTCTTATGTATTATATTACATTTTTAAATTAGAATTATATAGTAGCAAGAACTAAACTTGCACCTCTTGGAAACCATCCAAGCTCTTTCAAGCCAATTAAACAATACAATGTTGTTAAGCAATGCAAAATAACTGTAAGCTTATAGCAATTATTGTTTGAATCCCACTTCTATAATAAAATATTTATGAATCTTTTAAAACATCTTCGAAATCATAATTGATTTCAGATAACTTCAGAAGACTTCAACCACTATGATTTTATATTTGGGATGGATGAGGCCAACATGAATGATTTAAACAAAAGGGCACCGAAAGGGTCTAAGGCTAAGCTCCTATTGTTTGGTGACTATGACCCACAAGGCGACAGAATTATTAGGGACCCTTATTATGTAAGAACTTAACATTGAACTTAAGATTGTATTGATATGATATAATTGATGCCATTGTAGCCCAGGGGCACAAGGGTGTGACTGTAACGGTTGTGAATTTGATCACCACTCAAGGAAATATTTAATTAAATTTATATTTCCATTTCTTCACTCTGGTGTTGATGCATAGAATGGCATTGAAATCCACCACCTAACACGCAATACCTCCTGAATTCGGCGGAAAGTGGATAATGGAGTGTTAGTTCTCTGTGCCTACTCTGCTGTATGTGCGGAATACAGTGTGAAGCTGATTATATTGTATTAAATACTGATTATATGTTTTTCTTTTATGCTTAATGAGTGCAGAGTATTACGGCATTTCATTCTCCACTTTCCACCTTATTTTAACATATTGTGTGTTGCATTCAACAATATTCAACATACTATGTAAGTATTTGGGACAGACAATGGAATTGACATCAATATCATCTCACTTAATCTTAATCAAAAAATTTTTGCTCCTAGTGGGGATAGAACCTACATCCATCGTTTTTAGTCAGATGCTGTCCCACTGCACCAGGAAAGATGTAAATTAAATATTTTTAAATATATTTATTTAAAAGTTTTTTAAAATGTTTATAATTATTTCTGCACTATATTTTTGTGGTGAGTTAGGGTACTCCAATCGTCACACGTCACCCAATTTTGAAGATATTGTGTGTGGAGTGGAAGACCTCAACACCGCAACGAAAAGAACGGAAAATAATTAATTAATCACAATTGGGAATTGAACCTACAACCTGTGCCACTATGGTCATGTTATTCTGATTGCAATATTTTAAATATGGTTATTTTATTTTACAGGACAGTGATGCAAAAGGTTTTGAGAAGTGCTACCAACAATCTGTGAGGTGCTCTAAAGGATTTCTTGAGCAATTGGAAAAGGGAAATGTTAAATGAAGCTTAAAATTAATTTCCTTCATGACTGTTATTCAATTTATGATTTATAATTGTTAAAAATAAATTAATTATCACATGCTAATTTTTTACCTAAAATTTGTATGTTTTTTTAATTTCACATTGTAATTACATAGTAGAGTAATTATGTAGCAGGGTAGGTAGAGATGATCTTTCAATACGCTCCATTCTCCTTCGTTTAAAATTGTGCCATTGTGAGTGACAGAATTCCGCACTTTGTTTTTCCAGAGTGAGGAATTTAAAATAGCTCCATTCCGTTTCGGTGGACTTCGAATCTAGTACCATCGCATTAAAGATGCTTCACTACAGAGCTACGATAGTCTTAATAAAGAGCAGTGCGGTGTTTAATAAACCCAATATATATTCTTAATTTAAGCATGCTTAATATACGAACTCTTGGCTCTTGATATGTAAATAAGACCATCATCTTCACTGACCTTGACTCTGCCCTAATTCATGACCTTTCGTAACAAGGCGTCAGAAGCGATTAAATGAAAGCGCCAAAATTAGAAGCCAATTGAGTGAAACTGGAATGTGAAATTTGGCATGCACCTTCGTTGAATACATTGTTTATAATTAGGATTATAGCCTTAATTATGATATTGTCGTTATATTTGAAATATTTATAAAAATAACAAAAGTACGAGACCGATTTGGCACAGCGTCTGACCGTCAATGCGACGTATGTATATAAGTTCGATGCCACTAGGGGGAATTATTTTCATTTCCTCATTCTGGTAAATATACAGGTCGGTAAGTACGGCGTTGGGTTCCGCTACTCAACACGCAATATCTCGATAGTTGGGCAAAACGTGTGGAACAGAGTGATACAATTATACGCAGGATACGGATACAGCGCGAAGGTAAAAAATACTTACATTAAAAACGAAAGAAGATGCAATATTATTATCATTGATGCTAGTTTGGAAAATTCTATAAAACTTACATGTCTGCAAGTCGATGTCGTTAAAATAATGTGGAATATAAATATTGTATAGAAACTCCTTGTTTTCTTCGCCAAGTAAACTTGGAACAAACGGAGCTTTGAATGTTAATTATTATATTTGGCAGACATCAGTTAACTATTCATGATCTATTTCTAGATTTTCTAGTGTAAGCAATAAATATACTCGTATATTGTAAGCGTAGATCCATATAAATTATTATAGCTTGTAGAGTGGTATTAAAATAAAATAAAATTTACCTTCTAGAGTGGTATTAATTTCTCGATGCTATCTTATAAGATTTCTATAAATAGTTTAAATACCACTTACATATAATAGTTGAATGCGATAGCCAAGTACCACAGAGCGAAGATGATGATGCCTTCACCCATGGCACTGTGAGTAATGGTACCTAAGAAAAAAATATAAGTTATAATTCATGTATTTTAAAAGAATAACAGTGGAAAATCTTTTTATATTTTTAATACATTTTATTTTAAAATTGTTTTATAGCATTTTTATAGCCCCTTTCTTTCGTTGCATATAGTAGAGCAGGCGAAGAAAAAAAGGTAAGATATTTCCTTCTCCACATTCTGTCAAATTTCGGGACATTGCCTACCGAATAACGAAAGCTTACATACATAAATGGACGAAATAAAAATAATTTAAATATTATAATTTAATGATATTAACTCACGACTATTGATAGAACAGTCTGACACTGTAACGATGGGCTTATATATAAATATTAATTATCTTAAATAATATCTAATAACAATAATTTAATATAAGAATTTACCTTATTCCTTACGAGATATCATCGCCACATATTGCTTTTTGCGAGTACATACACTCGTCACTCTTCACGGGTGTATGTACATATTGTATATCGTAAAAATGTATTATAACATTACATTGCTTTAAATTGATTTATATACAGACATAATGACTGAATCCGTCAAAATTACTATGACATGGTCCTTGAAGGACTTTTGTATGCAGGTTTTAATGTTTTTCTTATTCTGATACAAATGCAAGCAAAAAATGCGGTCAAAAATCACTCACAACAATCAATGTATATAAATGATTTGTGATTTTTTTGACCTGAGTCCACTTCGTGACCGATTGACCATAAACGTAATGGTTAATAGCGCGGCGGAAAATGGGTAACGGAGTGTCTTTACACTAGTTTTTGGTTTTGTGGGATACAGCGTGACGCTAAATAAAAAAATTAAACCTATTTCATATTAGACGCCAATATTAAAAGCCCTTAAATAATTTAATATTAAAATATAATTATAAAACTTACCCTATTTTTTTGATTGGTGTTCAAAATTTAATACTAGTGGGCCATGTTTTAAAAACAAAATATAAGACACAACTTTCATTAACTCTGACTTTTGCTTTCTGATAAATATCAAACAATGGAATTTGTATAAATTAAACTTCAAGATCTTGAAATATAACATTTATTTAAAAACTTAATAACATATTCTATATTTTACTTACAGAAAATAAAAAACAAAAACTAATTTAAATATATTTATGAGTAAAAAGGCACAAGAAGTTACATCATATTTTATAAATATATACATATTTTTTTTTTCTATAGTCTATGGAAGATAGGTCAGCCCGGTACCCATTGAGAGCCCGGGCTGACCTGGCTGGCAGGATAATATATTAGTACATAAATATTATGTATTTCCATTTCAAAAAGCTGCAACAAATCCTTTTTCCAGTTTATCTAAATAATCTTTCCTGCATTCCATTTCATCTGCCGGTCTATTATATGGTAGCCATACTGGTTCACCAATAAAGAAACGCTTGGCTCTTATATAGTTCTGTAATGTTAAAATGACACAATTATTAAAAACACACCCACACGTGGCTAAGCTCTCTTTAATTTATTTTTATGCTAGTGGCCCCACATGGCTTCTCCCGCTTTGACTACACATTTATGTATTGTCTTATCTGAATTACTTTCGTAGTCTAATAATATTCTAATAACATTTTTATTTTAAAGACAAAATCAAACAAACATACAGCCCTCTTCACAAATTCACTTGCTTTGCTTTTAGACTAGGCTTTAAACCTATAGAAGATGAGAAAAAAATAGTCAATAATATATACTAAAATATGTATTTTGTATAGAACCTACTTTAGTATCAAGTGTGAAGCGATGATAAATGCCACTAGGAATGATAATCATGTCCCCTGATGATACAGCAATTCTGATCCACTGGTCATCCCCATCACGCACATCGAAATAGCCAGAACCATCAAGTACTAATCTATAAGGAGATAAGTTAAACATCAATAAATTAAGTAATTGTTTCCTACAAGTTTTTTAAATAGTTTAGTTAATTTATAAAACATTTAAAAAAAGAACAAATTTTAAAAAAAAATACTAGTCTCTATATTTCCTAAATAAGTATCAAATCAAAAGATGTTGATATTCTAAAAAAATACTACTTAGAGAAAAATCTGAGAATTTGTAAAGTATTTACTGGGCTACAGTATGAAATAACTACAGGTCATATATAAAGTTTTAGAAAGTAAAAAGAAAATGTACTAATAAATAATGTCATTACTCATATATTAAAACCAGTTATATGAATTCAATATGACAAGAATAATATATAAATTATATATAGCATTTTCTCTTGCTTTTACACCTTTTTGTATAGTTACCTTATTTCCTCATCTGTATGCAAATGTTCTTCAAAGAAAGACTTGATTTTTTCTTCATAATTTGGCAAGCACTCTTTAGAGCATGTTATATCATCTTCATAACTGTATCCTCTATCTTTCTTAATTTTATTTAAGACACCATCAGTTAAATAAGTATTTACATTAATCTGAAATTTTAATTTTGCAACTGTTGTTTACTCAAAATTTTATTGATCTTATAAAATTAAATAAAATTAATAAATTTTATTTATTAATTAATATTTACAATATAAAACAAAATTAAATTGATTACTCTTTTTTGAGCTGTCTCGGCACAGGGGCACAAGGGTGTGACTGTAACAAGATGTTTGTGAGTTTGATCCCCATTTAAGGGAATGTATTATTACTATGTTGATTTCTTATTAATGTGTTATATACTATTTGTATATTTATTAATATGTTAATTTCTCTGGTCTGGGACCAAGGCACATGCCCGGCGTTGAGTTCCGCCACAACACGCAATACCTTGAGAAATTCAGTGGAAAGTGGGAAACAGTATCTGAACACTATTTAAATTTTCTACCCTGCTGGGTGCGGGATACAGCGTAAAGCTGATTATAAAATTTATTAATATAGCTTGTTATTTGGTATAGCATAGTATTTGATTAATATTTAAATACTGTATACAAAATAACATACTACTACTTGCTTGTTATTTATACTCGTACAAGCGTTTATTAAAAAAAATAATTGGTCATATCATAAGCAGTCTGACCTCTATGGAAAATTTAGATAAATCATGACATTACACGATACAATATATATAATGTAGCACATACAAGATGCAAAACTTACGTTAAAGTATTCAACACCGGTTTTTTTATAAAGCTCGTCAAGGGATAGATATTCCGGGGGATTTCTGTGGTGCTCCAGTCGTTGATCACTTAGCTCATTGTCCATATACCAAGCTTGTACCATTTTTGTATTATAAATTAAAAATATAAGACACGATAATCCTGCGACGCAAAAATAAGTTTATTTTTTTTTTTTTTTTTTTTTAATTTAATGGCCTGATTTTGCGATGACAGACGCAAAATAATCTGCCAGTGTCACGTATAGTAGAAAAAACACGAATGATATGAAGCAGTAAATTTTGAGAGATATTATGAACTGATATAGATATGGTAGAGGTTGTACTGGTTCAAACACTAAAACAAACAAACAAACGATATATTAGAAATGTACAAATGAAAATAAAAAACAGAAAATTACACACTCATTGAGAACAACTATAACTTAATGTCATTATCTACAATAAACTTAACCAATATATTAATGAATGGACTAAAAACTAAAGCTAAAATACATTTTATATTAACAGGACGCTGTACATTAAGAGGAAGGATATCATAAAGAGAATAGTTAAGTTTTGGGCAATTAAATACAATGTGATCCGTAGAACCTTCCTCCAAACCACACTCACAAATAGAATTATCTTTAACTCTTAATTTAGCTAGATGTAAAGGCGTACACGCGTGGCCTAGGCGTAGTCTACAAATAGTAGATGTTACAGATCTATTGGCGCGCCTATATCGAGAGAACCACGGAAAGGTTGGAACTTCCGGTTGGATAGAAGCATAATATCTACCTTTTAATAATACAGATTTATTCCAAAAAAAATTCCAGGAAGTTTTTAAATCAGATTTTGACAAGGACAACAGGTCTTGGGAATAAATAAAATTATGAGTTACGGGTCCAGTGGACACTGCAGATTTGGCAAGAGAATCGACTATGTCATTATCTGTAATACCAGAGTGGCTCGGGATCCATGCCAACGATAAGAGAACCCCTTGTTGGTGGCAACGATACAGAGCTTCCCTGATTTTGAACACAAGGTGAAAATTAGATTTGCTACGGAAAGGATTTTGTGACAAAGACTGTAAAGCACTTAAGCAATCTGTAAAAATAACAACTTTTTTAAGATTGTGCGACTCTGCAAACAATATGCCTTCAAGCAATGCAATACATTCGCCAGAAAAAGAAGAGGTTTCAGGAGGACACTTAAAACTTAAAATAATTTTGTATTTCGGGATCCAACAGGAAGCCCCAACATTAGAATTCTGTGATGACTTAGAAGCATCTGTAAAAATGCCTATATAGTCAGGCCAATTTTTAGCGAAATTAATTTGAAATTTAATATTAGCGCCCGGATCGTTCTTGACAATACCCAGGCTCGTGAGCACAGAAGGATTATATGTAAGCGCACTAAACGAAATAGAATATAACGAGCGAATAGGAGAAGTGAAAATACAAGATGAAAGGGAAGAAAATTTATGGAAACTTTTTAAAATGCAAGAAGAATGGCGTGGGGATTTAATGGCACGGGAGAGACGATGAAGACAGATAATCAAAGGATGAGATGAAGACTGCAGCACTTTAGACATAAAGCGATCGGAAAGATATTGACGACGAAGGTGGAGCGGAGGATCAACACATTCCACTTGCATCGCATTTGTAGGGGATGACTTCATAGCTCCCAAGATGATTCTTAAAGCCTTATAATGAATTTTATCTAATTTCATTAAAGCAGACCTGTAGCATGGGTCCAACAAAAAAATAGCGTAATCAAAATGGCTACGAATAATGGCGTTATATAGCAATTTTAACGTAAATTGATGGGAACCCCACCAAACCCCTGATACTGCACGTAAAATTTGGAGATTCTTTTCACACTTATTGACCACATATTCCATATGTGGAGAACCAGATAATTTAGAATCTAAAAGCACACCCAAGAACTTGACGCAATTTAGAACCGGAATACTTTGATTGCTATAGACAATATTAACAACAGGGATATGCCTTTTACGAGTAAAAACAACCACACTACTTTTAGGGACCGACAATGACAACCCATGCATGGATAGCCATTCACCTAAATAATATAAAGCAGAATTCAGTCTAGATACAATTTCGACGATGTTTTTTGAACTAAAATACAAAACAATATCATCTGCTTATTGCAAAATATTGCAAAAACTATCAACGGATTTATCTAAATCATGAGTATAAAAGCTGTATAAAAGAGGACTTAACACAGAGCCCTGAGGAAGGCCATTCCAAAGAGATCTAGGAGGAAGAAGGTTGCCTTGATGCCTGATTCGAATGGATCTGTCGGTAAATAGATTAAAAATGAACTGAGATAATTTAGGAGGGAGACCAAGTCTAAGCATTTTAATTTTAAGATTAGAGAGAATGACGCTATCGTATGCGGAACTGATATCCAAAAAAACACCTACCAGATATTCGCCTTTAGCAAAGCTTAGGCGGATTTCTGAGGTGAGAACACTAAGGCTATCAATTGTGCCAAGACCTTTCCTAAATCCAAATTGGGACCTAGAAAGTAATCCCCTACTTTCCAATATCCAGTCAAGTCTATTTTTTATTAAACGCTCCATGACTTTGCACACCGTGGAAGACAATGCAATGGGACGGTAGGAAGAAGACTCTTTGGGATCTTTCCCAGGTTTTAAGATTGGAATAATAATTTGAGTTTTCCAGGAAGAAGGAACATAACCGGATTCTAAAAAAGAATTAACAATGGAAAGATATATATTTTTTGCAGGAATACTTATATTTATAAGGAATGAATAAGGGATACCATCTACACCAGGGGAAGAGTCAGATAAGCCGTTCAAAGCACACTGAAGCTCATTAATAGAAAAGGGAGTATCTAAAACATTAACCTGCGAAGGGAGGGGAGAGTTAAAGCAATCGAAGTTAGGTACAAAAGGAGGAGCAAGACTACACGTAAAATTTTTTAACCAAGAAGAATCATTGGACGATATGTTACATAGAAAATCATTAATGGAGAAACGAAAAATTTTGATATATTTCCAAACTATAGAGGATGGAGTGCGAGGGTGCAAAGACTGACAAAAACGAAGCCAACCCTTTTTCTTTTTGGTTTTAAATAGTCTTTTAGTTTGGGCTGCTATTTTCTTGTAAACTATGAAATTTAAGGGGGTCATACGCTGGATATATTTCCGTTCAGCAGCTTTACGAGTTTTAATAGCAGCAGTGCATTCTTCGTCCCACCAAGGGGGGGATGATAATAACTTACGCCCATTCTGCTTACGAGGAATATGGGAATCAGCTGCAGAGCATAAAATATTAATGAAATGATCGTAGCAAGCTAAAGAATTGATTACATTAACAATGGGAAAACTATGGAGGTGGGAGTCAACAAATAAAGAAAACTCCAACCAATTAGCTCTATTTAACCTATAGGGCAACAGCGGGGTTGGAGCGGAAGGAGGGGATGATTTGGAAGGGCGTAAAGTAACAATAATGGGGAAATGATCACTACCAAACGATGAGGAAAGAACTTCCCAATTAAGGGAAGGAGCCAAACAAGGAGAACAAAGGGTCAAATCGACTGCACTCTTAGGATTTTGATGAGGGTAAACTCTGCGAGTTGGCGAACCGTCGTTAACAAAACAGACATTTGCATCATCAAAAATGTCCAATAACTGTAACGCAAAACTATCACAGTGATTGCAGCCCCACGCCGTGTGGTGGGAATTAAAGTCGCCCAGGACAATGAGTGGCCGGGGTAGACTTGATAAAATAGACTGTATATCTGCACCTAAAGAAGAATCAGGATGGGGAATATAAAATGAAACGAATGTTATATCAAAGGCTTTAACTGCAACAACATTAAAATTGGGGCTATGAGAAGGAAGAGATACGCGCGAAAAGGGAAACAAGCGATTAATTAAAAATGCAGTACCTGCGTAACCATCATTCCTGTCATCCCTCAAACAAGAGAAACCTGGCACACGAAAACGTACACCAGGCCTCAACCAGGTTTCAGAGATGGCAAGTATAACAGGACTATGATCTTGAATCAAGTGAATTACTTCAGGTTTCCTCTGAAAGAGACTTTTACAGTTCCACTGAATTATTTTCACTGGGTCCATGAGGAAGAGCAATGGAGGATGAAGGAGAGGAGATAGGAGCTGCGTTGTTCGGTTGATTATTATTACTATGAATGGAAGACAAATGATTAGTCAAAATGAGTAAAAGAGTATGCAAGAGTTGTTCAGTAGAAGGAGAATGAGATGAGGGAGTATTAATGGCACAACCATTACCAAGAGCCGATGAAACTAAAGAGATGATATTTTGATGAGCTACTTTGTCATAGCCAAGTGGACTTGGGGAATGAGGACGAGCAGATTTGATGACTGTTTTTTTATATGAGGAAGTGGTATGAGTATGATTGTTGGAGGTAGATGAACTTTCAGCAGAGGATTGAGTAGGTGGAGAAGAGCTGTGAGAGGCTAGATGATTTACTACCTCAGCATAAGGCTTACGCGAACGAGGAAACTGAGCAGAGGCCTGGGAAAAAGAAATATTTTCTTGCGACATTGCACTTTTAATTAAACGCTGTCTTGAGTGTTCTGGACAGGATTGGTCAAGTGCGGAATGGTTGCCAGAGCAATTAAGACAAGAAAAATTATGTCCAGAGATTAAGCAAGATTCACCAGAGTGAGGTTGGGCACACTTAAAACATCTTGGCTTAGAACGGCAGATGTTTTTAGTGTGACCAAACCTACAACAGTTATGACACTGAATAGTTGGTAAATTATAAAGTTCAACATTCAGAGCATTATAAAACAAAAAAATTTTTTTAGGCAATACTTGACCTCTAAAAGTAAGGACTACAGATTGGGTAGGAACCCAACTAGTAGTACCATCAACAACCTGTTTGCGATTTAATCTTCTTGCTTTTAAAACAGGACCACACCCTGACGGAAGTTCCAAACTTTCAGTGAAAGCTTGCATAGACCATTCTATTGGCACGTCCCGCACCAAACCCATACGCGTAATACCAAAAGTAGGGATAAAAGCCTTATATTTGTGAGTGGTTAACAGAGGATTTAACATAAAATTATTGGCCGCATCAGCAGATATAAACTCAATGCTTATTTTATTGCGACCGATGCTTTTAACCCCTTCTTTATTTATACTTTCAATTTTATTTTTATACAGAAATTCACCAAATTTGAGAGCCTTTATAGATAGTCCTGCTAATGGCTCTGTTTCAAGACGAGAGACGTGAACTATATAAGGGCCAGAATCAGAGTCGTGATAAAAATTAAGAAGATCATCGAAGGAAGGGTTGATATGGATAGTTTGTATAGAAGGGATCGCAGCAGAAGGATCAATAATAGTCATTTTGAGTGAACCTGTATTTTGGTTGATATTGTGGCGTTTTCTAGAACTAGAAATTGGAGAAGGAATATCGCTATCGGCAGTGTAAAAAATATCACCCGGATCAGGCGGATCCGGTTCTGGCCTAACATCCATTCCTCCTGTCAAATATGACACATAAGGGAAAAAATATAAAATAAGAATATAATTAACAACTTACCTCAACTATTATTTACAATACACTAAAAACTAATACTAATAATAATGAAACAAAAATTTACATGAAATACAATTGATAGCAATGGAAAAAAGAATTTAAACACAGAGCTTCCAAATCGTGTATTGACTACATCAAACGCGATCTGACAATGAAAAAAAAAAAAAAAAAAAAATAAGTTTACTTATTACTTCGTGTCATCTGTCAAGTGTCATAACAGTGCTGTCACCTGTCAGTCAAATATATATATATATATATATATATATATATATATATATATATATATATATATATATATATATATATATATATTCAATTTCAATTTTTTTTTAAATGAAACCATTTTTCAATTTCAGTTCTAAAATTATTACTTTTAACTAAAATATACGTCTTTTTTTAAAACTAACGAGTTGCTGAAATTTTGTTGTGAGATATAAGCTTGGACAGTATAAAACATATTAAAGTGGCATCTGTAAACAACCACTATTTTTGTAAATGAAATGGGATTGGCTAAAAAAACGGACAATGACAGTTATTGAGAATTAAATAAATATAGGTGGTATGAGGGCGAAGCCACGAGTGGGCCGCTAGTTTAAAATATTTTTAAAATAGTTAGTTAATAACTCAACTCACACGTAATCAATTTATGCAAATAAACAAAGTAACCATTTTGTATTATTGTGATAAATACGCTTAATTAAGCTTTAATAAGTATGCTATTTTCATTAATTTTGTAGCCCCATA
Organism: Heliconius sara; assembly: GCA_917862395.2. Classification (NCBI taxonomy): domain Eukaryota; kingdom Metazoa; phylum Arthropoda; class Insecta; order Lepidoptera; family Nymphalidae; genus Heliconius; species Heliconius sara. The sequence continues at coordinate 10,529,656 of OU860789.1, read as the reverse complement.
CCATCAACAACATATTCTATGTTTGGAAACCTGATCATTACTCTAAATTTTTTTTTTAATCTCAAGTTATTGTGCTATGTTTAGTATAAAAACTTCTATTATGCCCTAGAGTGGGTCAAAAGAATCATAATGATAAAAAAAAAAAAAAAAATTAAATTAGCTTCACGCTATATCCCGCACACAGCAGGGTAGGCAGAGGGAACCTAGTGTTAAGACACTCCGTTCCCCACTTTCTGCCGATTTTGAAGGCCTTGCGTGTTGAGTGGCAGAATTCAACGCCGCGCTTTACCTTGACACCAGAGCGAAGAAATGGAAATATAAATTTAAGTAAATATTTCATCTCCTCGAGTGGGGATCGAACCCACAACCAGTTGGTTTTACAGTCACACTTCGTGCCACTACGCCACGGCCGGCCTCTAAATCATAATGATGCACGAGTATAATTTGTTTCATTGATTTTATATAAAAAATGAAATAGATATTTTTAATATTAGTAAATTTAGTTTACGTAGAATCAAAAATTCAAAAATTTACGAATAAGGAACCTTTTATGTCTTGTAATACAGAGGTAACATGAGAGGGTCAAAAAGAACGTAAACTATAACCAAAGTAACAGGCAAAGTAGTGTCATAAACTCATAAATAAGTTGTACTCGATTCATTATAGCATGAGATAGAATGTAAACAAAAAAATTCTGTTTCTTAAACTTTATTGTATTTTTTTATTTGTATATTAGTTAACGTGGTTTTCGATATACGGCATTATTGCTTTTTGTGCTTGAATGTTATATATAAAATACCTTTGTATGAACTAAGAATAGCAAAAATAGTATAGTATACCTATTGTCTTAAATCTTTTGACATCAACAAAAAACTTCTATAGTGATTATTGCTACAATTGCAAAAACTTTTAAAAACAAAAAAAATAATAAAAACTTTTAAAAACAAATAATATAAATTTATATTTATTTGAAATAAAAACTTAATAAATAAATTATAAAATTATTTTTATGTTGATTGTTTTCATCTTAGTGTAATTTGAAATAAAAATATAAGCAAACGTCATAATGTGTTTTGTAACGACATCTAATGTGTAATTATAGCAACTCTCAATCCTTATTAACTAGCCTCAAGCACTAGATAGCTTCTATAGAATTATATTACTTCATATCATTCGTGTTATTTCTACTATACGTGACATTGGCAGATTATTTTGCGCCTGTCATCTCAAAATAATAAATAAAAAAAAGAAAGAATTATATTAATCGATTTAAAGTACTGGAGTACATCGATAAATTTAAACCTGTCGATTACAAAAATATTTATTGTAACGGAAAAAAGTGAATAATATTTTTATATAATAAATCTATATTACATATAATAACGTCAAGTAAAAAGTTAAGAAATATAAACGATTCGGACAAAGAGGTTCTATAAAAAAGCGAAAAAGTATTGATTAAAACACGTTACAAATTAAAAATAAATTTAATACATTAGTCTGATATAATATTTTGTTCCACAACTAAATTAAACTCCATTCAGACAAAATGTTTGGGGTCTTATTGCTTTACAAAAATAATCTACTTCACACATAAGACCAACACTATTTTTCGATTTTTCTAATTAAACATGAATAGAATTAGAATATGTATATTATTCGAAATTCAAGTTACTTACAACTTTTATATTAATAATGAACGGCAATTTTTTTTTAGGCTGCACTTTTGTATTTTTATTATCTTGTGATATGATGTTGAATGTTTATTATAAATATTCTATTTAAGTATAAGCCATTAGTACTGTATTTTAGAATAAAATGGAGTACAGATAATTTCAATATATATTTCACTTAGTTAATATAATATGTAATTTCACATTAAATATATAATTATTTAATTATTATTTTTACAAACAAATAAAATAATCATTTTAAAATATTATTTTGTTACTTATAAATAAGTTTTATCACTGCTAAGTTAATATAAAATTAAAACTTCGGTAATAATAAATACTACGCATACTGAATAAAAATAATCCTTTACAAAAAATATTTATTTCAAGAATAAAAGTTTATTTTATACAAAAGAAAAGTTTAGGTAAAAGTTTAGTAACTTTTACCTAAACTTTTTTTTTGAATAAAATTGTGTATAAAAAGCGAGAAATGTATTTTTTTAAGTATACAACAGAATACCTATATAAATTAAGAACTTAAAAATTTTGTAACAATTGTATAAGCAAACCAATAAAAAATAACAAATACAGAAAAAAATGGACGGGAACAAATCACAAAATTAAATTTTAATTAATCGATTTAAACTGAGTTATATAAAAATTATTACATAAATTTATAACAAAAACAAACACTTTTTGAATTTTGTCTTTTGGATTTTATATAAATATATGTTATAAAAAACTATATAAAAGTTTTTAGTTTAATGTTTAAATATTTTATAAACATTAAATTGCAAGTTACACAATTTTGAATTTCTATAGTTTTAGAATTTTATGATTACACAAATTACAATAGCAAGAAGACTGACAGGTGATAATATTTTTTAGTATAAACATGAAGATTTAAAATGGACTAAAGTAGAATTTACATTTAAATTTACCACTCAACACGCAATATCTTGAAAATATTGTGATGCGTGGGGAATGGAGTGTCTTAACACTATAAGAATAGTTACTGTTTTCCTACCTATCTTGGTATATGCAGTATACATGTACCGTACACAGCGTAAAGCTTAAAAACTCTTACTGTCAGCGTCTTTACTATCATAATAATTAATTATTTTTAGTATTTCACTGAAATTATTTTAAAAGATTTTATTTAATAACACAAACAAGTATTTAAAGCTATTTGTTTATATCAACTTACAAATGAAATACTGAGATCATATTCTTAAGACTATAAGATATCAATATTTATTTTCATTGATTATGTGCCTTTATTTCCAAACCATAACAAAATTTTGGTAAATTACTTTTTAAATATGCAAATTTAAAAAAATGTTGTCAAAGTTAATTTAGCTTCAATAAAACAAAAAAAATAAAAATAAAATATAAACATAAAAAAATAATACTAATATACATATTATAATCGTTGAAAATAAAAAAATAATACTAATATACATATTATAATCGTTGAAATTATAGTAAACGACAATTTAACTAGGAGTTTCGGATGTTTGCTATAGTAAAAATTTTACAACGTAACATTTTTATTACTAAACTGATTTTCACAAGTGGGAGTACTGAACATTATATATTTAAATTCAATTAAAAATAAACCATATCTAAGTACTTTATCACAATCGCACTAAAATTATTTACAGGTAAATTTAAAATAACATCTAATATAAGTTAATTAATATTAAATATACACATCGATTGTTAAAAAAAATTAATTATACAGATTTATTATTTTTTACTCATCGCATATCATCTTCTAAACTTTATGAAATTCACATTTATATCTATGAAATTTAATATGGAAAAAATATTATTGAATTATTCTATTTAACATCTTAAATTAGTTAAAGTGTATTACCATAGATATAAAATTTCATAATCGTTATATATTACTAACCATTGAAAACGTTTATTTAAGGTGATTTAATGAAATAAATATGGATTAATTCTTATTTAGAAACCTTCCTAAGTGTGGAATAACACTTTAAAAATGTTAAAAATAATATTGATTATTCATGGAAATGATTAAAATTAAAATGTATATATTTTTTATTTTTGTCAATATTATTATTTTGGTAATGTCAAATTATCCCTTATGATAATGATTTTGGTATGATAAGGTTCTTCGATTATGGCGTTCCGAGCGTGCGATAATGATTTTAATGTATGAATTTTAAACAGCATTTTATTAAGGCTACAGTAATTAAATTAAGAAACGAAAACAGGTAATTTATTTGCTAAAATTAAGCTTTTAACAATAAATTCAGATTTTTTAAAAATTACTGCAGATAACAAATAAAGTACATAACACATGTGTCAGAGTCAATAATGTTTAACAAAGTTTAATTTAAGTGTTTGAGTAAAAGTGTATCAATAATAATACTATTGCCACACACTTTACTATTTAAGAGAAAATATTTTTAGTAATGACATTTTAATATATTTAGTAATATTTTTAGTACATACTGTAGCAACTTATACTTTAATTGCAAGTACAATAATAAATTAAATTTCATGTAAATGTAACTGGGTTGCATGTATCACTTAAGTTTAAACTTGATTTAGCACATGGAAGCAATTCTATTCGAAAGTCACTATTCTTTCACAAATACGACACCCATATGAGCCAAATATCGAATATCCATAATAATTGGAACATTGTTATTGAGGATAGTAAAATTGTAGTACTTTTAGTTAATTAACACATCACTATAACACTGAATAGACCTTTGTCTATTTTCAATAGTTGATTTCAAATTTGTGTATGTCAAAATGGACCATTTAATGTATTTATTTATAATTTGGTATGCTTCACTGTGTCTGTCCAGTAGTTCTGAATGGTCATGGCTTCAAGCGAATTCAAGAATGAATCGTTGTCCAAGCTGTACATCTCCTCAGAGTTATCCTGAAAAATTAAATTGTACATTTAAGATTGCAGCTTTTGCTATTTATATCAAAATTAAGTAATTTTATAAATAAGTTGTTTTTATTAAGGAAGAACTTAAATTCTCATTTATAACTAATTGGAATTATATAAAAACTTATGGTATCCAATGATTCAAATTACCTAAATGTTACAAAATTAAGTTATAGAGATTTTAATGAAAATAAAATTCTTAATTGTATAGTATCGTACAAGTATCGTACAAGGCAAGCAAAAGCATAATCAGCATCTGTATCTCGCACGCAGCAGGGTAGGCAGAGGGAACCTAGTGTTAAGACGCCGTATTCTGAAGACATAACTTGTCGAGCGGCGGAAACTCAACACCGCATTTTGCCTAAATATTTCATTTCCTCAAGTGGAGATTCAACCCACAACAGTCCCATTTACAGTCACACTTTGTGCCCCATTACCACGGCCGGCCTGTGCATGAAATTAGAATGAGAAGGTAAAGTAAATTCAGAAGCAATATTTACAAAAAAACACATACCCTGATAGTGCTATCATCAAGATATCCACTCGAATCGGGATTGGAGCATTTGTCGTTCAATGTTTGAGGCTTATTTAAGTACCGCCTGCGGTACAAAACAAATGCAGTACTACCGACCAAAGCGGCGAGGACCAACGCCGCAAAAGAGATACCCGCTATGACACCCGTGTCCATACTACCGTCGTCTATTATCCTTCTAGAAGATTCCACGTTTGGTGGAATTCTAGTTTGTAGAAACGTCGTCTCTAATGACAGCGGTTTTTCTGTCACAATACGACTCTCTGAAATGCCTTCCAAGCTAAGATCCTCTTTAATAAACTCAGGTCTTGTCAAATTACGTCGTTTAGATGGAAACGTTGAGTTGTGATTTTCAGTCACGTTGGCGTATTCAGTTATATTAGATTCTGGAAGGGCGATTATGGATACATTATCCGTAGTGTTCACCGGCGTCCACTGTATTTGTTGGATTTTTGTAGAATTTGTCAATATTGTATTATTTTGGGTGATATTTGCTGTTTTTAGGGGTTGAATATTAGTTTCATTCGCGAAGGGCGGTCTTGTAGTCGCAACAGGTGTTTTGGTGAAATACATAGCTCTCGCTTGTCTGTCTGCAAATTGTTTGTCTACTTCAAAATCTGGGGTAGACTGTTGCTCTTCTTCTGACTGGGGTGCGGCCAGGTTTGTCCCGGTGCTCGCTGGAAAGGAAACAGATACATATTACATAAAAAAATATTTAGACATTTCGAAAGTACAGATATCGGGTCTCGCTCTATAGGCATAAGCATACTTTGAAATACATACGGACACAAGACAATCGTAAGAATATTAGTCTTTTTTTTTTTTATGGAAAAGACACGGCAAACGGGCGTGCGGGTCACCTGATGGTAAGTGATTACCGCCGCCCACGGCCCCGTGCAACCCCAGAGGAACTACACGTGCGTTGCCGGCCTTAAAGATGGGTTGGGCGCCGGGGCCCGGCATTACCTGATGCGAAACGCAGTGGCATAAAGCCACTACTTCACGCCGGTTTTAAATGCCGGAGAATATTAGTCATGGTTAGGTATCGAAATTACACGACATTTACGAACATATCTGTTCAAAGACCACAACAAACACAAAATCCAGACCCATCCAAATGAAAAAATCTCTAGATACGCTAATGGTTACAGCGTGAAGCTAATGCACGAGCTTAAAAAAGAGAAGATTACATATTACGATAATCAAATCATTTCATTCCAAGTACGTATACGTCTCGGTGATAGGAAGCCATATTTTAACACATTCGTTCATTTCCGGCCAAATTACACGCAGTTTAGTAAATGATATAAATCAAATTTCGTACGCAACCAAATAAGAATTTTAGTTCAGTATGTTAAGTTTACACGTGAACTAAATAACATGTCCTTATAGCGAATTTTGAAATTCAAAATTAGTTTTACCCTGTGATCCGCACACAGCATGGTAGGCAAAGGGAACCTAGTATACAACACACTTCGTTCGTCAATTTCCGCCGAATTCTGTAGCAGTTGCGTGTTGAGTAAATGATAAATAATTATTAATATTTTGTTGTACGCAAAATTAAAGATAATTATTTAAAGTAGTTCAGTATAGTTAAGTTTCACCAGTAGCAATCTACTGCTGTCCGCTTTATAGCATAATAATTTTGTATTAACTTAGTTCCCGGTAACTTAAGCTGTCAAACTTAATCATATTCGGACAGCAACTTTTGTCGAAGTTTCATAAATTCTGATAACAAGACAAGAAGTTGTAATGAAATTTTATAAAGACAATACACATTACTGAGAAATCTATTGTGACATCGTTGTATGTAGCTGGGGGCTATCCCTACAGAGGCGTAGCGTTTTTTTAAACTTCACACTGTATCCCACATAGCACTGCACCTCAAAGTATTACAATTTTCAAGACATTGCGTGTTGAACGACGGATCGCGGAACTTAACGCTGTTTGTTTGTAGATTCAAATAGCGTAATACATCTACCGTAGTACATTTAATATATTTAAAAGTTTCGCAGTGTGAGCACAAAGTATACAGTTAGATTTTGTGTTCATAGATTCTTAAAGCATATTGATTATGGATATACACCAATACATCGCTTTGCGTCGGGGTTACGTTCCAAAAAAACACGACGCAAATTGATTTATCTTTTTTGTAACGAAAAGCAACACGTAAAACTTTATATATGTAAATTAATTATTATCTTTTTAAAAAAGCAGAATATTACCTTACACTACGTATTAAACTGAACTCTAAAACAAGCAAAACAAAGTGAAAATAAAGTTGTATTAAATTTGTGTAGATTTTTTGTTAGAAAGGAAATCCCCAAATTTTGATGGCATAGCGGAATTAAAAACAAAGGTGTTGCCATATTTTAGGAAAAAAAATCAAAAAAAAATTAAAGATTCGAATCCAAAACAACGCAACACTTCGAAAATCTAACGACGCACAGTGAAAATCAGGAAAAATTAAGCAGCAACGCAACTTCGAAAAAAAACGCAAAGCGAAACGACTGAAAGCGAGATATTGGTGTATAAGAACAATTACGCTAAATATGAATAAAAAAATTATAATATGTATTTATAAATATATTAAAAAAAAACAAGATTGATAGGGAAATAAGAGTCTAAAATAACAACAAAAGACTTTTTGTAGTTTAATAAATAGAGGGACTGCCTAATTACTGTGTCGCAGTAGGTAATTGTCATTGAGAAACCAACGGATAAATTTGTCGTTATCTGCCTTTAAAAGTGGATTATGCTAGGTATTTGTTTTTTCCGCAGCCTTCGTACAGCCTTGTTTATTGCAAAAAGGAAAGGCAACATGGATAAATCACTGGCATACAAATTGTTATTGTGACACAATTTGCTTCAAAACGATATTGTCTTGATTTTTAGGTCAAAATAATATTTACATCAAAGAAAATCGATTCTGTACTCACACCAGCGTTTTAGACAGTTACACACCGAAAAACACATTTTGGATCATAAGAAATGTTATAAATAAAACAAATGTTTATGAAAATATACAAGAAAAAATGGACACTTATTCGCAGTATTTACAGCAAACGAAACGAAATTTCCTAATCAAGTCTACATATTTAACAATAAAATTACTTAGAAAAAGATTATTAGTATGTTTGTTATTGTTATATCGATTTGTATTTGTATTATCATTTCTTTTAATGTTTTAATATATTTTTATCTGTAAATTGAATTATATTTAAATATTTAGAGAAATGATTTCAACACATTACACATAGCGACCCAACCAAATTCTTTATCCAGCCACGCCGAAGGTCGGGTTGTTAGCTTGCGTGCGAATAATAAGCTGATCAAAATAAAGTTTCTGTTTATTTATTTTGCCAAGTAAATTGCTATGTTATTAAGACGAATAATTAAAAATAATCTCTTTATACAAATGTTTTGTATTACTACAAAACATATACTAATAATTTATTGAAATCCTTTAACATTTAAAGATGTAAAACAGCAAATTCTTGCACGATAGATTTTTTTCTATTGACAGGGACCGAACATTGTAATTGTTTTCACGAAGTTACGAAACGTTTATTCGTATATTTTTATTTAATCTTACAAATTTACACGCCTATGTCGTAGTTCGTACTGTGACTACGTAACTTAGTAACTTTGTAAAAAAAAATCTTAGAAACTAAATTTAACACACTGTATCATACGAAATTAGGCGACTCAATTATCTAATTTGGTATCGACAGTCTAACTAGGATCTAAATATTGGAACTCTTCAGAGGTTAATATTGAACCATTCGAATTTAGGCTTATATGACCTATAGCTCCGAGCAAATTCCGTACACATCGGATAAAAGAATGTTCTTTTATGGGACATGAATTTAAATAACCGAATATAATATTGCAGTATACATACAACGTGAAGCTAAAAAACGTATTTTGATATTGTTTAATTTTCATTTACATAATATTTTTTTATTGCAAATATGCGATGCCCAGTTGATTAAATCTAAAATTACAGCTTGTATAGGGACTGACGCTTGAAATTATATTTTAGTCTGCGTTATTTTAGCGCGTCTATAAATATAACTCGTTTTTTTACACTGGGTAAATTGATGTACAATATAGGCTTACTAATTTTTCTCCATTATATAAAATTAACATTATATTTAATGATTTATTATAAAAATATTTTTTATTAATAATATTGACGTTCATAACGAAGTGGCAAAATAAAGCATCCACTCTGGCAAGATAAAGCACGGCGTTGTTACGCCATTTAATATGAAATTACTTGAATTCAGGCGGAAAATGAAGAATGGAGTGTCTTAGCACTGGATGCTTTTGGCCTACCTGATATGTTTGGGCAAAAGCGTAAAGGTACAAGAAGATACAAAATTAGACCTATTTGCACGATGAAGAAGTCTTTTCTGCTAAAATTACTTAAATTTTTATATTGTATACAATAAAGTTAAAAATTATTAATTACGATATAGTATACAACATCGATTTAGTAAAAGAAATAGAACGTTCAAAATTTATATGAATATAAACTTCATGCTTGTCCACTATTAATGCAATCTCAATAATGGTTTTGCAATGACAAATCATATATAGTTCATATTTATGCTACGGACGTTACTTTGTGATATAAAGTGTAACTGTGCCCATTAACTTGATCGGCCTCTCGCAGTGATCGACTCTAACTCTTATTCGAAAGTCACTGGTTCAATTCCGTCTAACGCAAACATCTGTAATTTTTTTTAAGATCTAGTCTTGCTTCTGCAACATTATTTATCTACTGTATACAAATAAGTAAGTATTTATTTAGTAATATATTAGGTATGTTCAATAGTTATATTACAGCTTGGAGCTAAACAGAATGCTATATTTCAACATTAATGTTTTTCAGCAGAATTATACTATAAAAGAAGACTTTATTCCCCTTCTATTATGGGCGGATGTCTCATTTTAACTTTATAAATGATAACAACCGCTGTTGATATTTTAATAGATTTTTTTAGATATCTTAAGACTGCTTACGAGGCTCCTGTTATACTAGGGCGTACCGAATAATTCAAAGTCTAGTACTAATGCTATACAAATATCAGTTGTACGTGGGAATCAAACCCATAACCTCCAGTTTCAGAGTCACCTTATACATATTAGACAAGCAGGTTAAGATTTACGAGGTTACCTAACTGGTTCATCGATGCCCTCGAGACGCGTGGGACCTGATTGTTAATAAGGTGCATCCCTGTAAGGCTCACACTCTCGATTACGCCATTAGAATAACATGCTTGTAAAGAAAGAAAATTTGCGTTCCTTTCTGAAGGAGAAATCATAAATGAATCTAGGCAACTTATTAAACCCTGAACTGTATATTTATTTTGGAGTCTACATAAATTACCTAATTGTAGAAATAGTTTATTTATTAGCCATGTTACGCAAGTTTTCCTATGCGTCTAAATTTTTAAACATATATTTGTTTGTTAGTAATATTTCTGGGGTGGGCACAGACTAACTAGCCCTCCTCAACGACTATTCCTACGACCATGTACTTAATAGAAGTACTTTATTTGGTTACTTTAATCGAAAGAGAATATGTTCCCAATATACACCTAAAGCTTTTTAACATAACATTTGAACGACGTGTTACAAAATTTGTTATTTATTGAAATTCTATAGAAATGCCAAAGTTCATTTATAATGGCACGCCGAAGGTTTCTCTTAGAGCCTGTACCTCAATAAAATAATATTTTTTCTATAGGGCTTGTTCGTTTTAATCAAATCTTCAAGATATTTGTTATTTAATTGCTTTCAAACTTTTTCATTTTCACTAAGATTATTTATTATTATTTGTAGACTTCAATAACAAAGACGGTAGGGTTAAATATTACAACACAGTAAGAGCTTATAATTTAGGAAGTCAAATTAAGTAATAGCAGTAGAATAAACTATTTTAAGTACTATGTTAATTTATTTGAAATTACAACATAAATATTTAACGCTACGGTTGTGGGTTCGATCCCCACTATCCCCACTTGATCGAACTTGATTCCCTCGAAAATAAATTATTATCTATTAATATTTTCATTTCTTCGCTCTGATACAAAGGCAAAAAATCCGCGGTTGAGTTCTGCTACTCAACACGCCTCGAAAAATTCGGCGGAAATTGGGAAACGGAATTGGGATGGTCGCAGTGGCACAGGGCGTGCCACTGTAACCACGACGCTTGTGAATACGATTCCCATTCGGGGGAAGCAAATGCTACTAACTAATATTATAATTATGAAATCCAGTGTGGATGGATTTTTGTACCATTTTGAGTTTTTGAGTTCCGCAACTCAACACGCAATGCCTCCAGGAAACGGCAGAATGTGGGGTACGGAAGTGTTTTAACACTAGGTCCCTAGGTTGCCTCTGCCTAACCTGTCATTCGCGGGTTACGACGTGAAGCCTAAAAAAAAGAAAATAAGCACGGATCGTGAATAAAAATAATCTATTCTAAGAGCCTAACGCCTAGACTTACATAAATGAAGATCAACTTAAAATTGATAACAAAGATTTTAAAACAACTATTTAACTCTATTGATATATCTTCTACAGTTTTGAAATCCAATTGAAACTAATATCTTATGACAAACCCTCATTTAGCCTTTGCTCACGTTTCACTTTGCGTGTAATCTGTTTATGTTTATCCCTCACCGGAAGCCTTTCTCGGTAAGAGGTTTATTTTGCACCTACACACATGCATAAGTCAAGGCTAATGATATTAAACAATGACGACAGAATTAATTTTTATAATATTATTTATTAAATTACGTTTTCATGAACTGGAAGGATGTTAAAAGAAAACTTAAATATTTTCATTACCAGGTACATAATTTCGTTTCGGAGTGTCTTAACCTTCCAAATTTTCAAAGTTAGTAATAGTTTCACCGTATGATTGTAATTAAGGTTGGATAAAATCACATCTGATACCACCACCTAGTAGGTGCCTGTATCTTTAGATGAGAAGAACATGGAAAATAGCATGACTTACGATTTACAAGTACCCTTTTTTTTATGGAAAAGACACGGCAAACGAGCGTTCGGGTCACCTGATGGTAAGTGACTACCGCCGCCCACGGCCCCGTGCAACCCCAGAAGAGCTACAGGTGCGTTGCCGGCCTTTAACGTGGACTGGGCTCCGGAGCCCGGTATTACCTGATGCGAAACGCAGTGGCATAAAGCCACTACTTCACGCCGGTTTTAAATGCCGGGGGTGGTAATGATCCGGCCGAGTCTGCCCATGTGTGTTGCCATTGCTGGTGACGTGACTCTACCGCACGTACTTTAGTCGCCTCTTACGACACCACCAGTATCACCACCAGATGATCCTATTCTAGGCCGGGATCACACGGCACTAAATTACGAGGCTCTATTAATAACCTCTCTAAGTCTAAGGAATGGGCTTGAGAACATAGAATTATCAATATAAATCTCTTACAATTATTTGTTATTTAATTTAATTTAAATTTAATAATTTTTGGCCATACGAAAAATATTAGTTTTATTTCCTTCACACGTTATTGTCGTCGATACTACGTTTCATAATATCTTTTTAGCTTCTTCAACATTCATCATACATACTATCCTGGGAGTACCATATTTTGGGCGGGTATTTTCGAAATTGACCTTGGAAGTATGTTTTTAGCAAAGATTTTTTTATGTCACTTAGCTTTGTGTGATATGAAAAACTAACATTTTTGATATAAAAATAACTTGAGGCCATCGTGTGGTAGTGGTGGTAGTCTTTTATTATAAACGAGTCGATTTTGGTGTTGTTTTAACAATAGGTTCCCTTTGCCTACCCGGCGGAATGCAGTACAAAGTTAAAAAAAAACGATAGCTCACAATATTGTTAGAGTTATATAAATTACATATAATTGTTTAGACATTGTTTTCGTGTACTTGTCAATACTTGTAGATTCAGTTTAATATATTATTATTTATCTACCCACTTAATATTTTGTTTAAGATTTCTTATAAAGTATTTTGTAATTGGTAAATCAGTTGGGCTTGAGAAGTAGCAGTGGACGTACGAATAAAGCATTTTACTAAATCATACTTTTATTCTGAGCCCCTTTTATATCTCAGAAGTGGCACCCGCTAAGAAAGTACTCGGCTAATCACCATCAGTTACAATGGACACGACAAATAATTCTTATCAGGGCACAAGCAAGGCCGGCCATACCAGAGAAGATTTAACACCACCAAGAAGTGTACGTGAACCAGCCAGGCCATCACGGGAAGGTACTCGTCCACATTTTTCGAGGCAAAGGGCGGTACACAGTACTGCTCGTAGTAAATTACGACATTCAGTGCGGCGCCGTCACCAATCCGACGACAACACATGTATAAGTAGTTCAAGTGATGTCAGTTACGCGCGATCCACTAGAAGTACGCGACGGAGTCTAAGGAATCAACATCAGAGGCGACATCGAAGGCGTCATCGCAGCAGCAGCAGTGAGGGTTCATCACATTTGAGGAATGGCTGTGGCCGACGACGGCGCCATAGCAGTGAGAATATTGCCAACAGTGAAAGAAAGAGGGTACGTAGTAACATTGATAATAATTTACATGATACTCATTTACTCATACGTGAAATGTTGCAATCAATGAATAAGTCACAAAATCGTGATGATAAATTTCCCATGTTAGGTAACGTTATACCAGAATTTGACCCCATGTCAAAAGATCAAACAATAAATACGTGGATTTGTAAAGTAGAAGAGTGTTCACAAATATACGGGTAGTCTGATAGACAGATTATTCATTACGCTTTGCCGAAATTATCTGGTTTAGCTAAATCATGGTACGAAGGATTACCTTCTTTATTATTTAGTTGGACAGAATGGAAAGAAAAATTATTAGAATCATTTCCTAGTAGGGATGACTATGCAGAATTACTTACGGAGATGTTGTCGATAAAAGCTAAAATAGGTGATTCGTTAGAACACTACTACTATGCTAAAATAAAATTACTAAACCGTTTAGAAATACTTCATAAGCGAGCAGTAGATTGTTTATTATATGCGGTAGATGATAGATCAGTGAGGTTAGGTGCAAAAGCAGCTGGTTTTACGGAACCCGAACAAGTGTTAAAATATTTTAAATCCGTTAAGCAAAATTTTCGAGATATTGATCGCAATAAATTTTTCACAGAGAAAAAAATAAGTCAAAATTTACCAAATAATAATATTAATTTTAATAATAATAATAAGTCAACACGAGTACAAAATGATAGTACAATGATAGTCTGTTATAATTGTAATGAACCCGGACATTATAGTTATAAATGTACGAAACGTATTCTAAGATGTACAATATGTAACAAAGTAGGTCACCTGGCGGCTTCGTGCCCGAAATTACCAAGTAAAGCAATAAATAATAATAATAAGAATGTATTGAAAATAATTAAAGACTCGAAAGATGATACTAATAATAAGTATATTCTAAATATGAAGGTGAATGATAGATTAGTGGTAGGTTATGTGGATTTAGGAAGTCAGTGTACATTAATACGTCACAATATTGCTATGGAACTTAATTTAAAATGTTCTCAAAATAATTTACCTAATTTAAGAGGTCTAGGCAATAATCTTATTGTACCACTCGGTAAGGCTGAAGTTAAAATTAACATACAAAATATTTGCGAAACCATTGAAGTGTTAATCGTAAGTGATAATGTTATCAGCTATCCTATATTAGTAGGTCATTCATTTACGGAAAAACCTGGTATTGTTATTACTAAGACGCCACAAGGTTTAAATTTTACAAGATGTTGTAGTGAAAAGTTACGTTTATTTTCGAACAGCAATATAAATATACCTGCGAAAACAGTTGGTATAGTGAAGGTTATGTCAGATAATAAATACTCTGGTTTGTTTTATGTACACGGTTCATTGCGATGTCAACAAAAATGTGAATTCTATTTAATGCCAGGGGAATACGAACTTGAAAATGGTCAGGGTTCAATTTTACTACTAAATATTTCTCTTAATGATTTAAAAATTAAAAAAGGAACATTAATAAATAGAGCTAAACCAATTGTCGACCAAATACCTGTTAATATTTTAAATTTAGAAGATTTAGATGAACTTAATATAGGGGAACGTTTAAATAATGAACAAGTAAACAGCTAAAACAATTACTAAATGAATTTAGAACTTGTTTTTCGAGTGGATTAAAAGATTTAGGTTTTACCGACATTGTTAAAATGGATATCGAGTTAACTGATTCTAAGCCTGTTGTATACCGACCATATAGGTTAACATATGCGGATAGGGAATTAGTAAGGGTAATGGTTCAAGATATGTTAAATGCCGGTGTTATTAAAGAGTCAAATTCCTCGTATGCCAGTCCCGTTGTTTTAGTAAAAAAAGAAAACGGGTGATAAAAGGTTGTGTGTTGATTATCGTGCTCTAAATAATAAAACTAAAAAAGAATTTCTCTTGGAAATGGACTAGTGAACAACAAGAATCATTTAATATGTTAAAAGAAAGATTAGTAGAACGACCTTTATTAGCACTTTATGATCAAAATCTTGAAACTGAATTGCACACAGATGCATCAAAAATAGGTATTGCGGGAATATTGTTACAAAAGGGAGTTGATAATTTATTGCGACCGGTGGCATATTATAGTCGTAAAAATAGTAACGAAGAACAAAGAATGCATTCATTTGAATTAGAAACATTAGCAGTTGTGTCCTCACTAAATCGTTTTAGAGTTTATTTATTAGGAATAAAATTCAAAATTATTACAGATTGTAGTGCTCTGCGTACAACTTTCACAAAGCGTGATCTGATACCACGAATAGCTAGATGGTGGATTCAATTCCAAGAGTTTGATTGCGAAATAGAATATCGATCTGGTAACAAAATGAATCATGTAGATGCCCTTAGTAGAGGGCCTGTTTGTGATTCTGCGTCAGAATGTGATTTAAGAATACTAGACGTATTAAATGTTAATACTGAGGATTGGATAGCTACCGTTCAAAATAGTGATTATGAAATAAGAAAAATAAAAGAAACTTTACTATTAAAAAACACAAAAGCTACCGTTGATATATATAATAATTATCAATTAAAAGGAGGAAAAGTTTATAAAAAGACGGATGATGGAATTAAATGGGTTGTACCAAGAGGGGTTAGGTGGCAAATTTTACGCATGAATCATGACGATATCGGTCATTTTGGGTTTGAAAAAACATTAGAGAGGGTTAAATCAACATTTTGGTTTCCAAAAATGCGAAAATTTGTTAAGAAATATTGTAATTCATGCCTGGAATGTGCCTATCATAAAATACCGGGGGGTAGGAAGGAAGGAATGCTTTTTCCTATACCTAAGAAAGATATACCATTTCACACAATACACGCTGATCATCTTGGACCGTTTGTTCGAAGTCGAAAAGGTAATACATTTATACTAGTTATAGTTGACGCTTTTACGAAATTTATTAATATATCAGCTGTGAAGAATACTAAAACATCTACCACTATTAACGTATTTAAAGAACATTTTAGCTATTTTGGTAATCCACAAAGACTTATTATGGATAGAGGATCATGTTTTACTAGCAATCAATTTAAAGCGTTCGTTAAAAGTCGTAATATAAAGCATATTCTTAATTCGGTGGCAACACCGAGAGCAAATGGTCAAGTCGAAAGATTTAATCGAACAATATCGGACGCGCTTAGCACACAATGCCATGGCCTTAAAGATAATTTATGGGATGAATGCTTAGGGGATATTCAGTTAGGTTTAAATACCACTATTCATAAAACTACTCAAAAGAGCCCGTCTGAGTTGTTATTCGGTTATAAAATAGTTAGTAGCACAGAAAATATAATTAACGAAATATTTGATGACACTGAAAAACGGTTGTCTGAAAATGAACTCGTAACTGTTAGGGATAAGGTTAGTGATCAAATTATAGAAAATCAAATTAATATGAAAAATAGATATGATAAAACTCGGAAAATCGCTCATTCATATAAAATTGGCGACTTGGTCCGCATAGAACGTAATTATTGTGAAAAGGATAGCATAGGTAAATCAAAAAAAATATTACCAAAATTACAGGGTCCATACAGAATTTCTAAAGTCTTACCTAATGATCGTTATTTAGTTGAAGATACACCTTTAACACGTAAAAATAATAAGCGGTATGAAGACGTAGTTGCAATCGATAAAATACACCCATGGGTAACTTTTCAACGAGACACAGAGTAATGAGTACCATGCGAATTATTAGTTACTACATTAATGTACTAAATTATGAAATTTAAATATGTTTCTAAGTGTTGTATTTGTTAAAAGGACAAATGAAAACTGTTTAAGATTTGATTACTGAGCTTTGATTTAAAAGTATATTATTTTGATGTCAGTGTATTTTGATGTTATATTGATATTGCTTTAATGATTGTGATATTGATATGGAATTTATGAATATGATTTATGAACATGAGAATGGTCAGTGCCGAGACACAGATGATTACAGTAGCAGACTACAGCGTGGGCTATTGGGCTAGTGCCAGAAGTTGGCACAGATAGTTTTTTTTAGCAGACTGCGCAGATGTAGGCTACAGATGTATCAGTGTCATGATTATATGCACAGATGACAGAGGGCAGACTATAATGTTGTGAGCTGAGTGGTGAGTGAAATTGATTTCATGGATATCCCCAGCAGATTGCAGCGTTTATAGGCCCGTGATTTGGTCAGTGCAGAGGTAGAAATGGCGCAGATGACTATAGAGAATCGAAATGTTGCTATAGATGTGAATTTGAATTGTGAATGTGAATAGTGAACATTTTCTTTTGTTTTTATTTGTTTAAATATTAATAATGGTTAAAAAAGAAAATAACTTCAATTGTTTTGTTTTTTTTTACAGAGTAAATAGTAAACAATTATTAAGTTATGAAAATATGCTGTATGTTATAATATTTAAATTTTTGTGTGATGTTAAAATTAATAAAAAAAACTTTAATTACTATTATTGTATTATGTAATATTAATCAGATAAAGTAATATTTGGTATAATGTGAGTTACTGTATGTGTTCATATAAGTTGCTTAGTTATTTAATGTTAATGCGGTTGCGAGAGGACTCGCCTTTCTTCAGGAAGGCCGAGCTGTTAGAGTTATATAAATTACATATAATTGTTTAGACATTGTTTTCGTGTACTTGTCAATACTTGTAGATTCAGTTTAATATATTATTATTTATCTACCCACTTAATATTTTGTTTAAGATTTCTTATAAAGTATTTTGTAATTGGTAAATCAGTTGGGCTTGAGAAGTAGCAGTGGACGTACGAATAAAGCATTTTACTAAATCATACTTTTATTCTGAGCCCCTTTTATAATATATATTAAAATGTTTACATAATTTATATCCTTATGTAGATTCCCAGCATTACACGAGTACATGTTTCTCAAAGAGATATTTGATGTTACAGGTATACCCTATAAGCACCGGTCACGTTTTGCGTACCTGACCTTTACTTTAAATATCAAATTATATCCACATAATGGAATGGAGTATGATAGTGCATAAAAGAAATTGTTTTATAGACAAAAATGAGCATAGAAATGATGTAATCCAAGATTATTTATAAACATCGACTATTGAAAATAGGAAACAATATAGCAGTTAGATTCTTAGAATAGTCTATTGAAGATAAAGTTCAGAAAAATGCTCAGGAGAGCTTTTAAAAAACCAGGTAAATAGTCAGCCATTGTAACAGAGCTTTCTTCTTATTATAAAACAGGCGGCTAACTCACTATAGGTTGTAGTGCATGTGTATAAAAAAACTATTTAGCAGGTTCATGCTTTCCCGCCATACAGCAGGCTAGGTAGAGGGATAAAGCACCTACTGATAAAACACTCCATTCCCCACGCACCTTCAACTTTTAATTTTCGAGAGGTTGCGTGTTAAGTGGTGAAACTCAACGACGTGCTTTATTAACCAAAGTGGAAAATGATATCGAATCCATAACCTACGCATTATTAGTCCAACGCAGTCCCACTACGCTAAGATGGCCTTATCTTTTTATTTAATATTAATTTTCGTTAGACTACACACAATACATTTATTTGATCGGAAAGGAGTGAACAACATAATACTAGCTATAGGTATGTGTAAATAAAATAGAGAGAGAGGGTCGTGTTAAAATGTATCTAAACCACATAAAGAGAAATATTTTGAACGACCACAAGTTGAATATATAAATATAACATTCATACGGATATAAAATATTAATTTTTAAGCGTCAGGGGAAATATGAAAATTATGAATATTTTAATAACATAAATAAGTTTAAAAAAATCCACTTTGGTAAATCTACATTCTCGGTTATTTTCTTTATCTTATTACTATCCTTTCTGGTTAAAAGCAGCTCAGATGTTTAATCTCTAAAGATATAACATAGGGCTTAGATTTATGTTCAATAGCTGGTGTACTATATCTTTGCTTTGTTTTCTTAGTCCAATAGGCAATTCGACATTAGGAGTTGTAAAGATTCTGCACAACAAACAGATGTAAATAAGTGTAACAAACGAATATACATATTACAATTTAGGCATAGGCATCATTCATAAAATTATAGTATTAGTAAATTGAAATTATTTTCAATATTAAAATACTCTTTGTACAACTTAATCTACTAAAGATCAAGTTTTCATTATATAAATTAAAAGAATTCCTATGAAATGTACAAAAGTTAAAGGAAAATTCTATAAGAGATTTTCACTATCCGTACGAGTCTTCTCCAGGTCGGGATAAAACCTACAACTGTCGTGTTTAGTTTACAAAGTTCAACTGAGACGGAGATGTTCCAGCTGTTCCACTGTGCTACAATGGTCTCTATCATATCTATGAAGGGCGGAATGGTTTATGGGTAGTTAAAAGCTTCTCCTGTTTGCATAATATAATAAAAATTAAAAAAAAAGTAATTATAATGACATGGCTACTCAGCTTTTAAAATATTTATAGTTAATTTCTGTGGGGTCTATAACGTATGTTAAGTGAAAGTGGAGCAGCCAGTAAAACACTATCGAAAGCAAAAACGATCGTATTAAAAAACATAATACGTGATTAATGTCCAAAGAAGGCAACATCTGAATATCAACACTTTTAGTTCAGGTATTAATGGAAAATTTATGATAATATCGTTAATTTTATAAGTATTATTTATTTTTAAGTAGGTATTGTTTCGCGTAATCCCGATCCCGCATCACTCACGCAAGCTGAGGTACTAGTAGTTTTAACCTGCATCTTTGTCTCAAATGAACAAATGGACATAATCAATTCTGAAGAGTTGGTATTTTATATTATTGGTGTTTATTATTATTATATATGGCATATTCTGTGAGCCTTAGGTAGCTCGGACCGAAACTACAGTGGGTGACATCGGAATGATTAACAAGTTCTACCGAATATAACATTTTAAACTTTCCTCGACAAATGGACTATCCACAAAAAACAACAATTTTGACCAAGGAGTCCCTGCGATTAGCGTTCTACCAAACAAATTCTTTAGTATTTTTAAACATTTTTAAAGTGTTAATCCACACTTAGGAAAGATAAATACTTAATTAGAAAACGTATAAAAATTTGAACGTAGACGTAGAACGTTGTTTAAAAATATTTAAAAAAAATAGTATTCTCTCTTGCCAAACGATAATTCTTAGTAATTATCTTTGGGTAGCGGAAATTTGTAAAAATCTCCCTACAGAGATGCTAACAACATAAGTTGTAACAAGCGTATAAGAATTTCGACGTAGCTTGGCGAGAACGTATGGCTCAGTGGTCAGAGCGCCTGGTCAGTTTCCAGGAGGCGCGGGTTCGAGTCCCGCTACGTTCAAATTTTTATACGTTTTCTAATTAAGTATAAATTCTGTAGTTTTATAATATAAGATAGATTTAATTATTTAATTTTATGTAAAAATATTAGAGTACTATCAATTGGAGTTGAATATTCTTGCATAACAGAAAGGACGACGAATTCCATTAACCAATCTAACAGATCACGAAATAACAGATTTTAATCAAATTCATGACATACAAATTGATTAGGTAAATTATTTGTTATATTTATATTGTAAGTTTTACTCTTGTAAATTCGTTAAGTTTCATATGGTTACAACCTGACAATGTGACAATATTTTTAACATTTTTGTATTCCCAGAAGCTAGGCCAGCTTGTTACACTTGACAAAGACGGTCTGCCTCCATTTTATTACAAAGACGTGGCTCTTTTGTATCGCGACGACAAGGCTTTGGCGCAGATAATGAGGCTGGCACGAAGATCCATCACGACTAATTGCTTCACGGCATAATATGTTGAAACAATTTTGTTGTGCCGTCCACGATAATAAGTATTTAGCAACCGGATGCGCCCGTCAGTTTCGTGTTTGTCAAAATATAGGTAACTGTTGTATGAGATGAGAAAGTATAATCAAAATAATGCAACATTAATTTTGATAGTAAGTATCTGAGTTATCTAAATTGATTAAAAAAAAATAAGATCTCAGTGGTACTTACTTAAAATCATTAATGATTTCATTATTATAGTGATTTACTCATATTTTTTAGGTATAAACGAAGGAAATATACACATATGAACTATTTAAAATAATATGTATAAAAAGATATCTCTCTCACCTATAATGATGACGAGCATCGTTACCCAAAACCAGTGCATCCACCAGTGCAGCGTCATGACGGCAGCGTGATTATATAATCTTGTTGTACGAGCTGAAAAAAAAAAAATTATCTATTTTTGTATAAAAATTTTAAACCATTAAATGAATTGTGGCCATAACGACGTAGTATGGATAGAGATCATGTAAGGACTAACATACGATGGTTGTGGCTTGAAACTCACAAGCGGGAATGTTTATAATCAAAAGATAATTTTAGTTTCAGTTTAGTGTCCTAAGTATACGTTGACAAAGGTGTGATAGCTTTTATACCGAATATTCTTTTATTTCCATAAAAGAAATATAATGTCAGCTTATACTGTAAACTTGTTAAATCCGTTATATTCTCGTACATTTTTATGCTATTTTAAATTATGTAAAAATACTAGTTAAAATACAAAATCAACAAATAAATTTTCAAAACAAGAATAATAAAAACGAGATTGTAAAATTCTTCTAATAATACACATATTAATATACTCATAGTTTAAAAATAAAAGTTCTGTGTCTCATCAGAATTTATTTAATAGGTTGTTAACAGGTTCACACACCAAGTCGCAATATTGGTTTAAACAATTAAGTATAGGTACATATATACAATTTAATATAGTATATAACATATGATCAAGTTTATGTATTTCCTATTTAGATAGTATAACGCGGTTCATGATTAGAGAGTCTCAACGTGGTACTAATTTACTAATCGAATCTGCTGCTCGAATGCTCTAATGAACGCGGCCTTGTGTGGTGTAATTAATAAAGGATTAATACTATTAACACGCTAACATGGAGTACACTAACAGTGGAAACGTAATAACAATGCTAAATGGTAAGATTATCATGTACTAGTATAATTCTAGCACTAATTGTAGGTCGAAGTTATTAAAGAACAAGACAGAGACAAGTGATCCTAGGTCTTGATAAAAAGTAAAATATTGTTTATTTTTCATTCTTACTATATGACCAAGCTAAGTTTTTTTAGTTTCACATTGTATCTATGGCGGGGTAGGCAGATAGAATGTAGTGTGTCTTCGCTCTCCACATTCCGCTCGAATTTGAAACGAGACGTTGTGTGTCGGTTGATTTGTGGAACTCTATGCCGGGTTTTAAAAGAGAGAACGTGAAAATGAAAATAGTTAATTCAATTAATTCAGACTTGGCCATCATGATCAAAATGGTCATAATGTCATATTACTTAGCTATAAGTATAAATTTAATATAGTAAAAAGACACATTACCTTTTTCATTTTACGCTAAGCTGTTAAATTAAAAAATAGCTACAAATAAATAAATTCAAATCACAACTAGATCTAAATCTCAAAAAACTTCACTCGACAATGTCTCATTTAAATAGAAGTCCGAGTTACATTAAAATTGCCTTAAAGCTAAAGTAAAAACAGCTAAAATCCAAATATAAAATCCAGTACAAAGTAATTTTGGATGGAGTGTCTATTAAAAGTTAACCTAAGCTTGCATTTACAAAACTGCTAACGATTTGGACAAAGATGTCGGAACTCTTGCTTTTTGTTGCCAACTATTTTTGCAGTTCCGTTGGTGCATAGAGAACGAGCTTTAGTTAGGATAACAAAGGCATTGTTAATTATTCTGACGGAAAGTTTCGTTGCAGTCTTCTCATTAACGTGTACCTTAACATATACGTCGGTTTAGTCTTATATCTATAGTATATTTTTTTAAGTTCACGTTGCTTCACTAGGTTCTTTCTGCCTACCCTGCCATATGCAAGTACAATGTGAAGCTATACTAAATTCAGGCCCATTTTCATTTATATTTCATTAATACAGTATCTCAAGATTCATCTCAGAGTTGCGAGCGGTTTATAAATACGGGCCTTAATATAAAAAATATAACGCTGTTGGCAGCACAGTGTCTGACTGTAAATATTACCGCGTGTGTGTGTGAGCGTGTTTTCCATTAGGGAGAATGATTGTATTTAAATAATATTCATAACCCTCTGGTAAACGAAGCACGGCGTGAAGTTCTGTCATTCAGCGCGCAATATCTCTAAAATCGGTCAGAAAAAGGGGAACGGAGTGTCTTTCTTTCCGTTCCTTCTGCCTACTCTGCTTCAATTGTAATCTTAATATTATATATAATACTAGTAAATAAAATAATTGCAATCGCAATATCTATAATATGTATGCTTTAGTAATTTTTTACATGTGCATTTGGTACAAAATCTGACCTCCAGATAGAATAATTTTTTAAGAAAGAAACTTATAGAAGGTATTGTTAATAGATAGCTGACAGACACTATGAGTTTTTACATAATATAAAAAATCTCTACATATTATATGGATAGCCATTTATATAATGATTCCATTAAACGCTTTAGCCGAACACTATTTGTAACAGTTTTTGTAACTAAAGGCCACGCAGAAACTTGATAAACCTAACAGTGACAATAAAAAAGTTTTCCTTCACGCTGATATAGAACACTACGAAAATTGTAACGAATTCCCCTAAGTAAATATATTTTGAAACAACTTTTGAGAAACAACAAAAGGTGAAAACTTTCACGAAACAATACAATTTCTTAGAAGGTTCATAGCCATAGCACATTGTCTAAATAAAAAAAATTGCGTGTTTCAACACCATTTACAACACTGAAACAATTTCGTTTTCATTTATAACTGTAGTAATTAATTTGGTTTGATGATTACGAAGTCTCTTCGTATGAGAGAACAACACGACATGTAGTTTTTTCCTGCATAGGTATGTATGGAACGGTAGATAGGAGAAACATAGTGTCAAGACACTCTGTTTTGCACTTTCTGCCTGTTGCGTTTATGATCATACACTATCTCACTGCGCCATGACGGCGTTGTAGTTACGGTCAAAATTGCACAGTAGGTATTACTCTATATTACAATTAAAGCCTTAACAGGTTCAAAGGTCACGTCAGACAATATCAAGGGAATTTCATCAAGACGAGAATACTATGTAAGTAATAAATCTTCTAATCTAATTTAGGAACATTTCAAGTCGGCTAAGACTCGACTCGAGTCTAACATACG
The DNA here is from genome assembly GCA_917862395.2 of Heliconius sara. Classification (NCBI taxonomy): domain Eukaryota; kingdom Metazoa; phylum Arthropoda; class Insecta; order Lepidoptera; family Nymphalidae; genus Heliconius; species Heliconius sara. The sequence goes on along the minus strand of OU860789.1, from coordinate 10,504,741 downwards.
AGCAACATACGGGTATTATTGTAATTTAACATGCCTGTGTTAATTCACGTTATAAACCTTCCTTCAAATATTGTAGGCCGCATGAAGCAAGCAAATGTATGCCGTATGCCACGCTTGCGAGGTAGCTTCATTTTATTATCTCAGAGAAGTGAGGTGTATATTACAAATTCAACATCTATATAACACTGAAGTATGTCACTGTTATACAAAATGAGTCGCGACTAATGCTCCTGTTGTGAATCTAATCTTGTTAGTGAAGGTTGAATGTAATAAACTTGAACTTTTCCTACGTTTCAGAGTTATTTTCATTACCTACAGGCGTAATTCAATTAAATATAATTACGTATATTACATATTTTAACTCTCAACTCAAGCCTGCACTTCAATTATTTTAGGTTGCTCATTTTCAAGATAAGACGCAAGCAAGCAAGAAATACGTTGTACATCAGGGCAACGTTCTTAATGCCTCGAGACGTTAAACACTCATTTGCTCGTGTCGCTCGCTCGCTCGCCAACACCAGTTGCTCGTGAATTCCGGCTCCATCGACGTTAATTTGGGAGTAAACTGCGGAAAATTACCGATTTACACGGCACTCGATGGGCTCCATGGAATTACGCTTCAGAGTTAAATAATCCGCAATAATTTTTTGAGTAAACGCTTCGCGCTATAAACAACGCGCAAAGAAGACAGCTTTATTTTTATATACATCAGATATTTAGTTTTTTTTTTCATGTTTTGTGAAGTACGTAGAGAGAGGTGAACTCATTTGATCAGTAATTTCCGCCTATTTGGAGACATTTTGTGCACCACGTTGAGATCAGTCGTGGTACAAGCGTACAACTGTAAGCGCGACAGTTTGTGTGTTTCGATTCGATTCGATTTTCGAAGTTCGATAAAATTAAATGAAACTTTAGTTTTAGGGTAACTAGTAGTAGTGAATAATGAACTATTTAAAATAAAAATATAAATTTTATTAAATAAAAATAACAAAAACAGAATAATGAGAATTACAGACTAAATATGTGTGTTTTAGTAATAATAGATTACACTATATTAAGCAAGATCCCGTCCGAAATGCGTCATGACTAACATTTATATTCTATAGTACCTAAATAATAATACTTATTTAATGATTCTTATAACAAGAGCCACGCTCTTACATTAAAGTTTCAAAATATCAGCAGCTAATAAGAAAAAAGATGAATTACTTTCGTGTATCTATTAATTGCCATATACGGTAATGATAAATATTACAATAAGCTTTTTGCTTTCGCCTTAAGTATATAATACCTAAGGCGAATAGCATGCATAGATATAAATCTAAAAAGCTATTACTTTTTTGGGTGCGCGTGATTCGCTTCGATCCACATGAGAAGCATACTTTGGAATAGGGCTGTGAAATGGGCTAGTCATAAGTTCTGTATTGAATTGTTATATGTATTTATCCATTATTACCAATTACAACATACGACTCTACTAATTTAGTACTGTGTATCAAAAATATATATCTTATGTCCGAATAGTCCCACTAAGGGTTATAAAGAGATGGCTCTCATGAGATGGTTCCATAATGCCAATAATGGAACAGTAGGGCCAGACCATCGTTATTTTATATAGCCTGAAAGTTTCTGTACGCATACAACCAATACTGGCAAGTACTATCAGTTAATACGGAGTTTGGGTGGTTACTTTGGCAGTTATTAGGTAACTAACATACAGAAGATAATACCCAACTTTCGTTAAATTATAAAGCTCAATTTTTTTATATTTTCTTGCGAATAATATTAGAAATGACGTCATCTATCGCCAGACAGTTTGCATGGTTATAACTCTCAACGGGACGCCCGACATCGATATAGTCATGAAAGTGTAGTTTAAAGTCATGTCCAAAGTGATATTTGAATTAAAAAATGTATTACAATAACAAAAGTTACAGTCCTTACATTTGTAATGTAAGAAATAATATAAAACAAGTCCGGTTAGTGATGGAAACTTATACCTATATAACTTCTGAGGGCCTTCATAAAATATTTTTAAAGAACATTTCGCCAACCCTGATTTCATGATTCAGTCGTTCCGTATCGTTTGTACTAAACCTTACTGTTTTCTAAATGTATCGTTAAGATGGAAAGTGAGCGTTTTTATGATGTTATTTTTCATTCGCTTTCACTGATTGATGGTAGTCTGTATGCATATAAACAAAATTGAATTGTTTCATAACATTCGTGCAAAAAGTTAAGCAATTCAAAATATTTGATAATAATCTTTGCGAGAACATTGTCAATTAAATTATTTAAATTTGAGACTGTCATGGCGCAGGGCCACAAGCGTTTTAGACTTGATTCTCACTCGAGTAAATTAAATATTTTTATTTCCTCGCTCTGGTGGGGAACAATAAATGTCTTAATGGAAACGGACTGTATACTCGTATATATTACTGTATAACACACAATTTCCATTATAAAACACAAATATTGAGGCCGTCGTAGCCTAGGAGCACAAGAGAGTGACTATAACGCGACGGTTGTGAGTTCGATGCCCACTAATGGAAATGAAATATTTATTTAAATCTATATTTCTATTTCTTCGTTCTGGTGTCGTTCTGGCAAAGAGTGGCGTTGAGTTCCGCTATTCAACACGCAATGCCTCCAAAATTCGGCGGAAAGTGGGAAACGGAGTGTACTAGCACTAGGTTCCCTCTGTCTACCCTGCAGTGTGCGGGATACAGCATGAAGCTGATTTAATATAACTTTTTATTTTAAAACACCAATATGTAGGAATCAAAACCTACATATTGCTGAAATATAAGAAATCGATGAAGACTGTAATAAAGTAAGCAGTCTCTGAAACAGGGAATTGAACAATAGAGCATTGTTCGGGGCGGTAGGCCTCTCCTTGACAAGTTATCAAGCAAGGCGTATCATGCATTGGACCTATTATATTCTATTGTGAATTTTACGAACAATACAACGAATTGAATATATGAAAACTAAGACAATTTTCTGTAATATTATCTATATAATTTTCTTAAACTAACGCCAATAATTTAATTTTAAAGCTATAAGCAATTTTACATTATTTTGCAGCCTCACGCTGATTTAGCATAGATATATTTTATATAGTAGAATAGTTATTTTAATACTTCGTCTACTTGGCCTGTGTTAACATGTTGACTGGCGAAGCCCAAAGCCGAACTTTGTCTTTACACCACAATAGGGAAACAATAATATTTTTTCTAGATTAAGAGTCTACTTATTTAAGAGTCCTACTGGGCCACATTGACTCAACTCCAGATGATACATGTCCAATATACAACGTCAAGAAAATGCTTATTAGGTTACAAAAGTTATGTTTACTTTAGTTATAAGGCTCTCTTACACTAAATTATTTCTTTCTAAGTTTGTATACGCCACATTCCACAGTTAAATGTTACATATCTACATTATCATCTATATATATCTGTTTACGCATTTCTCTAAAAGAATTTGAAAAATAATCGCTTCCTTTGTTCGTCCGTCCGTCTGTCTGTCGGTAAAGAGACTTTATCTCCGGAACGCTTTGAGATATCAGGTTGAAATTCAAACCGTACAATCAGATTTTTGGCCCCATGATTTTCTGAACAAATCGTATTTCTACATTTACTTAAAAAAAGATATGTGCCGTTTATATCGCGAAAAACTATATATTTCGAAACTACAAAGGGAATCAAAATTAATAGGGCATATATGGTTTAACGAGAATTATTAAATTTGGCAGCTAGCATCTACAGGTACTACTTGTACAAGAAGAAAACTAAAAACTATACATATGTGGTTAAATCTGAAAAAATAAAAGCCTTGAAAGAGGGGCAAAATTTGGTATTAGCCGCTAGTTCAAGTGAGGTGTTAGATAAAAGGGTTCTAGCCAAGCTAATCTTGAATTTCAGAAAAAGCTCGACACCTCCAATTTTATACGGAACCTTCAGTGGGCGACCCCGACTCACGCAAGTCCGGTTTTTTAAAGGAGAAATGACTAGGTATTATCTTAATACATGTACAAACAACGTGCTTTATACTATAAAACACACCTTAGTTTGGTAAAAAGAAAGCTTATTGTTGAAAAATGAAGCATTGTTGAAAAACGATAAAAAAATAAAACCGCCAAATACCACAAATAAAAATTATATAGACCAAAAATAAAAGGACTGTTCAATTTAGCGGTACATTTATTACTTTACATTATTTTTATTTCTGTTTTTATTATTTTAAAAAAATTATATTGATATTATATTGCAGATTCAAGTTTCATACAAAGGCTGTGATTTGCCTTCGTAAGGCTTTCTATTGAGAAGACCGATTAGAAACATCAAGATGTGGCCGTCGGGTCTCGAAGGATTATCGTTCTATATTGACGATATGTTTGGCCTGAAACAGCTTTATTGATTGTATAATACATCCAAAAGATAATAACTTATAAATAACGATTATACTATAAATATTTAAAGTTTCTAGTAATGCAACTTTTGGCTTGCACGAAGGACTTCAAATTTATTATAAATTTTTCAAATCGATGAAAAAGATAGTATATAAAACAAATGCAGTTGAAAGTTTTTTATTTTCGAATGTTTGTTCAGTATTTTACTTTTAATTGTACACTTGTGTACAAGGCTTAGGCCTAGGAATATTTTTTTTAATTCTTAAATAATAAAAAAAATATGTGATGGATAGATTTAAGAATTCCTAATTAAATTTTGATACAAACTTGATCTTGTTTAAGTATAACGCTTAGCCTGAGTTAGTTTAAATAGAGGACGGAAGGGGCGGGTCGCGTAATTAATGTGGGTGAAAGCAATCTCTGGGATACAACTACGTGACCTCACCTACAGAACAACTATGTATTTAAATACTAGGGACATTTCTAAAAGAATTGGTTATTACTTAGTGCTATCGGCTATTACAAAGCTTACAAAATTTATTTGTAGAAAATGTAAATTTCTCTTTTTATCTTCACGCTTTATCCCGCATATAGCAGGATAGGCAGAAAAAACTAAGAGAGGATTCACATTATAGTGCCGTACACGGATCGTTCATAGTCGGATTTAGAAATATGCCTATATATATTAAATGAAACTAATTTAACCGGATTAACCGGAACCGGCGTATATTTAAGGTTTTTACATTTTTGGAAACCCGACGTTTCGAACACTTTACAGTAGTCCGTGGTCACGGGTAGACTGACTGTCTAAATAATGACTGTCTACTGAAATTAATCCGGTTAAATTAGTTTCATTTAAAATGTGTAATAATCGTGAAAATCAAAGAACTTATTATTATACTGGGAAATTATAGTTATTAATTCCCGTGAGTAATCGAACTCACAATTATGGTGTTTACTATAAGGTTTATTAACATCTGAACATAAGATACCATCGAGATGCCACCACTGCACTGGGACAATAATTTAAATAGAAATCCACTTTCTATTACTCATGTTAGAAAAAAATATTTAAATTAAAACAATATGACGTAACGTTATATTGTTTTAATATAAATTATTTATAAAGACTTTCTTTTCTTTTTATTTAAGTAGAGTATTATTTATTAATATGTAATACTCGATTACTTTATTTAATGTTTTTGTCATTTAGTGTGTAAAGATGAAATTTTTTAAGGGGTCTAAAAGTTTAGTTCGCAATCTAATATTAAAATAAACATTTAATTTATATTTTAATACATGTGTCTTTTTAACAACCTAATATATATTTATTTCCTAGTAAATAGTTAATAAGTAACGAGCTTTACCAAAAGGTTTTTAGCAAACATACACACCTATTACGTCGTCCGGTGATTCACTTTCGACTCATATATGTAGACACTCTATATCACCACACCTGTAATGAACAATAAATATATATATTTTAATAATTACTATACTCTTAAATCTAAATAAAAATCAGCTTGACTCTGTATCAGCGCACAGCAGGGTAGGCAGAGGGAAGGGTGAGGGTTAGAAGTGGGGAACGGAGTGTTAAAACGCTCCGTACCCCACTTTCTGAAGAATTCTGGAGACATTGCGAGTTTAGTGTAAGAACTCAACGCCGCGCTTTGCTTCGAAACTAGAGCAACTAAATGCAAATATAAATTTAAGTAAATATTTCATCTCCTCAAGTGGGGATCGAACCCAAACCAGTCTTAAATATCTTAAAAAATACAAAGCCAATTGATATATCGACAAAATAGGAATCGGAATGACTTAAAGCTATAAATGTATATTTATTGTCAATTATAAAGCCACATGGACATGAAGAACATAAATTAACTTAATTAATTCAAAATACTTTTATGGAAATCTTCAATTAACTATAGTTAGAGACTTTCTCTCCGCCGTTACAGACCAAAACCAAATACCGAACAGAGTTGAACTGAATCAATTACTTTTTGTATATCAAACAATATAAATAAATAAATAAATATATAATATAAACACCTACTACGTCTCGCTTAAACACCTACATAATGGTTAAAACACAAACAAACTTCGTTCCCATGTTCAGTCCAATTTCGAAACATCGAGCGTACGTCGCTCTTTATCTTGTTACCAGAGTCAAAGTGAAAATAATTTAAATCCCGAATGTAAATCGAACTCACAACTATCGCTTACACAGCCACTGTGCCGCTCAACCACGACAGCCTCAATCTTAAGTTATGTTTAAGTTAGAAAGAAATATCAAATGGACACCTACGGAATAATCATAACATGTTATTTGTGGCCATCTTCCAACCAAATCATTACATTGTAATTTAGTTACTCAATGGCTTGTGTAATCTACTTTTTGTGTACAAAATTATCGTTTTTCATCGTGTCTCGCTCTACCCTTCATTAGATATCCAGGACGACCTTGTGTCTAGATTAGAAAGGAGCCACTAAGTCTAAGTTGAGGGCAAGCATAAGTTTATTTTCATTGACGTCAAATAAGAATTTACGCTTCTGTATAAAGGTAGACTTTTCAAAGTATTTGTAAAAATATTGTTAATAATTTTTAAAATTTTGTAGCCCTATAAAATGGGAAGACATCATCTCACTGATTAAATGGGCCATCAAACAATTCAAAATACACCAATAGCCGATGACTAAAAGAACAAAACAAATTTTCTCAATATTTTTATTGCACGAACACACATTATTGGTAAAAGTACCATAGTCTAAAGTCTTTTTCGACGAATCGATTGTATTACACAAAACTTTCATTGCGAACTAATAACTGCTAAGATTTTCTCAGTTTCATAATGTTAATATAGAGTGCAGATATAGATTTTCCCATTTTGGATATGAACCCATATTAATTTCGTAAAACCAAAGACGTCGAACTGCATACGATAGTGTGGTACTGTTAAAGAACAATAAAATAAATACTCAATACATTAACATAATTAACTTCACCAATACTTAATGGCAATAACCTTCGAAATATGTAATGATTCCGCAACTAGACACTTGTTCAAATGAAACAAGATATATATTTTTATTTTAACGAATTATTACGTCCGTAAGTATAAGAGGCCATAGTGGCGCAGGGGGACAAGAGGACTGTAAACGCGACGGTTGTGAGTTTGATTCCCACTCGGTAGAATGCAATGTTTAATATTTCCTTTTCTTCACTCAGGTAAGAAGGCAAAGCGCGGCGTTGAGTTCCGCCACTCAACACGCAGTACCTCGAGAATTCGGTAGAAAGTGGGGAACGTACTCCCTTATTCACGAAGTGTATTACCACTAGGTTCCTAAGTTTCCTCTATGCAGGATACGGTGTGAAGCTAAAAACATTACGTTATGTATATAAGGTACACGACTTCCTATTTAGATTAATTTCTTATAAGTAGTTATTAAAGTGTTTCTTACTATAGATTCTTAAGATGTTACTTAGTTCAAGTATCCAGTAGGACATAGAGAAACCTTGTTCGGAATGTTGAAAGAATCACTTGCCAAAATACTCTGTTCTCCACTATCAGGAAGATACGCTCTGTTAAAAAAGAACATCATAAACAATTTTATTATATGAAAAAAATACTCAAAATAAGAATACATCTTTAGCACACGGATAGTTGATATTTGGCTACACCGAACACTGTTCGTGGATTAAGATGGTAAAAAAAATATAATCATGACATAAAAAAAATTATGCCCAATTAGTCGGCAATTTGATCAGTACGTTCTTGTTCCATCACCGATCTTACTCCTACGTACTATAGTCGTAACACCGGTGAAAAGAGAACCTGAAAAGGTTGAACCTAGCCCTTATTATTATTAAATTATAATAATTACTAAAAATCTTAAAAGTAAAACATGCCGTTTTATTTTATTCAGTTCTCTTTATAACGTTCATAATTTTCTTCGCTCTCAGCGCTTAATATCCGGCACTTCGCTTCAAATTAAAAGCCTGTCTTGCATCCGGCCGATAAGAGACTCACTCCAGTCACGCGGAACCTTAGCGATTAAAGTACAAAAGTAACATAAGTATATACATTTTAAATTGTAACTATTCACAATATCATATCAGAATATGTGAATTACACGTATTTATTACAAGCGTTTTATAAAATAAAAATAATAAAATCAGCTTCACGCTGTATCCTGCACACAGCAGAATGGGCAGAGGGAACGTAGCGTTAAGACAATCCGTGCCCCAATTTCCGCCGAGTTTTGAAGGCATTGCGTGTTAAGTGGCGGAACTCAACGCCGCGCTTTACCTCGTAAAATAAAAAAAAGTATAAAAAATAATATATTTCATGAAATTTATAGATATTGATATAAACAGGTTTACATAAATCAATATTTTTTGAGTAATGATTTTTTTTCATTGATTTATTTTTAATACAAATGAAATACTATGTTTTTAAAATTGCAGCCAGTAAAACGTAAACTTTTAGAAGCCAGTAAGTAGCCAGCCCGTTTTAGTAGAACTGAATTGAGAATAAAATCATTGTAAAAGACTTGGCAATATAAACAAAATGAGGTGATATATATATAAAAAAATCGGCTAAGTGCGAGTCGAACTCGTCACTTAGTCTTCCGTACCATTATTTATAAAAAATTTTGTATGGAAGCTCCCGAAGCTATTGTAATTTAACAAAAAATACATATGTAATGTAAAAATTTCAACTGTCTAACTTCCTCTTTTCTTCCTGAGACGGACAGACAGACAGTCTTAGTAATAGAGTCCGTTTTACAATTTGGGTACGAAACCCTAATAACACTATGTTCTTCACGTTACAAATGAAATAAAGTGAGTCACGGTGAATTAACACGCACGACTACACCATAAGGAAGATGAAGTAAAACATGACGATTATATCCATGAATCATTGGAGTTTACTGTTGAAATATGTCACCTGACTTGAAAATATGTTTTATTTTAAAAGTAGTTTTATATATATATTTTAATTTTTTTTATAACTAAGAGAGGTAGAGAAAGTTAAATGTAACTACTTACATTAAATTAAAAGAAACGTATAAACATGTGAACGTAGCGGGATATGAAAATAGTTACCAAAATGTAAAAAGGAAAACCTTTTGGAAGCATCTAAGCGCTCGGGTGGTTTGCAAAAGGTACAGGTTCACATCCCTCTACGTTACTTTTTTTATACGTATCTGATAATTGTTTTTCTGTTCTAAGTGGGGAACAATATTTTAAAAATGTTAAAAATACCGACATTTATGTCGATGTTCGACGAGTAGGTATTGAACCTACGACCATCTCATTTAGACACGAAATATATGTCATAAAAAAAATGCAAATATGCGATCAAGGCGTCATGTTGTTGAACATATTTCCGAATACAAGCTTTCAGCTGGTAACACAATACGCTATAGAGGTCTTGTGAGGTCGTTTAATCGGAGTGTAACTGATATGCAGTACATTGTAAGCTATTGCTACATCGCATGACGGTACTACAATACGTACTAAGCAGACCATGTTTAAAATTTCATCAAATATATAAAAAATATACAAAAATAATCCTTATTTTCATGTAATAAAGGTGGATTGCATTTGGTTGGTTTTGGCGAAGGCTACTGTCATTAGGGAGTGTGCATGACAGATTAAGGCCGAGTATTGTGTGTCGTGTGCGGGAGTTGAAATTAGATGGTTTCAGTCTTATTGTCGTCAGCTTCCGGCCTATCATGTTTTGGAAACACATACATGTATGTACTTGCTCAAGCTATAATATATCTAGGTTCTAGTTAATAACTGAGTTTCATTTTGTAAAAAAATATATTATGTATTTTACTTTTTTTAGCGTCACGCTGTATCCCGCACACAGCAGGGTAAGCAGAGGGATTTTAATGTTGAGACACTCCGTTCCCCCGTTTCCGCCAATTTCTCGATTCATTGCGTCTCTGCGAAACTTAGTCTCGCTTGCCTCAACACCAGAGTGAAGAAAAGGAAATTTAAATAAATACTTAATTTCCCCGAATGGGGATCGAACACACTACCAAAGAGTATTAGTGATATCAGTAATATAGACAATTTAGAAGCTACTTGTTTTATAGCAGAAAATAATGACGTGCTTTGAGTAAACGCGTTTTATAGAGAAATGAAACCCACAATCATTGTTAACAGCCAGATAACTAAAACAATTGCAACATTTTAAAATTGTATCTATACATTTACATTTAAGATCACCTTCAATATAAGTCTTCGATAGATACATAAATAAGGCCACCTTCGACAGATGTCACAATATTTAAAAATAATCATACGAATAAGAAGCAACCTGTGTGACTCTATTTTGAACATTATTATTTTCAATGTTGTCACATCTTAAATAAATTATAATTTACAATTCAATATAAATAATAATAAAGTATAATCTATAATTTTTTAAGTAACCGGTTACAAGAAACGAGATAATTTTCAAAAGTAAAAAATATTCATTTTAACATGTCAGAATTCAAAAAACATGTATTCTCGATTTTTTATTACAAGAATTGGACGATACTTTATTTTTTAAGTAATTTCTTAAATTTGAAGTTATTTGCGACTAATGTTTTTCTTAAAGAGCCCATCTGCTATGCAAATTAATGTGAGCCTCATTACTATGACTGTCTCTGAGAAGTTGTGAACGGCACGAGCGGATCGTTACGATATTAAACGTTGTGTAACAAGCGGTAAACAAGAGATTACGTAACAATACTATTTGAAAAATATATTACTATAATGTACAAATTTGGGCGTTTCGAAAAAAACGAAATAATATGTTGTTATTGAAACTGTTCCAAGTAAATTATTTTATTCTTATTGCTGTAATTTTTGCCTCTTTGTAGGGTTCCGTATTTCTTAAGGAAAAAAGGAACTCTTATAAGATCACTTTATTGTCCGTCTGTCCCTTATTCTGTATGTTTGTCTGTCTGTCAAGAGCTTTTATCTCATGAATGCTTGGAAATATCGAGTTGAAATTTAAACCATATATCTATGGCCCCACTATTTCCTGATAAAAAAACGTATTTCTACGTTTACTTGAAAGATATAGCCGTTTACATAGCAAAAAACGCGTATTTCAACGCTATAAAGGGAATCAAAACTAGCAGAGTACTAGTGTACCTAGAATTATGAAACTTGGCAGCTAATATTTACAAGAAGTACTAGTGTAGAAATAATCTGAAATCTATACATTTGGTTATATTCTAAAAAATAATAGCTTTTGAAGGGGGCAACGTTTGGTATTAAAGCCGCTAGTTCAAGTGTGATATCAGATGAAAGGGCTCTGGCTAAGTAAAGCCTGAATATCAGAAAAAAGCTCGAGACCTCAAATATTTATACGGAACTGTCGCTGGACGAGCCAAACTCGAGCTTGTCCTGGTTTTTATATATTGCCCAAGATTTTGCAGAACGTCATTTCTAAAAGCGTATTTCCTCTAAAAGAAAGATTAGTCACGTTTCAGGATCCCCATCCCCTTAAGAGATGTTAATTTGTTTTTGAAAATCACCCTATAAAATATATGAATAATACATAATAATATATACTAAAAGCCTTACACAACTTAAGGCCAAAAGTGTTTAGAGATTTTACTGGTTATAAAGAAAAAAGTATATTTTTTGGTAGGTATTCTTGATTACTTCAGTATAACTTAGCTCACTAGAGAAGGGAAGACGGTGAGACGATGGGAGACGTTTTGTGCCGTGTGATCCCGGCCTAGAATAGGATCATCCTGGTACTGGTGGTGTCGGAAGAGGCGACTAAAGTACGTGTGGTAGAGTCACGTCGCCCGGCATTACCACCCCCCGGCATATAAAACCGGCGTGAAGTAGTGGCTTTATGCCACTGCGTTTCGCATTAGGTAATGCCGGGCCCCGGCGCCCAACCCATCTTAAAGGCCGGCAACGCACCTGTAACTCCTCTGGGGTTGCACGGGGCCGTGGGCGGCGGTAATCACTTACCATCAGGTGACCCGCACGCTCGTTTGCCGTGTCTTTTCCATAAAAAAAAGACGATATGTAACTAGTATTAATTGAGAATTAATATATTTTTTAAATACCTGCATACCTTTTCAATTTTCAAAATTAATTATTTTTGGTGGCAACTTGTGTTAATAGTTTATATAAAAATTATAAATATACAAAAACATCATACACTGTAGAGAAACTCACCTGTTTTTCTCTGTTGTCGTTCTGTTTACTCATATGTTTTTTACATTTAACTTATCTACGCACCAAATAGTTCTACCATCTAACTGTAAGTAAATCATAGTGATATTATCTCCGGCACTCAAGGCTGCTTCGGCTCTTACAAGACAATGGCTGGCATTGACCAAAGGAAGTGACAGTAGACACCAAAAATGAATCAGAGCATGCCCTTGAGACTTGAAGCCACTTTTGACAATAATTACTCATTTTAATTTCTTAGCTTTAAAGTTTAATTTTTTATTACTTTTTTATGCTATGTACATAATATCTGTATATATATTTAACTATATCTTCTACTTGCGATCGGACCGGCGTATTGAAATGGAAATAAATAAAGATCACATTCATGCAGTTAAAGTGCGTTACATTGAAACTATTAACTTGATGATATAGAGCCTATAGTCTTCTTAAACAAATTGATTATGCAACACAAAAATGACTTTTTCCATTCGTTCTAATTAATAGATACTTCATGAGATTCGCGCGATCACCCACACAAACTTTTCAGTTTTATAATATTGTATAAAAGTATACATATCATACAATATAGCAACATATAATGACTTTAACGAATATAAAACATAATGACTAGGAATATTAATTCTATATGGACTTTTTTTGTTAGTTAACCACTTTCACATCAACGACCAATCTATAAAGTAAATAAGATTAATCTCGTTATCTAAAGAGTAAAAGTAAAACTGAAATTATCAATGTGTGTACATTACAAGATCAATAAATAAAATCACAAAAACATCAAACAAAATTAGATGTGGTTTTAAGTCACATTAAAAGCATTTCTAAACATATATTAAATGAGATGTAGTCGTGATTACGAATAAGTTATGATGAAAGAAAAAAATAACAAAGAGGAAGGATTTTTGAAATCAGTTCACAAAAGTCGAAGAAATCGACGGACATACATAAATGTTATGTACATTAACTATATATAACTATATATAACTATATACAAAAACTATATACAACTATATATATAATAAGTAAACATCCTCTTAATCCTTCTTTTAAAAAAATATAAAAGGAGTTGCATCTATGTAAATATATTTAACAATACGCAGTAATAATAATACCAGCTATAATGTCAAGAACGGACAGTCCACATAACGGTTTATGGAGAACCGGGCGGAATAAATATTTGTTTTTGAATACAAAGTTCGACGGTAGACTAACTAGCGACCTTGCGTTACCACATTGTACTTTAATATGGCGTTCGGTATAGTCAGAATTGTAGGAAAACCTGTTATTATGGGAAAATACCTTGAGTACGTATCTAGCATCCATTGTATTACATTTCATTCAACATCGGGGGTTTTTGTACTTAAGATTTTTTACCTCTGTCTAGTTAAACGTAATTCGACGTTAATCTCTGCTACCTACCACGAAATTCAAAAGTTGCTGGATATAAAATGTTGATAAATTCATTACAGCCAAATTTTAATAATAAAATGTACAAACAATCGAACATTAGTAAACAAGGATAGAGTTAAAAAACCTTCATATTCCATAAGAAACATCCGTTTTGAAATTGATACAAAGGTACCTACCTACTTACTTTTAATTAGAAGAAATTTTTCATAATATCTGAAAATTTAAAATATTAAAATAGGGAACCTAAATTGGCACATTTATTATATTCATTGATAATATTTAGAAAACAGTGCTGAAAACTCGGAAATATATCGGGTAGTTATGCGAAAATGACGAAATATTTTAACAAAAGTGTCACAATAAATACACAATTTATACTGGAGCGGGTTCAACAGTTGTAGATTAAAACGTTAGTCGCTACACGTAAGTTGTGGCACCGATAATATTTATACGAGTATATCCATACAAGCATAACGTATCAACTTATAACATAATGAAAATGGTTAATTTCATTTAATCATGTTGTTTTATTTGAAGTTCCTTTAAATGAATTCCCTAAAATTCGGTTGCAAATGTAATAAAGTGTAAACTTCATTGGTTCTTGCCTCTTTTCTGTGTTTTATAATTCAATAATTTATTGTGAAATAAAAAAAATAATAATTATGCGTAAAAAAATTAAAGTAATAAAACTTCATGTAATGATGCGTTTACAACTCGACCCCTAGTTGTACCCCTATATAGTAACTGCACTACAGCGTCATTCGATATTTAGATGCTTATAGAACACAAATAATATAAATTAAACAAAATGAAAGAGATTTGCACTCATAAATAAAGCGTACTGCTCGCTCGTTCCATTTCAACAATGTCTTGAAGGTTACATTTAGTTTATACAACTCTTGCGAAAAGGAAAGTTGAACTCTGAATATTTGAATAAATCATCTGGTCCTCTATACACATATCGGTTATCTGGTGCAAAAATGACGCTTTGAAATATTGCAGGAGAAGATATAAAGGCTCGTGAATAGCGTCTTTTCGCATATATTGATAAATTATTTAAATTGTTCTAACTAAGAAAACTGCAACTACGTCATTGCAACAAATGAATATATTATGTATATTAATTTAATTTTCCTCAGAGACTCAGAGTCAGACAACACACAACGGAGCTACAGAATACATCTGTTGCTGGGCATCTTTGGCATCTACGGAAACAGAAAAAAGACAAGCTTACGTTTTCTAGTTCACACATATAAAGTTATAATATGAGCGTCAGGAAATTTACTTGAAAATAAAATTTGTGTTATTAATAGCAATTTTCTTGTAGCAGATAACAAAAATTACATACAATGAAATATACAAAACAATTTTGAAATTAAATATCTCATCATCACAGAAGCGTAAAATCTCATCTCATTAACGACACTTTGCTCTAAAGTCTAAGATCTAAGTCGTATCGTGTAACGTGCGTGTCGAACAATATACCTATACCTACCAATGTCTCCGTAAAAATAAACGGTCTACTCAAACTATGTTTGGCTTCGGTTCAAAGCACGCATTCGCGATGTCAATGACACTTGAAATAGTGCAATTAATTCTAGCTACTTCAGTTACATCGGATGAGCGCAGTGGCTGTATACAGTAAACGTTAACTCGACCAGATTTAAGTATAGGTATCGCTTATTATATGGATATGTGTATAATTATGTAGATATACATGTTTTTTTTTAGGTTCACGTTGTATTGTAAGTATAGGGAACCCGGGGATCAAGAAACTATTTCAAGGGTTATGAAACTCCTTTCAGATTATGATATTTTCAGCTTCAGTGGGAATCGAACTCACAACCTGTTGTGTTTACAGTCATACGCTTGTGCCCCTGTGCCACGATTGGCCTCAATAGATATATCTTCGTGAAATGGAAGTTTTATGGAAGATAAAGCGTAAAGCAAAAGAAATAAGTATTTTAAAGTAGTGAATCATTGCATCTGAGGATATTAGATTTGAAAGTAGTAAACTTGAATGATCAAAATGCTATAAACAAATGGGCAGGAAGTGAAGAGCACGTGTATGTATGTCACTATGCCAAACATATGTACATGCATGCTTATCTTTAATTATCTCATCACCACAGATAACGTAAGTCACCTAATTGGGAATGGCCACGTTCCCCAAATTAAGCTTTGTCACCCAAATTTTTTACTTATTAAAGCATTGAAACATATTCGATATTTAGTAAAGACAACAGAAGAGTTAGTGACAAATCACTTTTAACCTCCCGTCCATTTAAAACTTGTTAGTATTTTTCTTTTCACTTTAGGACATTGTCAAGTGCGATCTGAAGCTGAACTTAGAGGCCAGATGGTCAACTGTTGAGCATACACACGAGCAAGGTAAGCAAAGAAAGTAATTAAAATATTCATATTTAATTAAATAGTATTTACTCATTCACCTGTGTAATATATATCTAGGTACCTATATTTCGATATGCCACAATATTAATCTCATCACGTATGACGGATGATAAATTAATTGGAGCATGATATGTTGTTTTTTGTAGTAAAAACTCATTTCGCTTATATTTTTTGTAATAAGTACGTATGTATATGTCAAATATAAATATAGATAATTCAATATTTCTATATGGATAGGCCAGTCGTGGCGCAGGGGCACAAAGTGTGACTATGAAATCGACTGGTCGTGGGTTCGATTCCCACTCAAAGAAATGAAATATTTATTTACATTTATATTTTCATTTCTTCGTTCTGGTACGCAATACCTCCAGAACTCAGCAGAAAGTGGGGAACGGAGTATCTTAACACTAGGTTCCCTCCCCTCTACCTACCCTGCTGATTTTTTTTAACTTAATTAATTAAAGCGCGATTTACTTAATTAATTAAATTAAGCGCGAAGCTGATAATTTTAACTTAATTGTAAGTGGTCTCTCATTGCCATAGATTGCAACTTGTCTAAATTTTTTGAGCGAAATTGAATATTTTTTTCGAAAATATATCTGTTGTTTTAAGCAGGCTCATAATCTTGATTCCAATTTGTTTTAGCATTACGAGTGTATTTGATAAATATTAATATACATTATTAAAATATAATAATTCTCCAAATTAAAAACATTGAGCCTGTTAAAGATGTTACGATAAAATTATTTTCTTAGAAGCGTAAGCTTTTCTTTGAATGAATACTTCAGTAAAAAGAAATATTTCAAGTAAACAATCTTTATTAAGCTTGGTACTTAAAAGTAAAAGCAATTTGTAATTCTTTCAGCCACACTGGTTTTCTTAGAAGCAAGAAGTAAATTTGAAACAGAAATAATGATGCCAGTGGGTCATACGTAACGTGAAATCTGGTGATTGACGTTCTGCGTTATACATTCCGCGCCTTAAATTAGAAAAGAGTTTTACCGTGCGTGGTTTGAATATAATGCGTGATATAAACAAATGGAAATACCACTAAGTTCTTTATAAAAAAATCATTTAAATAAATAAATAATAAATATATGAAGATAAAAAAACATTGAAGTTTTAGATTTGCCTATTAAGACGGTTTTCCAAAAAAAAATTACATTTATAATATGGGTGGCTTTTATACTGCTAATTTTAAAATTTTGAATAAATAAAGCTTTAAAGCTATTCTGTAATCATAAATGTTTTAATATTTTCTCAGGCCGTTCACTCACAAATTTTCAACTCTAATAGCGATGACTGTGGTTTCTTACTCCACCTGCAGATGTAAATATGACATGATACAATATGCAATGTTTTAAATCAGGACAGACAAACGGCGGAGTTGAATATCTGTTTCTTTCTGTCGGCTATTCGGAATAAATCATCAAGCTAGAAAAAATTATATTATAAATGACTTATTTAAAAATATGTTTTATGTTCTGTACTGCCTAAATACGTAGGAAGTCTGAGACTGATACTTGTAAATAAATATCTTATACATTGATTGTCTTGTATATAAGAAATTACCAACGACTCTCTTTCCTTCCTTATGGCGTTACTTGCATAATATTTAGTTAAATATGAGTATTGCTACCATTATTTTTATCTTTTGTTAGAAATATTATAAGTGTTAAAAAAAGGCAAATTGATAATTAATCCACTATTTTTGAGTCACTTTATTTTATGAACTAACTGATATATGTATAAAATACCTATCCACTGGTCTTACTTACTTACTAAGTAATATCAATATTTTTATAATTTTACTTTATAAAGACGACATTACAAAAATATAAAACTGCAAAACTATTCAACTTGTATCAATACGTCGGTAATAAATATAAATTGTCATGTAACAATATGAGGATGCAAATCGAGCTTATCCTTCCGTTGGGGTGTTGTTGGAGGAAGCTTCAATAGAACAATAAGTAATGAAACCGTTTCATAGTTTTTTTCCCAATTGTTTAGCTTCATGCTGTTTCCCGGTCATCGCACACACCGCATGGTAGGTAGAGGGAACCCTGGCCCCTAGTGTTATATATATATATATATATATATATATATATATGTATGTATACATACACAATACACATGCATTTCGTTATTATATTAGATATGTCATATTTAATAGTGTGGGCATAAGACATCATACAAAAACTTGTAGATTCTATATATTTATGATAATGATCGTCGTTATATGACGCAACACATTGTAAATATGAAAAGTGACGATAGGTAATATAATATATCTATTCACATTAAGATATAACAATAGGCATGTTGAAATTTATTCGAATAGCAGAAATAATATTTAAACTTCTATAGTTGTATAGAGACTCGCTGAAGTCGAAGTCGGAATCGAACCCGTAGCTATTGTATTAACAGTTAGCTCCACTACCAAGACGGCCATACGCGGAAGATCCTTAAAATAAAAGATATAAAATTACAAGCTTTGCGTGACTGCATTCCCTACTTGCAATATCAAATATTAAACAACACGCACGCGCCTAAAGCATTGCATTGTACCTATTGGTATTTGTCGAGAACTACGTTTAATGCCATTTGCAAATCGTAATAACAGCGTGGCAGTGGTCAGATTCCGCGATCCTGACATTTAGATAGTAAATGTTGTCTGTTTATATTCGTTCATATACATTTATATGTAACGCGCATTAATATAATAAAAATATACATATACGAAGGCTGTAATCTTTGTCTGTCTGTTTTCTCTTTCACGACTAAGCCATTGAACGGATTTTAATAAAACTTTGTGTAGATATTGATTTGGCCTTGAACAAGGACATATACCACTTTTTTAGAACAGGGGATGGAAATTTATGAGGAAGTCGTTTGCAAAAATTGTCCTACAGAATTATAAGTATATCTTAAAAGGTGACGTTTAAAGTGTTGCCCCACCATTGCAAAAGAAAAATATTTAAAAAAACGTATAAAAAGGAATCACGCTTAACCTCGTTCAAAAATTCGCTTATGTATCTTTATCCGCAAATATAAAAAAAAGCCAGCCAGTTGAGGCCAGTCGTGGCACAGAGGCACAAAGTGGACTGGTTGCGAGTACGATCCCCACTCGAGGATCTGGGGAACGGAGTGTCTTAACACTAGGTTTCCTCTGCCTACTCTACTGTGTGCGGGATACAGCGTGAAGCTGAAAAAACAAATCAAATAAAAAAAAAGCGCTCCTGGTATTTGGCATATCGTGACTCAAACCATCTTACACACCGCCTACAATAATTGGCGTTCGCATCTTATTCCAGGGATAAAAAAGCATCCTTGATATGCAGCACACATAACACGAAAGTAATATATATATATATATATATATATATATATATATATATATATATATATATATAGTAAATAAATAACTGTGTAGTTCAAGAGGGGGTGCCGCGACGTTTCTATACATGCGTATGAACTTAAAAAGGACATGTTTTATAGATTTACAATTATTGTAATTATTCTCATAATAATTAACTACATAAAAGTAATTTTATTGTTTTCTACCAATAAATAAAAAAATGCTTAAAAGAAAAACAGGGTAACCTTAAGCTATATAAAAAATATTATGTTAACACACTTCTTACAGCGACTGAGAGTGAGTCAAACGATGACGAATTGTTGCATTTTACGTTATAGTTCCTTATGTGGAAACCGGAGGAACTAATAAAATTAAAGGAAAATCAACAACACGAAAAGGCCGTCGTGACGTGTAAGCACGACATTTGTGGGTTCGATTATTTCGTTTTGGTTCGAAATAAAATATTTATATTTTCATTATAATGATTTCAATAAAGTGGACAAACTAAAGGAAATAACTAGTGATAGAATAGTGTGGTTTTTTAATCTTTTATTAATATCCGGCAAAATTTATTGCCTAACTTAGTCCTTATAGTTAGGATGGTCAACAGCAGTAAGTCCATCAGAAAAAAAAAAAACCTTATAGTTAGGGTTAACAAAAATATCAATGCTGTGTCATAATTTATATTATGTATTTTTTCTTATATTTACTATACGAATAGTATCTATTTTTTACATTTACTGCAATATTTCAATTTAAAAATCTTTACAAAACAGCCTACAGTACAAACACAATACAACCTCTAATTCATAAACTAAATGATTTTATTAAAATTCACTCAGTGCAGAAGTAATGAATCTGTATAAATATTTAAATAACTCGATTTAAATATTTTCCATGATATTTATATATACGTACATAACAATTTTCCTTTATACGTTACATTTATAATTTTATTTAGGTATAATATATAACACAGCTATAGTAAAACAGCTTATTTAAATAGGTGCTAATCAAGTGATAATTATAAAAAAAAAATTATAATAAAATTTATGGAGTTACAAGAAATCTATGAAAAAAATGCCCTCCTTTTGATGGGGTACATTCACCGGTTATTCAAGTCCGTAGCGTTAGAAGAATACCCACGAAGGTCACGCAGAAATAGACGTCAAGGTTAAATAAAATTGTTAATAAAACATTTCTATGGCACATGCATGTTTATTTTATATGCAATCTTCGACGATGCGTGTGGTGATACCGTTTGCGGTTTCCGTATACTTGATACGACTTGCTCTAATAAAAATTTTAGACCCAATAATATCTGGCATGACATTGTCAATCTTGTCGGTTTGATATATTAAAAAAGAAAGTTTTCCTATTGTGTAATATTATCTCTTTTTTACCGTACAACCTCCTTCGTGTTTTCTCCACACAACGTGACATTGGCGAAGTGATATTTGCTCTACTGGCACGGTCGGAACGCCATAATCAAAGAACCATACCATATCAAAAAAAAGTAAATTAAAAAAAATTATGACTACAATATATCGAAGAATTAAGTATAATAACCTACCACTACCTTACTAAAAAATATCCGGGATTTTTTTATTTGTAATATACGCGGTAGGTGGTTTCTTTAGGTATGTTTTGGTAATACATATATGTATATTAAAAATAATAGATTGCAAAACTATTATCACAATGCCGTCTGACGACATTTATATATGGTAATATTGAATTTACCGAATATGTTATGTTTGTAATGCTTTATATAAAATACAAAAAAAGGAAACAACATTGTCATCAGTCATTACGCCTAGAATGTTCTATGTCATTACTTGCGATAATATCCAATAGACTACCACGACAGGCTTATCATGAGATTTGCGTTCGATGTGAATTGATGGTGATATTTATTGCTTATCAATATTTTGTTACAATAGCTATGCTTGAAAATATATTCAAGATATTGTTAGTAGTTGCCTCATCTGTTTAAAAAAATGTGCTGCAGAGTTCGGATAAATACATTTATTATTACACCAAAAGTACAGTACGGTCAACGAGTCGTGGCCGTCCTAAAATAAGGTTTTTTGAACTTATGCGCATTGTTCGTTCACTCGCGAAGAAAATAATCAAATCAAAAAAAATAGTTAAATCTAAGCGGCGATCTATAGCTAACTTCGTAGTAAATACAAATCATGGTGTAGATAACTTATACCTAGTGCTACTAGATATCTGTGTACATTTATTTCAGTGTAGGCGATAACAAACAAATTGAATTTAATAACTAATATACGTATTGATTACTTATCGCGCTTTATCCGTCGTTCGCATTTTTCAGTCAATAAAGGCAATCTGGTGGAAAATAATTTCAATCTTAGAAATATAGAAAGGCAAATATTGTGGAGTACTTTGCATAATATTTGTAGATGAGCTAAACGAAAATATTTAAATTGTATGTAATTGTACTCAAAGGAAAAGGATTCCAACCATCGTGTGGTAGACACATCGAAAAAGGACATCCATTTTATTTAACATTAATTTATTTAACACACATTCTTCATATCCACTGAATCATAATAAATCAGCTTCACGCTGTATTCCGCATACTGCAGGGTAGGCAAAACGAACCTAGTGTTAAGACACTCCGTTCGCCACTTTCTGCGGAATTCTGGAGGCATTGCGTGTTGAGTAACTCAGAATAACTGAATAACAATCATATCCTAAAAATTAAAAAAAAAACCTTTTTAATACTTATTGTACTTTATAATTCTTTTGAAAATACTCCAGATATTATGATAAATAGATAGATACCTAATATTATCAATATATACCTTTATCTTTTAAATAAGTCGATAAACAAGTCTTTCATCAAAGATCAAGGTTACTTTTTTATTTATTTATTGTAAAAAAAGTAAATACGCAGGTAATGTATTGTTACTGCAGCCAAGGTCTTTGTAATTCTTTAATTTTTTATCGATATTAAATGTAGCACTGTAGAACGAGAAACTTACCTGACTTGAAAGGGTTGAGTTAAAATAATTTATTGTCTTGATATGAACAAAAAAAATTTGAATGGAATCTGAATTGAATGTCTTTGGTATCGTTTAGAATCAAAATAAAAAATAAATGCACTTAAGATTATAATAATTTATCGTTAATCTAGATTTAAGTCGGTTTTCTACTGAAAATTGCTTTAACGAGAAAGTTAGAGATTTATCAGAAGTCGTTTTAAGCAAGTATTTTGCAAATTGCTGCATATAAAATTAATCACGAGCGTAGTTTTCAAAACATTTCGTCAATCAAGATCTCCTTTTCAAAATAAAATAGCGAGATATTCTCTATTCACCACCCAATTTTGTAATATGAAGATGGAGAAGATATTATTATTACAAAAAAAACCCCTCAAACCTCCGCCTACGTACTGCTAGAAATGGTGCGACCGGTATTAAAACACGAGCGGTAAATTGAGGCTTCATCCTTTATTTTATTCGGGGTTATATTTCAACATACAATATGGTACCTTATTTCTTGGTTATTTATTAAAAAAGAAAAGAACAAAAAGGGTTAAAATGCCATAGTATTTTGTACACACCATTGCGCTATCAGACTATACGTCGAGTTAACGACTAAAACATACATAAAACGTTAAATACCTTATAAGGCGTAGACGTTAATCACATAAGCCGGTACAAATACACAAATTAAAGTCAAACACGTAACAATCACCCACAAATATTGTTAAATCACGATATTTATATTATTTTCTACGAGAAAGAAGACTATAACAACACGTCCTCTTACACAGCGCGCCGATCGGCAACTAGTCTTTTACCATGTCGCTTTACTCTGCGCTTGCCGGTCTTCATCAATGAAACGTGATACGACAGTGATTTGATTTACGTTTTCGTTGCTCTTTTGCGACGGAATCCCTTTTATTTTTCAATAAAATCAGCAATGGTAAATTGGCAAACTTTTGAGGACTACCAATAAAGGAATAATTAAAATCGATTTGTATCAGCGCCTATTAGTCAAAGTAATAACGAGGCATGGGGACAGTTTCTGAGTGAAAATTTAATGAAAAAAGTATGTGTAGTTCGAAATAATATGTATTTTCAAATGTAAAAATAAAAACATAACAACAGTAAGCGGCCAAAGACCTAACAAGGATTGATCTGATTTGGTACTAACCGTTAGAACAGTTGAAAAACATATTGGTCAGTTGTTCGATCTGGTAAGAATACCAGTACGAGTACCTAGTTTAGTAAGTTTTATTTTTTTAAATAGGTAGTAATATGTCATTTTGTTTTCCATATTTAATCTTTGACATGTAGACTGACACTTGCGCAGGAGCACCAGCAAGCGAATATAAACCAAACCGTTTTTTGTTTTAATTCCTACTCGGGGCAGTTTCCCTAAATAAATAATTAATATTTTCATTTTACTCGCTCTGGTAACGAGACAAAGCGCGGCGTTGTTTTCCGCAACTCAGCGTGCACTGTCTCGAGAATTTGACTTAAAGTAGGGAAAGGAAGTGTCTTAATGGGAACGAAGGTTTCTAACAATCCTTAATAAGGCTTCCAAGTTCTAACTACCGTGCTGCGTGCGGGATCCAGCGTGAAACTAAATAAAACTAGCAGATTGATGCTTCGGTATAAATTAAGATTTCAGTACTTGAAGATCAAATGAAGATTTCAGTACTTCTACCAGGTTATAGAGTGGACTGCCCACGTCTGACTGAAAACGCGACGGACGCAATAATCTATATCTACCTGAAGGAATGAATAATTTCCACGCTTTAGTAAGACAAAGATTAAACGAAACGAAAGTCAATAAAACAAAAAGTGGAGAACGGAGAATCTTGACACTAGGTTATCCTTTCCCTGATACATGCAGGAACTATTGTTCAGCATCAAACACGTCAGAACTACGCTATGATTACCTCAACCTTTTAATTAAGAAAAAAATACACTATATGCGATATTTCAAGGTGCAGAAACGCAGATTAATTTAAGATCTTCAGTTCGCTTCGTGTAAATTATAATGCGGATATATTATACTGGGACGCGTATAATACTTTTTGGCGCACTATGCGGCGTCCCTGACCTAACCTTGTTGGCGTTGAAGTAAATACTTTGATGCGGCTTTATTACTTACTTAATGACAACACAAACGAGAAACTATGAAACGCAAATAGGATATTTAGGAAAAGTCAAATGTGTACTATAATTTGAGCTTAAATAATAGCATATACTAAAAAATAAGAAGAAATAAAAGGTTCTCTTTAGGTAGAGCCAGACAATATTTCATTTTTAGTAGAGGTCGACAATATTATGTTTATAAAATGGCAACTGATGTTATGAAACATATATAAATAAGTCTTTAGAAAGTCATCTTCACATATATTTTTTTTCATATGGCAATAAAAGTTACGTATTTTATTGATTACATATTCATCTTTTGAAATACTATACTATAATAATATTTTACTAATTGGCAGAAATGTATAAGGACGATTTTTTTTAATTATCAATTATCTAATAATTAATATTATAAAGTCGTAAAGTGTCTTTGGTTGGACGCGCTAACCTCAGGAAATTCTGGTTACTATATTACATTTAGTTCGCTATATACTATTTTACATCACGTTGATCGTTTCAATGTATCCCATTGTACCTTACAATTACAATTTTGTATGTGTCAAGTCTTAGGCTCATATTTATAAACCGCTCTCAAGTCTAAGAACGATCTTAAGATGCCGTTTTTATTCATAAATCATACATTCATGAATGAAAACAGCATTTTAAAAACGATTTTAGATTTGAGAGCGATTTATAAATATCGGCTAATAATATATTGATGAAATACCCAATATTTCAATTTTATGAAGCAAATCTGCAAGTAAATGCTTGTCGTAAAATAAAACACACCTTACCTCAGTCATATAAATAAACAAACGTACTGCAACAAAACACATTAATAATTGTGCTAAATTTTGTAAATAGGAAATGATGAAAGTGATCCATTTAGAGCGTTACATAAAACTGTAAGCGTATGTTGGTCCAATCAATTACCATGACACGTGAGTCGTAACGGCGTATTGGTTGCGCTCGTCGGTTGTGGAGTTCTAGGTTATACTATATTTGGATAAAAACGAATTTTTATCCAAATATACTAAGCTAAAGGATTTTTTTGATTTAATGCTAGATAGAATTTTCTTATATTGTAAACAAAAGACATTAATTTACTCACTGTTTTAAAAATAGTGTTTTTTTTTAAAAGCAATACCTAATGAGTAATTTTATATTAATTCTGCATTATCCATCCATTTCCAGACTAGATAGCTAAAAAATATCTAATAAAGATATAAAAATATATATAAAACAATAAAATTGTTGTTATGCAAACTTCGCAACTTTTTCTATAAACCATTTATATATCACATGGACAGTATTTAAACATTTATTAATATCCATTTTTCACGGTTATAGTAAGTTAAGTAATCTACAACATAATTCATAGTTTAATAACAAATAAACTATAAATTGAGGCCAGTCGAGGCGCAGGGCACAAGTGTGTGACTAAAATACGACGATATGATACGATACGATTTCCACTATGATATTTTTTTTTTTTTTGACACGGCAAACGAGCGTGCGGGTCACCTGATGGTAGTGATAGTGATTACCGCCGCCCACGACCCCGTGCAACCCCAGAGGAGCTACAGGTGCGTTGCCGGCCTTCAAGATGGGTGGGGCGCCGGGGCCCGGCATTACCTGATGCGAAACGCAGTGGCATAAAGCCACTACTTCACGCCGGTTTTAAATGCCGGGGGTGGTAATGATCCGGTCGAGTCTGCCCATGCGTGTTGCCATTGCTGGCGACTCTACCACACGTACTTTAGTCGCCTCCTACGACACCACCAGTACCAGGATAATCCTATTCTAGGCCGGGATCACACGGCACAAAATTTTTTATTTTCATTTCTTGGCTTTAGTATAGAGACAAGCGCGCCATTCAGTTCCGTCACTTAACACGTAATACGAAAGTGGGCAGCGGAGTGTCTTAACCCTAGGTTCCCACTGCCTACTCTGCTACATGCGGGAAACAGAATGAAGCTGAAAAACAAATAAAGAATTGGTCAATTGGTCAAGCGATATGCAGTTGCACACGTAATGCTCTATTAGACTCCAATTGACCGAACAATACACTTTCTCTGATGAATAGGAAATTAATTCACTAAAGTGAAAGAAAGACCTTATGCGTAACATAAACATCCAGAGCAACAATTCAACTTCCTTCGTCGTTCATAATGTTGTTATTTACATATATGAATAACCATTTACCTAATTTTCGCCTTTTGTAGGTGAACCTCATTAATATGTATCACATAGTACTCGTTTTTGTTAGCAAACAAGGGTAGAAGATAAAGATACAAAGGAAAAAAATAAAACTTTCTGAGAAGGAAATTAGTGTAATTAGCAATATC
Source organism: Heliconius sara (assembly GCA_917862395.2). NCBI lineage: Eukaryota > Metazoa > Arthropoda > Insecta > Lepidoptera > Nymphalidae > Heliconius > Heliconius sara. The sequence continues at coordinate 10,477,431 of OU860789.1, read as the reverse complement.
CTTTAAGCTCTTTACCGTGTCTGTTAGCTATGATTCTATGATCTTTCTATCATCTTTTTTTATTTTTATGTACATATGTTAAATATATCGCCAAAAAATTAAAGGTCGTTAAATTTTTTATTCAATGTAAAATAGAGTTGTTGAAACAGAGTATGTTAAAAATACCTTTGTAGACGAATAGCAGGTATAGATTATTAATTTACCTACGTACTAAAATCTATTTAACAAAAATTCTTTTACGTCTAACGGTTATTCTTTCTAAAATCCTAAACATAAAGAACATACCGAAAACAAATAACAAATACATCACGATAACCCCTGATGTACTTGTCGTAACTGCTTTTCGGGAAATATAACTTATAGCAAAATATTTATTTTACTTAAGAAATAATTAATACCCAAAGGTACATACTTTGTTTTGAAATTTATAACAAGTCCATGAACACGGTCTTAAGGGATAGACCCTTCTTAGTGAGTTCTAACAAAACAAAGTTACGAAGAAAGTAAGTACTTTATATAATCTACTAAAAGGAATAATAAACGTTCACGTTACGTTTATGCATACTTGATTGTATTCCCCAATCTGCTCTGAAATAGAAAGCGTGCTGTGGGAACTATTGTGCGGTGGCGTTACGTCAAATTTAGTTAGGGTTTCACCATTCAAAGCCCAGTGTTTCAATGGACATTGCTGGCATAATTTGACCAAGATGTGGGAGGTATCGTTGGCCAAGCATTTGCCAATGTGGTTGCTCATGCGTATGCTCGTAATCACATTATAATGGAGATGAAGGAGATAAATAGGTTACATTTGAATAAAATACTCATGAAATATTAAATTCAGATATATTATCATATTTGTAACATTGTAAAATAATGATGCAAATTTGTTTTTACATAGTATTCCCTAGCGTTGACAGGACTACAGAACTACAGGAAATAATTTATTAGTTGAAATTAACAATTCTCTAACTCTTCTTTTTTAAAAAAAGCTTTGTGCATAAGAAGACATGAAAGATGAATTTTGTCATTTTTATCATTAAAAAAAGCAATGTTAGTCAATCTTAATAATTATAACGTTGAAATGTTCATTAATAAATAAAGCAGCTAAAAAGGTATATTCTTACATTTTACATTCTAGACATGTCTAAATATTAAACATATGATTGGTATAATTAACAAGGGGGACGGCGCGTACGCAGTCCCCACTACCAAAAATTACGCGCCCGAGTTATCCACATTAGGGATAATCGCAGAGGTCAACCCGACCGCAGTGCAATGGAGGGGCCTCGCTCTGGGGGAACCGCCTTCGTGATCACGGTGTCCCCTACGCCAGGTAAGTATGCTTGTAGCTCGGTAATTTTGGGTCGTCATGTTTCGTGAGATAATCTTGCCAGCGCGATTCAGAATTCACGATAAATTGATCAACGCCATCTATTATCAGGTTTCCCAAGTACTTATATTTAGTATTGTACTTTTCAACAATGACATTGCTTATGGTATACATTAAACCAATAATAATAAAGTTCGTTTTAATATTAACTATCAAAAATAGATCAATAATTTTAATAGTAGAATTATTTGTTCAATATTACATCATTAAATACATACAAACAAGCGGCTTAAGATACAAGTACATTTAATTAGTGTATTAACAGATGCCCCAGTATTTTGCGAATGACGACACATGTCTTACTTAACGCCACTTTAACGTAAAATTAGGTAATATTTAAATTTTTAAACCGTGAGGTGTCTAATAACCATGGCCATGCTCATCACGATTTCTCACTCACGCTTTCTTGTTAAGGAGCCAAGCGATCATTGATTAGAAAATGAATAAAACTTTTAGTAAACTTTCAAAGATTATATTTTTGATTTGAGGCACGTCGTGGCGCAGGGGAACAAAGTGTGACTGTAAAACCGACTGGTTGTGGGATCCTCACTCGAGGAGATGAAATATTTACTTAAATGTATATTTACAATTTCTTCGCTCTGGTGTCGAGACAAAGCGCGGCGTTGAGTTCTGCCACTCTACGCGCAATGCTCCAGAAATTCGGTAGAAAGTGGCAAACGCAGTGTCTTAACACTAGATTCCCTCTGCCTACGCTACTGTGTGCGGGATACAGCTGATTTATTTATTTAAAAGATTATATCATGTTTATAAAGCCGTTGTTACTTATTTATAGATGTCAAATCCTATGTTTAATCTTGAAGGATTGTATTAAATAGAATTCAAAATAAAACACGTTCCTCCAACTGGTACAAATTAGCTCTAAGCTTCTTCTTGGTCAGCGCGCTTGTAAGTTTGACTTACTTGTTCACTTTAACAATATAAACATTAGGGTTAATATTACCCACGGAATGCTAAATTCTACCAGTATTACGCATTTTAGGCTTCTAGAATAAAGAATAAGAAAAATGTCTGGGCTGGATGATGAAACACTAACATCTTGAGGTATTTTTGTATTATTTCTCATTTCTGTCTTTCGTTACAGTCTAATTAACTCAATCACGCATGGTCCCAAGAATTATGTTCATAAAGAACCACAAAATGCACGAGCTTTTACAGTACTACAAATTCATTGATGATTGAATAAACAATATTCAATACTAATTTATTTTTTATAAACTATATTTGTTAATCAATTTACGTTTCAATATTTTCAGCCGTTTTAGTGAGAATATCAGGCGTTGAAATGTTCATATTTATATTATACGTTTTATAGCATGTATGTACATATTATGTATAGTTACTATCTAGAGATAAAATTTTCAGAACACTTTCATCTACACTCAGATCTACTACATTTTGATAATTGACGTAATTTTAGGTCGTTGAAATGGAATATATAGTCCATTTTCATCATTCAGTAGGAGGTGTCAGCCACACAAGTATTATAATAATCTCTCTCGGTTATTATGTAAATTATGTATAAGCCTTAACGCCTTAAAAGTGCCTTAAAAATATTAACAATTTAAATTTAGGAGATTTATACATAATTTACATAATAACCCTTAGTTTGGGTCAGTTACGAAAGCCTGATAAAACTTATACGTTGAGCTTTTTAAAGATAAATTCACGCAGAACGAATTATATTTTAATGCAGACTCTTTTTTGAAAGTATCTTTCTAAAAATAAGAAACATAGATTATGTTATTGTTCTTTATGTACTTTCCGAGCGTGCTAGTCCAGCAATTTCATGCTGAACGGAGAACACACGAAAGAATACGAATGTACGGTAAAACAATAATTTTGAACATAATTTATAATATAAAATACTTTTTTTATAATTTTGAAATCGGTGCCAAGTAAAACAGACAGACTTAGTAATGCGATATTGTTGCATTAGCTTGACACCGACTTCAAAATTATAAAATCTTTTTTTAATTATTTTTGATTAACAAAATCAAAGTACGTTTTACTTTATGTAAAATTATTTTTTACTTTTTAGTTCGTCGTTTAAAGTAGGTTTTATTTTTGTTAAAAAATAATTTATTTGCCGATTTTAAGTGATGGTAGTTTTAAAGTTGATTAAAAGGATGCATCTCAAGTTAGTGGTGTCCTATGTAAAATTTCAAACTTAATTAGGTATTATTATGCATACTAATATTTTAGCATATTGACAAGAACATACATAAAAAATATTCGGGCGAACTGGGAGGGCTTCCAGCCCCTCCCTTTTTGCAACGAAAATGAAAACATCCTGTTTTTTGAACGATGAGGAATCTCAATTCTGACACCAATTTTAACAATGATTTTCCTTGTAACTTTTACAGATATTTATATTTTTTAACAAAAAAAAAAAAAGAAACTTGTTTCAATATCAACCGAATACCATAGTCAGAACCTAACCAAATTAATGTAAAAATTAATGTGAATCACAAAATGCAATAACCTAATGGAAATTTAAGACTCATGTGATTTTAGATACCATTTATTGTCAGAAATGGACCAAAAAATGGGACCACACGGTAAGCACTAGCTTTCAAATAAAAAAAATCACCAAAATCGGTTCACCTAGTAAAAAGTTCTTATGTAACAAACATAAAAAAATCTCATTTTCTTACAGAAGCCGGTTAAAAAGAGATAATATTACACAATACGACAATAATATTGAAATGTTTAAAACAAATTATAAAAGTCAGGGAAGCGTAATAATGACTGAACTAGGTATTACTAAATATCTAATTCAATAGGAACGTAGTTTACTTTTTGTCAGTCATTTACTAATATTAATATAGATATAGATTTATAATATTATTTATATTGTTGCTTACTTTTTGTCTTTTCGTATTTTTATTCAAGCTATAACGGCGAATGAGGAAATTAAAGAAATAATAAAAAGGTGCAATTGTTTGTATAGAATAAGAAAATAGTTACAGTTCTGTCATAACAATTTATATTTATGGACATAACAATAAAGTTACAACAGACGACGTCCGTAAACAGTCACAATATTGAACAAATGTATGAAATATAACTATGATACTATAAATCTCATTTTATAAATAAAGTTTGTTAATCAGTTTATGTGTTAAGATAAAACTACATAACTTTCATCTCAATCTGCTATTAAGTGTACAATAATTAGACAAAATTACTAACAGTAGGTAGGGTAAGTGACTTTTTGTCTCACAACAGTTTCATTTTGTCTCTATTACTTTATAGGTGAGTCTATCTCCAACTGATATCTTAAAAACAAAAAAAAAACAATTTTGAATGGACTATAAAACGATTCAATATTACTACTGCGCAAATTATAACTAACGTTTAGCGTTCACGGCAAAATCGATCCAAGATTCAATTAAAACATTCGTAAGGCTTACCTACATAGCTCAAGTAGCTTAAGTGCTGAGTTTAGACTGCATAGTGGTTCTTAGTGGTTTGTAGTTTAAATCAGTCGAGCTCGCTCCCCCGGGTTAGCAACTGAGAAGTGCTCTCAGCAAGTTACAGATCGGTCTTGAGTTTACATTGTGCAAGTCGTATAGGTCTGGTTGATGAGCTTATTGTATTATTGAGTTAAATACCATTATATAGACTACAACATTGGAGAAACACGTTTTTCTTTACTTAGTAGACAAGATTTGTATTATACTAAGCTACAGTTCCCTTTATTTAGAAATGAAAACAGGATCAGGAGGTAGTATTTTCAAATTCACACTTTATTTTGCATGAAGAGAAACAGGCAAAAAAATTTAGTGCTAAGACACCCCAATTCGAGAAGAATTGTGACGTTGCAGATCTTTATAAAGACCAGTAAATTACATGATAGATTTATAAATATTTTATCGACTGGCAGTAGAATCTACAATATTGTGCTACGATGCACTTTTTTTTCAAGGCCATACGCGACGGCTGTGCGATTGCGCCTCGAGGGAATTAAATATTTGCATTTCTTCGCTCTACTACTAAGTCAAAGCGCGGCGTTGGGCCCGCCACTCAACATGCCATGTCTCGGAAATAGGGCCGTGCTTGGATGCCTTATGGGCACTGGTGTAATGTACTCTTTTTTGTAAAAATACAAATAATCTTAATAACTATACTAATTAAGAAAAATAATTGTAATATTCGTTCCGGATTCTTAAAATTGAGTTGAACCATACATAGGCATCGATGAACACTTATATAGCAAGCGATAACATTTCTACGGAACGAGATTTGCGTCCATGACCAATAATGTAGAGGCAGGAACCAATCGCCATTAAGGAAGGTCAAATTATAAAAAATAATATACTACGTATATCAAAGTAGTGAAGATATAATTAGCACCTGTAAATAAAGCCATATACGTATGAAGCCTATCTTTTATCTTTCATAGCTTTAGCAGGGTAGGTAGACTTATTTTAATGTTAGCGAGTGCGAGTGGCCAGAACAACACCGCGCATTGCCATGTCGAAAACACAAAAACCGGACAAGTTAGAGTCGGGTACCCCCACTGAGGGTTCTGTAGGTGTGAGGTTTGGAGCTTTTTTGAAAATCGAGTTTAGCTTAGCCAGCGTTCTTTCATCTGATACCTCACTTGAACTAGCAGCTTTAATACTAAATTTTGTTCTAATGAAGGCTATTATTTTTTAGGATTTAACCACAAATATATAGTTTTCAGATTTTTATCTGAACTAGTTCTTACTACCTGCAGATGCTAGCTGCGAAATCTCATAATTCTAGGTCTACCGGAAATACCTTATTAATTTTGATTCTTTTATAGTGAAATATGCGTTTTTTTGCGATATAATCAGCTTGACGCTGTATCGCGCACGCTGCAGGGTATCCTGAGGGAACCTAGTGTTAAGACATTCCGTTCCCCACTTTCTGCCGAATTCTAGAGGTATTGCGTGTTGAGTGGCAGAACTCAATGCCGCGCTTGTCCTCCAGACACTCCAGAGCGAAGAAATGGAAATATACATTTAAGTAAACATTTTCATTTCCTTGAGTGGGAATCGAACTCACTAACAGTGAGTTCGATGCCGCAACTGTGCCACGACTGGCCTCAATCGAAATAATCGAAATTCCAAAAAGCTATTTATTATAACATGGCTACTTCCATTATTCGTAGGTAAATAAGGGTTTATCATAATAGAGATCCTATTAGAATAAAAATGTTTATGTATCCACAAACAGATATTCCTGTTTTAATTTGGATCGGACGGATGAGTTTTTTAAGTTTTAATGAAATTTTCTGAATACATGAGTTGCGTCCCTTTGTTTCTCTTTACCCAAGTTAATTCTTTAGCAATAATGGGATTGCTCAGGTGCTATGTGCTGTAACTCATGAGTTGGGATTGTGTCCGTCTCTAACCGTAACTGCTCTGGGTTCGTTCTTTCGCTTTATTTTTATTTCCATTTATGGTCTGGTGAAATTCGATTTGGCGTCCGGCCACCAGTCAATATTAAATTTCTCAAATTTGGTCGGGAAGCGGAGTGGTTTAACACTGGCTAAGCATACAAGGTCTAGTATGAAGAGAGAAGCTAAAAAAACAACGTATAGTACATAGATACCATGGTCGCGTACCTGTGACCTGTTTGATTGACCACAGTTTTTATGGATTTAAATTCCACTTGGATGGAAACTTGAAATACTTAATTTTAGAAGTAAACAGTCTTTCTAATGAATATCATTCATTGCGTTTATATGTTTATATGTATGTATGTATATAGGCAAAACATTTTCAATTTTATTGAATAACATAGCTTGTGTCCTTATTAAGTGACATGGCTTATACGACTCCAACATATACTAACCATACTATTCTTTAGGGGATATAGAGTCACAGTAGATATAAAATGTTCAAAACATGAGATGTTCAAATATAAATTGTAAATGTGTAATATTAAAAATGAAAAAATAAATCAATTTTATCATTACTTTTTGCTTTACGCTAGTGTGATACTCTTCATACTCTATCGAGAAAAACGTAATAAAATATACACCTTATTAAAGACTCTATGAAGAAACTTCACTTCGACAGAAAATTGAAATCAATTTCGCGATATGGTCCAATGGCTGAAGGAGTTAAATCTGATTTTCCAGTACACTTTTTATGTGAGCAAAGTGTGGTAAGCCATGGCAAATCGTAGTTAATTAGTTACATTGCAAGCCTTCCGCGCGCGCTTGATCTGGTGAAAGGTCAAGGTTAGACTCAAAAGTTTATTATTCTTTTTATACATTATTTCATAACATTATAATAAGAATCAACGGATATTAGAATCAATAAACACTTATTGATTCTATTTTTCTTTAGTGATTCTTAATGATTGATTATATCGATCAACAATGTGTGTACAAAAAAAAAAGACAAAATATCTAAAAGAAACAGAGAAATATCCTAAAAACTTGTGAATTTATTCCTGATAGTCATCATATTGATGGTATAAAAACATTTTATTATTATCAGATCCCCACATGTTTGCAATTATTTAATAAAACTGGAAGGCACGAAGTGTGTCAAAATAGCGTTACAAGATTTTCTTACTCCAATAAGTCACGCTTATAAAAGCGTGTAAAAATGACAGTCTTACTAACGAAAAAGTAGATTTTTCCTTTTTTTATTGGGCCTGATAAAAAAAATATATTTATTTTTGGCTTGATTAGCAAGTGAGGTGCTAGATTACTGTTGTAGATACTAATATAGTTCAAAAAATAGTTTGTATTCTAGTTTTCCTGTCTCAAAATTCTCAAAGTGATGAATATGAAAATTGTAGTATTTTATGTAAAAGGTAAAATAAAAATATATCATATACCTTTTTTATACAATCCAATACAATACTATAGCTATTGTATAATCTTGAAATATACAAAGGGTCAGTCGATTTTAATACGCAGGCGTAGTTGTATTTTTATAGGCTGCCCGAACGGCTAACACAAATAAAGAGAACCTTTTTTGATGGGATTGATATTTCAATTGAAGTCAATCTGTTTGCCAATAAAGCCTTATTTAACTGAAACTTATATTGTTTTTGCTTACTTTTGATAGGTATATATTTTACATACAACAAAATATGTATATATCCACTATGTTAATTATAGACACTTAACCTTTTACAGCTTTGAATCCAATTTACTTAATACCAGTTAGAAGCCAATACGATCTTTGTACTCTTTGGTAACCCATTTCTACTCTGGAGTAAAGAACATATTATAAATAAAAATAATATTCCGAGTGAAGAACAGGTATACAACCATAATTGATACTCTCGACTGTGTCACCACCAATCATTTCATTATTAAAATTTAAGAAAATTTCGAAAAACGCAATATCTTTTTCAAAAAACTATTAACAGGAAAAGAAAAAAAAAAATATTCAAAAATAATATAAATGTGAACTTATGTGGTAAAGTTGAGAATACCTAACTTTTAATTGGAACAATGTTTAAAAACTTAAAAGACCAAAGCAGGCTCCCAGTATTAGCTTTGTGGGTAAACAAAATAGAAGTAGTTATGTTGCGGAAATAATTGTAGCGCGATATTGGATGCCAGGTGGTTATTTTTATAACAATAGAGGAAGGTTAAATGTAATTGATATGGATTATATACCTACATATATGTATAGGATATAGCCACTTTAATATTTAATTGGATCGTATTTTAAGGATATTCTGTTAGTCTTTTTAAGCCATATTGATCTTGAGCATACATATTGCTGTATAATATTTCAAAATGATATCTTTTCTTATGGAAAGGACAAGGCAAACGAGCGCACGGGTCACCTGATAGCAAGTGATCATCACCGTCGCCCATGATCTCGTGTAGGACTTGAGGAGCTACATGTGCGTTGCCGGTCTTTAAAGTGGAAATAGACACGCTTTTTGAAGGTACCCATTTCATATCGACCTGGAAACACTGCAGCAAGTAGTCGATTCTACAGTTTCTTGGCGCGTGGAAGGAAGTTTCTACGAAGTCGCAAAGTAGTGGAGTCACACGTATCCAGATGTTGTGGATTATATTTGAGTTTGTGACGAACTTTGCAATAAAAAATTACGGCAGGTAACTTTTAATACATTTAATATTGTGAGTATAAACAAATTGCAATGTCGTAAATGTCGATAAACTAACGCATTAAAATTCACCGTCCAACAAGTGATATGTATTTCTAAAATAGGTGAAAATATAATAAAGATTGTGAAAAATATTTTTTTCTGACTGAGTATCTAAAGATACCCAAATGCTACCTCTACGGAATTTTAATATGTACAAAATAACCAAATATGTTATTGGACCATAACTAAATCTTTCAATTTACTTCGTTATATTCGAGTCCCTCTCCGCTTACGAAGAGCCAGCAAAGATTGCGTTCTTAGAAGCCTCGTAACGACGGTATTATCGTATTATATAAAAATAACCTTTTTGCTAAGGTTAAGATGACTGGAACAATGAGATTATGGGATCCAGAATTAATATTTCTTATTTTTTGTTCGAATATTAGGAAAGTAAGTAAAATGAAGTTCTTTTATAAGACCTAAAATAATTAAACTGAAATTAGTATCATTACAACAATGTTGTCAATTGATTGCCTTAAGTAACTTTTTTTATCGGCCTTACGTTGTATCCCGATCGAAGCAGGGTAGGTAGAGGGAACCTGGGAAAATAGATACGACATTCCGTACCTACTGAAACACTTCCGTTCCCCACTTTCCGTCGAATTCTGGAGGCATTGTGTGTTGAGTGGTGGTAGAACTGAACACCGCGTTTTGCCTCGCCTCGTTATCAGAGCGAGGAAATTAAATAATAATTTCTTTTAGTTGAAATAGCACCCACAACCTGCGTCACGACTGGCCTTACGTAAACAATCCTCATAAATCTAAATACTTTTGTATGTTGTTTAATTAGTAATATGCACCACACTATGTTTTTCATAAAACAGATTCATATAAACGTAACAGCGATAGAATAATAATATTAAAGAACTACGGTAAAGAGGGAACAATTAACACAACGCAATAAAAGGCATGTAGCTTTCATTCCATAAGTCTTTATTAAAATTGTTACTTACATTAAACGAATACGAATTAATTCACAATTTGCTATTCGTTCTTTATTCCAGTTTCTATTTGAATATAATGGAGATATTATAGCTTTTATTAAATTATTTAATTATGTATGTACTAGGGCCGTCGTGACACAGGGACACAAGCGTGTGACTGTAACGTGATGGTTGTGGGTTCGATTCCCACTCAGGGGAATGAATAATAATAATATCTATTCATATTTTTCACAACGTGAAGCAAAGAAAACGTATGATACACTCGTATATACGTGATTTTGTTAATCATATAACCGTTTCACTATCACAGTTTTATAATTATAATTATTGATTGTATTTACAATTACAAAACTCAACTCTACAAGGCTTCAAACGCATAGAACGCTACTTTAAAACTTAAATTTATATATTTTAAATCACAGCACAACAATTATATTATATTAAATCATTTAATTTCAATATTGCAATAGATATAGCTGTGTACTTTTGCAACAAATCAGCAGTATTTATAAGCAATTAATCAGTTTTACGTAATCTGTAGCAATCAATCTTAGTACACAATAATTGCAAGAAATAGATTATTAGCTCAAGCGACCTACCAAGTTTGCATACAAATGTGAGAAATAACACAAGGGAAGTGTGAGCAAGCTGCTCCACATACATTTATGCATATATATACACATACTAACGTCTATATCAAAACATATAATGAAAATGTAACTGATCGCTGTCTGTATATAGAAGATATATGAGAAAAAATATTATTGGCTGCATTAATCAATATAAAATATTTTTTTTATTTATGTCTGTTTGTCTGTCGTTTGTGGCTTGTTGTTTAGGTTTTCCCAATTTAAATACAGTTTTCACCATTGTATTTTGGTAAACTTTCCGTAATATTTATTTATATCGATTTTATTAACAAAAATAGTTATTTTTGTTAATAATTCATCTAAATTTATAAATGTGAATATATTAATTATGAAAATAATTGTATATATTCGCTTTTATTTCTAGACATAGAATGTTAATAAATTAAAATAAAAATTAATCAGCTTCACGCTGTATCCCGCACACCGCAGGGTAGGCTCAGGGAACTTAGTGTTAAGATACTCCGTTCCGCACCGTAGCCGAACTCAACGCTGTGCTTTGTCAAGACACCAGAGCGAAGACACGGAAATATAATTTTAAATAAATATTTCATTCCTTTGAGTTGGGATCGAACCCATAACCAGTCGCTTTTACAATTACACGTTTATGAGTTTTCTAAAAAAAGTTTGTTTTTTCCTAAGTGTGGAATAACATTTAAAATTATTATGTACCTATTATTAACAATAAATAGTATTACCTACTAACGCAACATCTACATTTATAATATAGCAGAAACTACATTGCTCACAATATCAAACATTATCTTTACAGCCCTTTTCCAGCCTCTTTGTTTATATCTTATTCATACTATCATTTTCACGTCTAACCAAACCACCATATCATCAGATCTCGAGATTAATCTTGGGAATTGTGACTCTTGTATTTTTTTAACAATTATCATCCTTCTAAACAAAGAAACAGAAAAACAATAGGATAATAAAGACATAAAAGAATCAAGCACACGCACGGCATTGAAATATCCATTTAAAACCTTGCATTGAAATAAAAAAAATCTGAATGATTAGATTATTACGTATGTATATCTACAGTTTTGTAATACAGGTTCCGTTTTCCGAAAAGAAGAAAAGGATTATTATAGGATCACTGTGTTGTCCATCTGCCTATCTGTCCGTTGGTCAAGATTACTTTTCGAAAGAGCGCTTGCAAGTAACAAACTAAGATTAATATCAATTGTCCACAATCCCTTGGAGCACTAGATAAATTAAACTTCTAAATTAACAACAATGAAAAAGAAAAGAAAGGGTATGAAATTCGCCGCGTAATAAAAATCTATAGGATCCTCCTTGTTGATCTAGAATTACGAAATTGAGTAAGAAAAGAGAACTTTCGATATAAATAAAGAATCGGAAAATTGTTTATTATTGTTACGTCGCAAAAGATGTAATTATAAATTTTTAATAGAATTATATTTATAGTTAAACTTATACAAAGTTAATGCTTAGGCACGCAAATTTAAATTTATTAACCTTTTACAGTTGTACGCCAACTGCGAAAATACCACAGATATCCAATGATACAAAAAAGGAATTTAATTAGACAAATTATTTGAAATGTTGCCACAATATTTTTTCAAAAACACTCGAAGGTAAAAATTGTCGTTTCCTTAACTTCTTGACATGAACGAGGTTTCATGTCAAGGAATAAATTATGGCAACTCGATGAACGGCAGACGGTAAGTACAGGTATTGAATTTACAATAGGGATGAAAGCTTGGATATTCCACCGAGTGAATTGGAGCTAGATAGGTAAATCTATTATACTCTGCTATTACAATATCTTAGTAGTTTAGACATTGAAAAATGCAGGTGAAGTTAATTTAAGAGGAAATTTCAATTTGTGAAAACATTTTATAAAACATTAACTTGTTGTTGTGCTGTAGGATGCGTTGTAGCTATGGGTTAGGCCTCCAAGCTTAAAATTGATTATTTTTTATTATTTTATTTCTCGGCTCTGGTAAACAAAGCGCGGCGTTGAGTTCCGTCCACTCGATACTTATGAGTCGAAAACTGAGCGAAAAGTTAAGAAAAGAGTATCTCAACAACAGGTCCCTTTATCCATCCTGCTATGCAGGATGATGATGCTCACACGACTAAGATAATATAACTAAAAAAATAAATACTTCTTGAGGCTGTCGTAGCGCAGTGGCACAAGCGTGTGCCTGAGATGTGAAACGGAGATGTGTGATGTGATGTGGAACGGAGTGCCACCTGCGAACCTGCTGTGTGCGGGATACAGCGTAAAGCTGATTTGATATAATTAGATTTTTCAATAAATACTTTATATCACAATTAAGTTTTAATTGGATTTAACAAAATATTATTAATCTTCATTTATTCATCAGCATTTATAATTAAAATTTAAGATCTATAATATAAAAACTTTAAAATATAATCTTTTTTTTCTATTAACTAATAGAAAAATATTAAATATAACAGCAGTACTAAGTGAATTATATCGTAAATTCTTTTAAACTGCGATTTCAAAGTTAATTACTATTTTCTCGAATAACCCGGCGTACTACTTCACTTGCTTAACCTGAATTTATTCAAAAGTATTTCACACTTTTCAAATTACCAGAGCAGGTACGTCTGTATAAATCTCCTTTAAGTGTGAACTAAGAACTTTTACTGCGACGTTTTTTATTTTATTTTAGCGCTCTCATACATTATGCTTCTTTGATAGCCGTAACCTAGATTCGTTAATGAAATACGAGCTAACGTCAAACTTTAAAATATATTAGAAATAAAAAGTGTATAATAAAAATCATGAAAGATAAGCTAGTTAACGTCACGCGGCGTGCAATTGGAACGTCCCGTTGACTGATTGTAAGACAGGGTTGTGGGTTCAAATTATATAAAATGTAGCAAATTGTAACAAACATTGTAGATGTTAAAAAAAAAAAAATCAAATTAAATCAGCTTCACGCTGTATCCCGTACACAGCAGGGTAGGCGGAGAGAGGGGAGGTATTGCGTGTTAAGTGGCAGAACTCAACGCCGCGCTTAGCCTCGACACCAGAGCGAAGAAATGGAAATATAAATTTAAGTAAATATTTCATCTCCTCGAGTGGGGATCAAACCCACAACCAGTCGGTTGTACAGCCACACTTCGTGCCGCTGCGCCACGACCGGCTTCAAAGATATTATTTTTGTTATATCTACTATTTATGTTTTCTCTGCATACTTTGTGTGTCCATCGCATAGGAAACATAAATAACATGTTAAGTTACTATTTAAGATGTTGTCGATATTGAGTAGCGCAACTCAGCGCTGTACTTAATCTAAAACATAAATCTAGGAAATGATAATAGTAGGAATCACCCTTGTAACCATCGCATTTCCAGTTACAGGCAATGCCGCTGGGTCACTTAGGACAGCATCGTTTCCCCTCTATTACAAAAATATGAGAGAGAATATTTTTTATATCTAATATTACCAAAAAAAATAGTAACAAATAGTGACACTATTTGTATATATATTTTTTAATTTTGTGCCTTAGAGACACTAGTCTAAGAAAACTAAAGTCATATTATGATAACAAAAACTACCAACAACCAACTTTGTATATTAGCTAACGTCAGCTATTACAAACCGGAAGGTAATCTATATGCACTGACGCACTTAATTGCATACTCAATGCCATATAAGGATCAAGATTTAACGTTCTTCATTAAAAATTTAATCACGCAATATCATCATCAATATTTTTCGAATGATACTTTGTTTTCATAACCAAAAAAATCTATTGAAATAGGTATAGGTATAAATAAATAATAACAATATTTAATTTGTGGAATTGGATATAAAAGATATCTACGTCAAGTTTTCGAGACATTGCAAATTGAGTGGTGGATCTCAACGCTGCACTTTTCCCTGTTACCAGAGTGAGAAAAAATAATTAATTTTCTCCAGTGGGAATCAGCTCCAACCCCACGTTTACAGTCAAATGCACTGCCGCTACTTCAACATATATACTAATATGTTTTTAAAAATATATTTTTCAAATATAACTATAAAATAGCTAAAATTGCGACAGCATAAACTCATACGTCTATTTTAAAGTAATCAGCCGTTGTATAAGGGTAATAGTGGCCCCGGCGAGCGTTATTCACAATCTAGCTGTTGTGCTGCGTCCCTGACCGCTTTGCGTTGCAGCAAGCCAATTACTGTGTCAATTTATTTATGTTGTTGTATACAGGATAACAATAATAAAACGAAATGTCCAATTTCGTTAAAATTGCTAGTGGTAAGCAGATTCTATTATGTAGAAACAAAGCGTCGATGACATTTCTATCAAGAATTAAAATAATTAAGGAATATAAAGTTGATTTAGCAAGGCGTACGGCTTTAGGTTCCGTCATTCAACACGAAATGCCTTCAGCATTCAACGGAATGGTGAACGGAGTACCTTAAGATTAGGTTCCCTCTGCCTACCCTG
Organism: Heliconius sara; assembly: GCA_917862395.2. Classification (NCBI taxonomy): domain Eukaryota; kingdom Metazoa; phylum Arthropoda; class Insecta; order Lepidoptera; family Nymphalidae; genus Heliconius; species Heliconius sara. The sequence continues at coordinate 10,461,850 of OU860789.1, read as the reverse complement.
TTACGTGTGGGATACAGCGCGAAACTGAATAAAATGAAAAGAGGCCAGTCGTGGCGCAGTGGTACAAAGTGTGACTGTAAAACCGACTGGTTGTGGGTTCGATCCCCACTCGAGGAGATGAAATATTTACTTAAATTTATATTTCCATTTCTTCGCTCTGGTGTCGAGGCTAAGCGCGGCGTTGAGCTCTGCCACTCAACACGCAATGCCTCCAAAATTCGGCAGAAAGTGGGGAACGGAGTGTCTTAACACTAGGTTCCCTCTGTTTACCCTGCTGTGTGCGGGATAAACCGTGAAGCTAATTTAATTTTTATTTTTAATCAACTATTTACTAGTATTAAACGGGTGTCAAAGATAAAATAAGTTTTAGTGGGTGAACATTTTCCCTGACCTTATAAGTGCTTATCTCGCCTTGCCTAAGATGAAAGCGTGGTATCGGAACCACCATCTACCACGCATCGACCTGAATTCACGGAAACTGAACACTGCTGGATAATAACTACTCTTTCACTTTAAATTACCGGAGTCATGTATAAAATATAGAAATATAAAGCAGTTTAGGCAGATGTAACTTAGTGTTAAAACAAACAAAAATGCTTGTAAAAGTCTATATAGTCTTTGAATTTGATCACTCCGCTTCTCACACTTACCCAATTTTTAAGGTAGATATTATCGAGTTGCGCAATTCAACGCCGTGTTTTGTTTTAAAAGTATATAGTGGTATTTCTAAGATTTTTTAAAACTTGCTTAAACACTAGTTTACGAAGATTCTTACGATTTCTCAATTAACAAAGTATGTTTTATATTAAGTAAATATAATTCATATGTTTTCTGTGTTAGATATCTAACAACTTGGATTAACGCCATAATCTTTATGAACATATACAAATCTACAGTACGTTTACGTGTAAGGTTATGTAACATAAAAAAAAATTGAACCGCTTGTTATATTTTACAGAGAGAAAAATTATTAGGTTTTAAGTAAAATTGAAACTTGTATTTCGGAGTAACACGGAATGTACGACTAAGAAATATGTTTAATTTAGTACATTTTGTTTAAATAGGTTTTGTTTTTAAAACCTATTTAACCAACGTGCGGGACAGCGTCTGAGAGTTGCCATGGTAGTATATTCGACCTTGAGCCAGGGAAATTATTATTTTATTTTCCAACTCTGGCAGAGGAAGTACGGCTCTGAGTTTTGCCAGTCAACACGCGTGGGGAACAGAATGTCTTGTGGGGAAGTGAACCTAATGTAGATACCCTGGTCCCCCCTTAAGGAAAAAGGCGAAAATTTGCAGCATAGATAGAACTTTTAGTATAAAAAACGAAGTTAGTTACGACCAATTTACAGATTTAAGATCGGTTTTTAATAACTATTTACTATAACTATAACTAACTTCACGGTTTATCGCTAGCGGGGTAGTCAGAGAGAACGGAGCGCCACACGCTACGGTAAACTTAAAAACTTAATTTAATAAAAAAAACCGGTTAAGTGCGAATCGGACTCGGGCACCGAGTCACGGGAAGTACTAGGGTACTGGGTTTTGATACGATTGCAAGTTCGGAAATTTGCGGCATAAACGGCCGGCCATATCTTTTGATGACGTTGCGTAGTGTTTATTTTATTTTTTCACATCTCTAAGGGACAATAGACTTGAGTATTTTTTATAAATGTCAATACCTCCACTGGTTCCTAAGAAAAAGGGGGCTTGACTGAGAGAACAGTGCTCCTATCCTATAAAGTCCGTTCCGTATCCGTTTTTTCTTTTTGAGAAACCCTAAAAACTAGAAATACAATTAAAATTTTTCGTCATTACAACAATGGAAGAAAGAATGGCCTTTTAAACGATACACAATAGTGGCTGGTGCTCATTAGGAGATGACAGCTGACACAGACGAGCCAAGCATGAAAGAGCACTAGATAGTCTTCAAGCCTACTTCATTTTAATAAGGCTTTTTGTTACATGGGAAAATACAAAACTATCTTTTGTTTACTTTGACGTTTTAAACGTTTAGACAAAGTTCTGCACTTTGTAAGAAATATCCACTAGTTATTGTCTTTTGTGGCTGGTTTATCAATTTTTATTTTTCATGAAAGAATTCATTTCGAGGTACCCATAACGAAATGCCGTACATATGCACGTTTATTTAAGTTACGTTCATAGTAGGAAAAAACTATATATTTTTTTAAATATACAAAGCTGGCGAGCGTAACAGCTAATTTGTCGTTGAATTCTTCTCGCTCTTGTTTAGCTCCTACCACACTTAAACAATATGGTGGATGCATTATGATTAAAAATATTGAAGTTTTATCTTAATCTGTTAGTCATATAGATATAATAATATATTTTTACACGAAAACTAATTACAATGTTTAGATTAACTTTGCCAAGTTATACAAGTTACTTTCAAGAGAGCCTTTAACTAACATTAAAAGGTAATTTGAATTAATATAGAGAAACCTTGGTCACATTAAACCGCTATCTCGCTAACGTGTTTAATGATTACTTAATCACTTTGCATTTACATTTTACTATTAACTTTTTCACACGATAAATACGAGCCCCTCGGATAATTTACATTTACCACGTAACTAGAATGTCGCTTATCGTTTTGTTACGTTTATGTTTAGTTTTTAGATGAGATCCGTATTATTATTTTTAATTTGTGTCCATTTTCCGTTATTGAATGTTATTGGCCATTGTATTTGAAAGATCCTTTCGTAATATACTTTGCATATCTATAAAATATAAAATATTTAAATATTATCGTATAAAATATCTAGATAAAATATCTAAAAGTTTTTGGACTGCGTCATGTTCATTATTATTTTTCGTATTTGTTTATTATTCGATATCTCACAGTTCATGAATAAATCCAAAAACTAGACTTTTTATATTTTATTTATAATCGTATGCCTAAATTCTGTACCAAATCTGGTCTGTTTGAATTATTGTTAAATTAACACTTTAGTAGCTAACTAAAGCTGGATAATAATTGTTTCTGATAATATGTCGATGTTCCTACAACCTTTATTATAAAACCTACACAGTATACACCTACATACCTATAAGTATTATGATAAACAGCGTAATATTAAAAAAGTTACGAGCGTTCGTAAGTTGAAGAGTAAGCTTGTACGAAAATTCTTTATAAACGCCCACATGAAACAAAATCAACAAATATAACAATTTCGGTACATTGAAAGAGATATTTTTTTTTTTTTCATAAAAAAAAGATATTTTTTAATAAGCTTGGCTTGTTTTCTTTTATTTAGTGTAAATAACTCAGACTTTAATACGTGACTTGATTTGTGTTGAGTGGTGGAACACAAACCCAAGGTTATGCCTTGTGGTTATAACGAAGAAATGAAAATATTAATAAATAATAATTCATTCCCTCAAGTGCGGATCGAACCCATTACCGTCGCGTACCCCTTGACATCCTTGTGTCCTTGGGCCATGATGGCCTCAATATGCGTATACCCTAAATATTTTTATATGATTATTCGTAAAAGTTATCAATGTCCACTCAGCTATGGCTCTTGGGGGGAAAAATTGTTCTATTTATCGATTAGCCTAAGAACATAAACATATGTGGTTTCGATGGAAGGATATAAAGTTTACATTTACTATTCAGGATATTTATTTAACACACCGTAAAAGAGAATTACATACCAAGAGGCCAGTCGTAGCGCAAGGACACAAAGTGTGACTGCGCAGTCGATTGGTTGTGGGTTCGATCCCCACTGGAAGAAATGAAACATTTATTTAAATTTATATTTTCATTTGTTTGTCCTGGTGGCGAGGCAAAGCGCGGTGATGAGCTCTCAACACACAATGCCTCCAGAAATTGGGGAACGGAGTACCTTAACACAAAATTCCCTCTGCCTTCTCTGCTGAAGGTGATTTAATTTATTTAATATAAGAAATTTGAATGTAGTAGGATTTGAATTGTAAAAAAAATTTACATCATATATAGAGTAAGACAATATAATACCATATTATTACTAATCGATATATTAATATTGCGTGATCAAATACAAAACGCTACATTCGAAAATATCATATTGAACTTCAACACATTATTATTTTATGTATTTTTAGTCCTTAACATTAAAGGAAGTAAATAACAAAAGAATCGTTTGTAACCATAAACAGAAGAGTTGTACAGCTTTAAGGTACACGAATACCTAATAAATCTCGGGAAGGCGTGGAATCTATCGTAATATCGGCAGGGATCGGGATCAAGGACCGTTAGTGGCCTTACCTGCTTTGTTGGTAGAGAATAGCTTGAGGCAGACAATATTTGAAATGTTTAGAAATCTTTATATTATTTAAGAAGCGTATTTTGTTTAATAGGCTTATTTAAAAATAAATTTTACATGCAGAACTATATAAACAAGTCATAAAAGCCAAATTTACAGTATAATTTGAAAATACTAAAATTGATATTATAGTTGTTCAATATATTTAATTTGTTCTGGCAGCTAAGGCAAAAAAGATAAATATTTCAATAACAGCCCTTTGATATATGTATTATATTTTATTGGTTCTCAATTTCACATTATATGCAAAATATAAATATGTACGTACTTATAGTTCGTTTTCCATTATCTCATCAAATATCAGACATTTCATGATATTGCAATAAATGAAAATAATTCATTCACAAATTAAATCGAACCCACAACCTGTCGCATGTGCTGCCACAGGCTATTCCCCTGCACCACCACACCCTCAATAATAGCACTAATATTAGATGAATATTTTTTATACTTTATTGGATTTCAATTGAAACTTGGGAACCTAGTGTTAAGTTCCATTTTTATTAAGACACTTATGTTCCCCATTTTCCGCTTAATTCTTACGGTATTGCGGGCAAGGCTGTGCTTTCCTCATTATCACAACAAGAAAATAAAATAATTCAAAATTTCATTCCCCTAGTTGGAGTTGGACTCACAATTGTCACTACCTTGTTCCACCAGGTCACAATGGCTTCAATTATTTATATGTAAGCTGTAATGTTCCATAAATTTTATGTATAGTACTAAGAAACAGTAAATAATAACTTTAATTAAAAAATATTTATACAAGTAATGTAAAAGGAAGTTGGAATTATATTTATTTACTATTTATTTTAAAGAAGCATCATTGTGGGTGCGATCCCCACTCGAAGAGATGAAATATTTACTTAAATTTATATTACAATGTCTTCGCTCTGATGTCGAAACAAAACGCGGCGTTGAGTTCTATAAGTGAGAAAGTGGGGAACGGAGTGTCTTAACACTAGGTTCCCTCTCTCTGCCTACCCTGCTGTGTAGGGGATACAGCGTGAAGCTAATTTAATTTATTTTTTTATTTAATCATTGTGATTAGTGATGTTAATCAAATACAAAATTTACTACCAGTGAATTAAAATAAAACAATTTTTTTCGCATTTAAAAACTGAGTGAATTTGATAGTTTAAAATTAAAAGTACTCATAACATAAAAAATATTGTATCTGAAATAATAAAAAAACTTTCACTTTTATTGTAATAAAAAAATATTAAATATTTTTAATACTTTTATCCATTTCTTTTTTTATTTAGAAGATATTTAATAATAAATTTCTTGGTGAAGAATTATGCATGGGGAACTAAGTTGCAAGCTAAAATGAAACTCAATTAATGAATTATTTTAAAATGTCCTCAAAGTTCTTGAAGTAACTAAGACAATAAGATTTTTTTTTGTTTAGTTTGTAATAGCAGGCTAACTGTTGTTTTGATTAATTCAGATATATTTACTACTGTAAGAAATAAATTTCAAAAATGTACATAGAAAATATATTTAGAATTTTGTGATAGTTCTTTAAATATTTGAGTGGTAATCATTGATAATTAAGAAACCAGTTTTTACCTCTAATTGTGATGAACATTTGATCTTGATCATTTGATAATAACTGGCTCAAATAATTGTATGGTTAACAAGAAGTGTGGGTTCAAGTCTTATAGAATAGAATATTTTTTTCTATTTTTCTCAATATTTTCCTTTCCTTGGTTTCAAAAATTATAAAAGACTGTGGTAGATGTTCAGCAGTTTGTATCTCTATTGATCACAGTAAAAATATAAGTAAGAAATTAGAATTTTTGATTCTTATAAAAATTTTATATATCAAATACAGTGCGAGTATAAGAACATTTATTATTTTTATCCTACGTATTCTAATAATAATGGTAATTTTAAAAGATAACTGAAATTTTATACATATATAATTATGAAAAAAATACATTCAATCGATCTGTATTGTAATAAAATATTGCCTATGTATTCTATATCAGTGATGAATTGAATGGTATCGGTAAGATTAAGCATAATTATCGTCACTATACGAAAAATACGACTAAAAAAATAAGCAAAATGAAACAAATTGTTCTTTTTTGAAGAATAAATTACACATACCGTGATAATATAGGTGTCGAATCAAACTTTCGAGCACTACACTTTCATTCAACTTGCCTTTTTTACAACAACACAGTTTATATCTTTTTTATCTAAATGTTCACTTAATTTCAAAGTTATAACACTAAAATCATTTGAAAGACGGTTTCGTAAACTCCATTGTTTGCCTTATTTTTGACGTTGACATTTATAATGACAATAATTTGTTGACAGCTTGGACGCAAAAAAGGATTTTAATATTTTTATAATAAAAATAGTGAATATGCATAACAATCATGTTTCATAATTCAAAGATTTAAATTGAAATAGATTTATTAAGTTTTGTCAGTTTCACGAGTGGCATTGCTTGGAATGTTTATTAATTTCCCTTAGATGGCACTAGTAAGCCTTAATAGTGCCATCTTGTGTTATAAATGAATACTCTCCAGTATAATAATAACGCTTTTATTTTAAAAGCTTTCGTTATATTATTATAATTAAGTGCCGTAGCAATGTGTATGTCACCTCATACAAAAGTGTGTATTGACAAACATAATATGGTATTGTTTGTTATATTTATTGTATTGATTCAATGTCGTTTAACTTTTCGTATTAATAGTAATACCTTTTGACAACTTGCAAAATTTTGTCTGGATTAAGCATTTGAACTTTGAAGCACTGAAAGTGCAGTCAGCAATTTCAATGTATACCATTCCATTTATACATCAGAATAAGAAATTATTTAAGAAATAAGTGATTGTCATGTTTTAAGACGTTCTTTTTAAATTTTTAACATTGATGAGTAATTTCTTAAGCTATAATGTGGTACCTATATTTTTTGAGCCCAGTCGTGGTGCGGGATAACAAAGTGTGATTATTAACGCGACAGGTAGTGGATTCGTTTCCCACTCGCCGAATTGGAATATTTAATATTTGCACTTTCTACGCTCTGATGTCGAGACAAAGCACGGTGTTGAGTTCCGCCAATCAACATGCAACGTTTCAAATTCAAACGGAATGTTGTGAACGGAGTGTCTAACACTAGTGAGGACTTGTTATATTTACGGATATTAATAAGTATGCGTGGCTATGCTCTTGCTATCTGCAACTCTTTGCTAAGATTTAACGACTAATGGGCCCACTGTCCACGATAATAGCAGCACTGTATTTAACTAACTAAATTATAAAAGGCGTTATTTGATTAAGTTAAGTTTCTTCAGAAGTGAGCTACACTGACCCCTCTCAACCCGGTGATGTTGTAAATACTATTCCAGGTCGATCGATATTTCTTTACAAGTAAATATAAAGAAAATAATTTATAGAAATAGTCGTTTCTTGACATAATTGAATACAGAAATACAGATTAAATACAGAAATTAATAAATAACTCTCTCTGTCTAACATACTATAAACAAAAAAACTTGAATACGAAAAGAAAAATACATATATTTAATTTTCACGACCATCCATTTGTGGTAACAAAATTTGGACAGGCGCTACAGAATATCAATATCCAAAAACAGTATCCAGGCAACGATCAAAGTATACGTGTTGGATGTATGCCTTACTCGTGTATCCTCATTTACTTATATGTATATTGTATTTGTGGTGTAAATATACAGGCATAACCGTAAGTACCGAGCTTTATTAGTCTAATAGACAAACTGGTAGCTTATGTGTTGAAAGTCTTTTGAGTCACGCTAGCGGTACTTTCGAAGGTTAAGTGGAAACAAATGAACAATGGATTTTCTTGAAGTCTATTAATCTTTTTATTTTGTGACATTAATTATTCTAAGGCTGGAAATGATTTAGATTTTAGAGAGAATGTAGTAAACACCCAGGTACTTACTACTTACATAAATGTATAAGGAAATGATTATTAAGCAACTACTTATCAATTCATGTAACATATGAATAACGATTGCAAATAAATTTTCTCAATTAATTTTAAATTAAAATTTATTTATATATCTCTGTAGCATTATTGAAATTTCTATAGTATTTCATTTACCTGACATGAAAAATGTTTTAAATTCGTCTTAAATAATGTGCCCTTTAAGGCTTTAGCTAGTATAAATAGTTCATTCAGAATTATGTTTATGTAGTCATTTACATACACAATAATGTTTTGTAGGCGTAGTACAGTATTTGGGTGTGAGCAGACAGAAACAATTGAAAAGTTTAATTTTTACTTCAGAGATATGCAGATCAACAATGAAAAGGAACAAAAAAATGTTCAAATATAAACATTTGAACTCCTGATTGGGATTCGAACCCATAGTTGTTGCATATACTTGTATATGTTTTAGCAAATATAAGTAAAATATTTGTTATATCACATCACACAGTAATATCGCGTGACATCTGCTTTATCGATGCAGGAGCTTTACATAGCGTGCGTGCATATGTTCAACGTTTGACAGGAGACACATGTCAATGATTTTGTTATCAGCTATTTGATAACCAAAGTAACTGAAACTTGTTCAGATTTAGTAAACGATCTGAAAGTACGAGTTTTTATTTATTTTTAGAATTCCGTGCTTCTTAAGGAAAAAAGGAACCTTTATGTGAACACTTTGTAATCCGCCTGTATGTCTATTTGTCTGTCTGTCAAGAGCCTTTATGTCAGGAACGCTTGGAGATATCGAGTTGAAATTCAACTCGTGTACTTTTCCGGGTTTTTTAAATAAGAGTATATATAAGATTCTAGCATCATATTATTTTGTATAATACGCAATATTCACGTAACAACGATAGATTTATTAGACGCACTTGGACGCTGTCACTGAGTAAAACGCGCCTGTAACAGTAAACTATTGACCGTTTTGTAAGATATATAAATTCGTATCATATATATCAGTAACCTTTTAGAAAATTTGAAATACAAGAATAAAACTGTATCTAATTATTAATTAAACATGAAACATATTTTTCTTAAAAATATGTACGTAAGCTAATATTTAGGTAGTATTTCTTGTAAAAAATTGTGTCACTATTAATTTTATTTAATATTAATATATGGAGTATAAACATATTAGTTAAAAGCTGTTGTAAGATATCAATCTCGAGTTATTAATAAACTAATTTTTTTAGTATTCCCAGCATCGCGTGGATTACCTAAATAAATGGAAATAGAAAATATACAAATCTGATAAAGATAATAATCCTAATACGTATCGTGCCCTGTATTTATTGGCGAATGTATACATATAAAAATAAAATTTAAGTACCTGTCTGTGATTTTCGTGTTTACATTTCCGTTAGAGATTCTAGGCACAAAATCTTGCGGATATTATATTTTCTATTTTGGTTCACATATAATCACGCAATTTTTTTACATATAAGCATTCTATAACAATATTACTATAGAAATTCATCAAAAATACCTATAAATGAAATTATAGTCACATTTTTTAGTCATTTTGATGCATGAGGTTAAATGGGGTAAATAAATAATATAATTTATACAGCAGAAATTTTCTACTACAGGCTTTTTACTATCTGTTTTAAAAAAAGTGCGAGTCGATCTTAGGCATGAATGATTCCGTATCATTATCTATAAAAACGAGCAAAAGAAAATAACGTTTGTATGCGAGCCCCTTAAATCAGCTTCACGCTGAATCCAGCACACAGCAGAGTATGCCTACTCTGCTGTGTGCTGAGGGAACCTAGTAATAAGACACTCCGTTCCCCACTTTCTGCCGAATTCTGGAGGTATTGCGTGTTGAGTGGCAGAACTCAACGCCGCGCTTAGCCTCAAAACCAGAGCGAAGAAATGGAAATACAAATTAAGTAAATATTTCATCTCCTCGAGTGGGGATCGAACCTACAACCAGTCGGTTTTACAGTCACACTTCGTGCCGCTGCGCCACGACTAGCCTCAGCCCCTTAAATATTTATAATTTATTATTTAGTACTTGTTGTTACAGTAGAGACTAAAATATATCATAAGATATAATTTCAACTATCTGACTATCACGGTTCATGAGATACAGCCTGGTAACAGAAGGACAGACAGACGGACGACAGCGGCTACGTTTTACTACAGATATATAATAGTTATACCATATTTTCATAACATTGTAAATAGTAATTAAAGTAAAGTCTTTCTGGAAGTTATTGTAAATCAATAGGAAAGCAGGATTGAGGTCGTGGGCTTGCACTGAGAGATTTCCAACATTCCACACTCGGTTTCAGGTGGAAAATGAAGTATGGACAGTATCGACGATAGGTTCTATCTACCTACCATTTTGCGGTATGAAGTGTGAACTGAGGAAGGGAAGATAATTATATTCTGAAAGTAAATTATATTCTTTGAAAGCGTGTTAAATAAATGAAAACTTGAATAGAATTTAAGACACAAGTTAGAACAACTATCTGCTAATATCCGGCTGAATATTAGATGTACACGATAGGTTGTAAAATAGGGTTGTCACAATTATAATTAGCTCTTTGTTGAATATTAAATTCAAATAAGAAATATTTAATATTTTAATTTCTTTGCTCTGGTAATAAGGCAAAAGGCGGTGCGGCGAGTTCCATTACTTAAACACGTAATGCCTCGAGCATTTGGCGGAACATAGAGAATCGAAGTTAATGAGAGTTCTTATCACAACGTTGCCAGAATGTCTCTGCCTACCCTGCTATGTGCAGGATTCAATGTGCGTGTGCTAAACGAAACACGAATATTTTAATTTAAGAAAAATATTTTAATTTTTCTTTAAAAATATATTTTTTAAACCCATATTTTAATAAAATTTACTCATTTTGTTTGTGCAGTGGGTTTCTTAACAAAATAATAATTGGAGGTATACATTTTTATAAAGCTAATAATAGTAAAGGATAAAGGAAAAATACATAATATACTTCTTTCTCAACTTTCTGGATTAAAGACGATAGTATTTACACACATCTTAATTTAACTTATATGAAAAAAAAACCTTCTAGATCAAGCATATGTAACAGAGATCCACTGTAAGTTGTATTATACAATATAAACAAAATACATTTCGTTATTAAATATGACATTAATCATTAATTTACAATTTGCTAAATCACAAGTTAAAATTAAATCATCATTAATAATATATTAAAGCAATTACAACAACCCTGTATTAGATGCACCTGTTCTAGTTCATAGTTCGTACCTCGCGCTACCTTTCGCTAAGTTACAATCTAATTGCCGTTGTAACTTTCAACTAATTGTAAGATTAGATTACGATTTAATGATTCAGCTGCTATGTAATATGACTAATCGGATATCGTTCTTATACAAATTCATAATTTAACTTAACTTAATTTAGCTTTACGCTGTATCCCGAACGGGGTAGTCAGAGACAACGGAGCGCCAAACTCTACGGTCTCTACCCACCTCTTTCGCATCGTCCCTCTTTTACATACCCTCCGGGGTGTCATCATGCTTTTTACGTGACTTTCCTCCAGTGTCTTCGATACTGTGTTTTCAAATGTCAACCGAGGTCTCCCCCTACCTCTCTTACAGCTCTTTTTTCCTTTTTCTGTTCATTTTTTCGTCCCATCACTCATTCGTTCGACTTGCCCAAACCAGCTGATACATAAAAACATTACGCTACATAAAAAAAAATTAATTATCGCTTCCCAAAATTTTGTTGATGAGGAAGGAAGAGGAAGAAGGATTAATGTTTCATCATTAATGTTTTGATTTCTATTTTGACTCTACCTACTGCCAAAAATTAAAGATGTAAAGTTCTACCTACTGCCAAAAATATAGAGATGTAAAATTCCTTTGGAGCAAGATATTATAAACACTTGTATATGAATTTAAACAAAAAAATAATGAAATACTAAGTTTACTTGTAAAGTAGTTATAAATGTAGTATTAACAAAGAATTTTACTAATCAAAATTAATAAAGAATGTTGCAAAGATTTGAATTTAGTAGTATCATCACGCTGTATCCCGCACGCAACAAGATATTTAGAGAGAAATTTAGGAACCGTGTAAAGACAATTCGTTCCTATTAAGACACTTCTGTTCTTAACTTTCCACCGAATCCTGAAAACATTGCGTGCTGAGTGTCGTGTGTTGCGTGTAGTGTGTTGAGTTAATGAAAATATTAAGTATTTCCTTCTCCTGACTGGAAATCAAACCCATAATTTGTTTCGCTTACAGTCGCACGCTTGTTTCCCTGTGCCACGACTGGTCTCAAAATATATTATTATACATATTTTTGAAATATATTTAAGATGGCGGATAAGAAAAATCAGCAGATCAGCATGGCGGCCAGTGCCATTGCAATGCGAGGCGTGCGTTTATTTCTGAGTGCAGGAAAAGCCGCGGCACAGCGTCGGGCTTCTCCACCAAGACCTCGTCAAGTTAAAACAGTTGTACCTATTAACAAATTGCAACAAAGTGTTACAGAAGTGTTGCTTAAAGCCACAAAATTTAACAAGTAAGTTATTTATATTTTTGCATTTTTTCATATATGTATATAACAATAAAGCTTTCAGCAATCTCCATCCAAATATGACGCAAGGATTTTTAAATGCTGAATGAAATAAAGATTAAGTTCTAATTCTGAAGGATTATTAAATCTACAATAGAAACTTTTCAAACAAATAAAAAAATAAATATTCTAGTAATGATAATTAACTTTGTTTTATTTTTTTTAATTTACGTGTTTGTACCTTTCAAGGAAAAAAGGAAAGCTTATGAGATACTAAGTTGTCCCTCTGTCTGTCTGCCTCAAAATAAATAGGGTACTTCCGGTTGACCTAAAATTATGAAACTTGGCAGTTAGCATCTACAGGTATTACTAATTTAGGGAAAAATCAGAAAACTATACATTTGTAGTTAAATCCTAAAAAATAATGGCGAAATTTGATATTAAAGGCGCTAGTTCAAGTGAACGGAACCCTTGATAGGCGACCCAACTCGCGCTTGTCCGATTTTTACATAAATTACTATCAATATTTTAACAAAACTAAAGGCAAACAAAACTCCATGTATTTGTATGTTTAAAGTTTCTTAAAGCACTATCACACGATTTATGTGCGAGGAACACAAACACGCGAGAAATAAATTATAATGCAGTAACTTACAGTGAACTCTAGGTAGTAATTGTTTACTGTTTTAGACGATTTTAAATCGTACGTGAGGTAGTTACTAATGCACTTAACATACTTTGGTTTATATCACTATCAGAAGTCATATAAGGTTGTATAATTTTTTATAAATAAGATAAATCTATATCTACCTAGGATACCTACAAAAAAGTCAATTATTATTTAATTTAAATCACTTATCACAGTTTCATCGTTCATTCTAAGTTTTATATTCATATGGATGAGGCAAAATAGACTTCGCAAACTAACTATAAACAATAAATATACTAACTATAAACAATAAATATACATATTACAATTTATTTATAAATATATTTATATATATTTATAAATAAATATATTTATTTTATTTACATTGGTTCTCTTTACAATTTCTGATAAATTTTTTGCTAGATCAAATCAAAGTAATGACCTGAATAAAGTGACCTGACGTTTATTTTGATAGTAACATCAAAAATTGTAGATGCCCATCTAGGTAAACAATTTACCTTCCCTAGATGATAATTTTCTTTTGAAGCACATTCATGGCATTTTTTTTATTAATAAAAGTCAAATAAGTTAAATTTTTAATATTCAAGTGAGACATGATTTTGACAAAAAAAAACCTATTTGAACACCGGTCATGGTACTTGCAATGTTTATACATCATATTCTAACTACAAAGTTCCTAAAGATTTTACGAATAATCAATTGTAGAAGAACATTCAGATTTACATATAAATTAGAGAGTTGTGAAAATTTGTTATATCTTGTACGACATCAAACGTTCAGGGCAATTGTCCTGAACATTCTGTTTATACCACCCTGTTCGCTGTCAGCCAGTAGAGCCAGGCTCGCGTCGGTGGAAGCACGCACCATGCCCTATCGACAGCTCAAGGAAAAGACGCTAGAAACATTGTATAAATCTACGCATTTTACCAAGTGAGTTGGGGAATAATAATGGAAATTTAAATGTTTTTAGCTTTTCTATCTTTTTGTTAACTTATGATGATATGATGTCAGTTTTCAGTAATTTTAGATAGAATACCGGTATTTTTGTTTAATGATTAATTGTTTGAAGAATTTTTTATTAAAGGCGCTTTTTTAAGCTACTATTTGATACTTACCCGGTCATTCACTTTTTGATACTTGCTTGTAAATTCCGGATGTAGATAAAGAAATTGTATTATAATTTATAAAAAAAACTAGAACAACTGAGCAGCAAAACCCAAATCATATTTTTCTCTGAACAGAACAACAAGTTTTTTCCAAGTGTTTCTAAAACAAAATTTAATAAAGCAAGATTTAAACTTTCAAAAACTCTTAATAATTAGAGTTCTCGAAGAACTGAGGAAGGAGCTTTACGTTATACTGCGCATATAGCACTATAGGATTTAGTGTTAAGACACCCCGTTCTACACTTTCAATCATTATTTAATAAGATTAAGATTTTTTGCTATTATTACACATTTTAAGTCGATAGAGTACCACCAGACGAGAGCCTTATCAGGAGTCGGTACGAACTAATTTATTAAAGGTGATATTAACAGTCGTCGAATTTCTTATTACTAGTAATACTAACAGTTTCACTAACATGGCGATAGCAAT
Organism: Heliconius sara; assembly: GCA_917862395.2. Lineage (NCBI taxonomy): Eukaryota > Metazoa > Arthropoda > Insecta > Lepidoptera > Nymphalidae > Heliconius > Heliconius sara. The sequence goes on along the minus strand of OU860789.1, from coordinate 10,446,739 downwards.
TATTATTATTAAGCCAAGAATTCAATTTGCGCCGTTGTTCTCCTGAGTTGGTCGTTAATTCTATGTATTTAAAATTATTTTATGTATAGTTAATACAATTTCAATTTCAAAAATGTTAACTAAAGATTAAGTACGATAGCTCATAATTCATATGTACTAGTTCGATTACCAATAAAGTGGTGTTAAGGCTTAGTGTACTTTATCTAAAACCAAATAAAAATACAAAAATTTTTCCTATCCAGTTAAAGAAAATTATATCAACGTTACATGAATAAAAAATTGTGGTCTATATGGGTAAATGAAACTAGAGAGACTAGTAGATTCTATCCGTGATCACGGACTACTGCATAGTGTACGCTACTAAATATACAGAAAATATACATGATTAATCCGGTTAAAGGGTTTCGTTTGAAAATAAATTATTTATCTAAATAGAAATCAAATTCACAACTGTCACGTTTCCAGTTGAATTTTTACAGCACTGCGCTAAGAAGTGCTTGAAGTAACTTAAAGAAACTGTTAAATTAATCAATAAGTTAACTTTTATTAAATGAATTTGATTCTTAGAAATGAACTAGAGGCTCTGTTCACGATGTATAGAAGATTAGTGACGACTGCTCAGAGCGCGGCCCCGGCGTCCGTCATCGGTCAGCCCGCTTCTAAAGTAGACGTAAGTGGAAGAGATTTCTTTATTTTTTAATCTATTTCTTAACATTTATTAATTAATTTACTTTTAAGTACATTTCAATATATATCAAGCTTGATTTCAATGTATATCAAAATAAAGTTTAATAATAAATTATTAGTAGTTTTATGAGACCGTAGTGGAACGTGTGACCGGTAACACGACGATTGGCACTCGCATTCGGATGACAATTAAATTTAAATGTTTTTTCACTGTATTATGATCCGCCATTCAACAAGCTATGTCTTGAAAATAAGTCGGAAATGAAAAACGGAGTCTCTTTGCACTGTGTTCTCTCTGTCTTCCCTTTAATATGCGGGATACAGCGTAAAGTTTTTACTATCTTATCATCGATATATGCATATACCTTAAAAGCCAGTCACCTTTAGGTATATTATGGTCCATAGAAATTGTGTTTTATCTTTTCTATGATATCCAAATAAAGTTTGTGAATCGTAAAAGGCGAAACATGTAGTAGACATAAGGACGCACGCAATTCTAAATAACTTTTTGGAGCAAATATCGCTATATTCGTGACCAATTACGACACTAAACCGTAGTCAGACAGACGAATTCCGATTTGTTTTATTGTAATGTCGTATGTTGCATGTTTCATTCGGGATAAGTTTCTATGGCTTGTCATTATAGCATTACTACCATACACTATATTACAAAATATCCGTATACAGCTATAGCCAAAATTCGATGAATAATTTTCATTTCCACGCTTTGCGCTGGTCACAAAACAAAAGGGCAGCGTTAAGTCATTTAACACACTATATCTATTTGGGAGGTGAATTATCTTTCTAATTTCAATACTAGGTTCCCTCTACTTACCCTGCTCTATATGGGATACACAGTGAATTGAAAGATAAGATTCTTTATATTTCGATTTATGGACAAACATTAAATAGATTCAGCAAGCGTAAACTGCTTAGTTTTGTATATCGAATTATTTATATAACTATACTAATAACTAAAGCTTTGTTTATTGTATATTATTTAAAAAAAACACAATAAATTTATAATTAACTAATTCAATGGTATTTATGTTATAATCGCAATGACAAAGATGGTGACGGTGATTATTAATTTTCACACTAGAATCAATACACGACAAATATTATCGGGGTTAGGGCGCTGAAATAATACATAGACGACATTGAATACAATGCGGTAAATGACTTTAACACCATAGTAGATACTGGTTAGTCAAAATATATTTACGTCTTCGCAAACTGACAAGATAAAGAATAGGGCTTTTACTACATATTTTTTCAGCTTACTGTATCCCGCACATATCAGATGATAGAGAGAACCAGGAAATCTAGTGATACTCTGTTAAGACCCCACTTCCGTTCACCGTTCTTAAGGAACGTGTTGAGAAGCTGAACTCAGCGTCGAGCTTTACCTCGTTACCAGAGCGAGGAAATGTTAATATTAAATATTTTATTCCGACGTTTACAGTTCCCCGATTTTACCCCTGAGCCACTTGCTATATGTCATTTATTATAACGAATCAAACTATTTTATTTAATTGGCCTATAAAACAAGAAAGAACGGCGGAGAGTTCCGCATATCGAAAATTTGATGGTGCGTGGAAAGCTAAGTGTCGTAATACTAGATTTCCTCTGTCTACCCTGATACATAATATATGCGAGATAACAAAATAAAAAAATATGAACGTGAAATAACAGATATTTCACGACTATTTCAACAGGGAATCGATCAAAATACATTTCGCGATGTAATGCACAATACATTCGACCTAGTCACTGAAGATGTAGTGTTAGACCGCGTTTGGTTGACATGGGAGAGAGGAGCTAGCGGAGGTGAGGGCGCATTAAAGTTCGAGGCGTGGGCGAGAGGACTAAGCGTTCTTCTAAGAGGTAATGATGAAGAAAGACGAAACCATTGCTTTGCTGTATACGATCTGAATTCCGATGGCTTTATTACGAGGGATGAAATGTTTACGTTGCTTAAGTAAGTGTGATATCTTTACTTTTCGATCGAATTTTAAAAATAGTTTAGTTTTTCTTGGTCCTATAAAGCGAAACAATAATATATATATATTTTATTTTTAGTCTATTATTAATGGTACCTTCTTAATGACTTGCAAACATGTAAAATTACATAAGTCGGATTGACAACAAGATATAAAGCTTGCAAATTTCATTTATCTTTATAATAGTTGCACTGGAATTTTAAATAGATACGAGCATTTCATTTTCGTGTGGCATACGATGTCATAAAATTTTATGATATAGCTAGCTTCTATTAACGTTATATAATATATTAAAAAAAGAAAATATATAGATACATTTTATTTAACGGCTAAAATAGTGAAGTTACTAATAACGCTGCGTTTCCATGTTAAATAAAATTTTTCCATACTTAAAAACATAAAGCTTAATTATTTTTTTAAAAAAACAATTGCATTTTTCTGCGACTGCTTTGTTTACATGACGTATTCTAAACAAGCAGAAAGCAACTCTACAGTACAGTAGGTTATGTAGCCAACTCCAAAATATTTTTTCAATTGTAATATTGTTCTTGAGATTAAGACGTACAAGCTTACTACAATAAACTTGCTTCTCCGCTTTATAATATTACTTTAGTATACATATGCATCTATATATTTACAGTTTTAAATCATTATTTTATAAAATTTCAATTTTTTTAAGAAATTCTCTATTAAAACAACCAGGAGATGAAGACCCTGATGAAGGGGTACGAGACTTAGTAGAACTAGTATTGCGAAAGATGGATATAGATAAGGACGGAAAGCTGTCTATAGAAGATTACAAGTACGTGATACATATATTAATAGACTAATTGATATCCACAACTCCGTTTTTGTGGACATTATTACCCTTTCCACTCTTCAAATATATAAAGGAATTCCACATTTTTCATGTTTAATGTCAACGAAAAACGCCAATCACACTGAATTAATTTATCTCGTTATGCTGTATTCCGCACATAGCAGAATAAGCGGAGGGAACCTGGGAACCTAATGTTAATACGTTCCCTTCCCATTTAGACTCGTCTGTTCACCACATACCGCCAAATTCCATTAGCACGCAATGTGCTGACTTATTTCCATTATTCTTGATAGTTTTTCCGTTTCTAAAATGAGTTATTATTCTATTTTATAATTTTTGAAGTGCTAAGTTAACTGAAATCTAATTTTAACTTGTAGAAAAATAACAATTTCTCAATGTGCAACAGGCAAGCAGTTCGACAGGAGCCACTGCTATTGGAAGCATTTGGACAATGCTTACCTTCGAAACGACACGCAGCAGCTTTCTTAAAAACATTAGCTAATAAATAGATTCTTATTTAACACTTGAATAAAAAGTTTTTGAGCGTGGTTAAAATATTGACGCTAAAGCATGTTTTATATTTAATAGAAATGATTAGATATTGTTTATATATAACCATTACTGTAAGTATTTTTATTTGTAATTATTAAAAAATAGGTAAAGTAATGAAGAGTCATAAAATAAATCCTAAAACTAAACGTATAATATTCAACTGAGTTATTTAAATGTTGCACGTGCTAAAGAAAAATCTAATATGAATTCTAAAAAGTGAATTCATAAAAAATTATATTCACAAGTAAAACGTCCTACCTGCAACGTTCCTACTGTCCTAACAACAGTGTATTTCAAACTGATTAATCGTGTATCGTGCGTGGCGGTTTCATTCGAAAAGATATTTAGAAATCCGGCATTTTGCGCACTCTTCTTTAATAGACCATGTAAGCCTCATCAATAAGGCCAGTCTAGACTCTTCTCAAAATACGCGATCAATATGTAGAAAACAGTAAATATGTAAATAAATATTAAAAACAGCGCAGCGTTTGAATGGCATACAAGAAAGGATATTCTTAATTACCGCGACTATATGCAAATTTTCACGCGCAATTAATATTCAGCAAGTATGAATTTAAAATTACGAATGCCATTCAAAATGACATCTTTCCGTAGCACTTGCAACATTTATATTTTTCAGTTAATTATATAAAACCTTGAGTTCATTTAATTATAAGCAAAAGCTAATTTTGTTTATAATTATACTCATGTAGTAAGTAAAAATCCGATTTGTGAGAAAAATAATACAATTATGATAAGAAAAATAAATACATTTATTACTTTAGGAGATACGATGAACAGATAATGATTCATATTTATTTTTGTGATATATTTTAAATATTAATGTATTATAATATATTATATTTTGAGGCCAGTCGTGGTTATGGGTTAGATCCACTCGACTCGAGATAATGAAATATCTCAACACACAATGCCTCCAGAATTCGATGGAAAATGCTGAACGGAGTGACTTAACACTAGGTTCCCTCTGCCTATCCTTATATGTGTGAGACATAACGTAAAGCTGATTATTTTATTGTAATATATATATATATATATATATATTTAATCGCAGTAGTAGTAATAAACATATAGAAATAAGCGTATATTTAATTTATTAGTAATGTAGTAGATGTTTAACTTTTCTTAAATATTTGAATCGCTTATTATATAGGTACATATAAACTTAAAATAATAAAAGTAATATTAACGTTATCGTTAAATAAAACAATGTGTTTATCACAATGAATGTTTATTTGACTAGTTGGTATTAAGAGGTATATATATATATATATATATATATATATATATATATATATATATATATATATATATATATATATATATATATATATATATATATATATGCAACGATCAGTACACATTAGTATAGTCACAACGCACAAAAGTTAACGTTTATATTTATTATCATCTCAGATCATCATCATGGCTTTGTTCAACAAGCCACGGAGCTGGGCTCCGTGATAATTCTTCCATAAATAAATCCGCTACCTTCACTTTAAGTTTATGTATTAAGGCTTGGCATCAAATCACTTGTATCGTACTAAAAATAATTATTATAATCAATAGATAAGTTTGCTCTTTTTATTTTAACCGATATCGCTCCAGATAACAAGCGTATTATTAAATTAATCACGAATGTAACTAATACAAATATAATACACTGTTAAATAAAATTTATTAGAATTATTTTTCGTTACCATTCAGAAATATTTATATACCTAGACTTTTATCATTATTCCTTTAATATTTAATATTCATTGTAGGAGCAAGATTCATGCCGACTAAATGTAAAAAAAAACATTTTTAATAATAACTTTGAATATTTACACAATTCTATCAAAATCGATATAATCGTTCGAAGATGGATAGTTGAATTTTTCAACAAAGCTAGAAGATTTCGATTTCATATACAGATGTTGTAACCATGGAGATATTAATAAAATTATTTTCTAATATAAACAGAATTAATTATTTAAATATTGTTACTACGCCCTCTACCATGAGTACATAGGTAATGTTAATATATATATTTTTAATCCTTGCCTAAATATCTACTTACATATTATTTACTAGAAATCTTTAATGCACAATTAAAATGTAGGTATAGACATACATATATTCGTATGTAAGTTTTATAAGATAAACTTTATATAATACCATTGCAATAAAACAATTCATCATTGATTTTCAATATTACAAAAGTCAACTTTAGCAATTGGTTTATTTTACTAAAAATTGATTTTCAAAGCCATGATTTTCTTACTCAATTTAATAGATATTACGTATTTTAATTGTGTGCATCAACACCAGTGTTGAAGAACTCGTTCCAAGCGCAGGCGGCGGGGAATGGCAGCAATCGGTAAATGAACTGTAATATAATAATTATTGCATATTTAGGTTTTTTCTTTTCAGCTCTACGCTGTATGTAATCCGCAAATAGCAAGGTAGCAGAGGGAACCTAGTGACAACACTCCGTTTTTCACTTTCCGCCGCTCGAGGCATTGCATGTTCAGCGGTGGAGGTCAACGCCGCGCTTTGCTTTGTCACCAGAGCCTTCAACCGCCGCGTCTATAGTCACACACTTGTGTCACTCAGCCGGCCTTACCTCTAACTTTAAAATAATTATTAGATTAGATTAATAATAATCTATGCAACTTATAATTTTAATTGACGTTTACAGTTCTATAGCATAACTGAATTCAAGATATTGCTACGCCGTAGTATAATTTGCCGCTGTAATAACTACATAGGTTTCGATTAAATTTGTACCTACATTCAAAAGGTCTAAAAAGTTTAGCATAGACTTAATTTTCTTTACCAAGTTGCCAAAATTTAGATAAATATAATTATTAAATTTAAGTATTTATTTTTAACATATTTATTATTTCTTCAAGTCTTTGTGAACGTGGAACAAGAACAAATCTAACAGAATGAACACGCAAAACATTCTATAACATTGAGAATCTTAGGAGCAGTCTTTCTAATAATGGAATTTAAAGACTTTAATACTTACTCTATTCATATAATGGAGTTCAGCAGGTATGGTTATTTCAACGATTTCCCGTCTTACAGCATTGATAATCATGTCAGCCGCCTCGCCCGGGTCTACAACTTTCATCATACTTTCGAAACGGATGCGTGGCTTCTTGCACAGACCAGTGTCTACCATGTAAGGGCAGACGGTTGTGAATTTGATCTGCAAAAGATGTTTATGATATGATATCGCCACGCCACTTATGGGGACTCCCCATCAGGCCTGAAATTTTTGCCGTTTTCATAGATAATGTAACAGAACCCATAACAAGTCCCATTCGCACTTGGCAGATTTATTTCATTAGATGACGCAGGTGAAGCCACAAGCAAAAGCTATTTTATAAATATATTATACAATAGAAGAATTAAATCTTACCCCAGTCAATCTTCTAGGATCTTCTCTCAGTTCGATAGCAAGAGCTTCCATGATACCTCGTACAGCGTATTTGGCACCGCAGTAGGGGACTAAGTTGCTGAGGCCCATGAGTCCTGCCATGGACGACATGGCGACGATGTGTCCGTAATTGCGGTCGATCATGGCTGGGAGGAAGGCCTGAATCATCTGTGTAAAAATAAGTAAAATTAATTGTAAGAAACAATTCTGTTTGAAAATTATTTTCAAATCGCATACGGTATTCCGCTTTAATTTTCACAAATTGACAACGCTACGTTACTACGTTAAAATTGTAAGTTAGATCTGGTAAACTTATTATATTATATAATTAAAAATATAACCATTATATACATGTATTATCAGCATTTCCAAAAAAATATAGGTAATTATTACAAGTTTTTTAGTCTTTTTATTGTAAGTTTTGTCTATTCAAAATAATAAACACTTATGGCAAACAAAAAAAAAACAATTTGAATGCGGTGTGACATTTAAACTCGGAATTCCTTGAGATGTTTCAGACGTCAATCAAATCTTAGTTTTTTCTTTAATTCTCGATATATTATAATGGATAATATTATACTTTAAATATATTTCTAAACATACTACTTTATCTAAATATTCCGTCATGGCCTAGCAGGAGAAGGTCTGATTATAAAGCCGACTGTTATGAGTTCGATTCTCACTCAGGGGAATGATTTTTTTTTATTTTCTCGCTCCGGTATCAAGACAAATCGCGGCATTGGTAATCTCCATTAGATACGCAATGTCTCAAAAATTGGAGCAAAAAGGGGAGAATGGAGCTAATGTAAATTATTTTATTAACTAAATGTTTAAAATTATGTAACTATCTATGTATAATATTTTTTTTTATTATTATTTAAGAACGTACCCAGAGATTACCATTAATGTTGATATCGTTCATCAGCCTGATTTCCTTCTCGGTCTGCATTAGGACAGGATTGCAAGGCATTATACCAGCGTTGTTCACTAGGAAAGTTACACTTCCTATTTCACGTTTTACTTTGTCAGCTAACTCCATAACTGCTGCTCGGTTGGTGACGTCGCATCTAGAAATGAAGTTTTTGTACTTTATTATCTGTATCTTACGAGGTAATAGGGAATGAATAGTTAAGATGCGTCACTATGTTTTTCACCTTACATATATAATAAATATCTCACTAGAAACCATTGTGTAGCGGTACAGCGTCTGTATCTGGTGGGTTGGACTTTCCCTCAGGAGAATGAATTATTTTCATTTTCTAGCTCTGGTAATAAGGCAAAGAGAGGCGTTGATTTCCGCTACTCAACATGCAATGTCTTGAAAGTTGGACAGTGCTTGAGGAACGGAATATTTTAACACTAGATTCGATAAATGCGGTATACGGGATGAAAATAAAAAATATATGTGTATCTCCGATATATATCCGATATATATAGGAAAATACATTTCCTGCTTGCCAGTCCTAAATCTTATATCGCACATTTTATGCACCCGGACTAAACTCGCTCGTATTGTGAGTAGATACTAAATGCTTAATGTTAATACATACATATTCATAGTATTAACAATCTACACACAGCTCAACACACTACACACCGCTCAACACACCAAAGTAACTCCATGATGTTTCTGTTTACTGAATCACGTCTATAAAGGACGACAAAAATAATTAGGCGGAAAATAAAATATATTAGTTCTACATTACAATAATTATTATGAGTAGAAATATACTAATACTATAAATACTAACAAGTAAGTATGAATTTGTCCTTTCTCTTGTTTGATTAGTCTCGCAGTTTCTTCGTTTCCCTTAGCGTTGATATCCACAGAAACGATAGTAGCACCAAGTCTGGCGAAGCGGAGAGCCATCTCTCGCCCCATGCCGTGACCGGCACCGGTTATCTGCAGGAAAAATAAATGAATAATTATTACTACGAAATGAAATAGTTAACAAGCTTAGCATTCAGGAAAATATGTGTAAATATATAATAAAAAAATAAATAGAATTAAAGTGTTTGTCATTGTGATGATTTGATATTCCTTCCAGCTCATATGGTTTTCTGTGGTCACTAAAACAAAAATCTAATATCGTTGTTAAACGGACCTTCCATCTTTTATTTTTGTTTGAGCGCATTCTAGAGTTTGTTTTACCTTTTTGTTACATATCTTTTAAATTTAATCTATTAACCCATTAGACTCTACAATCCTTTTTATTTTTATATCAGATACGTATCTTTTAATCATAAAAGACTACTTACGTTTTATTTTTTTATACAAAATGTAAAATAAACTAAAACGTAAGTGAAAACATTACTTACAAGGACAATTTCACCACGAACATCCTTAGGCTCGGGCGGTACGAGCACCCGCCACATACCACGTATTATTTCATAGTTTACTTTGATAATGGTCCATATCAGCTCAAGCAACAGATATAGTGCGCCTTGGACATCCGCCCTTAAAAAAAAAAATTAAAAAAAATTAAATTAAATTAGTTCACGCTGTATCCCGCACACAGCTGGGTAGGCAGAAGGAACCCAGTATTAAGACGAATTTTGTCGACTTTTGGAGGCATTGCGTGTTGATTGGTAGAACTCAAATCCGCGCTTTGCCTCGACACCAGAGCGAAGAAATGGAAATATAAATTTAATTAAATATTTCATCTCCTCGAGTGGGGATCGAACCCGCAACCATTCGGGTTGACAGTCACACTTTGTACCAATGTGCCTTGTCTTTGCCTATCTGCAATTTTTAAATACAGCAGCTGGTGAATAATAATGGCATAGCAAGATTCATAAAGTTCATGTTAACGAAGTTGCTAATGAAATTTATTGACTATAAACTCAAAAAATAAAGTAAATTGAAATGTATATAATTAATGTTATCTTTACCTTTTTAATTTCAGCAACTAAGTAATAGTTAACGAGATTCAGTTCACAGTTATAAAAAAATATTCTAATTCTTTTTTGTAATATGTATATTGTTTTATTTACAGCAGCAAATATATCAGATAATGGTTTTATAAAAGTCATTTAAATTGCATGTTACAACAAATTGTGGCATACCATAGAGTAATTATTATAATTGGTTTCAAGAATTACATAAGACAATAAAATCATTTTGCTAATTATATACTTTATGCATATTATATGTATAAAATATAACAGACGGAAGTGCTTATATTTTTTACTTGTTTTAATTTCATCCAGCGTTGCCAGATTTTGTCTATTGGAAAAGCGGGAATCTCTGGAATTGTTAGTAACTTATTACAAAAAATAAGGTTATTGAAATGAATTATATAAGTACGTGAAATAATTCACAAAAAGTGGGACCATGCCTGATCCGTTCCAGACATAAATTTTGAGGTAACTCTCGAGACGTCTGGCAACCCTGATTTCCTCTTACTTTAGTTATAATTTTTTATACGGTACTTTGCTAGTTATAATTTTTTCAAAAATGCTATACTAAACCACCATTGTGAACTAATATTTTTAATTTTGTATAACCTATATGTTTTTTTAATGTGCAATAAAGAATATAATAATAAATTTCTGCACACGGGCTTCGTCTTTTTTCCTATCATAACTTTTATTTTTTTCCTATCATAACCTAATGTTCTATCAATTAAGTCTTCCTAAGTAGCCATGTAAATCTTAAATGGATCCTGATAGACCTAATAAACTATTGGGTTTGTTTCTTTCTTTTTGCAGTTTTTATGCAATCGAGTTTATTTTATTATTATATATTTTATCTTCGTTATAATTTTCTAGCATGAATCCTTACGGAATAATGATTTGTGTATAATAAACGAATAAACACTTACAATGACGTCGTACTTTGTTAAAATAATGTTAATAATTTTACAGTTTCACAAAAAAACTGCTTAAACATTGTTTCAAAAAGACAATCAAACAATTTCACATCAAAATGAGCGCAAAGGTTGCTTCATCGTTACAATTGCTCTCTTACGAGCTACTTGTGACGCGGAAATGTTTTTCATTTAATTTGTATGTCGTAAAGTTACTTGCTAGTTGATATTAAAAGGTTTTCATGAATTTAATTCAGAAAAAGAATGGCCTTTGTTTGTTAACGACAATTGTATAATTTAAATCAGATGCAAGAAAAATTAAGATAATATTTTGAAAATATCTTTTATTTTGTCTTTTTAATTAGATATATCAATAAAAGTTGTTATGTAATAAAATTTAGGCATGACTCAATCTAAGTTTTGGAAATTTAGAATAATAATATTTTGTAAAATAAAACGGAATATATGGAGTAAGACGGTAGGCACCAAATGTCTGTAGTCGTTATTCTTATAACTTAAAAAAGTTATTAAGTAAATAGATGACATGTATAGATTGATGATAATAAATATAGCATGATTTACATTTTTTCAGCCCACGCTTTATCCCTTCTGGGGTGGTCAGTGAAAACGGAGCGCTAAACGCTACGATCTCTGCATACCCCGTTCGCCTTATCTAATGTCGTAAACTTCCTTCTACATGCCCTACACTCCTCATTTTTTCATTTCTATTTATACGTTACCTTCCTCCGTCATTGATACTGTGTTTTCCGAAGTGATATGAGGGATATCACTTTTAACGCTCACTTTTCCTTCCTTAAATCTTTTTTGCCGTTATTTCATCACTCATTTGGATCTTTTATGAGGAATATAATAAATTATTATAATATTCGCTTGTTAGTTAAATTGAAAATATTTTGCAATAAACGCAATCTCCAGAATCGGAGAAATGGGTACGCACAAATAGTGTTCCTTTGAACTCCTCTGGAACGGTCAGCTGAGCAAGGATACAAAAATACTTATTAAAACTTTTTAAATGAGTGGAGTGAATCCTTTTCAAATGTTTGAAAATATTAAAAAATTCCTCTTGCAAATTGAGATTCTTTAACTATTTTTGGGTAAGCGGAAAATTTATAAAAATTCTCCTTCCAAAGAGACTAACAATAATAATTAGGTGAAAACGTTAAAAATGACTTCGTATGCGTAGCTTATGAAAAATTAATGCTTGTGAATCATTGCGCTTGGACGGTTTCCAAGACGAGTAGGGCCAAATCCCGCTACGTTATTTTTTTTATATATTTCTAAAACCTTTTATCAAATATTTTTTATATTTGTTAAAAATAAATGAAGTTGACGAGCACATATTCATATAATTAAATTCAAATAATGTCATATATTAATGATTATCAATAATGGCTTCAATAAAAAAAATATTTATTATAATAAAATGAGTAAGTACATTAATCGTTACGTAATTTTGATTTGGAAATGAAAAGGTATTTTTTTTAAGTTTTTATAATTAAAGTTAGTTCATTATAAGCTTCGTTGAAGTAAATGGCATTTTCAAAATTTAAATAACGAATGTTGTGATAAAAACGGTGCCAGTCTTTGATATAAAAAAATAAATAGTTTATTTACTTTTGACTATTATGTATTTTTAATGTATTTGCAAGTTAATTAAAAACTTATCTAAATTACTGAGTGTCAGTAATCTAGAGATATTTCAATTGTTTTGTGCCGATAACTTATTAATTGATCGTTAAAAGATACAAAAAGATAATGAACTATAAATTTATAATTGTCAATAAAGTGACTCAACAATATCACCGTCGTCTTGAGATACATAATGTATACATTATAAATATCATGGTATTAATTGCTGGTGTGCTTACTGGTCAAAAGTGTTTCGTTGTAATACCCCTCCTAGACCGTTAAACCTACAGCTCTGAAATATTGCAGGGTCGTTGTGGTCGACACGGTGATACCAGAAACATAGTTTAGAGTCTACCCGTGACCACGGACTCCAGCAAAGTGTTCGAAACGTCGGGTTTCCAAAAATGTATAAAACTACAAAATATACGCGATTAATCCGGTTAAAATAGTTTCATTTAAAATGTGTAATAATCGTGAAAATCAAAGAACTTATTAAGTAGTTTAGTGATAATTGTAATTGAAGTTTTTGAGTAAATGGTCAAAATGTGAACAATAGAGTTAAGTTGTGGAACGTTTAGAAATTCACTACAAACTATAACGTATAATAAACAACGCACAGATTGAACTTTGACTAACCTAACCCAGCGCGTGCGGACAAAACAGAAATTTTCGCAAAATTTTTAGCAACGCACCACGTGACGGAACCTAGTTATCTATATCACTTACAGGCTACAACATTGTGTACAAACATAAAAAAGAAATATGCCGATATGCATGTAGCCTACATATTTTTACAAGGACAAATTGCGAAAATATTTAATTTTATAAATTCTCATTGTATTTACATTTGTAAAAACATATTGTATATTTCATTCCTAATTAATAATAATAAAACAATAGAAAATGTGTGAGTATATTTAATTTTTTTATAAAAAAAACCATTAAGCATAATATAAAAGTAGAAACAGTACACGACTCTATGATTCTGTTTGTTTGTCTATTTGAACATGCACACCTTCTAAACTATTGACCGGATTTTAATGAAACTTTCTTTTTGTGTTGCCATTAGGTCAGGTCAGGGTAGAGGCTATATTTGATTTTGAAGACTTCAACTTCAACACGTGTTCAACAACCCATTGTGGTCCAGCCAACTATGAGAAATAATAAAATGCCTTCTTTTCAAAAGTTGTTGTGCCTGATAAACATTTTCCATTGACCTATATAAAATTCGAACATTAGGAACATCTAAGGAATAACCACAACACACCAGCTAAATTATAGAAAATAATGGAATGTTGCTTTAGTGAAAGACTAGCGGCCCGCTCGCGGCTTCGCCCGCTTAAAATACATGATTTAATAAACGGAATTGATTGACAACTATAAATTAAATTAAATTAAATAAATTAAATTAGCTTAACGCTGTATCCCGCACACAGCAAGGTAGGCAGAGGGAACCTAGTGTTAAAACACTCCGTTCCCCACTTTCTGTCCGAATTTTGGAGGCATTGCATGTTGAGTGGCAGAACTCAACGCCGGCCTCGACACAAGAGCGAAGAAATGGAAATATAATTTTAAGTAAATATTTCATCTCCTCGAGTGGGAATCGAACCCACAACCACAGCACAAAGTAATTCAGTGTATTGTATAAATAATTGTGTAGTTCAAGCGGGCGAAGCCGCAAGCGCGTTGTTAGTAACAATAACAAAATTTCAAATTAAAATTAGTTAATTAACTTGATAAGCCTATGTAAATGAGAAAATTTAGTGATCTTCATAAATGTTCACGCAGGAAAATGACAAATATTTGAATTATAATTTTTGTTTTCCCATAAACATTTTCCCATGATTGTTGAGATGTACAAAAAAATTAGAACATGCTTTTCGATATTATGTAATAAATAGTATTTTCACAATTGAGGGCATCGTGGTATAGCGGTGTAGTGTCTGACTGTCAACGTTACGGTTGTGGGTTCGATTTTCACTAGAGGGGATTGAATTATTTTCGATTCCTGGTTTTGGAACCTATATAAAGTGTGGCGTTGAGTTCCGCTACTTAACATGAATGTCTTAATAATATGTTTTAATAATATATTCGGGATATCACGTGGACCTAATAATATATTAATATAACACGTACGTCCAATACATACTATGCCTCTATAGAGAACTACTCTACCTCATCGATGGACCTAGTAGAGTTCAGTTCCTTAGTTTGGCTTCAAGCTTACACATATACATAAAAATATAGTATAAATAAGATAAAATAAAAAAAAACTGTAAATATATAGACAACCCGGATAATTATATGGTTTCATACATTATTAGTTAAGTGGTCTACTAGAGATAAACACGGCCTTCACCACAGTATACACTACGTACCTATATTAATTACCGGGTAAAACAGTACTATTTTGTCTGCTCCTTCTATATAGATTTAGTTATATAGAGTTATCTTATGTTTAATTAAATGCTATGAATTTACAATAATCGGCCGGTAAATGACGCCGGTCGTGGCGCAGCGGCACAAGGTGTGACTGTAAACCGACTGGTTGTGGGTTCGATCCCCACTCGAGGAGATGAAATATTTACTTAAATTTATATTTCCATTTCTTCGCTCTGGTGTCGAGGCTAAGCGCGGCGTTGAGTTCTGCCACTTAACACGCAATGCCTCCGGAATTCGGCAGAAAGTAGATGTAATTTTATTGTAAACTAAAAAAAAATAAATAAAATCAGCTTCACGCTTTATCCCGCACACTGCAGGGTAGGCAGAGGGAACGGAGTGTATTTCACTACGTTCCCTCTGCCTACCCTGCAGTGTGCGGGATAAAGCGTGAAGCTGATTTTATTTATTTTTTTTTAGTTTACAATAAAATTACATCTATATTTATCTGTTATAGCTTTAAGACGCGACTCCGACTTTATGGTCAAATTGAACGAATGTTCACGAGGTAACTCGATTGTAGGTACAGTCGATTATATATTGAAATTATTAACATGATGTAATTACTAATATATGCAGTTAAAAGCCTTTCTGAATAAATGGAGTATACAATACGAAAATAAACTTTTTTTAATTTTATCACGGCTTATGAATAACAGCTTGCAAGTTCATTTTCTTGTTTGATTTAGATATTATATGAGGAAATAGGAAACATACAGGAAAACTTTATATAGTATAAGTACATAATACATAAGGACATAGACTCGTACGCCTGCTTAAATGTTTAAAGCTACATGGCGAATGTATGTGCTGTGTGCTCTTTGCAATTATATACGGATTATTTCGGTTGCAAGATGAAGGTTTATTTTATAGGAAAAATAGTATTATAAATTTTAATATCGTTCGACCTTGAAGTCTATGTAAAGAAGACGTACTTATGAAAAATATTATTAAATATATAATAATATAAATTGTATTTATTAAAAAAATAGCGAGTTATGAACATATAATAGATTAATATTGAACTTTTGACTCTTATTTACGACACCGTTATCTGTAAGCTTACAAAATAAATACATATATATGTGATAGTATAAAAATGAAGAAATGCCTAAGTATTTTCGGCATTTCTCAATTATATATATTTTTTTTTCATTATCAATTTTATATAAATAAAACTTGCCTTGATGATTCATTGACAGACAACGAACAACCGAAATTACGCAGCGCAGAAAGACAAAATTTGACATGTAGGTTTCTTGGGGAGTGTAGGGAGGGAATCACTAACTGCAGTTTTCCTGAAATTACTACGGAAACGGGAAAAATTGGACTATACGTTACGACTGTTAGTTCACGCAGATGAAGATGCGAGCTACAATTTGTAATGTATTTAGAAGTTTTATTAAATTAATAATTTATCAGTATTTTAGTAGTTATGAGACTCGAGTAACTTTGTATCATTTAATGCTTTTGTTATAAAATTTGTTGCGTTCATTTTCGATTCGATTTGATTTCTAGAAATGACTACTACTATACGTTAAGATCCGAATGAACAGATGATACTAGAAAATATTATACAATATGAACTATAGACTATATAGTTAACTATAAACGATCTACGAGTCGTGTATAGCAATAAGTTGTAAGTTCATATTACTTATAGGTAAATATAGTATTAACAAAAATCTAAAATATGTTAAATGTAATAAATTGTATAATGTAGAATAATTTAACAAAAGAAGACAAAAAATAGCTAGTTTTATTTTATTATCTTATTATATTCATAAATATTCTATTTCAATATTCTAATCGAAACATTTATTTCATTTTATAATTTATAGATCGGATTTTAAAAACTTTCTATAAATGAAATTATTGTATTCATTATATTATATTATAATTCATTTATTATAATAAAAAATATATATATTTATGATAATAATTTCTAATTTCACCAAAAACTCAATTAAAGTAATTAATTAAAAAAATAAAATTGTCAAATATATAATAAGTACTTACATGTTTGAATGCGTGCACACTTTACAGTTACTCCTAAAGAAATCCACACAATAACAGCTGATAATGATAACAAGCGTTTGCCTGTGTTGAGCCTAGTGTTGTAGCTCGGTGCTACTTGGTATTTATTTATTATTCTTGCGAGTTGGATTATAAATTTTAAGTGATTTATATATATATATTTTTTTCAAATATTTGATATTTACGGAAGCTTTACTTTTATGGAATATATAAAATTAAAATTATTTAATATCAATATGTATTCAAATTATATTCGATAAATGAATTAAAAAAATATTTCAACTTTTTATATAAGAACAATAATAAATTAACGGTACGGAAACGGATTGAGTGTTTAAACGTATGTCTTCTAATCACTCTCAATCTTCTCTCATTTACATGTTACTCGCTCAATACAAAATGTCTAATCATTTTGTATTGAGCGAGTAACATGTGACGTCATAAATTGCTAAAAAAATGGCAGTCGTATAGAAATTACATTAAGTGTCTATTACTCTTAGAAAGAGACAACATAAAATATAATTATTTTGGGAATGTAAAACAAGACGATGGCTTGATTTATTAACGTAATGTAATTTAACAGCTGTAAAAACTATTACAGTTGTACAATTGTATAAATATCTGTAAAACTTAAAGCAAATTATGTTTATTTTACTAAGTAATTTATACTAACCACTTTAACTAAGTTAAATGTACAATCTCTTAATATAATGAATAAACGAGACTTACAATTTATTTATATACCTACTAGTGGCCGCTAGAATCTTCGTTCGTGAGCTAAACCTCGTTTTGCTCCGTGCCTGTAGGATTTCAAGAAATTCTATCTTATCGTTTTCCTATACTTATGAAGGAAACTAAAAGTCAAAAGAGATCGAAACGATTGCATACCTACTTCGGCCCAGAATGTAGAGACGTTAAAATGGTAAGGTTAATTAGATTCAGGTACATCATTCTCGCCCGGAATTTCTGTCAGTTTAGACAGTCTGAGACCTTAGTTATTCGATATTTGGTAAAATTGAGGTTCAGTTCACAGCACAATTATGCTCTTTAAAATAAGTGATTACTGAAAAAAAAATCCGTGAAAAATGTAGCAGTCGTTGAAATTAACGCATCGGAATGAATGAAACGAGTGGAGCGGAAAATGCAAAAATCATAAGACAAAGTGGTTATCAATTAGTTGTTACATCTATAATTTAAAATAAGATTGATTTTAATCGATTCAAATAGATTTCTTTTTGTTTTTTCGGTAAATCATTGATATTTTCTTTATTAATACTGTTATGATATGTGCAAAGTCTCGCAGACTTTCACATTTAAAATATAAGTAGAATTTAATTTTAATGCAACGTTCCCGATTGCTTGCTTAAAACAAAACAAGATGGCTTATGAAGCCATCTTCATAAGCCATCTTGCTATGTAAATAAACAGATAAAAAAGTTAAAATCTAAATGAAATTGTCAACAACAATGAAAAGCGACACTCGCCGAAATATTTTAGGGGAGATTTAGTCACGCGTAGGTATTGCAAAATTTTGGTTATTATGGTATGAAAAAATGCTTTTCTATTGCTACTACTTTTTACCTGTGTAGTTTGATATGTACTCCTGTTAAAAAGACAAGAAAAGACTGAATCAATCTAAAACTGAGTCAATGAATCGAAAAATAATCACAAGAAGAAGAATGAGTGGAGAAAGGGTCACAAACTGCCAAATTGGATCGTTTAACGGTTAACATTAAACAACACATCTAACGTACATTTATCTTATACAAATAAATAAACAAATGGTTAATATTTAACTTAGTTATATTTCCGCAGTAGAGGGAAGGAAACTATCTTGACGATTTTGCCTCACGATTAAATAAAATCTATTATTATAAAAATATCCCTTAAATACATATATACGTTAGTGCAAAGTCAATGTATCTAAATATGTAATTTCTAAGTTATATTTCTTGTTCCAGGTCATATAAGACGGCAGTCGTGGCGCTGGTACAAGCGTGTGACTGTAAACGCGACAGGTTGTAGGTGCGATTCTCACTTGAGGATATGATATATTAATATTTTCATCACTTTGCTCTCGTGTCGAGGCTAAGCGAGGATTGAGTTTCGCCTACAAGTCGGATACAGCGTGAAGCTAAAAACAAATCAATTCCATAATCTATAATGGTGAACCATTTTACTTTGGGCCCTAGTGGACTAGAGTGGTTCGTAGACTGAAAATTCTTTACACATTTATTGTTAGAAAAAAATGCTATGATCAATTTTGAAAAATTGCTATTTCCTTTTTAAAAATTGCCACTACATATTATTGCTGTCATTTATGAGATGATTCGAATCCTAGAAATTAAAATAATGGTTCTTTATTATCCAATCTTATAGAAAAATTATAATAAAATATGTTACATTTGTAGGTATATTAATAGGTACAAAGGTTCATATCGTTTATAATAATCCATATATATAATTATGTAATAACTGCTTTCTGCCTTCGACACGCTTAAGTTGTTTGCATTCAAAAAAACTTACTGTGTGTTTCACTTTAGTACATATATATGCATTTATATGCAATAAGATTTTTTTACATTTTTTTTTGTATTATAATGATAAAATGATAAAACATGTATTTTTTTTATATAATAAAAAACTATGTTAATTTTATTTCATATACTCTTAGACAAACAAACTTCGATGCATATTAATAATGATAAGGCGAGATAAGGCGTTACTATAGATAACGTAGCCGATAGCACACTCTATTACTGAGTACGATCGGGTTAATACTTTATTAATCAGGAAAGAAAAAATATTTCGAGTAATTTCTCCCATTTTCTAAAACTGTACAGTTTTTGTGATTTAAGTAAATAAATAGATATAACTATAAAAATTAAAATCTATAAATATAATAAAACCGTGCTACGAGTCAATTCTGTGCATTGAATATAAACTTAAACAAATACTTCTAGGGGCTTAAATTTTTCGAGTAACAGAAGGAAATAATATTGTTTTTGTAATATTTGCCTGTCTGTTATTCGCCTTTTGTGCAAAAATTACTCGATTTATTTTGATGAAAAATTATATAACATTGCTCCTGGGCAAGGTAATTTATTTGAAAAACTTTTATTTTCATTTTTTGTACCTTGGGATTTGGCTTCAAAAAAAGTTGTTTCTGCTATGTGTTCGTATGATTTTCTAAAAAAATTGTAACACAGAACATCTAATTTAAAGCTTAAGAACCTCGAAGGAAGGAAATCTGGCAAGCGGCCGGACGTTCTCTATTAACCAAAATTGCTTAAAAAGTGGACAACGGTGTGTCTTCACACGTAGAAGACGAGAGATAGTCGTGTATTACTATTGTAAACATGAATAGCCTGTATATATTTAAGAGCAATGTATGCATACGCAAGTTTTGCCAGTCATATTCAAGCTTTTCTACTTAAAATTAAAAAAAACATTAAAATAAACTATGTAAAAAAAAATAACTAATATTAAATACTAATATTATCTGTAAGTTTTAGTAAATTTTTGTTATTTAGATTTGCGCTGCCAGGCAGAGGGGCCTGGCCTTAGTGTTAAGACATCACGCACGCCCAATTTACGAGACAATGTTTTGTTTTTGAGAGGCGGAAGTCAACGCTGCGATTTTCTTGTTACCAGAGCGAGGAAATAAATATGCATTTCAACGAACGTTCATTCCCTCATGTGGGAATAGAACCCACAGGTCTTATACCAGAGGCTATGTGCTGTGTGTGACGCTGTAGTGTTAGTTTGTGTCTTAACAATAAGTAATGGTAGATATAAAAAAATACAATTTCGTTCTCTTCGAAGTCAACTACTTGCAAAATCCTAAAACCGGTAAGTTTCTGCCCAATCTCGCTGTTTCGACAGCGGTAAACATATCAGTATGAAATGCATATTTCTAAAAAACAATGACGCAAGTCTATATTGAGCAAGCTATGGCATCGGCGTACGTTTGTCAGACAGTAGGTGTGATAGCTTACAGTGGAAGCTAGTGGTAGTTATAAACGACGGCAAGAAAAAATATAGATATTGTTAGAAATCGAAAGCGGTTATCGTTTTAAAAAAACACGATAAAAACACATATCGTCTATATGTTTCTAAACTATTTGGAAAAAGATACTATGTAATTGCAATAAGTTATATATATAACCTAATAACAATACTTCACACTAGTTTCCTTACAATAAGGGCCATTACCTACAAGCAACTGCCCCCGATTGACACAATTCCACTGCTTTTGCAATCTTTTTCATCTACATCTATCCTCTTTTACACGAGTTCGCTAACAGTTTACTGTTATTTAATTTTTTCCATTCGCTTTATTTTGTTTTATTCTAAGTAGCCGATGACGCGTGACTGTGATCGCGATAATTGTGGATTGGATCCCATTGGATTGGAACTCTGGAATTATTATATTAAAATAATTTTCAATTCTTCGAAACTCTTTGTTGAGTTTCGAGTCCGACATACGTGATGTCTGAAAAATTGTTCGAAAAGCGAGCAACGTATCTTAACCCTATCCTTGATACTGTATACAATTGGATACGTTCAACTTTTAGAAAATCCCGAGAATTTCTCTAACGACTTTTTAAAATGTTGATTATTTAATATGACAGAAAATACACTTATATTTCCACAAAAAATATTATTTAAGTGCTTGCAGCACTAGAATCAGCTGTAAAACGCAAGATGGCGGACCGATCGAATGCGTCTACGCATCGCAAGGTAAGAATAATCATTATTTATTATATTTTGTTCCAAATTGTTTTCAAAAATATTCTGTTTGCTAAAGCTTATTATATATTCTAATCATTAACGTTATTTTCATGTACCTAAATGAATTGTAAGTGCATGTAATTTTTTTTTGTGTTTTTCAAGTGTAGCAAATATGATACATTGTCAGAGAGCGAACATTCTAGCCATTTTTTTACTGTGTATCAAATATGAGACATTGCCTGATTTGTATAGATACTAGTTGAGTTTTCTTTCCAAACCGCTGTGATAAGTAGGCTACGATTGGGTTAGCTATTGTGGCCAGACTGTAGGCGGTTGTACGTAGGAATCGTGCGTTCCATGGCCCTGTATGGAGCTCCTGTGTGGGCGATGGACATAACGGCCGGCATTCTCGCCATTCTGCGCAAACCGCAAAGGGCGATGGCCGTCAGAGTCATCCGCGGGTATCGCACGATCTCCTACGAGGCGGCTTGCGTCTTGGCTGGAACTCCGCCATGGGACTTAGAGGCGAAAGTACTCGCGTCATTATATCGATGGCGCGAGGAAGAGCGGATTCGGGGCTCGAGCCCGGTGCAGCGGCAGATCGCGCTGCGCCGAGACAAGCTCCATCAGGTTCTGGTGGCGGAATGGCGGCAAAGGCTTTTACGCCCTACCGCCGGCCTCAATACCGTCGAGGCGATCCGGCCAGTACTCGAGGACTGGCTCGGGAGAAGGCACGGCTCCCTGTCGTTTAGGGTAACGCAGATGGTGTCCGGGCACGGCTGCTTCGGCAAGTACCTGTGCCGCATAGACAGAGAGCCGGACGCTCGGTGCCGCCACTGCGTCCATTGTGGGGAGGAGACGGCGCAACACACGCTCGCCGAGTGTGTAGCTTGGGAAGAGCAGCGCCGTGTCCTCACAAATAAAGTAGGGGGCGATCTATCGCTGCCTGCCGTAGTGCGAAGGATGATTGGTAGCGCAGAGTCTTGGGACGCAGTGGCGTCCTTCTGCGAGGACGTGATGTCGCAGAAGGAAACTGCGGAAAGGGAGAGGGAGATCTTTGCTCCCTTCTCCGGCCGCAGAAGGCGCACAGGACGCAGGAGAAGGGCGGACAACGCCCTTTTCCAGCCCCCATGAATAGGTCCAGGGGCGAAGGACTTGGGGAAGTCCTCGCCCCCCCTATTCGATAGACCCGTGTAGCAGGCGCGCGCCTCTGGGACGACGCACGGGTTAACACACCTCACTAACCCGCGCAGGAGACGAGGCCCGGATAGACCCGGCCAGCACTAGTGAGGGGCTGCGGATGAATTTGGACTCCCGCGGCCCCGCGCTCACGTGCGAGGAGACACTGGGGTGGTTTTAGTCGGTAGGAGTCCGGCACGCCCCTCCGTCTTTCACTAGACGGAGGTAGTCCATGAGGATTTCCCCCCATAAAAAAAAAAAAAAAAAAAAGCTATTGTGGCCAGAATGTTGTCAAGATAATTTTATAACAATAATTTCTTATTTTTATTTGCAGGTACTGTCTCACCTTATTATGCAACAACAAAGAAGAGCTCGGCAAATCGTAGCTCTTGTTCCGAAATCGGGAGCAACATCAGATTTGGACAAAAGTGAATCATCTGAGGATGAAGTTCAATACTTTACCCGTCTTACGCACTCTGACAGCAGTTTACCACCTCCATCATTGCCATATTCAATAGAAAACCTAAGTCTTCTCTCAGATGATGATATTGAAATTATTCAACTGATTGCTTCAAAGTCTTTGGTACAATCATACAGTCAACAGCCATCACCTTCGTTCAACTCTTGTTCTTCTTGTCTTGGATCTAAAGTAGTTTTAGCGTTGGCAAAATCTATTCGACAACCTGCTTGCAAAGTCCTGTGTTTCGATAACTTTTTCACATCTATTGAACTATTACAATACTTACGCAACGAACACAGCATTTTTGTAATTGGTACAATACGATCAAACAGGCTCAGAGGAGCGGAGAAAAAACTACCCACGGATAAAAATAAAGAAGAAAGGGTAGAGGATCTCATGCACAAGTCGTATGCAATAAAAATAAGTATTGATGGGTTGCTGTCGTTAAATGGTTAGATAATAAATGTGTCACTTTTGCAAGTACCTTAGTAGATGCTTAATCCTACCCAGACTGTGGTTCTTTACAAGAAAGAACAAGGTAGAAAAATGCCAGTGACTTGCCCAAATTTAATAAAAAAATATAACATTTACATAGGCGGTGTTGATCATTCCGATATGTTGATCGCTCTGTATCGTACACCATTCCGAGGCCATCGTTGGTATTTACCAATATTTTCTCAATTGCTCGACATCTGTATAAACAATTCCTGGCTTCTATATCGGCGTGATAGAAAATCCAGGATATATACCAAAAAACAAAAAACCCTAAAAACCTTTAGAATTGAAATTTTTGAAAGTTTACGGATATTTGAAAGAACTGATACGAGCGATACCAGCAGACCTGGCATGAAATCAACCAAGATTATTCAGAACCCAGTAGCTAAAAGGTCGCCAGATGCTGTTCGGTATGATCAAGTTGCTTATTATCCAACTGTTATAACTATCAGAGGAAGGTGTATATATTGCACAAAAGGGTTGACTAAATTTTTTTGTCAAAAATGCAAATTGAGGTTGTGCTTATTGCCGGAACGTGATTGTTTCATAAAATATCATACCAAAAAGTAAATTTATTAAATATGGAAATTATAAACAAAGGATTTATTTATAAGACTGATTGTTGAATTAATTTTAATGATTGATCTCAATTTACCAACAATTTAGATTTATAAGATGCAAAGGCTGTTTTTATGTTAATTTTTATATCTATGTTGAAGTAAAAAATAATTATGTTTTATACTTTGTTATTTCATTGAGAATATTGACATTTAAGATTTTGTTTCGTTACAATTATTGTTTAAATATTGTTTGGCAGTGTAGCAAATTAGATACGTTGACTTTATAGTGCTGATTGTTAAGAGACTGGTAATGTATCTAATATGATACGCTCAATAAATATTAAATTACGTATATTATATTTTTTTTATTATTTTTTTATTCCTTCAATAACCCCATAAAAACATATTAAAGATATTTTTTTTCAATATTTAAATTTTTTTTTTCTGCCAAGTATAGGGTTAACACTAAGTTCAATCTGCCTACTCTGCTATGCACCTACTTTTTTTTAAATGCTGATTACAGCATATAAAAATAGTAGGTGTATAGCAGAATAAGAGTAAAAATTTTCCTGTTGTCTCGTACAAGTCTTAATATACTTTAATTTTAGATTTTTCACAAATCATATAGAACTTTAGAGAATTACTGACCACCATATAAGGGTGTTTGAGGTGTAAAAGCTTTTGTATAATAAATGAAGGTTTTATCGAGGAATCCAACACGATAAGAATTTTTCATTTCGAAGCAGTCGTTCCTGAAATAGTACGTTCGACCAAACGAAGTCTTCAGCAGATTATATATTAGATTAAATTAGATTATACCTAGTCCATACAATTTTCTGCAGACACTATGTGAGTTTAGCTTTAGAGTATTATACAATAAGGGGCTAGCGAAGTAGATTTCATCATTTGTTAAGTAAGTTATATACATATATATATATTACTAAAATTTAAATCGCAAAAACTTACTTAAAAAAAGTAAAAAAAAAAACAAAAAAATACCTACATATCTATGAATATAAAAACATCATATTAGCGTTCCATAAATATTAAGCATACTGAATTCTCGAGATCTAGCCCACGCGTGTATCAGACCTTGGACTAGAAAGCGGGGCTTGGCTTAACCGACGGCGTCTACCTTCTCTTTCAAGGTTGGACGGAATTTTTATGAAATGTTACTGACCTTTGTCGTTAGGGCTATTGGTAAAAGTTGCCCAAAGTTTTATTTACGTTGATTAGAGTTGCAATATTTTTAGTTTTTTCTTGCTAATATATACGTTTTTGAAATTAATATTTCAAATATCAGCGTAGTAGCGCAGCGGTAGAGAGTTAGGCTGTATGCGCAACGGTTGTGGGTTTTCACTCGGGGAAATGAAAATATTATCATTTGCACTCTAAGAAAACGAGATAAAACGAAGCGATGATATGCGCTTGAAATGTCTCGAAAATTGGGCGGAAAGTAGGGAACAGAGTAGCTTAACAAAAGGTTCCCTCTACCTACCCTGTTCTATGCGGATGTACCAAATAAATAGATTAACATTTAGATACAAATCAAATTGTATATATATATTTAATATTTTTCGAAACAGCGAATTTAATTTTAAGACAGCCCGTTCCTATTAAGACACTCCCGTTCCCTGTTCTCCGCCGAATACTGGAAGCATTACGTATTGGGTGGTGGAACTCAACGCCGCGCTTTGCCTCGTTACTAGAGCGATAGAGGTAATGAAACATTAAATGCTTCATTTCTTCGAAGAGGAATCGAACCTACAACCTGTCACGCTTACAGGCGCGTGCTTGTGCCCTTAATCAATAGCTATAATATACAAAAAATACTTATTTAGAAAACGTATAAAAAATTGAACGTAGCGGGACTCGAACCCGCGCCTCCTGGAAACCGACCTCGTCGGTTGTGTTGCTTGTGGTGGGTTGCTGGTGGTTGTTGGCATTCCCCATGGGAAATGCCACCCAACAAGTCTTCTCCGGAGCGGTGGCAAATAGAGAACGAATCGATTTGCGGTGGATTACATGGCAACTACCCCGAGGCTGGTTTTGGTTTCCTTTAAGCTAAGAATAACAAGAATATTCTTGATGCGCGCGAGTTTCCTCAGCTCCATTAAGCATGTTAAGGACGACCAAGTTGAGTAAACTTCGTTCGCAAGAACGAGTGAATGAAGTAATATTTATGGGAAGTATGTTTAGTAAAAATAGTAGGTGTCGGTAACAAAGTTAGCATTGATTTAGCTGCATTGATAAAAAGATGAAACATCAGCACGGCTGCACGTGTGATGCACACAGTGCAGTGTTGGTACCGACGCTGTTATACTGCAGCGAAATATGTAGGGATACATAGGCCTGGAAACGTACCTTGTGGACTATAAGGGCAGATAATAGACCTGGAAGCTACGGTGGAAATGAAGAAGATCACGTTGAGGCAATTTGGGCACGTTGAGTCAAATTGTGTCAATTTTCATACATTTTAGATATATACTGATGCTTAAGAGGTTATTTGCTATTGATTATTAATTCATATTTTTGTTTCATCCTAGCTTATTTGGTTAGTAGATAAGTTTATTTGTTTTTTATTTCTTAGTTAAATATTTTCTTATATTTTCTGTATATGTAAAGGCCAGGCGTGGTGCACGAGCTTGCGACAGTAAACGCGATAGGTTGTGAGTTCGATTCCCACTCGAGGAAAAGAAATATTATTTAGTTTCATTTCCTCGCTTGGGTATTAAGGCAAAGCACCACGTTGAGTTCCGCCACTCGACAGGCAATGCCTCCAGATTCTACTTATTTTTTTCTTCTGGAAAGTTGAAGACGGAAGTGTCTAAAGTTACATATATTTGTTTATTTCCAAAACAATCTAAAATTTTTATGGAAGTTACGATAATGTTACCGAATAACTTTCATATTAATGTCTTTACACTACGGATATTTGTAAAAACAAGGATACTTTCGTGATTTCGCGGGCGAAACCGTGATCGGGACGCTAAGTGCGCTATAAAATTTTATATATTAGGTATAATTTTTTATTAACTTCCTTAAAAAACATATTACCTGTTTAAATTTGTATGTATTATTTAATAAATATGGCGTATATAATGTTTTGATAGATAAACCTGATTTTTTGTATAAAGAAAATTTCATTTAAGCTTCTCTTTTTTATTTTGAAATATAAAAACTTAAAAAAAACGTGTTAAAATAAAACACATATATGTTTATTTTCATTAAATAAACACATTATAATATTGTTTAGTATGAGAAGTATTTACCTATAAGTTTATCTTGATTAATATCAAGATAAACTGATAATTAAAACCTTAAACTAAATCGTAACCTTATGGGTATAATATTGCTAATAATTTAGAGATTTATTAATATTTATATTATTCTAGTTAATATTAAAATTATAATGTAAGACCTTACCATTATAATATTTATATGCATGTACCTACATATAAGGCACATAGATATAAGCACAGGAAAAAAGAAATACATTAAAATTTATTTTAGACCTATGTAGAAATTTTGTTTTATACAGGATTCTCCACATAAATGGTACTAATTAAGCGAAAAATATGACAGAAAATCTTTCAATAATTTATTATTTACTTCAACAAACATATTGTAATATGGCTGCCGCTTTCATAACCAACACGTATTTGAGAATAACGCAACTATTGCAGTGCTAAAATTTAAGAGATCTTGTCGTTAAATATTTAATTTCGTTTAGTGGCCTTGAACGCGTTTAACCTGCATATGTTTAATTCAGTCCTTTCTGTAATAATAATAATGGTGTGAACTGGCTCCGTCATTGTGATGTATTTTACGATATAGGTATACGAATGTACTTTTTTATTCTATAAACGTAGCTCTTTGCCTGCCAGAGCGAGAAAAGGCAAAATCATTTCTCCGACAGGGATCGAACCTGGCGTTGAGTTCCGCCACTAAATATGCAATACCTCCATTAGTCGACGAAAAGTTGCCAGCGGAATGACTTAACTCTATGCTCCCTTTGCGTACATTGCTACATATGAGATACTGCGTGAAGTTAATAAAAACTAGAGAAAAAAAATTCACGCTTATTTAGAAAACATATAAAAAATTGAACGTAGCGGGACTCGAACACGCGCCTGGAAACCAACCGGGGGCTCTGACCACTACGTTCTCATCAAGCTACGCCGAAATTTTTATAAGCTTGTTACAACACAAATATTTTTTTATACGTTTTCTAAATAAGTTTTTTTTTTTCCTAAGTATGGAATAACACTTTAAAAATGTTAAAAGGACTAGGACACTACATGAAATAGCCCACTAGAGAATTAAGACCCTAATTAAACAGTGTAAAGCGAAGCGCCCTTATTATAATAACTTAACCTGCAGTACTAGTAGTTGTGTGGAGTCTATATATTTTTTTATGAAATAAGTTTAAATATTTTTATAAAAAAAACAACGGTAAGGCCGACTTAATTACGTTAATCGAAAGTAGGAAGAAGGAATAAACATTGAAATTTATAAGCTGTATGCAAGTATACATGCGTTAACTCATTTCCGCGTATATATAAAATGATATAAAATTAAAGTAATTTAATTGTTAAATATATAAAGGCAAATTATGTATGAAGTTGCATATGATTAAATGCATATATGCATTTTAAATAAAACAAAATCATTGTACTTAATAATTAATATGCTATCATTAAGTACTTATACTATCATAATATGGCTGTTCTTTTAATATCAAGTTCTACCATATTTAATTTATATTATATCGACTGAATTAGGTATAAACTAAATTACAATGTAAGTGAAGAATTCACATGCCTTTATTCTTTTGTATGACAAATGGCACTATTTTGTAAGTAGGTTTATTTATATATGACTATATGTATTTAAAATACATGTTTTAAATTATAAACGTAATCTTCAGCGAATATCCTATTTAATTCTAGATTACAGTATGTAATTATAAGAAGCTCATGCTGCCTTCTTATCTCGTTAGACGCTAACAAATTGATAGTTATGCTACACATTCTCATTGCTAACACGAAAGCATGTTATTATTAAGCAATGACTCATATTAGCACATGTGCTAATAATGAACATGCTAATATCGAGCTAGCACGAATATCGACAGCCGTCCGATTTTTAAGCATGCTACCTGCAAGAGGGTGTGCCTTGAGCTCGTGTGAACATATTTGCTGATGTAGCATGGTAATATCGATCAGACGGTCGCGGAGGTGCGCGTGCACAACAAATACTCTATAATTTGTTATTTTATATCGGAACAATGAGTGAACAATGCTTTATTCTTTCTTATTTTCTTTCTTGATAAAAAAATTGCGATAAGTTGTGTTGCAATCGAATTGATGACTTTATTTAATTCTGTAGAGAGTGTGTGTGTCTGCACTGCAGCACTGGCAGAAAATTTGATAGAATATCGAGTTTCCAACCTTCGCTTAAAAAACATGTTCGTTCTATTATTTGAGCACGCTTATACCCGAGCATTCTTAAAAAAGCATAAATAAAAGCAAATGTTTCAAGCATGCTAATAACCATACCATTTATCGACCATGTGTAACTGTAGCTTATTTATAAGGGCTCCTTGTTATAATTATATTGAGATTGTATAGAATTAAGTCTGATATCAAAGATGAAAGATAAAATAATGAAAGTATACAGGTATGTATATTAGAACTATGTTTAAATACATACTTTCTAGAATGTCACTTAGTTAACAATTAACTTTTTAATAAAATCCATTAAATTATATAAAACACATAGTAAGTGCTCTGTGTGTAGATAAAATGAGCTCAAGGAGATACATTTGCATCAGAAATAAAAGTGAATTGGTAACATCCTTTCTGTTTGTCATGACTTGAATGGAATAAAAAAATATATAATAATTACTTATTATTAAATACATAATTATTTGGCTTAATGTAAAATTAAACCAGCAGTGCGGTGTTATATGTAGTTTGAAACTATTTATAAGAGCAACTTAATAAAAATTAGAATTAATTTAAACTGAAAAAAAATACCCTCATTACTTGACACAGAATATTTGATAACGTTAATGTATAGCGTTGTCGTTAAATTGTGACACATTATCATATATTTTTTATGTAGTCACTGTATATTTTAAGCAAAATATTTTACAAGCAACATAAAACAACTAAGATATGCGATAAAAACACTTTTACAATAATATGTGTTTATAAAAGAAAGTCAATAAACTGCCTGTCACATCTTTTATTGTTTATCAATCAAGGTCATCAGGGTCACTATCAAATGCTGAAAATTTTATTTTTTGAATTGGATGAGTATACAAATAATGTGAAAAATTTTTAACATCCTTTTTTTAGATATCTATATTATTGAAATTTATGTTGTTATGTGTAATTATTGTATATGTAATTGAGATAAACTAAAACCGGTCATTTGCCAGCCCTCGTCCGTACGACCTAATTCCTGAACGCATCGCGACGCCA